>CM053788.1:20525000-21767500 GCA_028749045.1 Cupressus sempervirens
ATTAGTCCCTATCTTGCATAAGGGAGGGAACTAATATTTTTGGTAGTGGTCCAAAATTAGAGACAATTTATCAAAGCGTAAATCAATAACATACTAAAAAACTTAGTTTGCCTCTACTTTAGAATTCTGAAATTAAATGAAAAATGTTCAAATTGGGTAAAAAAAACTTACTTAAATTTTAGTTTTGATTGACTATTGGAGGTATTGCTATGGTAGATTATCTTTGGGAAATTACAATAATCAAAAAGAGTTCTTTGAGGGAGCATTCAAACTATCTAAATTCTTTAAATCTAAAAAAGCAATCAATTATACAATGGCACATCAATGCAACATAAACATGAGTAAATATAAAACTATAATCTTACTTTCTCTTAAACCATTTTATACACTCCAACAAAGAAGTACAATGTATGATTTAAACATGTAGACTCAAAATTGAATTTAGAGCAATATATACAATAACTAAATTGACCTAAAAACACGTTCAAACTAAAGTAGTACTCAGCAAATTGACCTTCCACAAAGTCTTGATGGTTCACCTCTATGAACATCGGAAGGGTGACCTTCTGAAAAGTCTCAGTGCTTCATCTCTGTGAACATCACCTAGGTCCAATGAGTGCTAAGTGTTATATTATTTATTATGAAATGGGTTCATGTGAACATCGAAAGGGTGACCTTTCAAAAAGTCTTGGTGCTTCATCTCTATGAACATCACCTAGGTCCAATGAGTGTTAAGTGTTACATTATCTATTATGAAACGGGTTCATCTAAACCACTACTCATGAAACATGAATAAATAAGTTTTGACTCAAAAACTACATAGTTGAATTCTTATAGTGATCTCACAATTTTACTTGTAGCAGAAAATATCTCCTACTTATCAACGATAGCTATTTTAAATGCCCACACATGATTCAAAGGGCCAAAAAGAAAAACCATTGAGCCCTTTAAAAGACATTTAGTTACTAGTGCTTGCACCTTTACGGGGTGATAGGGTTACACCAATAGTTATACACACACACACACACACACACACACATGTTTCTCTCTAGCGCACACACTCTCCTTGCCTACCTCCCTATCACTATCTTTATATTAATTAATATGAGCTAAGGTTGACCTTGAAAATTGCATTGAATGTTCTCCTTAAATACTCTCATTATAACAACTCTAAAGTTGACCAAGTACTTTATTTTTCAATTATTCATATCTAATTTATTAAAAAATATTACAATATATATTTTCTCTTAAAATATAAATAAATATTAATTTCAAGATTTAAAAAAATTCTATCAAAATTTAGTGTAATAGTTCACAAACTTTTCATTCTTAATTTATAAATTATAAAAATGTATAAAGACAAAATATAATAATTTTATATTATTAATGGCTATATTTTAAAAATATTGATATTCCACCTTGTTCAAGTACTTAAGGAATTACTAGTCCCTGCCTTGCATAAAGCAAGGGACTAGTGTTTTTTGGTAGTGGTCCACAATTAATTTAAATAAGGACAAGTTGTAGTTTGTTAAGGTTTAAACATGAAATATTTAAAAAAACTTTTTAATGATCTTAATTCTAATTTTCTATGGGTCCACTAAATTTTTGCCGGGGTAATTTTCTTGTTTAATTGTGAAAATCAAAAAGCATATAAGCTTGTATTTATTATAGCAATTATCATAGTGAGAAGTTGTTGGTCGTCATTAGTTGCTATTGGTGTGATATTTTTCAATTCTCCTATGGTTTGGATGTGGAAGCTTCTTCACATTTCTACAAGCTTCCTGTGGTTTGGGTGTGGACGAATACAAATAATGAATAGGAAGAATATTTGAATTTAAAGGCTCAAAGTATGAAGATGACGCAAAAATCCATAGTTGGATTTTGGGAGGGATTAAACAACAACAATGAGTCACAAACGACTATGCAACGGTTTTTCTCGATAGAAAATTTCTTTCGGTGTTTGACAATGAGCGCTTTCATACATTATCTATTAATGTTTTTGTAGCTTCTCTCAAATAAACTATAGCACACACACACACACACACACACACACACACACACACACACACACACACACATATATATGAGATAATATAACTATAAGATTATGAAAATATTAATGAATAGACATGTCCCATGAAGGGACATGTCTATTCTTTACTCACTTTCATATAAATTAGAGATTGCTGCAAATTGAAAAACACAAACCAAATACAATGACAATGCTTAGTACATTTGCAACAGATTTGAAACTTAACACAGTATCAAAGCCAAACTGCAGATGTACTAGAAGAAATGAGTAATCAAGCAAAATGATATGTGTAAAATAGCTCTCTACACAACTATGAAAGGATATAGATGCCTCAGCTACTCCCTTGTCTAGATAGATGAAGGCATTCAACAAATAAAATGTGGAAATCAAGTTGCCCAAGTGGGTTGTCAAAGATAGAAATTGTAGCATATTAATGCTTGTAGTTGGTCAATTGCATAGTCAACTTGTTGTAGGTTTAGTGTTGTTAGTAAGTTTTGTCTATCTTTTGTGTTGCAACATGGGAAAAAGGATAGTGAGCTCATTTGTTAATCAAGTTTGTTTGCCATGTTTTTTCAAATAAATGCACAAAGTTTTGAAAGATATTGAGTGGGTTGTATTGCAACTAGAGCAACGCCATTTTTTTCTTTGAAATTGTTATTTGGGCTTCTGAGAACCATGTAGAATAATTGTGGTAGTTTGTAAAAGACCTCCTAAGAAGGAGAGCATTGTATTGTGGCTGTTGTCACATGAAAGAAGGTATGATTCTTGGTCCTCTCCCATGGCCAAAGCACTAGTGTTAAAGGTTTTTCTAACAACACATGGGAGACACATGGAGTGAGCAGTCAACACAGTAGGGTCGGGCTATGACACTTTAATAGGATTAATTGCAGATATCGACATGGTTGGATGACAATTCATTGAGAGGAGAAATCTCAACAATTCATGATTTGTGCCCCTTGAAAATCCTAAGATTTCAAAATCTTTGCCCAAGATTGAATGCAGCCTTAGGTGAAATTAAAAAACTTGTATGATGTGATATGAATTTATGGACTATTGTTTCGAATCTCTGCAAATATAGTTGATAAAAAAAAATTCAACTTCTCCAATTTTCAAATGCAAAGGAAGCCCTTTCTTTATGAAAGGGAAAGATCAAGGCGAATAATACTATGGAAGGCAAGATACATTATTACACGGTAGAGAAATTGGAAGGAGAATTTCATATTAAACTAGCCATCGAAAGAGGATGAGAAAATAAAATAAAATAAAAAGCAATCCAAAAGCTTATGTCAGTGTGGATAGAAGCGTGAAAAGAGAATAATAAAACCATTATCTATAATGCATGGATGGGAAGTGGGGATAGAATTTCAAGGAAGAGATTTCTCCAAGAAGTTTGAGTTTTTCTTATTTGTTGTTAAGTGCCAATAAGGTAAGTATTTGTGGTGTATTATTTAAGTTTTTTTTATAATTATTTTTATGAAATATATTGTTTAAGATATCTTATTGATAAATTGGTAGGTAAGCTTAGAGCAATTATTTCCACATGGGATATTATAGCTGAGGATATATGTGGCAATAAATTATATATACATATAATTGCATTTGAATTATATATATTCATTCAAAATGATATTGAATAATTTAATATAATGTTTGTGAGATCCATTATGGGAGTATAAAAAGAACTATTTCCCTTGATCTTTTTCAAGAATGCTCTTGCAGGAAAAAGAGGGTTAATATCAAATTCAGAGGGAGTCTGACATTTCATCAGAGGCAACCTTGAAAGAGAGGGCACAGATAGAGGAGATGATTTAGTCAACCTTCAGTGATCTAAATCATATTGATTTTAGAGGAACTAAACCATGTTGAGATAGATTCTCTAGTGACCAATAAATTGTAACAGTCAAGAGGATTGTGATTCATGAATATACCATATGACTATGATTTTAATGGGCCTCACCCCTTATGTATATTATGAGGAAGCGACGACTTCCAAATGAGGTCACTTGTATTTGCAGAGGTTATTGAAAGGTGGTGATCTTACAATAACTTAATTTTCTATTATGATGGATATCTTACAATGTCTATGGAAGTCATAATAGATTATACTTTGCATGATGGATGTTTATATGGTAAGCATTATGAGAATGTGTCTGCACATGCCTTATAAAGATTTTTTTGAGTATATAATGAATGTTATGAATATTGATATTCTAGGAGGTCATTACACAAAGTGCTTAGTGAATATCACACATCTTGATGTTCTACCTTTACTTACAAAGTACTTAGTGAATATCACACGACTTGATGTTTTGGAAGGCCATTACTCATAGTATTTGGTAAATATCTTGCATCTCAACATTTTGGAAAGCCATTATACTCAAAAGAGTATTTGGTGAAATTCATTGATATTCTGGGAGACCAATACTCGTGATATCAAACATTTTTTAGAAATTGGCGAATAGTGTGTATTCTAGGAGACTAATACTCATGATATCAAATGTGATATCAAACCTTATTTGAGTAATTGGTAAATATTGAATGTCGATATTTTGGGAGACCAATACTCTTGATATCAAATGTGATATTAAAATGGTGGATATCTTCAGATCAAAGATATCCTTAAAACTTGTCATTCCTATTATTACCAATGGTGTAATATATGTCGTGTTTATCCTCTCTAACTAAGAGGGAGTGTTGATGTTTTTGTAGCTTCTCTTGGATAAACTGCAGCATATATTATCTTAGATAAACTGTAGCGCGCGCGCGCACACACACAAAGATAATATGACTATAAGATTGTGATTATATTAATGAATAGACATATCCCGTTAAGAGACATTTATTCTTTACTCACTTGCATATATAAATAAGAGATTGTTGCAAATTGGAAAACACATACCAAATACAATGGTAGTGCTTGTACATTTGTAGCAGATTTGAAACTTAACATTATCAATTACAAAAAATTATTTTGAAATATATTCATGCAGAGGGAAATCTTTCGTAATTGTCATATTCAAGAAGCTTCTTAACTCTGCAATCTTCTCAGAACAATTCTCACACATAATCTTTAAGTTCTTTTTAGTAAGCCATTATTTGGAAAGAAAAGAAAGAATAATCTTATGGATTAGACTTTATTGCAATAATTAGTTGATAGGCTTTCCCTATTAAGTTGCAAGCAATCTGAATTTGTCTCACACTGGTAAACAGCTCTCAAAAAATGGTTTACGTGGTTTTCTGGTAAACAACTTTTTCAGAATGGTTTTAGGTGACTGATATGGAGCATTGGATACTTGTTGGATGGCATCACAGTGGCACTAGTGGGCATCTCCTGCAGCTCTTGGCAACATCTGCAAGGGGGTTGATCCTGCCCATATTGCCATTGCCCTTATTCCTACTACACATGTTCAGTTGTCTGGTGTCACACTCGTGTTGCCTCAACCACTGGTTCCTCTTATACTCATCACAATCCACCACTACGGCCACCATGCTCAATGACATCATGAGCACCAACACCCATTTTTCCAATTTCTGCTACTTCTTCAAGAAAAATAATTGAAACTCGAAGTGGATGAAGTTATCTTACGCCAGTAAAACTTTCCTTGCATTCCATTTTTAGTCATCGATAAGTAATTTCAAACAACCGAGTGTTGGCTGAGTGGCTGAGTGCAAGCTGAGTGGGCGAATGCAGTCTAAGTGGGTGAGCGGAGAAAGTGCGTTCTCCACTCATCCACCAATGCATTCATTGTGTTTTAGACAGGTGTCATTTCAATCAAATTGGGCTGCTCACTCAGGGCCATAATTTAGCTATATGTTTGTGGTATAGTCTAAAGAAACATCCATAATCATATATATGCCAATGTGTACTTCAACATGTAATAAATTGAGAAACAACCTGCAATCAAATACCTTGGTAAAGCAGAGCAGCTCATGAGCAACCCTCACCCTTTCCTATCTTCTGTTGGTCGTTCCTCTGGTTATTTGGAATAGGAAAACGGTGTTAACCTGAGCGGTGAAACCCTAATGAGATTAAAACCGGTTGTTAGACAAATGGGTTCTTCAAAAAATGGCGAATCCTTAGACCCTGTTGTAGATATGGAGTTGATTGAGAAAAATGGGGAGAATGGGAGTTATCTAGAGAAAACCCCTCTACTGTGATTGAGAAAAGGAAGGATCCTACTACTGACAATCAAACACTTGCAACTAACGAATTGATGCATGAATCTTCAGCTATAGATCAAGGTAAAAATCTTGAATACTAGCTCCCGAATGATATTGCTCAATACATTGCTGAATATCAAACCAGAACTGTCATTTTTTTTAAGGGGGATACTGTCAGAACTTAACAAATGGGCAAAACAAAATTGGGAGAACAGGGGATGGGATATTGAAACTATGAGGGGACTAGGTAAAGGCAAAGGGCGTACAAAGCCTTAGATCTCATCATAAGGATTCATCCATTATAATTTCAGACTTTGTATCTACAACTAATTTTATTTTCTCAAACCCAAAGAAAATTGGTAACTTAAAATACCCTGCCTTTCTTGTTTCTGTTAAATCTTCAAAATCAATACCTTGTTTAACCTACTTTTGATAAGTAGGAGATAATGTCCATAGCAAGTCAAATTGTGATATTGCTATCATATAGTTAAATCTTGATAGCAATATCATAACCTACTTTTGTTTGTCAATGTAGTTTCTGAATTCGATTGTTTAACCTACCTTTTGTTGTTGTAATTGTGTGGCAGGGTTTGTGGATTTGTTCACTCCATGTTCTACTAAGAAAGCTTGATAATTGTGGATAGGTGGACAAAGAAGGTAGGGCATTGTATGAAGTGTGTTCTGACATGAATGAGAAGTTCTATTGGGATTCAATCCATCCAACACAGAAAGAATGGCATTCAATAATGTCGCTCTATAGTAATGGAGTGAAAATGGAAAGGAAAACAATGAGTTTTACAGAGGAGGTACCTAATGTTAATGAATGGCTACACTTACTTGGATTTGATGCTCATGGAATCTCCTAGGGTTACAAGCTAGGTAAATAAATCATGAGCATTTTCATCTAAATAAACTTTTCTAGGCATTTCTTGATCTTCATCCAGAAGAAGTTTATGTAAACAACTAGAATTTTTCCCAACTAGGATTTTCCCAATGGAGAAATCAGTTGCTTAAAAGAAAGCTCTTAATTTTGGAAAAAGTTCCTGTTACAATGAATCGTTATTTAAAAATTGTCACTAATTTAGAATAAAGGATTCCTTTGTTAGCATCTAATTTATGATTTTGCTAGATAATATGAGCAAGTTTGCAGGGAAAGGAGGTACATCATACCATACTTTTTGTTCTTGAATTGCAAGCTGACTTGAAATGATGCTGGTTGTTTTTTAGGCATTGTCAGTGGAGTACTTTGTGAGAAGATTTCAAGCCAAAGAGATTGTGACAGAGATGGAGGTTTCTACCAGAACCATCAAACTTTCTTAAATACTTGATTTCATATATTCCAATTGAGTATTTTTTAGTAAGCTGATCAGTTATTCAATTTCATGCAATCAACACTCAACCGATCTATTTTATAAATTTTGCTACTTGTTATTTAATTGACATATTTTTATTAATTTTGATCCATGGATCTTTCTACAGATTGAATATAGCCATCTTAATTGGAAGCAAGTCGATTATATCTGCACATTATATGGTCAAAGAGTTGGTGTTTCTGTCACTCGAGCCATGTCTTTTCCAAATCCAAATCAGTTATCTCCACATATGGCTAACAGGCTGCTTCATAAGAAGCTATTTGGTTTGGTAAGTGAGTTTCTATGCATATATATTTTTTAATTATGTATATTGGTTAGAAGCACTGACTTCTTGGAATTTACATTAAGAATATGGGCTATCTTCCAGTAGTGTAAGAAAAATAATAATAGTTCAATCTATTAGCTGGTAAACATTTCAAGAACTTCCCAAAATTATTGTTTTGTCTCAGTCACCTTGAGCTCCGCATCAAGATGGACATCTGTTTCAAGTAGCATCCTCTTGAAATGTTTTATAGATTTTCTACTAGGATAATTTGTTTTCTAGAATTCTCTAATTACTTCTCAATATTGTATGTAAAATTTTACATCCATTCCAACTAGTTAAATTTGTTTACTTGTATGGTATATGTCTTGGAATATAATCTCAACATGATATATCATTGTACTTGAGAGAAATTCAAATTGAATCTAATTATTTTAGTTAGTAATTCTTTCATTTATGTTTAGACCTCCAAAATGTTGTCCCATTGTCAACGTGCTCACTTTTTGTTCCTTGAGCATAGTATGTTTATGGAGTAACTATTGAATTTTCATTTGGATGCAAACTAAAATAGATTCAATTATTAAAGCCATCGCCTGCTTGTAAATTTTCATTATCTAATTCATACGATTTATGCATGGTACTCAGATGTTTTGCAAGAACTGGACGCTGCGATGATGTCATTATGGTGCTAACAGTTGCAGATGGATTACATGTGAAGCCCATATTTTATGAATATTATTTGAATTGATAAAGCATTTATGTCTACGTAACCAAACTTTGGAGATCTGTCTTAATAAAATGAAGGAAGATATGATGTCAATATTATATTTTAAAAGTAATTTCCATTTGTTTCCATTGTTTATGTTTTACAGAATAGTTCTTGCTTACAATGGTTGTATGCTATTTGTGCTTTAGGTGTATATGAAACATTCCTCGCTATGGTATTTGCAGAGAGAATTTAGAATTGATGTTGCTTTGAAATGATAATTCGTTGTGTTGGAGATTGCAAATGCCTTTGTCTTCAATTTAAAAAAACACAGTGACAAGTTGTATACATTTATAATGAAGGTCTTTGTTTAGGATGGTTTTTTTGGGTAATAATTCTTAATTTATAATATTTCATTATTAAATATTGTTAGAAGTTCATTTAGCATGAAGTCATCCAATTCTCTCCTATATTCCATTCCTAAAATATATGAACAAGAATTAAAATTAAGAAATTAAATACATAATATTTAATTTATTCACACAAGTTTTGATCATTTTCATTGATTTGTGGAGATGGAAAATTAATACACTAACTAACTATCATTTATCCTTTTTAATATTTACAACTCTAATTCTCACAAAGTAGCTTCAAATGATAATTATATACTTTCATATATTACATAAATATTTAGTTATGCTTAGGAATCTAAAATCGATAGTGAGAAATTAAAAAAGTATTGGTCATACAATCAACTTCCCCCAAGATGTAAAAATAACTGTAAACTTTTTGCAACCTAGGATTGATTATCTCAATGTATTAGTAGTTTGTGGGGGAATCATTATGTATAAACATTTTTGAAAGCTACTCTTATACAAACATTTTTTGAGAAATGGACATATATATAGTCACAAACAAAGAATAAATAATTAGTAATTTGAATCAACTTAATACACAAAAAAATAATGTATGGCATACTCATCACATAGACCAAGTTGAAGATGTATTTGAAGAAGACAATGATTTCAGGTAGATGGATAGCCAATACACCAAAACTTTTGAGAGGCTTTTCTCCACCATTGAAGCAAACCCTTTTCCATAGAGAATAAACTTGTGGTTATAGAGAAAAATATCATAAGAAAGATAAAATATTATGATATCATAGTACTTACACATACATGACTTACCAAATAGTACACAAGTCTTTTCAAGCGTACTAAATTCATGCTTCTCCTTCCCACTCCCTACATTTCTATTGGTTCGAGCTTCCATGATTAACTAATAAAAAGTTAGAAATATAAAACTAAATTCATTGATCGATTTTAAATTTATGACTATAATTATAATCACTAGGAGGTAATACTTGCATTTTTGCAATAGAGAAGGAATGTAGTTGTATTGTATTAATTTTTAAAATGACAAGGAAAATATATAATACAACTTCTGCATGATGTGGCAAAGAATCTTAATAAAATGCCTTTGTGCAATATTAAAATAAAATTGGAAACAAGTGCCACATAATGACTTCCCTTAATAAATTTAAATATAATATTAATTTTTTATAATATATGCATTATTTAACTTTAATAACTTATATCAAATTGTTGACAAAATAATTTAAACTTTTAACTAGATTATATATTTTTAAATAAATTATTACAATAAAATAAAATAATTATTGAATACATCTAATTCTATAATATTGTGTGAAAATGATAATATTTATCAATACATAACTAATATATAATATAAATTAAATTAAATATACTAGCACTTGCACCCAAAGGAGCAAGGGGCACACCAATAGTGACAAAAGGTGATGATTGTCTATGTATTTTTTTGTCTAGTAGAACTTAAAATATTATGAGCATTTGAGATAATAGCTGAAGAATGATGGCCATTTTAAGTGTTCTCTACTTAAAAGATTGGGAAGCAACATTCTAAGTAAGTTTTCGTTGCTTTAGAAGATTAGGTAACTACAGTGATAAAATGCCACAATAAGGTAAAGAGGCATGACAAAATTAATGAATTTTTTTAATACATATCTCTTTATGAGCATATATTTGATCTTATTCTTGGTGTTAAATTTGTTATACATTTTGTTAATTTACAATACATGGGTCTTTTGAGAAATGTAATAAAGAGAAGAGAATGGGAAAAAAGTTATCAAGTTCAAGATTTGTGACTTAACCTGCAAACATTGGCCATGTGATCATTGGAGCACTAAGAGTTATGCTCTCAAGCGTCAAATTCCATCCGCAGTGGCTTAGAGATCATTTAGATGCAATCTTTTCCAAGGCTTTGTATGAGAAAATGTAGCTCTACCAATATTACTTTTAATCATAACCTTCTAATGTTCATTGTGTTAAGTGGATTTAGAAACCTACTTAACTACAAGTACAATGCCCTGCCATCTCAAATCCTTCAAGCCCAAACCATGTTAGTCTTTTCTCTTGATGCACCAATCCCATTTAACTACATGTATTTTCTTGTTACCCTTACCATCAAACTACATAAAATATTTGATGACTTTCAAGATATAGCTAATATGAGATTGGTTAAAAACTAGGCTGAGGAGTAATGCACTATTTATGTAGATAGAATCTTCTCACAAACCTATAACACCCCTGATAGGGATAGGAATCTATAATTCAATTTATTTATCTTTCCTTTATTATTTTTCTCTATAGGTGAATTATCCTCCTAGCCAAACATAATAGATTTGGGGATAAATAGTTTTCTATCTAATGTAGAACAAAATATATCCAACTTATCCATGAGGTGGTTGAGATTGTCCTCAGTAATTTCTAAAATAATGATAGTGTCACCTACAAACTAAATATTAGACAATTCCTCTCTATTAGGTAACAAATTACCTTTGACTTTAGGAGAGATAGAATCATCTCTAAGAATATAAAATAGGGAGTCCATAGTAATGATAATGGGGCTAGGGCAAGAGGACAACCTTGCGTGGTGGGTTTGGGTAGAGAAAAGAATCCATATTTAATCTCATCAATCTCCATAGCAATTGTCACACTAGTTATGTTAATGTGAGAACCATTTGAAGACAATAGGGAAACCAAGAGCATCTAGCAACATTATAATAAAGTTCCATTCTATCCTATCATAGGCCATTTTATAATCAATCAAGAGCATGCTAACTTGTTGGCTAGTTGTCTTGGCCCAATCCATGGCTTCCCAGCAAGTGATCAAGTTTTATGAATCTAGTTTGAGTGGAATAAATTAGTTTAGAAATATTTTATTCAAACCTTAGAGAGGTAATCTTGGCCAAGAACTTATATGAGGCATTAAGCAGGGTAAAATGCTTGCAATTCTTAATCAAAGTTGTGCCATCATCCTTAGGGATGAGTTTAATAAAACTTTATTTGATAAGGTCAAGCCCAAGGTTTCATTTTCTATCACCAAATTGTAGAGCTAGAGAAGATCATAACAATCCAATCAATGTTTCCCTTGTACAACTCAATTGGAAACCCATGTGGCCCGGGAGCCTTCTCGTTACTCAGTTAAAGGATGTTATTATTATATCAAGTATTGTGTTATGTTTTGCTTATTTTTACTATAATGTTACTATAATTTTATTATATTATTTCATCTTATTGTATATATTGTCTTATTATTATAAAAGAAAGACAAATTTAAAGATCTTTTGAAAAATTGATCAATTGTTTTATAATTCTCTTTTTTTTTAATCCTTATATAAATCTAGTGCAATAATGAAAAATACTTCCTTTATTCTTGATTCTAGTGGAAGAGGTTTCAACATTAAACCCACACTCATATATCATACAACAATTTTTTTTTTATCCTATATCCCGGATCAGCCCCCGCTTTTTCCTCATTTGCTTTCTAACACATCAATAATAAAAGTAATTTTATGAATGATAGAACGTGTTTAAACATATAAATAAGTTATATATTCCTTTTCAATATTTTGAAATACACAGTTGACATTTTTTTAGTTTGTAAATCTAGACTATCAAACTCTATTATTATCATTAATAAATGCCTTATTGACAAATTTAAAAATGAGACAATTTTTTTAAAAACATAATAACAAAAAGTCTTCTATAAATCTAGTGAAAGAAAAGTTACAATTCCCATTATATAATTATCAACTTGAAATTTCAATTCAAGTATTGTCTTAATTACTCAATAAAATTTAAAAGTATGACATAATTATTTTTTAAATTGAAAAGAAAGTCCTTGAACAAATCTAGTGAAATCTTTCTATATAATTTTGGACACGAAACTTAACTTTCAAAAAAATAAAAAACTTGAAAACCTGCATTGTCAGATATCGCATAACATAAATGGTCTTATGAACAAAATGTTCAATTAAAATTTACACATATTTGCTGGTTATTTACACGCTCTGAAGGGAACTAGAGTCTGTGGGCTTGAAAGAGAGTGTATTTTGGCCATTGTCATAAAGGATGTGGATGTTTTGTTGCTGTATGTTGCCCAACACTGAAACACTACTAGAAGAATCCAACAACCCGTCTATTTCAAAATCGTCAGAATATCAGAAGTTGCGGTGCCCAACCCCACATGAATGCTTGCTCGCTCGCTTCTAGCCCCTTCGCAAGAGCCTCTATCTATTGTTTGTTCAGAGACAACAGGGTCCTAAAGCATACAAATACTATTGAATCAGTGCTTCAGTTGTCCAACCATTGTAAGCACTCCGCCTCACTTATATCTGCAACCTTTCCTCTGCTGCCACAGGTAGTACGTGCGACTCCATCTGCGTCGAAAATCATATTGGGAAGCAAAGGACGAATGCTCCAAACAAGCCTATTTACTTGTCACACACAGCTTGTTAATTATTGTTAGTTGGACAGCTGTTATTTCTGACTCGGAAATAGCAGTAGTATTTATGGGTAGCTTGGACAACTGTTCGTCCTTATCTATGTATAGCAGCATTAATTATGGGTAGTTTGGACAGTTGTTTGTCCACTTGCCGAGAATTAGTAAATGGTTGTTGCAAGGATAATTATTTACTAATTTTAGTGATTCCATTTTTGACACCTTGCAACCAATTCTATTATTGGCTGTCGAGTTGTCTTAATCTCAGCCGTTGGTTTGATTTAATCTGGGCCATTGGTTTACCAACAGGAGTATTATAAAAGGGGTCATTGGATCATTTGGAGAGACGAGTTTTGGAGAAGCATTTTGCAGTGATAGCAAATTGTCTTGCAATGTTAGCAAGGGCGTAGTGTTAGCGTGGAGATAGTAGTGGGGAATATCAGCGGGAGAAATTAGGAGGTTGTCGAAGTTCTGCCAGTGAGAGGCAAGGAATTTTGTATCTCTTGATTTGCTGAAGTTTAATATAATTCTTCATCTGTAGAACTGGTTTTCCCTTAGGGGTTTTTTCAGGGACAATTTGTCCGAAAATATTGTGTTCATTGTGTTGCGCATTTCTTTCCATATTTTATAAGTGAAGTTGCAGTTGTGTTATTTTTTGATATTAGCTGAGAATTTATTTTCAGCAATTTAATAATCGTTTATGATAGGAGATTAATAATCAGTGACTGCAATAGTTAATTTTTCACATGGTATCAGAGCATTGTTAAGGGTAGAAGAGTTTTGCCCTAGGAAAGAAATTTTGATCTCTTTAGATTTATTATTGCTTTAAACCCTTGAGATGGCTTTAGCTGGTTTGAGAGATCATGATAGATTGGATGGTGCCTCAAATTTTGGTGTTTGGAAGGCCAGAATTTCTTTATTGTTGGAAGAGAATGGTATCAAGGATTATGCTACTAGTGTTGTACCTATACCAACGAATGCAACACAACTTGCAGCATATAGGAAGGACGATGCCAAGGCGAGGAGGATAATCCTTGATGGTGTCAAGGATCATATTGTTCCACATATCTCGGAGCTAGATACAGCGAAGAAGATGTGGGATGCCATTCTAAATCTGTACCAAAATGCTACCACCAACAGGAAGTTGATTCTAAGAGAGAAGCTAAAGAATACCCGGATGAATCAGGGAGAAGACATCACAAGTTACCTCACTAGGCTCAGACTTGTCAAGGATGAGTTAGCAGTTGTTGGAGATAGCCCTAGTGATGACAAGCTAGTGAGAATAGCCCTAAATGGGTTTACTAAACAATAGATTGTCTTTGTTCAAGTTGTCAGTGGACGAGATACTTTACCGAGTTGGGATCGACTATGGACTGATTTCACTCAGGAGGAGTTTAGACTAAGTCTTGTCAATGGGGCCAACAAGAGTCAGAAAATGAGGTGGAACAGGAGAATGTTGCCCTAGCGGGTAAAGGGAGAGCAAAGAAGGGATCTAGCAAAGAATCAAATTCACAAAGTGAGAAGAAGAAGAAGGACCTTTCTAAGGTCAAGTGCTTTGGATGTCACGAGTTTGGCCACTATGTCAGTGATTGCCCAGAGAGGAAGAAGGGTAAGAAGCAGGTAGTAGATTCAACAAGTGCGGAAGAACTCTCCAGTAGAATGGAAGATGAGTTTGCACTCATAGCTTGTATGGTTAGCTCAACCTCACAGTGTGTTTGGTATATAGATAGTGGGGCGTCATTTCATATGACAGGAGCTAGAGAGTACTTCTCTAGTTACAAGGAGGAGGACACCAACATCCAGATTTCTATGGGAAACTTGTCCAAACTCAACCCTGTTGGGAAAGGGACTGTTCAGTTTCAGAGGGAGAATGGAAAGATAATCCCACTTCATGATGTGTTATATGTGCCAGGCTTAGGTATGAATTTGATTTCTGTATCTGTTCTTTAGGATAGGGGGTATAATGTACTCTTTAGCGGGACAAATGTGTTGATTAAGCACAAGGATTGGAAATCACCTATAACTATTGGAGTTAGGAGTGGTCACCTTTATAGATTGCAGTTTGATACTCCTAAGGCACTTATGAGCAACAGTAATCCTAGAGATCTTGGAGAGCTATGGCATAGGAGGATGGGCCATATTCATCATGGAGCACTTAGATTGCTTCATGAGATCGTGACAGGTGTTCCAGAGGTGAGCACAGAGCATGACGATGTATGTAAAGGATGTGTGTTGGGGAAGTTTGCGAAAGCATCTTTTCCAAGGAGTGACACCAGATCTAAGTGTGTTCTTGATCTAGTACATTCAGATGTTTGTGGACCGATGTCGACGAAATCTCTTAGAGGATATGAGTACTATGTTACTTTTATTGATGATTTCTCTAGAAAGACCTGGATATACTTCTTGAAGACTAAGATGAGGTTTTCAATCGATTCCAAGAGTTCAAGGCTCTTGTGGAGAACTCGACAAGAAAGAAGATAAAGGTTCTTCGGTCAAACAATGGAAGCGAGTACAAAGGAAATGTCTTCCAGGAGTTCTGCACTAGAGAAGGAATCAAGAGAGAATGGATTGTTCCTTACAATCCACAGCAGAATGGAGTTGTTGACAGGAAGAACCGTTCTATATCGGAGGCAGCAAGAGCTATGCTACATGACCAGGACATGCCCCGTTACTTATGGGTAGAGGCGTGTAATACAACAGTCTACAGTCAAAATAGAGTTCCACACAAGGTGTTAGGGAAGATGACACCAGAGGAGGCTTTCACAGGGAAGAAGCCAGATGTTAGTCACTTCAGGATATTCGAGAGTTTGGCATATTGCCATATTCCTGGAGATACACGTACAAAGTTAGATCAGACTGCAAAGAGGGGGTACTTTGTTGGGTACAGTAAGACCTCAAAGGCATACAGGATTTTCATTCCAGGGACTAAAAGAATTATTGTCAGACGGGATGTCAAGTTCATGGAGGACAAGGCATTCAGGAGATCCAGAGATTTTCCAGCAGATGATCAGAGTGAGCAGCCAACAGAAGCTCCAAGACCAAGTCAAGAGCAAAAAAGCTCAAGTACAGTTACCAATACGAGTGTAGACTCAGTTAGTGAAGATTCACAGAGTATGGAGCAACGGGTGCAATAGGAAATGCATCTAGAAGACTTAGAGGTTGACATTTCATCCTCTACAGTTGGCAGCGGGAACCATGTGGTTCCAGATACACAAAGGGATACTGAGGAGTTTGTGGGAGCTCCTAGGAAGAGTACTAGACAGCAAAGACAACCAGCCAAGTTCAATGACTATGTGGCATTAGTTAGTCAGTTGGTAGATAGTGAGCCTTCTAGCTATCAGGAAGCTGCAGAACATCAGGTATGGCGAGATGCTATGGTTGAGGAATATTCTTCAATAATGCAGAATGATGTGTGGGAGGTAGTACCTAGACCAACAAATAGGGTTGTAGTTAGATCACGCTAGATCTATAAGATAAAGCACGGTGCAGATGGTAGCATCGAGAAATACAAGGTGAGGTTCGTGGCAAAGGGGTTCTCTCAGAAGGAGGGAATAGACTATGAGGAGACATTTGCTCCAGTTGCTAGGTATACTTCTATACGAGCTGTAATCTCACTTGCAGCACAGATGGGATGGCAGATCCATCAAATGGATGTCAAGATAGCATTCCTTAATGGTGAGTTGAAGGAGGAGGTATACATAGAACAACCAGAAGGCTTTGTAGCACACAGCAAAGAGACCCATGTGTGCAGATTGAAGAAAGCATTGTACGGACTCAAGCAGGCTCCTAGAGCGTGGTATGACCGCATTGATACATACTTGCAGAAAATGGGCTTTGTAAAGAGTGAAGCAGATGCTAACCTCTACTACTTGATAGTTGGGGGTGAGATTATCATTCTTGTTCTTTATGTGGATGACCTATTTCTTATAGGTTCACTAGGGCTCATAGTGGATTGCAAGAGGAACCTTGCAGAAGAGTTCGAGATGAAGGATTTAGGACTTATGCACTACTTTCTAGGCATGGAAGTGTGGCAGACAGATGGGGAGATTTTCCTTGGTCAAGGGAAATATTGCATTGAAATCTTGAAGAAATTTGGGATGGAGGATTGCAAAGCCATGTCTACACCCATGATCACGAATTGGAGGAAGGTAGATACAACTAAGGAGAAAGATGTAGATCCCACTTTATATAGACAGTTGATTGGTTCGCTTATGTATTTGGTCAACACTAGACCAGATATAGCATTTGCAGTAAACTCTCTTAGTCAGTTCATGGTTGAACCAAAGAGAATGCATTGGATAGCGGCTAAGCATGTGCTACGTTACTTGCATGGTATAGTCGAGTATGGGATCAGATATGTTCGAGGTGAAGGTATCAAGTTGATAGGCTATACTGATGCAGATTGGGCAGAAAGTACAACAGACAAAAGGAGCACTTTAGGGTGTTGTTTCAGCTTGGGATCAGGAGTTGTATCTTGGTTCAGCAGGAAGCAGAAGTCTATGGCTCTAAGTTCAGCAGAAGCAGAATATATAGCAGCTAGCATGGCAACATGTGAAGCTCTATGGCTTTGGAAGTTGTTAGTAGCCTTGTTTGGTCAGAAGGTTGAGACTACTGTGATACATTGTGACAATCAGAGTTGCATCAAGTTGTCTGAGAATCCAGTGTTTCATGATAGGTCTAAACATATAGATATCAGATATCACTTCATCAGGGATTGTGTTCAACGAGGTATTGTTTGACTACAATACATACCTACAGATGAGCAAGTAGCAGACATTCTGACGAAAGCTTTGGGAAAGGCCAAATTTATCTTCTTCAGAGATAAGATGGGTGTTATGCAAAACAGCTTCCTCGCTAAGAGGGAGTGTTAATTATTGTTAGTTGGACAGCTATTATTTCTAACCCGGAAATAGTATTAGTATTTATGGGTAGCTTGGACAGCTGTTCGTCCTTATCTATGTATAGCAACATTAGTTATGGGTAGTTTGGACAGCTGTTTGTCCACTTGCCGAGAATTAGTAAATGGTTGTTGCAAGGATAATTATTTACTAATTTTAGTGATTCCCTTTTGGACACCTTGCAACCAATTCTATTATTGGCTGTCGAGTTGTCTTAATCTCAGCCATTGGTTTGATTTAATTTGGGCCGTTGGTTTACCAACAGGAGTAGTATAAAAGGGGTCATTGGGTCATTTGGAGAGACAAGTTTTGGAGAAGCATTTTGCAGTGATAGCAAATTGTCTTGTAGTGTTAGCAAGGGCATAGTGTTAGCGTGGAGATAGCAGTGGAGAATATCAGCGGGAGAAATTAGGAGGTTGTCGGAGTTCTGCCAGTGAGAGGCAAAGAATTTTGTATCTCTTGATTTGCTGAAGTTTAATATAATTCCTCATCTGTAGAACTGGTTTTCCCTTAAGGATTTTTCTAAGGACAATTTGTCCGAAAATATTGTGTTCATTGTGTTGCGCATTTCTTTCTGTATTTTATAAGTGAAGTTGCAGTTGTGTTATTTTTTGATATTAATTGGAAATTTATTTTCAGCAGTTTAATAATCGTTTATGATAGGAGATTAATAATTAGTAACTGCAATAGTTAATTTTTCACACAGCTATGGAACAATTGTGAATATGAAGTTGGCACTCACTGAAATTACTGAGCCATTTAAATTTTCATAGCAATGAGACGGCCATAGTGATTTCTGAGGCGGATTGCGTGGGATTGTAGTATAGTCATTTAGCACCAAACACATCAATAAAACCATTTTCATTATGTTGGCTCTCCTATTAGTTCTTTTGCATTCCATGCCAGAACAAAAGATAGGCGATGAATGAAAATGAATGCTCCCATGGAATCACTTAATATCTTATTTCGTAAATCAAATTGTGATATGATTAAAGATACTCCCTTTATTGCAAAAGATTGTAGTTAGAGGGAGGACTTGATTATTCATGCAATCACATTTATTGTAAGATACGCAATGCAGCAATCCAATCTGTATTGCAAACTACTTAGAAAAACAACTTGTATTACCTCTCAGAAAGCAAGATTGTATGCAACAAAAGTGAACTGGATAGCAGACTCAAAACCACGGCCAGACTCTCCAAACCTTGATAGTAATGTCTCTCGGGCGGTTTCTTTTGAGGGCATAGTATATCATACCTCGACAAGTTGTCGGCGGCCACAACATGAGCTCACAGCAACCGTATAATTCTCGGCGTCGATGGAGAGAGTATATGAGAAAATGGCAAAAGCTGGCGGTGCTTCAACTTGTAAATAGCTTTATCGGTTAATTATTGCTTGAATTTATTGTTTGACAACTAATTCGTTTTTAATTATTTTATGTTCCACATGGTTAACATGTTTATTATATATTATTCATGTCTGGTGTCTATTACCAAAATACCGCCTATAACATCTGGTTTTCCAAATGGACGGGTTTCTATGAAAATCCCACCTATAATAGCCTATCGGCTAATTATATATTTATAATTTATAATTTGTAGTATAATATTTTTTAAATATATATTACAAACAAAAATGAGTTCATGTATTTTTTTTAATATATAATTAATATAAAAACAAAAAAAACTTATAAAAATCTTAATCAAAAATAAAAATGAAAATGGACATATTAATCATGTATAATGCTTCTAAAATCTAGAAGCACAAAAACTATTCAATATTAATCTATTGTTTATTAGTCCCTTCTTTTATAAGCCAGGGAACTAATGTTTCCCTTAGCCCCCCACCTCAAATCGATATTAACTTTTTGCAGACAAAAACTAATGTTATTTTCAAACTTCCTAAGGTATGATTTTTAAAATTAATTATGATCTATTAATTTAGATTTTCTAATTGGTCTGTTAGTAAAAAATTAGAAAATTTGAAGGTGGTGCTAGTGTAGCATGTATTAGAAATAATAATAATAATAAAAGTTTAGCCAGCAAAGTTTCCAGACCGTCTCCTTTATTTTCCTGATCATCGCAATTCTATTTTAGGCGGATGGATTTGCACTGTTAGATCAAGATTATTCCAAATATGTCTGAAACCCTAGAGTTTGCAAACCCTTGAGCAAATGTGGATGCGCAGACAACGTGAACAGATTAAAGTCGTTGCCCCTATTTAGTAAGTTGGGCTTCTATCTATTCTTCCTTAATTTTTATTATTTTGGATTTTCCATCTTTCCAAGAGACTCTATTATGGTTGTTAGTCATTATGCATAGTTGCAGTTGTCATTAAGCAATAAAGAGTGTGGTTTCATTTCAATTTGCCAAACTTCATCGTTTTTACTCTATTTGTCTCGCTCCTATCCCTTAATTTCATGCTCAAACTCTCTGACGACTAGATAATCCTCCAACAAGTCCAATTAATTTAGGCTTTTGCATGATTTTCATTCTTCTTTTCTGAGACAACTAAATCTCACTATTTTTTAGAGCATGTTGCAGGCAATGCCCATAATGCCCAATTGTGAAACCAAACTCAATTTCTCCCAACTCAAAAAGAGATTCGGGTGACAACAAATGCTAATTATGTAAGCTTTCAAGTTTTTTTACACAAAAACCTTCTCTCTTCTACATACTAGATCTACTTACACGAGTACACAAAATACATAATAAAACCGTGTGCAAGAAAATCTTTAGAAAGCATTTAATTTTTTTAGATAAATAATAATAATAGTCCTCAAATAATGTTAGTCTTACTAAGCATGTCTATCACTTGTACAAAGGGCATTTCCTACAAGTCTGCTATTTGGAGAGGGCTTTTAATATTTTTGTTTCATCCAATTTCTTTACCAGCTATTGGAAGGGTATTTTAAGTTTCTTTTTAACCTATATTATTTTTTGAAAATAAATTCTTTCCTTTTGGGTATGTCTATTATAATTCTATTACATGTAATTGCTCTGCTCACTTGTCCATGTTAAATTGATTCCCCTGAACATGTAAATAAATCAATATATTTACAAAACAAGTGTAAGTTTTTTTTAAAAAATAGGACCAAAATGCATTTTATTTTTGGAAGGCACGGTAAATTTAGTTGAGACTTCACATCTATACTTATATCGATGATGGAGTGACTTCAACAAGTAAGATATTATTCTTTTTAAAAATACTAAATTAAAAAATTTATTACTAACATCAATTCGAAGTATTATTATTCAACATTTAATTTTTAAAAAACATTTGCATTTTGATATAACTGATTTCAAAATATTTTTAGTCTTATAGCTTAAAAGTACTATTTAAAAATATAGAAACAATTTTAATTACTCTTTTCCTTATATAATTTCATTACACATTTCAAAATCTTAGATCTTATTATTTATATTTTTCAACTTCACCCCTACCTTCATTTCTGCAAAAGGTACGGATTCCAACTCATAAAAGCTCTTGTTTATTAATACGAAATGGTTATGGTGCCACACATATTTGTATAATGTCATATTTATATGCTTCCTTCTATTATATGTATCTTTAATTATTATTTCAAACAAAAACCTATCAACTACCCTTGCACCTCCTTTTGGGTGCAAGTGCTAGTTAGCTGATAGGCTTTCACCTGGGTGATAGCCCGCCAGGAATTCCTCACGTTGCTACCTGCGTCGCTACTTGTTACAGGTTGTCGGATGTTTGGAGTTCTGTTACCACCACCGTGATGTCCATGTCAGAGTTGTGATTGCAGCTGTGCCGACAAACAACTGCTTCCAAGAGGGATGGAGGGTCCACGAGTTTCACCGTAGACATTCGATTTGTCGACTGATGGAGGCCACGGGTCTATGGTTAGGGCATCATCTGCAGATATGCCATAGACATTGGATTTGCATATGACTAGAGGCCATGAGTCTATGGTTAGGGCGGATTGTAGATTATGTGACCTTATACATTATGTGACCACCTCTGCAAATATTGCTTGTGCACAGCCAAAGCCCCCTATAAATTCGGTCAATGTTGTTGCTATGGTAAAGGGTCACACGTCTGCTACAGATTGACGAGTGTGTTTGTCATTTCTCTCCCTTGTGCTTGAACTATCTGTATTTTGGAGTATTGTTTCTGATCGCTTGTACTATTGTTTGGAGTTATCAAATAGACGGCTGCAAAGGTAGATAGGAAGGGGCTGGATAACGGGTCTAGGTTCCCAACAACGGTTACACACTACTACCTTGGTATGAAAAACAAAACCCTAATGAGAATTTAGGTGCCTTCTTTGTAGGGTTCAATTTTCATCATGTTTTGTAAGCTTGTCTGTGAAGCATTTCTTGTCAATCACCTCTAGGCATTGCAGTTATTGCTTTATTACTTTGTTTCATTATATGTCTTTGGGTGCTGGTACTATATATTTTTAATTGTTCTCCAATGACCATTTATTCTAATTATTAGAGTTACTACTTTACATAGCTCTAGATTATCCCTACCCTTCATTTCTTCTCGGCATGAGGCTGTTGATCTTGTGTTGTAAACAGAACTTCATAAAATGTCATAAAACTTGAATACAAAGTTGTTAAAAATAGGCATATTTTCTAAGGCATTTCAAAATCTAGGGGAAAGTGAAGTTAGGAATGTAATAGTTGGATAGTTTATTACTAAGACATGGGGAACTTTTCCTCTATGTCGTGTATCAAAATCAGAAAAGTCAATATGACTAGGAAGGGAAAATGTTGCCTCACGAAAACAATCTAAACCAATAAAGTAAACAAATCAATTAAATAAATAATCAACCTAGATATAGGATCCAGGACTGATAATAATAATAAATTGAAATATCTGTAGACATAAGTGAATTTGACTGGCTTATATTGTTGAGATTTGGCTTTAGTTTTACCGTGGCATTCTGTCTTGACCAACAGAATTACATTCGACGAAATGCATCTTATCCTTCAACTTCATGTTTGAAATGCATCTACAATTGTGTTCTTCGAGTTAGGGTTTTAGATTGACCCAATGATCTTTATTGACTGAATGATTGATGTGCCTCTTCCAAAGAAATACAACTAATTTCAGCTATCACTTTAGAAATGCTTGGCACAAATCTCATCAAATGATTTCTTTAACATGATGTCAACATTCACATGTTTTCCATGTTTGTATAATATACCTTTTCATTAACAAGTGGCTTAATAATTCCATAGGACAATGTTCCATATGAAATAAAAGTATGATAGCATGGTGAGCAATTGTTGAAAAAAACTGTTAGTGTTGGTATGCTTCTTGTAAAAGGAATTGAATAGTATAAATTTGGTTAGTTTGATATTATCTATGCCACTAAAATGTGATTTATTATATTGAATTGGAAAAGGAAATATTTGATGTTTTCAATATTGTTATGACATTCTAGGAATCAAAGAAGGCATGCATAGTGTGTAATCAGGATGATCAATGACTACATATTTCTTTCAAACAGTTCATATGCATTACCCATGCTTCCACATTTTGGAAGCATATCTTAGAGGGCAATTGCTTGTCCATTTCATAAACATGTCTAACACGTCTATTAGAAAAATATAACATTGTGTCTGTTTCGAATCACGCTAATAAATTATTTGGGGGAAAACTAGATTTCAAAAAAAATGCATAAACTTTGGAAATTTCCAGCACTCTATTAGATAATCCTTTGAGCCATGATGTGAAACAGTTCAATTCTCCTACTTGGTATTCTTTAAAATCATTCAACTCAAGGGAGCTTGATACAGTCTGCTCACAAATCCCCAAGTTTACATTATATCTTTTGTGTATTGAAATTCACTTTATTAGCTCTCGTCAACCTACATGGTCCGTATACAATTACAAGACCATCACTTTCCATTGAGATTCACTTTATTAGCTCTCGTCAACCTACATGGTCCGTATACAATTACAAGACCATCACTTTCCATTGACGCATATGTTTCATTTATGCTCTTTTAAGATTAAAAAAAGCAGCATGTTGTTTGTAGTATATTGTTTTGCATGGCACATGTAATTTGTTTGTATGAGGTAGTACATATTTTAGCCTACGTAACACAACAAACCACCAGCTAAAGCACTGATTATACTGTGAATCTTCATTTCCTAATGTTTCATCCACAATTTTGTATGTAATTGACAGGATGGATATGCAGGACAACATTAAGCTAAGGCAACAACAATGTAGACAAAGGAGTACATAATACTATGAACACCATAAAGAAGACATATGTGCATGTGAAAAACTCAAAAGACAACAAAAAAAATTTGACCAACTTCCACAAAAAAAAGCCAATGCATCAGACAATTTTACAGACAACCCTGAGTTCAAGGAAGCACTAAAAAAGTTTTGCCACCGAATAGATGCCTTGGGTACCTTGAAAACATGCACCATTTGCAAGGAATCCTACCCAGGCATGCCTGTCAACACCAAGAACTCAACAGTCACATGTAGAAGATGCCAACATGAAAATGGTATACATCGATTCACCCAACTAAATAACATGGATCCAAGAGAGCAGCCAGCGATTTTGGCAAGGTTGACATAGGTAGAAGAAATGTTCATCGCTAGGGTCAACCCAATCTTGCAGGTTACACATGCTATAGGAGACCAATATAAGTACCACAGACATACAATAAGTTTTCCCCAAGATATCAGCAACATAGCAAAAGAGTTACCCCACAAAATTCAAGATTTAGATGTCCTCATCGTCAATAGGTCAGATGGAAAGGGTCATGCTTATGAGTGCTATGTAAGCAGTAATCATGTACAAGAAGCATTAGAATACAAAATTAGAAATGACCCGCTATATCGAGATGTAATTATTAGTACTAACCACCAGACAAAGCTTCTAGAGAAAAGAACCAATGTGTCGAACATCATTCATACCATCAAAATAGTAGATGATATGATACATACTGAAATAGAGGAAGAAAGTGAAGAAGGATCCACACACAATGTCTACACAAATACATCATCCTTTGTAGCAGTACCGCAAAATAAGCAGCGAGAACTTGATCTCATCAAAGAAACATTGGATATTACCAATATAAATAGCCAAAAAATTGATTGGTCGACCATATCATCGTCACCGATCAATGAATATGACACGGATGGATTGCTCGATATGGCATTCCCAACATTGTTTCCAAAGGGTGTAACTCTGCAAATGTAGCCAAGGTTGAAAGAAGTCAAAATGCACGAGTATATAGTACATCTGCTAAAATTCCATAACCAACGATTTGGGAGACATCCGAGATTTTGTTATTTTGTATTCAACCTAATGATGAGACATCGCAGCCAAAGCTTAGCAACAATATTCATAAAGCAGAATGCTGAAGAGACTATTCCACTAAGTGTGGATGATCTACGAGCCCAAATGAACACCCTTCCTGACACCCAACTGGCTAAGGAGCTCTTGCACTATGGAGGTATGATGCGAGGTGCACACCCATACTGGAGCATAAGGTGTAAAGAACTCTCAAACATGATTCATCAACTTGGCCCTCCTACTCTCTTCTTCACACTCAGTGCTGCTGACACAAAATGGCCAGATTTACAAAAGATCCTTTCGAGAGACAACAATGTGTCCCAACATACGGGATGCCAGCGGTTGGAACATGTAATCAACAACCCCCACCTAACATCATTGTACCTACACCAGCGCTTCACAATTTTCCATGCAGAAGTGATTGAAAAACTGTTTAAAGAAACAGAATATTGGTACAGATGCAAATGGCAAAGTCGAGGCACAACACATGTACATGGATTCATCTAGCTTGCAAATGCCCCAGATATGATAAACATAGATTGGTAGAACAACATAGCCATAGAAAAAGCATGTGAATTCTTTGATGTATACATCACTGCATGGAACCCACGTGATGTAAATGAAAGGAGCAATACGATTAATCGGTGTCCTAATGATGATCCATGCCTGCTAGAGACTAACAACATCCTTGTCACGAACGGATATGTTGATTACATAGAAATTCTCAATTGAGTACAAAGACACACTAAATGTAAAGAAGGGGCCTACTTATGGAAAAAAGGCCAAACAAAGGAGTCCCTCTATAAAGCCCATTGGAAGGAGCAACCTTACTCAACACTAACATGCGATGAGTCGGGTAAAAGAGAAATACGAACCTGCAAGAAATGATGACAGACTCAATGTACACAACCCTAAAATGTTATCCATATGGCGGGCAAACATCGATTGCCAAGCTGTGACATCAAAGGACCAAGTTCTAAAATGCATAGCCAAATATGCAGCAAAAGCAGAAAAAACATCAAAGACCTGCAAAGACATGCTAACTAGAATATGTACCAACAATCAGCCAGAAGAACTAGCTGTGAAAGCGTACTGCAAGTTTATGATGGAACTTGTAGTTGAACGTGATATAAGTGCTCAAGAAATATGTCAAATGCTGCAAAAGTTGTCTTTGGTCATGTGCAATAGAACATTTACCAAGCTAAATGTAGGACGCAAGATACTACACTGCTTTACTCGAGAAAGAAATGGAACTCACATACAGAGGAGCTACTTACAGACATACATGAACCGGCCTCAGGAAATGGAAGCAATATCACTAATCGAATCAGTCAGGTCATTCTTGTATGCAACACAACGACAAGTGGACAAATGGTAAAAAAGAAAAGATAGCGCCATCGTTAATATATACCCGAAATTTTACAGCATTCCAACTACTGACTCTGGACAGTTCCAAACATTTTGTTGGAGTGAGCTACTATTGTACAAGCACTTCAGAAACATTGAACAGGACATCGGACTCACAGAGGATATAATCATTGCAAATTGGTATCAGTTAACTTCAAATGGATAGACCGTGTGGCATGTACCCTGCACCACTACAAGCATCCCTAAGGTCGATAACCAAGAAGACATCAATGATGAGACAACTTCATTAGAGAATATAGAAATGCAGGAATGGGAACTCTTGTCATGCATGGGCCAGACAAATTATAATGATGTTGATGATATCCAAATGCTTGGTAGACGCAAATTTGATACGAATCAAAATTGGGATGAACATACTGTACCACCAAATTTACACGAGTCTGCATTAGAATTCGTAGCCTTGAACAAAAATTGCACAAGCACAAATATTACCGGTCAACATAGTGCACCGATTTACAAATTATCCCTCGACCAAGAGGAGGCCCTCAATATAATTACAACACATGGCAAAAGCCAGTTCGTCCAGCCTCTACGCATGATAATTCAAGGTATAGCAGGAACTAGAAAATCACACCTAATAAAATGCATAAGTCATGCACTGATGCATAATGCTCAACCGCAACAACAACAAATTTTGATACTTGCCCCAACAAAAGTAGTTGCATTTAACATCAATGCAACCACTATCCATTCAACCCTCAAAATCCCCATAAGAGACATGCACCTACTTAATGGCCAAGCACCGACAACATTTCAAGAGACCATGAGGTATATCAAGTATATCCTAATTGATGAGATGAGTTTCATCGGTTCAAAACTACTACTAAAGATTGATAACAGGCTACATGAGGCTTTTAATAATGAGCAATCAACACATTTTGGAGGAAGATCCATCATTCTAACTGGCAACCTTGCACAACTACCCCCAATATTAGACAAGCCCTTGCATGTAGCACACTCAGATGCTCTTGCAATTTGGAGACAATTAAGAATTGTCATAACATTGCAAACCATATTTCGCCAAAAAGGTGAAGGCCCTGTAGAAATACAATTCAAAGAAGCACTGACCAACATGTGGAATGCAAAACCAACATAGCGAGGTTGGGAACTACTAATGATAGAATCAAAACACCAACTACCAGTTGAAGAAAGCAAAGAGTTTGACAACCTACTCCACATCTTTGCTACAAATGATATTGTAACTGCACACAATCGAAGAATGCTGAAACAACTCAACTGCCCAGTCGCCATGAGCACTGCAACGACTTTGCACAGCAATCAAAAAGACCAATCAGATGAAGAACAACTCCAAAAAAATGTGCTCCTATGTAAGGGTGAACGCATTATGCTCACAGTAAATATATGGACACAATCAAGACTTGTCAATGGAGCACTTGGCAACATTACCGAAATTGCCTACAATCCTGGCTCAAAGCCGCCTAACATTCCTATGTATGTTATAGCTAGGATTGACAATTATATTGGATCAGTATGGCATCCAGCACATCCGAAATGCATTCCAATAACACCAATTTCACTAGGCAACATAAGACAAATACCTATCACTATGGCGTGGGCCATCACAATTCACAAATCTTAAGGTCTCGCACTAGACAAAGCAACAATTGATATTGGAAACACAGAACGGCAAGGTCTAACATTCACGGCTATGTCACGAGTCAAATCAATACACGGACTTCAGATCGACCCAGCTTTTCCTTTAGACAGATACAAAAAGATGCAAAATAACCCATTCACCAATATTAGAAAGAATGGAGAACAACGCCTACACCAACTTTGTTGTACAAGTAATTCAAACAGACCTCCATATATACTGGTACAACTCGTCTCGCTAGCCTACATTACTTTCCAACCTCAAAGCTCTTATAGGACTACTGTTACAAATCATTACTCATGATTTGTTTCTTCTGTACTTTCAGGGGCCACGAGAAGAATCTATTCATCACTGAAAGCAAACTGAAATGGATTCCAAATTGGACACAAGAACACCAAGGCTGCCTTCAATTTCATCTGATTTTATTTTTATTGGTGAGATCAGAGAGAAAAATATCACTTGGGTATATATGTAGGTATTTGATAGCGGACAGTCCAATTGGTATCCATAGATGTCTTATCTGAATTATAATCATAATTCTTGTCAAGAATTTGTCAGTATAGTTTGCAGATTTGTTAGCTCTGAATGAAGATATTGCAACTATCTAATGAATTAGATAATGAATCTAATTGTTTATTGAAACCAATAATGGTCATTCTAATGGCGAGAGCGCGGGATGCAGTTGGCTATGGAGGCTGGGGGCAACGGTCTTCTAGTTTTGATGAAGGAAACTACAGGAGAAACGATGGCTCCAAGTCTAGTTTTCGCTAGCACGAGGGTTGGGGTTACGGGCAGTAATATGGGTCTAAATGGCCTTTCAATAGATATGTTGGGATTCATAGGCAGAAGCCCTACTTTCAAAATAAGATGCAGTTTCAACCTCCTCAACGGGGATGGAAGAGAGGGAATGAGTGGAATAGGAGAAATCTACCACAGGGAAATAAGCCGGTTTACAGGAAATTTGACAAATTTGATTTCACAAGGATTGCTCATAAATTCTATAAACCCAAAATGCAGCAAGAGCAAAGTGAAAAATTGAAGGATATTCCCAGGGATCCACCCCATCCACCAAAGGAGAATGTCACTTACGAGGTAATGTCCACAGTGCGTTTGGATAATGTTAAATGGCTTGAATCTGTAGAGATTTTAAAAGAGAAAGCTTTCTTTTTTAAGTGGTTAGGACCGTGGCCCTCTGTAAGGACCATCAGGTTAGGATGCAAATCTATATGGGGGATTGAATGCAGATTGAAAACCTTGACGAATGGTTTCTATATGGGTTTGACTCCAAGCAAGGTTGAGAAAGAGGACATTCTTAACAATGGGTTGTATTTATTATAAGGTAAAGGTTTTTTTTTGAAGGATTGAGAACCAAACTTTGACCCAAATAAGGAGAAACTATAGGTTTTCCCCCTATGAATCAATATAAAGAATCTTCCAGTAGAATATTGGGGGGAGGATGCTCTATCAAAGATAGGGAACACTATAGGGACTTTTGTAAGAGTGGAAGAAGTGTTGAACACAACAGACTCCTCTTCACATCCTAGATTGTTAGTTAATGTAAACGAGGGGAATCCATGCCCAGATTTCATCACAATCAGCACAACGAATGGAGTTTGGAAACAACCGATAGAGGTGTGGGAAGGAGGAGACTCTTCTATAGAGAATGTTGATAGGGCAAACAGTTTATTTACAAAAGGGAAAGGGCTCATGGCTGATAAGCTATTGGAATCTTTGGAATGGAATGAAGAACAAAGGGTGATAGAGGACAGATCCCCTCATCTCCCTTTTCAATATGAACCTGAGGCAAATCAAATTTTGTAGCATGATGGGTAAGATGGTCTAAAGGTTTTCAATGAGGGAAGAGAATGTAGCTCTCGGAAGGATAAAGGTCTGTCAACTCAAGAGGTGCTGGAAATTCCCCTGGAGAAATGGGAGACAAACCAAGCGGAGTGTGCAAGAGTGGGCTCTGAAAGGTTAAGCTTAAAAAATGTCTCTCATCCAGTCACAGAGGGGGAACAAGGAAAGCTTGCCCAGCCCGAGTCTGGTGTAAAAAATGCAGATATCCCTAGGAGCTTCACTGGGGGACCAACCACAGAGTAGAGGATCACCGGATGATGTTTTGGAAGGAAATTTCAAGGACATAGAGATGTCACCTACTAGAAATCTACATGACTCTTTTGAAGGCACGGTGCAGAGTAGTAGTTTGAGGGAAGAAGAAGGATCTACACAAGACTCCCGGGAATTTGGTGACACTCTGAATGATCTATGCCTTTTTTATCAACAAGGGCTTCAAGATGAGAGAACAATAGAACAGACAAGCTCTCAGAAGCAGAAACCAAATGTGGGGAGCTGAAAGAGGAGAGGGCCAAAGCCTATCAAATTGAAGCTGGAGGCAGTTGGGAATGATGCAAATCAATCCAAAATCCTAAGATCGAGAAAAGGTTCAACCTTTTCCCGGGCGTTATGAAAACCTTATCCTGGAATGTCAGAGGCTGCAATGCCCCTGACAAGATTCGTTTAATCAAGAGATGTTTTGATCAATTGAAACCGGACCTGGTCTTGCTGCGAGAAACCAAGATAAAGGAGGACTTCCAGACTTTCAAAAACAAATTTAGGCGATGGAATTGCTTACTTTCAGGGGCAAATGGAGCGTCTGGAGGGATGGCTATCCTTTGGAAACCGGAGATATTGGAGGTAACTGATTTCTACCTAGATAGTAATTGGCAATGGTTTAGAGTTTTTGTAAAACAACTACATTGCTCCTCCTCAGTTTTCAATATCTATGGGCCAAATAAGTGTTCAGGAAAAACTTTTATGGCTTTCTTTATCAACAAAGTTGGATGTGTTAGGAAATGAAGTAGCTATCCTGGGAGGGGATTTTAATGCTATTATGAATCCAGGGGATAAAAAAGGAGGGAAAGGGTGGATTTCAGATAGCCAAAAAGATTTTAGTAATTTTGTGAGTGCAAATGGTTTAGTTGATATTCAGTTTTAAAAATGGGACTTTACGTGGACAAATAGAAGAGAGGGTTTTGTTAACATTGCAGAAAAGCTTGATAGGTTTCTTGTGGTTGGAAATTGAGCGGAGGCAAATTGGTCATGCTCAGCAGAGATCCTTCCCTTCCAAGGTTCAGACCATTTCCCCATATGTTTACGGATTCAAGATGATATGACTCCTGAAAGATGCCCCTTTAAATTTGAAGCTATGTGGTTGAAGTCTGAAGGTTTTGTGGAGCTCATAGCAGATTGGTGGGGAAAGGCTCCTATTAGGAAAGGTAATAAGGCATTTATTTTTTTCAAAAAACTACAATTTCTGAAAGAGCAATTGAAAATATGGAATAAAGAACACTTCGGTGATATTTTCACCAAGAAGGGGGAAGTAGAAGAGAAACTTAAAAATCTAAATCTTAAAGTAATAGAAAATGGAATGTTTGAGGATGACTTTAAGGAGGAGAAGTTGTTGAAAAAAGATCTCGAGGATTGTTTAAGGAAAGAGGAAATTTATTGGAGGCAGAAAGCCAGAGAGGTGTGGTTAAGGGAAGAGGATAAAAATACTAAAAATTTTCATGACTCTGTCAAATTTCGGAGGGCAAGCAATAAAATATATGAGATTAAAAAAGAAGATGGCACTATCTTACAAGATATAGAAGATATAAAGGGTGAAGCAGTTAATTTTTTTTCACAAAAGAGCCAGCATAGAGATTTGTTTCAAGGCGAGATTGAGGAGGTGTTGAGTGTAATCCCAAAAAAGATAACAGCTCTACAAAATAAAGCTTTGATGGATCCAATTAGTGAATGTGAAGTGGAGGAAGCATTAAATGGTATGGGGGGGGGAACAAAGCCCCAGGCCCTGATGGTTTTCTAGCAATGGTTTTCAAAAAACTTAGTTTCATTTTCCTAAAGGATTTATGGGCAATCTTGGAGGAATCAAGGCAGGGTGGTTTTATTCTTAAAGACTTCAACAATACCTTTATTGCCTTAGTGCCGAAAAAAGATAATCCAGCAACCTTTGAGGACTTCAGACCAATTTCTTTGTGTAACACTGTGTATAAAATTATTTCAAAAGTAATGACTAACAGGCTGAAAACTGTTATGGGTTCAATCATCTCAGAAGAACGGAGTGGTTTCCTTCCGGGAAGATCCATATTTGAAGGTGTTGTTGTGGCACATGAGGCTATTCACTCTATAAGGACTTCCAAAACTCAGAATATGATGGTGAAACTTGACATAGAAAGGGCCTATGATGAAGTTGATAGAGGTTTTCTTATTAGTGTTCTCAAAAAGTTTGGGTTTGCACAGGAATGGCTACAATGGGTGGAGAGTTGTTTATTCACACCCCACTTCTCGGTGCTTGTTAATGGTAGTCCTCAAGGTTTCTTCAAACAAGAAAAAGGTATACGGCAAGGTGACCCTTTATCCCCTTTCTTATTCATTATTATGGCATAAGTTCTAGGAAGGCTCATTCTTAAGCAAAAAGCATTAGGGTTTTGGAAAGGCATCAAAATAATGGAGGCAGTGGAGGCTTTAACCCACCTACAATTTGTGGATGACACCTTTCTAGCAGGGATAGAAAATCTTGAAGAGGCTAAAGTTATGAAGGAAACTTTAGAATTATATGGCAGAGTCTCAGGGCAGTATATAAATTGGAATAAATCAACGATTTTCTTCTTTAATACCCCAAACATTCTGCAAGTTAAGATATGTAGGCTATTGCAGATGAGAGCTAGTTCGGTGCCTAATAAATATCTAGGAATTCCTCTCTTTGCAGGTAGAAATAAATCTGAGTTTTGGGACAACTTGATAGAAAAGTGCCAAAAAAAATGGAAGGATGGAAGGGGAGATGGCTATCTTCAGCGGGCAGAATTCTAACGCTTCAAACAATCATCTCAGTTATGCCTGTTTTCTCAATGATGTGTTTGGGGATCCCCAAAAAGGTTATTAGGATTGTAGAACAAAAAATGAGAGTTTTTCTAGAATGGCTCAAATGATGGTGATAAAATACCCCTTTTGGCATGGGATAAAATATGTAAACCAAAAGAGGAAGGAGGAGCTGGCATTAGAAATTGGGAATTGATGAATAAAGCTCTAGGAGCTAAACTCGTTTGGCCCATATATGAGCATCCAATGCAATACTGGGTAAGAATTTTGGAAGGAAAATACCTAGACTCTGAAGAAACTCATAGGATTTTAACAATCCGTGAACCCCCCAAAGGATCGGCAATTTGGAATTTTCTGCTCTCTTGTAGGGAGACTATAGTGAAACATATTTCATGGCAAATTGGTAATGGTTTAAATGCTAAGTTTTGGGAAGACTCTTGGAATGGATATAAGGTTTTGGGTCTGGAGGAGGAAAATGCAGATCTTAAAGCCTATTTGAAAAGGAAATGGGATAATCAGGGAGTTGATTACATGGTAGAGAAAAATGATCTTGTGGGAAAGTTTTGGAGTTGGAAAGAGGTGTCAGATTTGGAGTTAACAGAGGCACAGTGCTCACGAATGCAGGATATTTTAAAGCTTAGAGACATAGTGATTAGCACTGCTCAGGACAAAATAATCTGGTGTGGATCTATATCTGGGAAATACTCAGTTAAGTTGGGTTATGTCATGATGGCAGAGAGAAGTGAGGTTACCTTCAACTCTAAGGATTTGTGTTGGAACAAAGAAAACCTCCCTAAAGCAAGAGCTTTTGCATGGTTAGCATATAAAGGAAGAATTCTAACTGCAGAACGATTAAATAGAATTGGAATGAATGGCCCATCCAGATGTCCTCTGTGTGAAAAGAATGAGGAAACCCTTGATCATCTCCTAGTTCAATGTTACTGTGCAAAAAAATGTTGGGACATAGTGCAACTCAAATTAGGTTGGCAGAGTCCAAGGGACAATTGTGTTAAAGGTGTGATGGATAGTTGGCCTAAAATGCAAGGAAAATCGACACTCTTAAGCATATGGATAGTTTCTCCACCTATTATTTTATGGGAACTCTGGAAGGAACGCAACAGAAGAATTTTTAGAGGCATAAAAGAGCCTTTGAGGAGATGTTTAAATCGAGTCATTTTGGCTATTGAGGAACTGGTAAGCACTACAGCTACAAATAGACAAGCCATGAATATTCTCTATACAAATGCAGATAGAAAGCTATAGGCTTCTTGGCCAGGAATTAGATTCAAATCCCCTTCAAGAGCTTTAGTTTCCAAAAAAAAAAAAAGGATGAGAAGAGAGCTGAATGAAGTCTCAAATGAAGGATGGATGAAGGCAAACTTTGATGGGGCAGCCAATGGCAACCCGGAATCATCAAGAATTGGGATCATAAGAGATTGCAAAGGATTGGTTCTTTTAAAAAGTGCAAAAAAATTACCTGTAGGAACGAATAATATTGCTGAATGCAAAGCAGCTTTATTAGCTGTCAGATTAGCTAGAAGAGAAGGCATTGAAAAACTTCATTTGGAAGGCGATTCACTTCTGGTGGTGCAAGCTATAACAAAAATGCGGATAATAGCTTGGCATCTTGAAGGTTTTATTAACCAGATAGTAGAAGAATTGAGTCATTTTGAAAAGTTTATGATTGCTCATATTAAAAGGGATGGGAATGTAGCAGCAGATTTTTTGTCTAAATGGGCTTTATCACTAAAAGATGAAAAGTTGATAATTCAACATTCAAATAAATTGAAGAATATGAATTTATACCCAGAAGAAGAGACCTCTTTATTAACCAACTAATGGGCCAAAAAAGGACGGGAAGGTCCACAGTAAAGATGGGAAAGTTTTTTTTTTTAAATGAAAAAAATCTTTTAAGTATCATGGAAAATTCCAAAATTTAAGAATGAGTTTTTCAGACTCGTGTGATCGAAGGACTCTTCATTAAGAAGAGGAAAGAGGTTTGTGGGAGTATTTATTATCAATGGTGGCAAGTTGGTTGTTTTTTATATTAGTGTGAAGCGTAGGTAGTTTTTTGTTTATGGTTTTAGGGGAAGTTCAAGGTGCGAGCAAGCAAGATGGAGCCATCTTTCACCTTCCGAACCTCATAACAACAAAAAGCATTGTTCGGATATGTTGCAGATTTCAAGATAAAAAAGATGGTAAAATGTCCAACTGAAGCAATTATTCAAGCTGTCCAAGAAACGCTGGGGCCGCTTTTTCAAAATGCCGAACACAGATGAAAACTTCACGTGGATATAGCAGCCATGGTAATGGCTTGGGGGTTACAGACTGGGGATCATGAGCAAATGGTGGGGTGGGTGATGCGGGAGCTTTTGATAAAGATTTAATTCCGAATGTGGAATCCCTGCTGGAATGGGCTCACCCAGGGTGGGCATTCGATTTTAGTAAAAGTTATGAGTTGGAAGAGGAGGGCATAGAAAAAGGAATTGTGCCTTTCCTAAATTGGCCAATAGATTTAAAGACCAGGAGGGCTACACGAATGAGAGGCACCGGGCATGGAATGCGCCATTCTGGATTTCAAGGAGGAGCTGCAGAGGAAGTGCGGGCCAAGAAATTTCCCTTAAAAAAAACGCTCAGCTAGGAGCAAGAGGAAGTTTTGATGGAGTAAGTTTAATTTTTTTAAGTTGTTTTGTGACGATAAGCTCAAGTGAAGGGGAGCCGGTTTTGAGATGGTTGCCGCAGTCTGCAGGAGGTTGGATGTGGTCTGTCTGTTTGTGAAGATGCAAAACACGAGCACAAGGTCCATGCAAGTTTTGGGAAGCTGAACTGATGTAGCTGGGTGAAACAGTTTCAAACTGGAGGAGATGCTTGTCGGATGCCGGAGATGGTTGTGAAAGCCTAGTTGAATAACAGTCGAAAGACGATGTATGAATGAAAGCTTTAAATTTTGTGATGAAAGCTTTAAATCTGCTATTTTCTTGTTATGAAAATGAATGTAATAAGCCTACAAAGAGGCTCATGGATGCCATAGTGTTCTATAACCATGTTTTTTTGAAATGACGGTCCAGTGAAGAAGGACCTGGAAATCGATGTATACTTTTTATATATTATTAATAAAATTATTTCTATTACCGATCAAAAAAAATAATGGTAATCCTAAGATTTTCAATTTGTATTTCTCAGCATCTTTAAAATATAAATGTATTTAAGATATTTATATTAAAGTAACTTTTGTTTGAATGTGATCACAGATTATTGTTAGATCAGCAGGGTTTGCTGTTGCGTTGAAGGTGAGAAGAGAAAGTATCAACTATAATCTTAAGAAAGCTGAGTACTCGGCAGTGCTGGGTCTTATTGCTACTCGCCCAATGATGTTAACTTCGATGCTTTCAGCCTATGTTGTCATCAAAAGCTAGATGTCAATCTTATAATATATGTGAAGCCATTTCTGAATGTATGATTTCTACTATTAACTGGTGAGTGAGTGGGTGTAAGGGTATAATTCATAATTGTATAAGGTGAACACAATGCAACGAGTTTCTTGGGCAATGAAAACAGCAACAATGTCAACATATTTTACGGACAGACATGCAACTGTAATTTTCAAAAATAACAAAGTAACATTGGGAACCTTATTGTCATATGACTTGATTGTTTTGAGATGTTCTGTTTGCAGTTCTCTTTCTGATAAAACATAATTGCTTCCGTATGACAGTTATGAATAAAAAAGTCCAAGTCACACGGACTATCTCAGTATCTTAATCTCTTATAACAGCAGTGTTCAATGAAGCTTGAATCTTACCTATATTCAAATCATGACTTCAGAAATATTCTGCAGTTAATTTCTACAGCAAACTACAAATCTTGCATATCGACATAATTGCTTCCGTATGACAGTTATGAATAAAAAAGTCCAAGTCACACGGACTATCTCAGTATCTTAATCTCTTATAACAGCAGTGTTCAATGAAGCTTGAATCTTACCTATATTCAAATCATGACTTCAGAAATATTCTGCAGTTAATTTCTACAGCAAACTACAAATCTTGCATATAAATTGGAAACAAACTGTATCCACTGCACATTGCAACAGCAATGCCTATCGGCTGTACTCTTGGACCCTGTCAGGGTACAGGTGCTAGTATATACAATGTTAGATACAGTTGCATAGTCTCTGACTGACTTATTTTGTCCAGGGAGAGTTTTTCCGTATTCCAATATAATCTAAGTACGCAATTAAAACTAATTCAAATATAAACTTGGGCGCAATACATGCATAGACACCCACAATATCCAACTACAACTGGACTTCCACTGATGCTAGTTGTGCTGTATGGCTATGAGATATGGAGTAGTAACACATCAACAAATTGCTGGAGACAAATAGAAAGACTGTAGGAATATTTAATCACAAGCAACTTCAGATTTATTTCAAACCACTAGGGTATGTATATAAGAAGATTAGAGAACATGGAGACACATACTGGCCAAAAATGGTTGCAGAAGAGAAATTCAACTTGAACACATGGATGAAACAAAACAAACAAAATAGTTGAGTGAGTGGGATATTAAATTGAGTCGACTACAAACCTCAGAAAGAAAAAAGAGTGTTACATCATCAAGACATTTTAATCCTACACATGATCATCCTTAAAAGATCTATATCAATATGAAAATAAAATAGAAAGCAAAAATGTTAACTGTCCAAATTAGAACTAGTTTACACTAGTTAAGATGTAAAACTGTAAGCACACTACCTAAAAAAGAGTGGGCAGACAAAAGATGTTACTGCAATCAAGATGTGGTGGAGGCAGACTAACATTGCATCATAGCGTGTTCAGCCTACAAGGATATTGCACCCACTACATTCCTATGCTATATCTGAAAACTTCGAACAACTGTGTTCAGCCTACAAGGATGTTGCACCAACTACACTACCATGCTAAATGTGGAGTCTGGACACCTTAAGCAAGTTGTTCAAAGAGGAAAATATTATAAAGGCAGCAGATTTCCTGTTCAAGATACAAAACAGAAGATCCAATCTATAAGATTGAAGAAATCCGACGGTGGGAGAACCCTTCAAAAATGAAGAGCAAAAATGTTAATTGCTCAAATAAGAACTAGCTCAACACCAATTGCAATCAAGACATGGTGAAGAAAGAATGACATTTCATCAGTGTTCAGCCTACAAGGATATGTGTACCGACTACACTGCTATGCTATATGTGAACATCTTGAGCAAGTTGGCAGATTTTCTGATCAAAGTGCACAACAGAAGATCCAATCTGAGGAAGGATAAAAATAAATATAGTGGTGGTGGAGCCCTTTGGGCTTTGTTTACTTGTGTGTTTGCTAGCTATCCGTTGATCGCACAAGGCTGCTTGGCCTCTTGGACATTATTAGTAAAAACTTCCTTCAATTCATTCATTCAGAATCAGCTCTCTTTAAATAATCTCATTGCCCCCTCCATACACACGGCAATGAAAGGAAATAATAGTAAATCAGTGAACATATGCTCATTGATGAAGTACGCAAGTACAATGACTATTCTCCATTATTCTAGTGCAAAAATTTAGAGATTAGCTACAAATAGCATATAAATATCAATACCAAACCCTGGACACAAAAAGATATATAAATCCTTTCGCAATTACTGTAAGTATTAATATATACTGCGCAGCAATTATAAATTGCCTAATAAACTGTCTTCTTCCTGAAAATTTAAGCCTGTACATAATTCCTGCTTTGAGCTACTGAAGACCAGACAAATTCCAGGTAGTAAATTCTAGCATCATCACCATACAAAATGCTGTAATCCTGACATCTGGCTTTCCAGTAAAGTGTTCGCAGGCCTCCAAAATGAACCAACCAGTACCACCGCATGTACAGATCCAGCTGGTGAGGTCAAGTTCAAGTGTATTCTGATAGAAAATGCTTTTCTAGATTGCGTCCTCTTACCAAAAAGAAACATTTCTCACTCTCCACAGTTTCCAGTAACTGAATATAGTTCATTCTATTCAAAACCAATCCAACTATTGGCATTAAAGACCTCAGATGCGTCGATGCGTCTGGCTTTATAACTAGATTAAAACATTATTCTGCAACACTGACCAACTCGTACTCAACAGCGGAGAGATTATTATCTTCTTTCACTGTAAAGCTTGCAGGATCAGTAACTTCAACTCTTCCCCACTTGTCCACAGCAAGACGCATTGTACCCTTGTACATGTCAATCTTTGCATTTCGAATTATCACTGTTTCTCCCTCTTTCATTATATCAACTACAGCAATGCCAAGAATGAAAGCAATGAGTCTATGAGATACCAAAAAGATATATGATACAGCTACTAAAATGGATAAATATAAAATATAAAAGCTTTTGCCATCGTTTATACCTAACCATCCAGCACAAAAAAAACTTTTAAAAAAAATCTTTAATATGATTTCATTCCCACAATATATGAAATCAGCGTACATTATATCTCATATTTAAAAAGTTGTAATTATCCTTCAGTTTAAAAACATTGCAATGCTGGATAACTAGGGAGAAACTTAAAATAAATGCTTGAAACTGCAGCAGAAATGTCGGCATCTCAAATGGCCGGAGACGATTAATCTGCAACTTGAAAAGCAAACAGCATAATTCTCATTAGGATAGAGTGACCAAGAGGAGCCTAGAAGTTTCCTGCAGTAGCTCAAATAATTTAATAAAAATAGTTAAGGCAAACTCAAGTGATTGTTGAATATCATCTGGATAATCTTCCTCTAAAATATTAAGAGCTCCAGAAGAAATCATAACAGAGTTGATTGTTGTCCCCACCTTGAAACCATTATACTAGAAACAAATTCTAAACAGTAGCGTTCAGACTAAACCAACTCTCCTTCTCCAGCAGACCATTATCTAAAATTTCCTTTCACACAAATGCTTTTAGAAAAAACAGGGAACAAAAACTCCTATGAAGCTATGAACCCCTAGCACGTACTGATGTTAATCTTCCACAATGAAACATAAAATTACTGATTCATTAGAATTGCCCTCCCTTTAAGTCTCTTTAATTCGTGCTACAGCATAAAATCAAATGGCAGTAAGTATTGAACTCAAATTAATATGCATTTCAGTCTCGTAAATCCAATGACCCTTTTCATTGCATCTATTTGATTATACCGTAATGTTGAATATAGAGTACCAATATTCCACTGATCCATTAGTTTAATGGACCTCATCCATGCAACTTCCATGTTCACTTGGTTTTGATTTATACCACTATCAGCAAGAAGACTCCATATAGCCCAATAGAAATCTGACCAAGAAATGATTTTAAATATGTATAGCACTGCAATTGAAGGACACACAGCCTTTCTGTGGCCACAACACACTGCCACAAAATTTTTGCTTACCTTTCTTTCTTATGTTGTGCAGAGGGTACGGTCTGGGTGTTTCCAGGGGGCTCCAGGGATGCACAGGCATCCCCCTTGGTGTTTCGGGGGTGCTGTGACGTCCCTGCTTTTCTGACAGCAAGAGCTTAAAATGGTGATATCACAGGGACACCCGAACACTGTCCCCAAGTCCCAGGTGTGTCCATCACAGAAATGCTCAGAATTTGGAGGGACACGTCACTGAGGTGCACTAATAGTTTCCCTATATTTATATAGTCGTCCCCTGCACTAATAGTTTCCTTATATTTATATAGTCGTCCTCTTTGTTGTCCCCAAACTTGACCAAAAAAAATTGTCATCCAGGAAACTCATCCCCCCATCCCCCTTTGGTTCCCTGTACGGAAAACTTGGGGTAAACACTGACGTTCAGGCAGTCTGCATATAAGCATCTACGGATTACCAGGGGAACCTAACATCCTTTAAACCTAATTTCTTATCCACTTTATATTTAAGTTTATGGGTTTTGTCCTTCCAACTCCATATCTAACAAAGTTGCTAGGAATGCTCACCTCAACCTTTTTTACATATACTTCTTAGGCAGGGGTCTTATGGGAAGGGCTACAGCTCTATTTTTAAAGCACAAGGGATCTCGTGAGAATTTTTGCAAGATCATTTCGAATATTTTCCTTCAAAATAGGGGCCCCTCATTTTTATGCCTCTAAAATAAAATTGGGCAGTTGAAAATGGGATGGGGCTGGGTTTAGCCCCACAGGCTTAGGAGAAATGTTTGCCACATGTCAAAAATTTGGAAAATTCATTCCCACCAGAACATAAAATTAAGAAAGCAAATAAAAATCTTTTTTTTTTAATATTTCATCAATTACAAAGTCCTTGAGTTTTAGAAGGTGAAACTTTAAAGAGAAAATATTACAATATAAAATTCATAAGACCACTGACATTTAAAATATTCCTAAAGTATCTCTGGTCATAGCTCTATTTTTATGGAAGTCCCCTCCAGGCTCCATGGGACCCAAGTCTTAACCTATATCAATTATTTCATAGAAACTTTTGACTCTGGCCCTAACAAAATTAGTCAAATTTTAGCTCAAGCCTAATCCTATAATTGATTACATAAAAAGGATCACTATCTTCACCATACTACAGGACAAACTAAGGTAAATGCTAGGATATGGTGTTTATCTTTGAAGCCATTTGGAGCAGTAGAATATATAAAGGAGAGAAATAAATAAATTAAGAGTATTAGTTAAAAAAACAAAAACTGAGTGTAAAATCAAGAAAGATAGAAACATGGAACCCCATCCAGATTTAAAGTCCATCCCTTGACAACATCAACCTATTATTTTGTTATTTATTAAGAATAGTCGGAACTATTAAAAGTGAATCTTATAACTTTCTAACCATCTTGCTATGCTAATAAAATCGGCATTAATTGTATTCAACATGATTGTAATGATGAGGGCCCTCACGATCATCCCAGTGTCCTCTAAAATAAGAATCATAATACCACCCAAGAAGATAAAAACACAGAAAATAATAAATAAATTTCATAAATTACAGAGACATAACCTCACCTGGAATTTCCCTAAAGCAAACAACAGCTATCCTTTAGGGACGAACTGAATTTAAAACCCTAAGAGTGCTAGTACCCATTTCAAATATAGGCCCAGTAGCAACGATTTTAATTATAATTTAATAATTCACAAAACCGTAGCTAGACCGTAAATTGAGATGCGCAGACAACATACAATTTATAATCTTCCAGGGGTAAGGGAAAAACTAAAACTGAGTCGAGAAGACAACCATTTCCAAATTATTTTTTTCCCTTTACTGGCTCTGAAATTCTAGTAGTACTAAATTTCATTTCCACGTGTACAAACCCCTTATAGGAACTTCATATTTCGAAAAAATACAGCCATAGTCGATCAATAGGGTGGAACGGATGATGACATCTAACCATAATACGGTAACCCTGAATTGTCTCCGAAACACCAAGAATTAGAATTTCAATTTCTACATAGGCATAATACCAAATATTCCCTGCAAAGAAAGATTATGCCTGCTGTGAGAAGATATAACCCCTTCGATTCCACTAAAATAAAAAATGCTCCAAACAAATCGTTTCAATTATATTCTAGGCGAAAATAAAACTATACACCCAAGCGATGAATGAAAAATATGAACCTGGTGTGAAATTCAAATTAGACGATCTTACGCGTAGCGAGGATGGAGAAACCTTACAGAATCTTCGGAATTCCTTGACGAAAAAATACGACTCACAGTACGCCTAACCTAATCTACTCCAAAATTAAAATTTAACATAACGTCAAAAGATAAGTGCACTATCCTAGGCATCAGACCTTTAAGCATAACGCGCAAAAATCGCTAAGTTAAAGAAAAAGAGCATAATACTTGTACAGTCTTCTTAAGTAGAAAGACATCAAATCATAAAGATAACCCCGCAAGGAAATCTATCGCATAAACGGAGAATGCACCCAGAAGCAGCCTTACAAGCCGCAAGCTCTGCAGAAGCACCCCTTACTCGCAACAGCCCTTCTAAGCCTAAAGTCTTACCCCACACAATTAAAATTTGGTAAGAAAGAAATAATTTAAAGTGGGCTGCGAAATCATTTAGAGTAGGTACCGAAACCCGTTGTGAAAAAGGGCTAAAAAGATACGGAAATTGGCATTACATCCTTTTTCATCCAACAGATAAAAGTTGACTTTATAACCTAGGCAACTATACTTACAATTTTAGAGCCCAAAATGAAATTGCAGTTACCTTGCTCATTTCTGGCTGTGAATATGATTACCCCGGTGTCGTCACCAACAAGACACTCGGCAATCCGTACCTGGCGAAGGTTGGCGTTTCCTGTAGGGTTAGGACGCGCTCTCTGAAGCACCAGCTTCGAACTCACAACCTTCACCACCATTGTGTGCCCCGCCGTTCCTGGCTGCAGTTCGTCCACCTTCTCAAACACCGGCTTCCTCAAATTTCCCCTTGGTGCAGCCACTGCTTCTGTTGCCATGACGATAAATCCTTAAAGTTATCGCTCTCACAAACCCTGACTTCCTTTTCTGGTCAAAGACGGAATCCTGCACAATAAACTAAATTGCTTTGGAAAATTCCTCAAACCCAAATTCTTCGAACAGTATATACTCGAACCCTGATTCCTACAAATCCTAAACCCCTCCAAGAGATCAGAGTGAAACCAGTTCAATCTACAAACCTTTTCGCCAATTCCTCAAACCTTGCTCTCCTCCGGTGATAAACGAATTGTAATGCGCTGAACAAAACAATTTTTTTGGGCAAATTCTTCGGACTCCAATTTACACAAACCCTAGAGCCTTCACCAATCAAAACATCGAATCTCGCATTAAATTGGAAATAGAAACCCCAGTAATACCATAAAAACAGCTTTAAACCCCAAAATTTCTCCAAATTTCAACGCAGATATCCAACCTCTGCCGGAGATGGATTTATAAAACTGCTAATTTTATTCACATTCTTTTCTTCTTCGTTACGTTATTTGAACGCTATAATCAACGGCTGGAAATTCCGCACTTCTCATCGGATCGTTGATTTGCCGTGTTGCTATTAATGCTTTCGCATTATTCCCTCGGACTTCAACCATTATCATTTATAATTTTTTCCGTTATTCTGAATAAAATAACTTCTTTCAATTAAAAAATAAACTATTATCATTTATAATTATTATTAACACCCCTGTCAATTTATTTAAAATTTGCAATAATCATAATTATTAATCAAAACACTTCCGTACGGTTGAAGTATGTGAATTCCAATTTCTGCGGATTTAATCGACACCGTTTATCGTCCACTTATTTAAGCCACATTCACCAGTCTACGTTGTACGTACAGATTTTGCTTTAAATAAAGATTCAACACGCTAACCCACACCGATCCTCCTTTTCTTCATTTGCCTCTTCCCGTGGCTTCATTTATTATTAAGGGTTAATTTTAGTACTTGCCGTTAGCAAAATATTATTGCATTTGTGTGAATTTATTTGTAGTGTTGGGTTTTGTTTTTAACCCAAAAAAAAACTACATTGGGTTTTGTTTTTATTTTGTAGAGTAGGACCTCATCCCCTAATTACATATATACTAATAAAAATTAATAAAATGGGATTTGATTCAAAATCAGATTTTTTATTTCAAATTTTAGTTTTGGGAAAATTGTTTGTTTCATTTGGTTCATTTGGAAGATGGTGGGAAGATACATCTTTTGTATTTGGTTCGTAAAATTGGAATTGGAATTAGACTTCTTCTTTTATGAAGGCAAGATCCATAGCAACAAACCGACCTCCGACTTAGCACGTTGATTGACTTGCAACATTGGAGGCATTGTGGCAAACACATCAGAGCCTATACAATCCCGATCCACGGGGAGCTTGGGCATTGGCATCAAAAGGCACTGCCTCTATCATCTTGCTAACACCAAGCAACAACAGAAACTCCAAGTTGAGTCTGGTCCCACTTGCATTTGTAAGAGCCTCAAAGTGTAGCAACATCTGAGCACCCACAAGAAGCGTGGAGCGCTCCAAACATTGATTTGACATTTGAAGGAGGGTCTTCCCCCTGTGGATTTGCAAATACACGGGTGGACCTTTCCACACACAACATTGGTATATGTGAGCAGAGAGTATTGTGGCACACATTCGCTAAGATTGTAGTCAACATTGCCCCATCCTGGCCTTTGGCTAAACATAGACCCAATCCATTTACATCACAGGTATTTGTATTGATTCGAGTGACATTAAGCACAAAGCATTGTCACTCACATAGTAGTCGCCTTCCATCATTGGACATCAAAAAAATATTTATTTTAATTTATTTCCAATCCTCAAAAGTTAAACCTAGAATTCAATTCCCAATTCCACCTTTCTAGATGGAAGTGTGGTAACCTCGTTTTGGGGAGAAATATAATTCCACAAATCTAATTCCACTTTATCATTTTCAACCCAAACGACGAATTTGACAAAACTGGATTATCACTATCCCAATTCTAGTCCAATTCGATGAAACAAGTGGGACCTAAGTGATGAGCCCTAGAGTAATGTTAAGAAATTGTTACTCTATGTTTGTAATAGGCAGAGACTAATGTTTTCATGTTTCTAAATTATATTAATTAGCTTTTTGGAAACCATTTATTATTCTCTCTAAAATGTGATGATTGGTTACATGCATTTATGCTAGAAATTTGATGTTGTTCTGATTAAAAATATAAGAAATTGATGATCTAGCCAATGAGAAACAAGGAGATAATAAGTTTAAACATTCCCAATGTTTCAATTGAAACATTTCTTTTATTTATTTTGTAAACTTTCTTAATGTTACATTTAAGACTATAGGTTGCTTTCGTAAAAGCAATATTAAAACAAGCTCTTCCCATTTTTGAGTTCATAATTTATGTCATGCATTGGGAGATGATGAATTATTCTAAAATTTCAAGTGGGTCTTTACCTTGCATTTCCAAATATTTTGAGGTTCATAAGGAATGAATCTATTACATTCTTCTCTGTAATTCTACTATACTATTTATATTTTGCAAATCCTAAAATTGGAAAAAATATTTCCTCTAGGAGCATGTAGAAATATGATTTTTTGAGACAATTGAGGCTTGTACTTTGCAAATGGGCTACGTTGGTGCTCTCACATGTCTTCTTCGTACCCCAATTGCAAGGCGAGTAAGTGGTGTTAATCGTTCGGATTTTGCTTTTTTATGATTATTTATTTTCCCTTGTGTTTTTATGATTGATCATTCTTTCTTATGCTTTGAGTTGGTGGCTCATTCTAAGTCTTGTTTCTTTTGGTTCAATCGTAAACTCTTCACTGGTTGTTCCTTTGATTTCTCTACATGTGTGACTTGTTAATCATTTCAAAGAGTGTCTCTAGGGTCGAATAGGTTAACCCACGAATTTGTTTGTATGATGGATGTCATATCTTCGAATCATGATGGGGTTGAAGGAGGCACAAAAGAAAATCATGGAGAAGTCGAGATTAAAAACAAATCTAAAGATGGTTACACTAGCAAACTTTCTTACAAGGTTGTGGTCGTTGAGCAATTCTCTCCTATTCTAGAGACAACTAGGTTTAAAAATAATTTTGACAAAGTGGGTTATCGAGGAAATCTTGCTGGAGAGCCCAACTCCAATGGAGATAGACCAGGAGTGGGGAATGGAATACATGCAATCGGTTCAAACCCTAAACCTAGCAAAGAAGGTAGGGTTCCAGAGGAAAGTATGACCCTCACTCTATCTCTAAATGATGATATGGTTAAGGCAATTAAAAATGAACATAATGGATTAAAGAATATTGCAATTTTGTTTGTGAGAAAAAATCTAGATGATTAGACTAATAATACTTGAGGAAAAACGATGGGTATTCTTGTTAGTTTCAGTTGTAAGGTTAAAAAAGGATTCATTGTTTTTGTTTTTTTAAATCATGGGATGCATGAGAAAGTGTTGAAAAGGGAAAATTTGTCTATTGGGAAAAAGTCTATTTAATATTATTCCTTGGTCTCCTAAAAGCATGGTCGACCATCTCATCTCCCGTGCTTCCCCTTTTTGGATTGAATTGAAAAGTGTTAACCCTAAATTTTGGCCAACCCTTCAATGTTAAAAACCTTAGGGTTGCTCTGCAAGTTGAAAACTCTAAGATCACTCTTCCTCATATTAATGTCAAAATGTTGATTTTATTGAATCTAGATGTTGTTCTCCCTAAAATAATTTTAGTTAACTTTGAATCTAAATCTTTTTTGTTGGGATTTGATGAATTTAGGAGATCTTGGGGCTCGCTTTCATTGTGAAGTTAACAACCATAGCATAAAAGATTGCCCATCTCTTAAAAATATTCAAAAATATATATCTATTCCAAACCCTAACTTAGGTTCCAATCACCCCAAGGAAAACTTAGTTAATAAGAACACTCCTAATGCTGAAAATCCTTGCCCAAATGTGTTAGATTGTAACCAGGTGACAATTAATATTGATGATAAAAGGGAAAGCACAAATAAACTTTTGAAAAAGTTTGTTTCGCTTACTAACCCTTTATTTGAAGATGAGTTTGAGGTAAGACCGACAAGTTGTTTTGGTAATTTGGAAACCCCAAACCCCTTTTCTTGTCAACCAATTTGAATGCATGTTGAAAGAGATAAGGTTAACCCTAACAATGCCCCAATGTTAAATTCTCAACAATTACCTCTATCTAGCACAAATTACAAGGCTATTCAAGAAAAGAATAGGAATGTGCAGTCTATTAAAAAATTAAGGACCTCTTATGACACCCCCTCTCATGTTGCGAAGAACTACACAGATCCCTTGGCTACTCTTGCAAATCCTATTAACTTGGAATAAAAAGAGGATGGTTTTATGTAGGTGATTGGAAAGAATAAAAGTAAGGCCTATGAGAGAACAAATAGTACAAAAATTATTGAAAAAATGGATAAAACCAAAAGCTATGACATTCCTTCTCGCTTTAACAGATTACTCAACAACTCCACCCCTAGCCAAAATCAATCATGGTGTTGAATTTACATAGTTGGAATGTTAGAGGGTTGGAAATGCCAGACAAAAAGTATGTGGTTAGAAACTGGTGTAACAAAATTCACAAAAAGGATGTTATCTAACTCCAAGAAATTAAGGTCATAGGCTTTCACGCATCTAACACTCTTAACTTTGTTTGGAGCAAAGCTACTTACTTCTTTTCTAGCCATGATAGAGGCAAAAGGGTGGTGGACATCCTAATTGGACCTCAATGAGAAAAAAAAGTTATTAGTAAAGGAGCCTCTCCTTGTCATAGAGCTATATGGGTTACCTTTAAATACCAAGAATACACTATTAGCCTTTGCAACCTTTATGCACCTAATGATTATACAAAGAGAGCCAATCTTTGAGACTGACCTTTTGAGAATCTACACTATTTGGATACTCACTAGTGACTTCAATATGGTTGAATGCAAGCATAATAAAGTGGGAGGAAATATACATGAATGAAAAGTCAATGAATTGTACTTTTGGAATAAGGCAAAGAAAACTTAACATAAATTATTTGTTTTCTAAAATGAAGAATTCATATAATAGCATATGGTATTCTTGGTGTAATAATTAGTCTAATAAGAAGAGGATTTACTACAGACTGGACATAATTTAACTAAATTTTGCTTTGCTTGATTTTGATCATACTTATGAGATCAATCATGTTTGTGTCCAACCAACTAGTGTCTCTGATCACTCCCCCATTTAGGTTTGCATTAAGGTGAAGGATGTTATTCCAAAGTCAGTATTCATAGAAGCAATAATACCTTCAAACTTAATACTTCTCTACTGCAAAATGAAGACTCCCTTGAGGCCATTAGAATAGTCATAATTCTCTCTAGATTTTATTCTAATAAGGGTAATCCTAGAAGTAAATGGGAACAACTACTGGAAGTCTCAAGAAAAATGTTTCAAATGTTAGGTACCAAAGAGGCTATTGATAGAAATTATAAAGAGAAGTATCTTTAGAGGGAACTTCATAACATTGAAAAAGACCTCCAATTTAAAAGCGATGATTAGACTATGGTTAAAAATATCATTTACACCAAGTCTCAGTTAAGGAGAGTTCAAAACTACAAGATTCAAGGCCAGAAGGTCAAAGCCAAGGCTGAATGGTTAGGGAAGGCAACAGAGGCACAAGATATTTCTTTGATTTAATTGGAGCTAAGTAAAGTAGAGAAGAAATTAAAGGGATTCAAAATGAGAATGGATTCACTAGAGATACCAAAGAAATCCTTAATTTACTTTTGTGTTGTTTTATAAAAACCGCTTCATCTTCGAAGTTGATAACATGAATAGCTCTCCTATCAAACTTCAACTTAAGCTCATTCAAAAAAAAGTGAGCCAAATCCAATTCAATCTACTCCAAATAAAAATTAATCTCAAAGAAATTGAGGATGTCATTGCTTCAACGACAATGGGAAGTCCCCAGGACTTGATGGACTAACAATTTTATAAGGTCAATAAAGACTGAATCTCCATAAAATTGCTTGATCTTTATGAGTATGCTTTTGAAATTGACACTTTGGGGGAGAGTATTAATAGGGGAGTTATCAAGCTTCTACCTAAATACACTGATGTCACTTTGGTTCAAAATAGAGACCAATAACAAAATCAGTCTAATAAATATCTCCTATAAAATCATTGCAAAAATCTTGGGTAGAAAGAAAATTTTTAGATATCCTTAACAATATTATATCCAAGACTCAAACTAGCTTTATCAAGGGAAGATACATCTTAGATAAACTTCTTACTAGTTGGGAGGGTATGCATTGGACCAAGAAAGATACTCAAGTTGTCTCTATGATATTATTCAATTTTGAGAAGGCGTATGATAGAGTGGAATAGGGGTTTGTGATTGGGTTTCCTCCCTACTATTTCAATTTGGTTAAAATCATCTTCAAGGATTCAAATATTGTCATAGAAGTTAATGGTAATCTTTTTGACCCTATTCCTTTGGAAAAATCTATAAGACAAGGTTGTCTGTTGGCTCCTTCCTAGTATGTTATTATTGTTGATGCCTTATCCTACATTCTTAAAAGTACTTAGTTAGGTAATCCGGTCAAAGGTTTAATCTTGCCTAAAAATGAAGATCTATTGATTGAGTTATTTGTTGATGATACAACCACTTTTGTTGAGATGAATGAGAGAAACTTTGATAGCATGCTTGATATAATCCAATGGTTTTCCTTAGCCTCAGGAGTCAATATCTCTCATATGAAAACCAATATCTTAGGATGGTCATACACCCCTCCAGATTGGACCTATAACTAGTGCAGGAGCATCCCTGGTTGGCTAGCAATTGTGCATGATGGTGTGGTTTGACCTTGGAGTTGGAGGACTCGGTCAGTGAAGAGATGGTTATTGGGTAGTTTGTGGTTGTTGTGTTAATTGAGTGAATCAATTAATGAAGGGGTTCGATGATGCTTGGTTGTAATGTTGACTGAGTATCTCAGTCATTGAAGGGACTTGGCATATATTGTGGCTCAGTTTACACTGGGAACTTGGTAGTAGTGTTGCCCGAGTTAGCTCGATCAATAAAGGGGCTCAGTTATGCTTAAGGATTTGTTGATGCTCGATGGTGGTTTTTGACACTCGATCATATCTTGGTTTTTGTGTTGCCTAAGTTGTTTGTGTGTCAACCTTTTGACATTAATTTGGGTTGTATATATTTAATGAGTGTTGTAGCTGATTTGTGGCTTATGCATATATTTAATGTAAGGGTTATTTTAATTTGTAATAGGCTAGGACGACCTGTGGCTTAGTTAGGTATGCGTAGGGGTGTCTTATGGAGTCTTAAGTCAAAATCATCTCGCTTGGAGAAGAGGGAGTGGCAGAAGAGTGAACTTTGAGAAGGGCTAGTAGTTGAGGCTTGAGAAACAAAGAGATTGCTTAGTGGGCTTGCAAGCACAAGTTTAGATCTTCCTTGGAGGTTTCTACCAGAGTGTGGATCTAGACTAGCTAGTGTTTAGATTAGATCTTGAGGGATCTTGCAGAACTATTGTTGTAATTGCTATTGTATTTGGCCATAACTGAGAAGGCCTTATAGTCTAACACATTGCATGTACTCAATTATTTTATAATTAAAGATTTGTAATTAGTATCAGATATTGTATCTTGTGTTGTGTTTCCATTATGTGGTTATTTGCTGAGGGCTACGAAATCTCCTTTGGGGATTCTCGTGCCTTGCACTGCATCTGTAACAAAGGTTGGAAGTAGCAAGGTCCTAATGTTATTGTGAGATATTTGGGGATTCCTTTTTCTTTAAACCCCTCAACTGAGGAGATGTAGAATTGGGTCTTTAAAAAAATAGAGAGAAAGCATATCAAATGGTAAATCCATATGTTATCTATTGTAGGGAGGGATCAAATTGTTCAACAAGTATCATCTTCTCATGCAATTTATTACTCTTTGACTTGGATGTTAGCTAATAATCAAACCAATAAGCTAGAGAAATTTTTTTGAGACTTTTTGTGGTATGATGGCTTGGGCAACAAGAAAAGACACTTTATAAAGTGGGATTGGGTGTTTTTTTCTCCTAAAATCATGGGCTTAAAGATCTTAAAATGCAAGGTTTAGCTCTTGCCTCCAAATGGATTATTAAGGCTCTCATTAGGAATGAATGATGTAAGAGCATCGTAGGTTACATTGATATCCTGCTTGGTAGTTGTGCGCTTAGTTATCATTATGAGTTATCCAATGACTTCTTTATTGCTGGCTCAATGGATATGTTATGTTGGAAATATTCAAGATATGACAGGTTACTAAGAGGGGAGGGGTGAATCAGTAACTTCAAAACTTTAAAACAATTCAACACTTTAATCATATATACTATTCACCATTTATTCATCTAATCTACTGCATATATGAGAGATCAAACATCCATAACACATGTACACAGTGATTTGGTAACCCAGAAACCTTCCAAATAGAAAGTCAAACTGGGGTGGGGATGATACCCACAAAACTTCAATACTGCAGTATAAAGTTGGCTTGTTAAGGCTTACATTGACCACTTCTAGTGATCTGCCCTATTAGGAGCACAAAGGACTGCTAGGTCCACCTTGTTAGAGGATTTACAAACATATACTGAAGTATGCACTCTGTTAGGAGATTTATACAAAGATTGTTAAGTCTACCTTGTTAAAGGATTTACAAAACTGATTCACCTGTTAGGATGAAATAGTGGATCTACTTACAAACTTGATTGTTGATTAGATCCTTGAAGTATAGATCACCTCTTGTGACTGATGAATCTTTACTGCTCCTTGTAGACCTTGCTGAATATTTTGCTCTACTGTTGATTTGCATTTATTCTTCTCAAAGCATTACATGTCCATTCCTTGATACTTTCATGCATACATTGTAAATGATATAATACATTACATATATATCATTCCAATAATTAAAATTGCAAGGTCGGCTAAAACACAAGTGAACAAAACATTACTGAGTCAGCCCAATAGTAAATAACTCAGGTTCATTGAACTGAGTCAATGACCCTCTGATACTCGACGTCCACTGCATTACTCGACATCGTCATGTACTTGGTAGAAGTGAAGGCTCGATCCATACTAATCACTCGACGTAGTTATGAGCTCGGTAACCATTGGTGACTCGATAGATGTAGTGTTACTTGGTAGATATAGTGTTACTTGGTAAGAACTGAATCCTTTGTTTACCTTGATTTCACTTGGTAGACACTACACTTTCATCACTCGGTAAACATTACACTTCCATCACTCAGTAAAAATTACACTTTCATCACTCGGTAAACATTGCAACTTCCAATGCTCGATTTACACTAGATTCCCATGACACAGTCTAACTGCTCGGTAGATACTGAGATGCTCGGTGTAAACTGTGAAGCTCGATGTGTGTAGGAAACTGAGTGCTGAGCTCGGTAGCTATACTGATATAGATAAGTGTTGTCACTAATGGCAATAATAACTTAATGCCAACAATGTTCCAGCCTTCTTTCACTGAGTGGCTTGGGTTCTTTGTTCACGGAGTGATTTTTTATTTTGTGTCTACTGAGTGCCTTGATGACTATCTGTGTTTATTGTTCGGTAATGTCTTGCTCTTCTTTCACTAAGTTGTTTGTTTGGTTCTTAATTGAGAGTTGACCTTGGTATTTAATTATGGGTCATGATTTAATGTACTAAATCAATCATTGGGATGTGCACAGATTGTTATTTGGTCGACCTTCTTCAATGTGATGATTTAGAAACTTCTTTAAGTTATTTTGGAAAGTATAAATAAAGGGTCTTAGTCTAGGTTTAGAAGTTAGTGGTAAGAGAAGTAGATCAAGAAGTTCGGAAGTTAGAGTTTGAAAAGGAGATCATGGATCTCACACACTAGAGGACATTTTCTATGTATTTTGAATCTTGTATTGGTCATAACCTAGAAAGCCTCACAACCAGGCATGTATGATGAAATTTGATGAATAAATGAAAGATTGTTGTTTCACCCCCCTTGTTGATGTTGTTTCTTTGTGAATTTCTTTTTGTCGCATTAACTTAGAAAGGTAGTGTGGTAATTAGGTGAGCCCCTAGGCCCTAGTTATTATTCCTCCTTGCGTCAATGAACATTGGAAATTTCTCATTAGAAACAATATTAGTATGTCCTCTATTAAAAGAGGTAAAGATTAGCATAATACTCCTCTGCTTGACATTGTTTTTGGGGATTTTGACACAAAAGTCTTTGGATCCAAGGTTTTCTCTTCCATCTGGAAGGCTTGGTGCCATGTTAGGTCCTTGATTTGTAATACTTTTGTTGTGAGTAAACCCACTTTTACATTGTGTTAGATATATCCATTTAGTGGGCTATTTGTCTTTATAATAAACCTCTTACTCTAACTCAATGTTTCTATGCTAAAAGATGGCATAGTTTAGGTATGTCTATTATTCAAAATATTATGGGTGATAAGCATTTGGGGTCCTGGGAGGAAATCAATATAAAGTTTAATATTCCAAACTCTCATAAGAAAACCTATACTCTTATCTCCAAGGCAATGGGTAAGTTCTTCCCTAGCAATATTATTAATTGTCAACAATGGCTAGATCAATCAAATCAAGTGGATAGATGACAATAACTTTAAGAATTGCCCCTGTAAATAGATCTCTAATATGGTTTAACACAATGATGAGATTATTGATAGAATGAAGATTATTTGGGGTTTTAATTAGGAGAACACTAGATGTCACTTTATCTTTGACTTGTTTTCGTAGTTCCTTGTTGAGCCTAAGGTCATTTGTTTTAGAGGGATGCTTCTTTTTAAAAATCTTGTTGTTGGTTATGTTCTTTCCTCTTATCATGTGCAACCCATTATTTACTTATTGTGCAACTGTTCTGAAACCTTTGAACACCTTTTCTTTGAGTCTATGTTTGCTAAAAGACTGTGGTCAATGCTTTTTGGTCATCCTATCAGTTGAAATTATAATGATGGCCTCTCTTGGCATGAAATCCTTGCACGATTTGTCCATGATTTTGATATTAAATTGAATAGATTTTGGTTTTTGTTAACTATTGAAGTCATTTGGAAGTAAAGGAATGAGGAGATTTTCCAAGGCAAAAAACAAGACCTTACTGATTTTAAACTCACACATTTTTATACTGTCTCTCAAGTTTCTACCACTATTGGAGTGCCCAAGGGAAGGTTCAAAGAACTACTCAAAGAAGAAGCTATGATCGTCTTTAAAAGAGAGGTTCATAATTTCACTTCATTGGATGGTGAGTAGCTGCATGAAACTCATTTTATCATAGAGACTTAAAAGAACCAACACAATTCTAATATGCTTGATCCTTCAACCCAAAATAGTGACAACATTAGATATGATGCCAACACCTACAATCTCTCCAACAACGAGAGAAGGAATTTTGATGGATGGGAGAACATAGATGGTTGGGACTATGCTTATAACAGGTACAATGAATCTGAGTGGAGCAAACATATCAATTTGCATACTGAATACAATCAAAATAATTGAAATTTCAGAAGCTAAACTAAATTATATATTTGACTAAAAAATCAAGTCTTTTTTGTGTTGTATATTTTGGGAATTTTGATAGTCAACCACTCTGTAATCCTTTGTCGACTTCCTTTGAATTGTTGTACTTCTCTCATGTTCTCAAACCATCCTAATAGAAAAAAAAAACCTCTATTGAAAATGGGAATTTAAATTTAAGGTGTTGGTGATGAAAAAAATACCTTTTTTTTTGGAATTTTAGTGTGGAAATAAATTGTATTGCTCTAAATTCAAAGAATTTTGTCATTGCTTTGTTTTTATTACAAGCTTAAATTTTGGATATGTGAGCTAGCAAGAACATTGTCTTCAATTTAGAAAAAAAAGAAAGTTCAAAGTTGGCTTCCACCCTTCACCTTGTAAGTACTAATATTTATAAGGGAAGCAACAAAAAATAACTCGCTTCTAATGCTACTGACTCTTACAATAGTAATCCATGGAGCTAAACATTCACCCTTATCCATTTTAATTTCCTCAAGACAACACCCTTTTGTTTCTAGGCATAGTTGGTGAATACAAAACTAAAGGACTATGACACCCTTGACTCTCTTCATTTTTAGAAGTTCCTCCCCTCCCTCCCCCCAACTTAGAAACTTCAAATTGGTTGTCGTTGTATAGGTGTAATTGGCAAGTCCCATCTCCAAGATCCCTCATCACCATTTTATCATAGATATTTAAATACATTCATAGTCCTTTGATTGACAAATACAATTTTTCCTTCATTATAGGTATATAAGATAGAGAAAGCATGTCCAATAATATATTTTTCATCTGAGACAACATTTATGTCATGATATAAGTGCCTATCAAGCAAACATGATAGTTGTCATTTTCATTATAAAGCATGGTTAAATCTAACTTGAATTTGGCTAATAATGTTAGCATGAAGGAAACATTCATCCTTGATTACTAATCATATACATTAAGCATAAAATAACATTTGGGGTGTATCATGCTTCCCTCATTTGACTAGTCCAACAATTTGTGATACCATAAACATTAGCATTTTTTACAAAATTCCACATGTTGAAAGAGTATGAGTCTAATATTGATCATCAACTTTCACAAGGTACACCTTTCTTATTACATAAAATGAAATGCATAGAAGTAATAATTTATGGGTAAGATTATCTATCTTTTTGTGATCTTCAAAACTAAAGATTATGACCAAATTATATAGCCTTGTTCTCTTTGGTTTTCCAATTCAATAAGGTTTCTACATATGCATTTTGAGCCCCACACACATAGATATAGCCTTTTCTTGATGTCGATTTATCATTTTGTGAATACCATGAGGGCCCTTTTATCAAAATGAGTGTAATAATATAGTTGTTATTTTTAAGTGTAATAATATAGTTGTTATTAAATAAAAATATGTTGCAAAAACACCCATAAGCTAAATATAGACAAATTACAAAACAAGACCAAGAAAAGGGAAAACTCATAATCTCTAAAAGGGCAATTTTGAATTGTATTGTATGTTCTATGAGAATAAGTCTAATAATCAAAGTTGCTATTAAATTAAAATACCCTATGAAAACAGCCAAAATCACAAATATTAGATTTGTCAAGAGGCAAAACTCAATTGTCTAAATGGGTGATTTTTTCCATTAAATATTTTCCAAGGCATCTCTTGAGTAGACAAGAGCTTGGATTTCAACTACATATTACACCAAAGATGTTAATAAAATTTGTAATCACAAAGCTTATATATATATATATATATATATATATATATATATATATATATATATATAAAATTATAATTTTATTTTAAATTTTAAAGATAATTTAATTTACAAGGAAAGCACATACATTTCTTGCTTGAGCCATATATTTTTAGAAGCCTCTACCCTTTGGCTTTTGCCTAGATTTAATTTTAACCTAGTACAAACTACAACTCTACCACTGTTGACTTTGGACATAACTTCTCATTTTTTTTAATACAAAAATGGCACCAAGATGTTATCTATTATTCTCTAAGTGTATCTATCATCCTTGCAAACTACAAGAGAAAGCCTTAATTGCACATTTTTGACCACTCAAATTACAAAAAATTAGTTTAGAATTTTTTGACAACTTGGACATTTAATTTCAAAAATATTTATTAATCACTCAAATCCAGGAAAACCATTCTTCAATATATTGCAAGAAGAAGCAATAACTCGGCTCAATTTTCCTTAATGATCTTTAGTATCAATAAATTAAGAACTCAAACTTTCAATATTCTCCCTTGTTGGTTTCACTACATTGTAGATATTTGTGTCTTCTACTGTAGGTGTTTCCATTAAATATTGAATAAGAAGATTTAATCTTAAATATGATGCTTAGTAAAAGTGTAGAAACACTTTCTACACATAAGCATATTGTATTTTAGTGACTTTGTTAGTTAATTGGAGACATTAATTCATCTTGTTTTGCACATAATCAATGTTGTCTTGGTATCAGAGTTACTAAACTTGCACTCACAACTTGATTTTGGACTCAAACTTGGAACACAATCCAAAATCATATACTCACATAGAAAACTACTCAATCCCATGCTACTTTATTCACAAAACACAAGTATGCATATCATAAATGAGTATCTTAAAATTGCATTACATTTGATCATGTATTTGCTTCTAAAATTGTCATTGATTTTTTTATAATAGGCAAAAAATATTGCTAAAATGGAGCTCTTGTCTAATATTGTTTTATCTAATTGAATCTTAAAGATTTGAATTTTTTTTTCTCCTTATAAATTTTATAGTCATTGCACTCCTTGAGCGATGTATGATGAACTTTCAAGGATTTTTGCAATTTTTTTAGGCATCCTATCTACTAATGACTATCATTAGTTCATCCGATTCTTCTTCTCTTTTCCATTTTATAAACATTTGCATAGAATAAAATGGTATTCGTTGAGTATGATTTTTATTTTCTAGATATTTCTATAGTTAAATATTAATTATGTTAGGAATTAACCTTTGTTTTTTTATAAAGGTATTTTTGTCAACCTAGTTATTTGTGGGAATATTTCAAAGCAACCCTTGCAATTCTTTGTCTCATCTGATTGTTCCCACACATATGTGACAATAACTCATTTTTATTGTTTCCAATATATGGAATATTAGAGCTTAGGTATAGGATCATCCTTATAAGGATTTTGATGCTTTATGCATGGATAAGATTATATGTGGCATGCATAAACTTGCAAGTTACATATACAACTCCTCACTCTTTTTTATTTTTACATATGCAACTTCCCACTCTCCTTTATTTGTATAAGTGTTTCTTGCATACTTCATATAAAGTTATATATTTGAACTCTCTCTCTTTCTCTCATCACATATTCCTAGGCTTTAGGTTATCTTGTAATATTAGATATTTTTTCTCTTCTTTCTCCCCCTTACAAGATCTTATGCATCCTCTTCATTTTTTGTTTTGTTTGCTCTTGGACATCTTAATTTTCAATTACACTAGTAATATATTCCTTTAAGAATTGCTCTTGGATTAGTACATTCTCATATTCCATTTATTTTTTCTTTTGTATTTAATGATTGTTGGTGTTCTTTTTTTGCTTTTTTTTTTTTCATTTTCTTCCTTTAGAGATGATCATTTTCAAAGGTAAATTTTTAATTAAATTGTTTTAATAATTACTATCATAGGTGTTAGGGAACAGATTGTCCTTTGAAGAAATGCATGCAAATCTGACCCTGAATGCCCATGTGAAAGGACAAAGTATCACCAACAGTTGGATAGGTTATCGTGGAATTGACAACCTTCCTCTAAATTTTATCGGGTACAGCTCCCCGTATAAGATATTCAATGAATCAAATGTGGATGCTTTTAACCAAAAAGCACGAAAGGATATCAAACATCTACCCGTAAATACAATGTAGATGCGAAAACCTATACTACTGAATAAAAAGAAAGTGAAGAACAATAGATGACACAAAGTTCATTTGTTGGACACTATATGGTGTAGCAAAAATGGAAATATGTCTTCTGCTCTCTTGAGAGAATTAAAAATCAAAGCCTTTAAAGATATTTTGAACTAATAGTGTAATAGGGAAACAACACTATTGAAATGTAATTCAAAGAAAACTAAAAATGACTCAAAGTTCATTATCAGTGGAAGGAAAATAAACCATAATCAAAGTTCTGATAGAATTAGCCTCCAGTCTCCCTTCCCCGACTATAAAAGATCATGAAGTATCTTCTACACATTACAACCAAAATGCTATTTCAAGAAAGACAGAAACTCCTTTCACCATATTACATCAATTAATCAAAATCCTATCTCTATCTCAGGCACATAGTTCTAAAAAAGAAAGAGAAATAACCCACGCTCTACCCCTCACAGCCTCTCAAGAGAATGGAATGGTTTTGCAAAATCCCCTCCTTGCCTGGATCCCAAAGTCTGCAATTTTTGGAAGAAGGAAGAATGGAACCCCCTAATTCACTTGTTGTTGTATATTTATCTTCTCTGATGTCGGTGACTGTTCAGTTTTCGTAACTGATTCTTGAAAGATTTTCATGACTTCTCATTTATTTCCTCTCTGTTTCATTTCATATTTTCTTCTTTTCGGAAACCATGATATGCATCTTTATCATTATTGAGTTTGTATGATTTAATTAAGAACCAATTACTCTCAGGTAGAAGTCCTCTCTTATCCCTTTGATATTTCCACCTGTGATGTATGTAATATTTAATTCACCATTAAACACTTTTCACCTTTGCATTACATTTTCTTTTTATATAGGATGGATATAATATTCAATTTTATATCTTTGCAAATTCGTGGCCCCTATGATATACTCATGTTGACAGGTGGCATTTGCTGGTGATGATGTTCTGTCATGATTTGTAACTATCATTGACAGTTTTGACAGCACCCTACTCAGTTGGTTGTAACTCATTAACCAGGAATAATTTTGAGAATCGGTTTGGTCAGATCATGCATAACTTGCCTCTTAACAACATATCCAAAATTGAGCCAAATCCAACAATCCAATTAGAAGTTGTGCCCCACACACTAAGGCCCAATTTGGTTGTCTAGATTTTGTAATTGTTGTTGCTGAGCCGACAGAGGTGCAAACAGGAACCCATAACTTTTGATCCACAGCGAATCTGACAAAATGCTTTGGTGAAGATTTAAAGAACTAGGTTTTTCAAGAAATATGTAAAATTTTGCTAGATCCAACAGTTCAGTTGGAAGTTATGACCTCTAAAATATGACTTCTTTTTTTGTCATCATAGAATCTGTGTTTGCAGGTTGTATTCTTGCATGGTGTTTCAGGCTTATTGTCGTGGGAGCACCAAAACTTGTCTTTATTAATGCTTGTAGACATATGCTCTATTGCACATTCTATCAAATAGTTTTCTGCCATTTATTTGCTTATATGACAACACAAAGTATGCTCAAGTATATGAAGAATCAACTTTCAATAGAGGCATGAAGGCTGGCAGATTCCTATTGTATAGAATTCACCTTTAAACATTTATTAATTGTTTTGAACATGTTTTCGTGCTTGCAAATACACCACAGGATTGCCAATTAAAACATATGCATCATAATTCATGGTACCATGAAATCCACATTATGTATTTGGCCTTGGGTGGTTGTCTTATATATCTACTCAACTCATATCTAATTTCAAGCTAACTACACCATCACAAGCCCATGTTCTTGTTTCAAGAATGCCTGAGCCTTTGCTTCTTCTTTTTTTTTTTTTGCATTGTAGGTATCTTTGAGCTGGCACTTTGTGAAGAAGACCTGATAGGTATATTAAGATGTGATGTATCAAAGAACTTGGATGCATTTATGCCTTGGGGTTCAACATCATGGTGGATTAATATGGTGCTTGGTTACATAGATGTACATAACTGAATTGATGTCCCACCAAACAGTCACCTGGCAACATTATTCATATCTCCATGGTCTAGACTTGATGAAAATTGACTTCAAAAATGCAAACAGAGTGCCATCTTTGAAATTGAACATTGAACTTCTGAACTTTGACTCAGCAGTCCCATCCTTGAACTTTTTGAACTAGGCTTTTGAATTCATGAATTGACAAACTGCATCTCTGGACCGGAATGAAACACCAAACCTAGACCATTGTACTGAACATGTGAACTTCTCAGAATAGACCATGAACCTACAAGACAATCTGCTTTGAACTGTTTTGAGCCATCTTGAACCTATCACATCACATGAACTTTCCTGGACATAGAATAAGCCTTATTAAATCAACAAGCTTGTATGATTATTGAACCTATTCCAGCAAACCGAACTATTTATGACTGATATCCTGAAGACATATATATGTATCTTCAAATATTGAGATTTGAATTGATATGCCCAAACTGATCTTGACAAATTTGACAAAGCTTCCTATGAAATTTGAACCTGAACTCTCTATACCTCTGCACTGGATCATCGATCTTGAAGACATTGAATCTAAATCCTATCCCTTAATCTTGAATCATGGATTGGTGTTGGGCTTTGAACTTTTTTGAATTAATGAATCTGCATTTCAAACCCAGAGTCTGAACTTCACTTGTATTGAACCTGTAGGATGGATCATTTGAACCACTAAACCATTCTGAACAACTTTGAACTACTTCGAACTTGAAGTTCAAAGTGGTTCAAAGAGGTTCAACATCTGAAATTGAAAGTTTTAAAACTGTGACCATATCGGGTACTAACAATAGGTAAGCCTACGGTGTGAGTATTTCTCTATATTTATGTTATTGTAGTAATGTTGATTTGATTTATTATGTTATTGGTCAAAATACAAGTGTTCTTTTTCAAAAAAAAAAAATCTCAATTTTAAATGAGTTTGCTTGAATTTCAAACTTTTCATTGATGAGTAATTTTAAAAATATTTGATAATAATTTAAGGCACAACCAACATGTGAATCTTCATATTATCTATTATAGACACAATTCATCTCAAGATGTAATCATTTGAGATATGGGCAATATGTCAATGTCCCTAATTATCTCTATCACCTATTATAACTAAAGGGTGCTAAATTTAAAAATTATAAGGCTACTACATTATTAAATTATTTCTTGATTTGGCTACGAATTAGGAGGAATTTAAATAGTCTCTTTCCTATAATATCTTGGAAATATTTTATCATATTAAAGAGTAATGAGATGAATATTGTGCCTCATGATAACCTATAAACCTAGAATCATACTAGAAGAAAGAGTATCCATAGTGGAGATTTAAATTAGGGAAGTAGTATCAAATCCACAACCTTATTTGATTCTATAGTCTCTTCATTATGCGTAACTTCTTTTGTGTGTCAACCATCTCCTTAACTAATTGCCTCCTCAGAAACCATAATTACCCTCACTAAGTAGGTGTCATCTTGAGGCCCAAATATTTGAGTTATCAACCTTTATTTAAGAAATCTTATATTATCTCATGTATATGAAAACAACTTCACCTAAATTAAGGAAACAAAAACAAGCCCAAACTTTCATTATTAATGGAAAGTAAAGGAAACGAACTGTAACCCCTACTAAGGATATAGAGGAAAATAATCAACCCTAAATACTACTATGGAGAAGAAAAAGAAAAATGTTTCCCTACAACTGTGCATGTGATTATATCAGCATAAAATGAAAAAATTGTCACAAAGGCAACTCCTAAGAACCCAGACCACTCTTAATTGAATTAAAGATTAGTTGTGTAAGCAATGACTTATTCATGCAAAAAGACCAGTTGAATAATTGAAGTCCTCATCTTATAAAACTAGCATGGGAAATGAAATAATTTAATAAATTGAATCTAAATCAACAAACCAACTAAGAAAGGTTAAAATAATTTACATTCACTAATCAATTTAAGATTAATAAACACAATATTAGGTGGAGTAGAGGCCAAACTCACAACATGAATCAAGGTTGGAGTAGTTAGCCAAAATGACTACCATAGGATTGGAAATGATACTAAGAAGGGAAATAAAGCACTAAGCTTCATATAATTCCTTGTTTCTCTTGGTGAAATATTTATTTGTGTTGGTAGAAACAAGTACAATGATTAATATTGAAACAACAAAACAAGTCAAAACCAAGGACGAGGAAATAAGATAACTACAGGAAGTATCAAACATATATTTCTCATTGTACCTAATTTTTTTGAATGCAATATACTGAAAGGTCTTGTTCTTTATTCTTAAGGAAGTGATTTTTTAATATTTTCACTGATATAATTATATTGTGTTGTAGGTAGATGACACAAGCTAATAAGGAAGGAGCACTAGTAGAATTTTGGCAAATAAATGACTACATGACTAAAAATTTTAGTCACAAGACTAAACATTCTAGTCACATGATTAAAAGTGATCAAATTGCGTTAATATTGTACAATTTATAAGTGACTAAATAAATGACTAATTTGATCATCGGGTAAAATCAAAAGGCTAGACAAAGACAAATGACTAAATATTTGGTCACTAAAAATTAGTCACCTAAATAAATGATTAATTGAATGATCGGTGAATTTTTATAATATTAATACACTCTTCAACTTTTTTATAACTTTTTTGCTCACTAATGGAGTTTTTGTCCTATCAATATTGTTGGTGTAAATATGTACTTTACTATTTACACTCACTTAAGTTTACTTAGGTTAATGCATTATTTTATTATTATTTTTATTTGTGAGACACTTAAGAGTTTGCACACCTTTTGAGTTGTCATGTAGACAACATAGGAGTACACAACTCTATTTGAGCACATGGTGTCTACAACACTGATTTGCGTGTCACACCCTTGTAGGCTTATCCTCTCATCACTGCACTTACTTCCATTCTTAATGGAGGATAACCCATATCTGGTGGACATGTACTTGGTTGTATGACACATCACGGTGCTGATTACAAGGCATTCTAGATGTATCTCAGAGGCCTTTATATATAGGCACTCCTAGTGTACTTGAACATTGAATGATATATTGAATACATTGTCATTTTGATCATACTCTCTCTCTTTGGTCTATTGTGTGCTTGTGTTTGAGTTCTTAGTTCCTGGGCAAATTTTTCCCTTAGGCAAATTCTTACATGGTATCATAGCAACTTGGAGATTTTCTCATCACATAGCCATTCGAGACCATGCTTGCTTCATCACCTCAGCCCGAATCTGGAGTGCTACAGAAATTGGGAGTGTCCACCACCAGATATGACCTCGCCATTATGTCCGAAACGCTGAACCGGTGAAAATTGACTATAAACTTGACTATTTTGGCCCAAAGTTGATCATGAGGCATTTTTTTTTTGCAAATCGAAACTCGGAGGCCTCGATTTGCAGTATGGGTATGATCTTTTTCAAATCTAATTAATTCATTTTTTGAATTTGTCATTTATTTCTTTGAATTTTCGTCAAATTTTCATATATTATTTTTGCCCTTTCGGGCACCAACAGAGAAATTTTTTTTAGCAGACCCGGGCAATGACACCTTGAATCTGCCATTTTTGGATATATTTAATATTGTAGGGCTTCTTTATTTATTTTTCAGCCTTTGAAATCTGGCCGTACAACAAGCGGAACTAGAAAACCCAGTGAGCAACTAATTCTGGCAAATTGTTCCAACCGCCAGCCAAAGACCCTCCATCACCGACAACCCCTTCAACATTACCTCCATGAGCTCTTTATTTGCATATCGACAGAGCTTGCTTTTATTCAGCGCACCCACTATCAATGTGGGAATTCTATTAAACAAAACCTGCGGCACACCATTTTTCGGCTCACATTCTGGATGTTTCATGGCGCCCGTTGTTTTTACTTCTCTGGCATCGCGAGCGATTCTGACCCTTTTGTAGCACGCGAAGGATTTCAGCGCCTGTTTTATTATTTTTCGGCATCGTGTTGCATTTTTCAGGCGTGACAGACTTTTTCGTCACCGTTGCTGGATTCCCAATCGTTCGCAAAAATTTGGCGCCCACTGCATAGAAGTTCCCGACTAGCGCTTCAGTTTTCACGGCGTGAGCAAACATTTACCTGCTTGCAATAACTTTTTTGGCTCACAACTATCTTTTCTAGTAGTGGGTACGAACTCCGGAAGGTTTGCACTTTTTATCGGCGACATTTTTAATTTGTGGTAGACTATTTCTTCTGCCCACAACTGCAGATAGCTCAAGCTCCACATGACAGACACATGGTCCCCTCTGCAAAGGCCAGCCCACGTTAGCTTGTGACTCAGCTGCCACATGACAATCATTAATTGATTCAGCCTGCCAACTCACTTGGCATATACACGTGGAGGACTCTTAAAGTTTTTTAGACATGCAGGCAGTGACACATCAGCCCAAGACTGCCACATCACCCGTGGAACCCGGTCGTACGTGCCACGTAAGTCCTTACAGTACGAACAATACAGTCAGCTGCCACGTCGCCCCATGGCATCTTTTTTGCTAACGTCGTCATTTCCTGAGGTTAAAATTGACGCCCATCTGCACGTCATTCCAAGGCGATTTACAACTGCAGTGACAGTCGTTTGACCATCAAATTTAGACTCGTAGTTTTCCTTCCAGACCCCTCTCCAAATTGCTTTTCAGTTTGGCAGCCTGATTTTGCGAGCCCATATCTTGGACATCTGGACTCCAATTCAAATTTTGCTGAAATTGCATTTTTTGGTGATTGTACCTGCATAATCCTGTGTTTTGCAACTTTAGAAGCTCCGTATAGGCACATCTGGTCACTTTTTCAATTCTATTTTTTTTTTGAAAGTGTGTATTTTTTCGTCTACTCTCTAGATTTGAAATCAAATTCTAGGGTTGTGTGGACCAAATTCTCACTTTTAGAATTAGGCCTTCTTTGGCATTGTAAAGCTTTCATTCTTTTTTTAGAATAGTTGTAAAACTAAGCTACAGTGCTTAAGTGATAGATTTCAACCTCATAAGGCAGTTGTAAAAGTAAAATCAAAAAGTCCACTTTGTTCATTTTGACAAGTGGCCCATTGTAAATGCACTACAAATAAAGTGCGAAAGCATCTTTTTTGGGGGGGTCTTTTGATTGAGTGAAAGGGGGGGGGGGGGGTGTATTGTGTTTCTTGTGTCTCTATTTTGTGCTCTTTTCATTTTTGCATCATGGGTTTTAAATGTCCTCCACTAACTTCACGCAACTATTCTACATGGAAAGATATTGCATGGAGTAGATTAATGGAAAAAGGATATAGTCTTTATGTTGATGGTACATTTACCAAACCTACTAATGCTAAAGAACTCATTGATTGGCAAAATCAAGACCGAAAAGCTTTAGGTGTTATCAGGAGTTGTGTACATGGGGATCTTCTCTTTCACATTAAAAATTGTTAAGAATCTAAAGAAGCTTGGGATAAACTTGAACAGTTGTATAGTAAAGTTGATGAAGAAAAAGGGATTTCAGATTGAGGATGATCTACTTCTCTTGGATCCTAAGAATTATGACACAATTCAAGATTACATCATTAAAGTCAATGAGTAAAGGGCACTTCTTAAAGATTGTGGAAATCCCATAAAGGATGATAGGTTGATTCATCACATCCTGAAGAAGCTACCTTCTGAGTATGCCAACTTTGTTTCAAGTTTTAATACTCATAGGTTGACCATGGGATCTACTTACCAGAAGCCTTCGTTTGATGGATTTGCAGACATGTTGATTGTTGAACAATCTCACTTGGTGGATTTTGGACTTCTCAAGTCATCTAAGACCAAAGCCTTAGTGGCTAGTGATGATCACAAATCTAGTCAACGGGGAAAAAACAAGAAGAAGAAGAAGCAGTGGAAGTAGAAACAACAATCTGAGACACAACAATCCTCCTCTCAACAAGGCGGTTCTTCTCCAAACAAGAAAGGAAGTAATGAAAAGAACAAACTTTTTTGTGCATACTACAAAAAGCCAAATCATGATGAGCATCATTGCAAGACAAAAAGAATCGATGAGTTAGAAAATCTACTCAAGAAGAACAAGATTCAAGTGCCAGGTACTTCCAAGGATTCTACTCCTACCTCTTCAAAAGGTAAAGGTCAAGCACTTATGGAAAACTCAAATTCTTCTTCGAAATGGATACTTGACTCAGGTGCCTCCTACCACATGGGTTCTTCAAAGGAAGACTTTTCTTCATTGAAGCAGTCAAAGGTGCCACACATTTTCGTGGGAGATGATGCTAAAATGGAAGTTGAAGGGAAAGGACATGTGGAAATGGAAGATGGGGAATTCAAAGATGTTCTTTACATTCCAAATCTAAGCTCCAATCTCCTATCAGTTTACCAAATCACTCACCTTGGAGATGGTCATAAGGTTGAGTTCCTTCCCGATTTAGTGATGGTGCAAAGTCTCAAAGATGATTCCTTGGTAGCAGTGGGGAAAGTCAATGATGACAAGAGGTTATACTCCTTCTCCCACTTTGTGCCTAAGAGTCCTTCCCAAGCCTTGTTAACTCACTCTACTTTACAAATCAACTTATGGCATGAGCGGTTTGGTCACCTTGACTTCTGCTCTCTTCAACAACTTTGCTCAAAACACATGGTCAAAGGTCTACCTAACATCAACTTTTCTAAGGGAGAATGTTCATCTTCTTCAGTGGATATGAATCTCAAGGAGAAGTATGATAAAGGGAAGTCTTCTCGAGCTCCAATTGTTCTTCAACTAGTTCACACAGTATTTGCAGGACCCTTTGTCGTGACTTCAGTCAGCCAAGGCCACTACATACTTATATTTGTTGATGATTTTTCGAGATTCACTTGGGTCATCTTCCTTCATCATAAGAATGAAGTGGTTCATAAGCTTCAAGACTTCAAGACTCATGTTGAACACAAGTCAAGGAAAGCCATCAAAGTACTAAGAGTGGACAATGAGAACAAATATGTAGACAAAAGACTTAAGAAATTTTGTAGAATTGAGGGGATTGATCTTCAGAACACACCAACATTTAGTTCGCATAAGACAGATGTTACAGCTACGAGGATTAGGACTCTCAAGACCATGGCAAGTTGCATGATAAAGGCCAGGTCTCTTCATCCTACACTTGAAGTTGAAGCCATTAGCAGTGCTATTCACATACTTAACAGGTCTTCTCATCCAACCTTAGATGGCAAGACTCCTTTTGAGGCATGGTGCGACAAAAAATTGGTTGTGAGTCACCTTAGAGTCTTCGATTGTCCAACATGGGCAAACCTTTCTTCAAGGAGTTCCAAGGCACCGACACCTAGGCCTTGTACCTTTATTGGTTATGAAGACAATGTGAAGGCTTACAGACTTATGGATCCAAAGACACGTGAGATTTTTATGGAGAAGGATGTTCACTTTGAGGAAAGTTCTCCCAGCTTGTCCTCTACTCCTCTCCGCACATCATACACAGTGGAAACTGATAGTGACACCAGCGATAGTGCTTCAACAGGTTCAAACATGTGGGGTTCTATTGATAGTTATAGTGAGAGGTCACATCAGTTGAGTCCACATGCTTATATTGCCAGAGTGAAAGGTCCAACAAACATGGTACATCTTGTCTTCCAGCTCCAGCTTTAGTTGACTTGGGAGACAGACTTGAGGACTTACATCTTCTCATTGATGATGATTCTTCTACAGTTGTTGTGAGGGCTCACTCTGACCCTCATGTCCATTCTCTACATGATCAATTTGCATAGGTTGGCGTGATTGTGGATCCTTATGAAAAACAATTAGTGGAGGTCTCTTTGTCAGTTGAGGAGATAGATGATTCAGTGGAACAGGTTCAGTAGACATCCTTGCCAGATCTGCATTCATTCTTTTCAGCTTAGTTGGAAGGGGTGAACTTCAGCATCAGTACAGGGATACTTGAGCAAGTTTCAGGACCACCGCACATTTCTGGACTGTACCTTTGCCTTTGTTTCTTCCTAAGGGGAGGAACACCTTTCTGCATTCATGGACCAACTTCTTCACCGGAGCAGCTTTCACATGTAGGCATTCTTCTTTTTTTTGGGGGGGGGGGAGCCTATTCTGTCTCTCTTCCTTCTTTCATTCTCTTATGTATATACTGGATGTATGTTGTAATGGGGGGGGGGGGGGAGGGGGGTCTTGATTACTCCATCCATCGATGCATCCTTATTTATCTCTCTTTTTGGGGGAGGGTTTTTCCCATGAGGTTTTCCCTCTTTCCTCGCTTTATGGGAGATTGCATCTTCATTATGTACATGGGTACCTAACATGGCCTAGTAGCCGGGACCCATTCTACATCTTCATCCTAGCTCATAAGCTTAAGGGCATTCCCCTAAGTTGCACTTAAGGGGGGGTGTTGGTGTAAATACGTACTTTACTATTTACACTTACTTAAGTTTACTTAGGTTAATGTATTATTTAATTATTTTGCATTATTTTATTATTATTTTTATTTGTGAGACACTTAGGAGTTTGCACACCTTTTGAGTTGTCATGTAGACAACACAGCAGTACGCAACTCTATTTTAGCACATGGTGTCTATAACACTGATTTGCGTGTCACACCCTTGTAGGCTTATCCTCTCATCATCGCACTTACTTTCGTGCTTAATGGAGGATAACCCATATCTGGTGGACATGTGCTTGGTTGTATGACACATCATGGTGTTGATTACGAGGCATTCTAGATGTATCTCAAAGGCCTTTATATACAAGCACTCTTAGTGTACTTGAACATTGAATGATATATTGAATACATTGTCATTCTGATCATACTCTCTCTCTTTGGTCTACTATGTGCTTGTGTTTGAGTTCTTAGTTCCTGGGTGAATTTTTCCCTTAGGCAAATTCTTACAAATACATCATTATCAGTTAACTTCCTCAAATATCTTGTCAATTGATATTGAACTAGAAATGAACTCAAAATAACCCTAATCAAACTCCTAAAAATATATCTATGAACTCATCAAGATCCATCAATGAACTCCTCAAATCTTATTTATAAGTAAAAAAAAAATAGGTGAGAGTTTTGATTAAGTAAAAATAGGTTTTAAAGGACTCAAAACCTTTTACATAAAACTAGAAGTCTAGCAAGAAACAAGAGAAGTAAATAGCATAGAAAATAAACATAGTACAACATGAGATAGACCTCCAAATAGAATAGCCATGAGGTCACCCAAGACAAAGCTGGAAAAGACAACAAAAGAATAGCAAAAAAATAGCAACCGACCAGCTAAGAAATCTTTATCAAGTCAACAGCCTGATCCACCAGAATCTGCATATTCTCAGCAACAACCTTCACCTTGTCCATTTTACTCACTTCCTCATTCTTCTTAGAATGATCTTGGGTGTGTTTGTTGGGACCCTGATTCTCAGCCACCAGAGAGGAGTCCCACCCTTTGTCATGTTGATCAAGTAGCTTCAAGATGTTACCCACATTATCAGCCATCTGTTTGAACAACTTTTCCAGATTACCCAGCTTAGCTTCCATTTTAGACACCTTCCCTTAATTAGCACTAATCGCTTTATCCAACACCTTGTGTTTGGCCTTGAGTTGTGGTATCTTATGTATAAGGTTTTTAACTTTTTCTACATTCCCAATAACCTCTGAAAGCCTGTCTGTGTTGGTCAAGTGTACGATCACCTCTAGAAATTTTATTGACCTGCTTCACTTCCTTGCCAAACACCAACATTTGTTGCTTCAAGAAGCCAATCTCCTTCATGATTGTACTAGGGTTACCAAATAGACCTTTGGATGACCCAGGCCCACAATTAGAATTATCATCAAAATTTGGAAGATGCCTCTGTTCCCCATCATCCTTGTTTTTTGAATCCCCATTCTTCTTAGTCTGTAACTTCTCCTCCTGTCCCCTCGAAGATTTTCTTTTCCTTTCCAACCAGTGAGCCAGAGGCTCATCGTGAGAAGGGGAAGAGGCCCAGTCATCTTGAAAACCCTTAATACCCTTTCCTTTACCCCCACTCCTCTTTTTATAGTGATCTCTCACCAATTCCTCCATAAAATCACTTTCCCTGTCAGAATCACAGTTTGCAACCATCTTTTTCTTCTTTCTAGAACTACAACTAGAGCCCTTTTTCAAACTCCCCATACCCCCCTCAGCTTCATCTTGGGTATCTGAATCATAATCCTTTTTTGGGAGACTCCCTTCCATATCATAGTCCGCCTCTTTCAAACTGACCCTAGGTTTCACAATCTTCTTGGATTTTAACACATTCATTATAAGAACCATAAGACCCTCATGGAAAACATGTTCACCATTCAGGTCTTTCTGAATAGCCTGAATGGAAATGTTAAGAGACAGCCTTAAATAAAATGGAAAATTTATCCTAACATCATGCCTGAAGTGATTGGCCAACGTGAAATGGTACCCATACAACTTAGTGAATCTCCCATCTAAAGTGAGGTATTCCATTATAACAAAAAGCACAAATCGCCATGGTTAAGAAACAGAGGCTGAGTTGATGTAAGAATTACCTATTTTCACCAAGTGGCTTTTCTCATGCTCTGACTCCACAAAATCATCTTTGGCCCTATCTGATAGCTTCATCTCCCGATAAAAGTTAATCCCGTCCATTTCCAGGCCCATGGCCTTTGCAATCACTTCTTTAGTAACTTCCATTCACTAGTTACCAACCATAATAGAGCCATCCTTCCAATATTTAATAAATTGATGCGTGATGGAAAGATTGTTACCTTTAAGCCTTTCCATGTACCCTATAAAATTTTTGCGCCTTAAGATATCCCAGACCTCCATCTTGTTCATCCACTCCGAGCAACTTGCCAACTCCACCCTTTTCCCTTTTCCTCCCATATTCCCTTCACCAGTATCGCTAGTTTTCTTTCTCTGAAACCCCTAATTTTCTCTATAACAAAAGACAACACCACATTCAAAGAGAAAAGTGGCAAAAACTACCAAGAATCTATGCGAATAAATGCTCGACTTTCTAAAAATTATTACCCAACACACTCCAAAAGAGTTCACCTCATAATTACAAATTACTGACACCATCATATTTAAAACATTTTTGCATAGACCTCCATTTATCATAATCAATAAATTGGTGACCATTCGAAGGTAAAGACTCATAAAAATCCCAAATGATTTTATGATCACTAAAGCAGGCCACGTTCGCAACCCAATCAACAGTACAGTTGGCTTCTTTGAAATTATGAGTTATAATGCAAGTTTCAAAAGAATTTATAATGTGAATAGCCTTGAGGATAATATTGCTAATTGTCCACGATGGTTTAGTAATTCTATTTAGACAATAATAATGTCGAGGAAGTCACCTTCCACCCATATCTTCCTCAAATTCATACTCTTAGCATAGAGAAGACCATGAAGAGTAGCACAGGCTTCTGCCACATGATTGGTTTGATCCCCAATTGGAATAGCCATGCATCCCACACTATCACCATTAGAGTTTCTAATAACAACTCCACACCCTGCTTTGCCCAGGTTCCCTTTCGAGGCCCTGTCAAAGTTTATCTTGAACTAATTCATCGGAGGACAGTCCCATCTTGCATTATCCCTTGGATTAGGTAGCTAAATATCCATACCCAAACTCCTTAGGTTCCAACTATAATACACCCAGTCTTCCCACTCATTACAAGGTTCTTGTCCAGAACCAGTTATTTTAATATTCTCAATCATAAGGACCTTAATTTTATATAAAACCTGATCAGGACTAGATTTTTCTCCTCTGAAGATCCTATCATTGCACTCCTTCCAAATGCCCCAGCATAGATAAGGAAGAATGAAGTCCCACAATTTGACAATCAAAGCATTCTTGGAAGGGGTCGTCCAACTAGTAAAGAACAATTAAATAGTAGCAGGGAAAACCCAATCCACATTCAATAAGCTACAAACTTTATCCCAAAGCTTCTTGGTAAAGGGGCAATGTAGTGTGATATGATCAATTGATTCCTCATCATTCTTGCAAAGAACACATCTATTTATAATGATGAAACGTCTTTTCTTAATATTATCAAGAGTCAAAATTTTATTTTGTAGAAGAATCCAAAAGAAGATATTAACTTTGGGTGTCATGTCTTTCACCCAAGCCTTGGCCCAGTAGGGTACATCATGATCATCGAAAGAATTAGCATAAGCTGAGGCAATAGAGTACATTCCACTAGGATCAGTCTTCCAAGTCAAATCATCCTCTTTATGGTTTAAAAAGAATGCATTCAGGCACTTACCAAGCTCAACCAAATTGTGGTCCACACTGTTAAGATCCACCCACATATCATCCTTCCAATAATCAGCCACAAAAGTACCAATTTGATTCTTACATTGCTCCATATACCTGTTCTACCTTGGATCATCACAAAGTGGGTGATCCAAGATCCAAATGTCTTCCTAAAAAACAACTCTTCTACCATCACCCACCTTCCATTTAACCCCTTTCCTTAAAATATTTTTTAATTTCTGAGCATTCTTCTAGATAAAAGACCCCCCTTATTCTAAGTCACTGAAAAGGAAATGATTAAAATCATAGTGGTCCCTATTATATTTATCAACCCAAATGTTCTTCCATTCCCCTTCTTCCTTATGCCATCTCCATAATAATTTTGCCAATAAAAATTCATTCATTGTAGTTACCCTTCACAAGCCAAGCCCACCCTTCTCTCGGCCTACAAACATTTTCTCATGCAATCAGAGGAAGTCTTTTTTGTTCTCTGTTCCAGTCCACAAGAAAGTCTTCTAAATTTTTTCAATAGCAAGAGCAAACTTTCTCAAAAATTTTAAAACACTCAAAGCATAAAGCGAAACACTTTGCAGGATAGACTTCAAAGCAATAACCTTTCTGTTAGATTAATTATTTGTTCTAACTTATTAATTAAATCACTTTGATTTAATTAATTAAGTTGCCTATTACTCTAGTTTTCTTAAGCTATCTTGTAGGTGCATATAATTAATATTTTATTAATTATATTGTGCAACCCTAGCTTTTTTAGGCTTTAGTTTCCCTTTTCGAGTTTCATGATTCCTTTATAAGGATTCACCTCTTTGTATTTTAAAACATTCACTTATTGGATTATATGAGATATTGCTCTTTGCATGTCCATAAGATGGATCTGGCTTTTTGGCCTCCTTGATTTTTCCTTGCCTCTGTTCTTTGCTTCATCCATGTGACAGAGTTATGCATGCAGGTGTTCTTGGAAGATTAGTTTTTCACCTAATCTAACATGGTATCAGAGCTAGCTTGCTGCTCTCTGTTCGTGGTTTGTTGAAGCATTTCAGAAGCTACATTTTTTGGAGTAGTGGGAGGCTGTACGAACAAAATTTTTTTTTGGGGGCACTTTGAGCTCAAACGGACGCTTCCATTGAATCCGAAAGGCCGTTTGTAGTCAGAATCCATATAAAATTTGTCCATTTTGGACACCGTTGGTCTGGGAGGCAAATTTTTTTGTCCGACAAGGCCGTATGGCCCCCTGCACTCAGTACGAGGCAAAAATTTCAAAAAAAATTGGAAAAAAAATTTGCGGCTTGTTTTTGCCACAGCGGTTTAAAAAAATCGCCTGCGGTAAAACCACCGGCGGTCCGCTGATCGCAGCGGCTCCGGTGACCGCCGCCGGTGGTGCCTCCTGCCCACCACCGCGGCCACCGGAAGCTCCGCTCCGCCGCTACTCCTTGGGTGGAGGGATTTTTTTTTAAGATTTTTGTTTTTTATTATTTTTTTTATTAAAAAAAAATTTTTTTTTTGCATTTTCAGAGGCCCTGGAGGTTTTTTCTCCGTAACTTAAGCATACGGATGTATTTTTTCAATCTGAAAAATGCATCGGAAAGCTGGTTCTGAGACGGAGATGCTGGTATAGATGTTTTTGGGTTTTGATGCAATTTGGTTGCCTATTTTGGTAGTCAAAGCTGGATGTTCTATTTTGCACTCCGGGAGGCGTATCTTGAGCTTCCGATCTCCAATTTTGGACTTCTTTATATCGCTGGAAAGCTCTTTCTGTGCTCTTTCTAGTGATGCTAGTTGTTGTTCCAGATTCTATTCCAGGCACATCCTATTCAATATTTTGCGTTTTAGCATTCTGGTGGATATCCTGTTTGTTTCAGGTCCGGGGATCGATTTTGTTGCTTTAGTTGCTTCGTTTTGGGCTTTACCTTCTGTTGTTTCAGCCTTATGTTTCTTTTGATCATTGTTGATATTCATTGTAAGCATTTTTATGCAACGCACTGAGATAAAGTGCCACTCTTGCGTTTCGGGATCCTTTTCATCATTGTGATTCGTTGTACTCGCACTATTATATAAAGTGCCATGGGGGGGATAGTTGTTTGCCGCTTATAGGCCCTCTTTCTCTTTTTTTCTCATGTAGTTTCGATGACACGTGCCTTTATTGGTGTCTGTACCTCACTCTCGATGTGTCTGGTTCCTGTGTTGTAGGAGATTTTTTGGCCCACCTTTTCAGCTGCCTGTCACCTCACCCGCCTTAAGGGGAGGTTATATTGTTGTTCTATGCTTCTTTGGTTGATGGTTCATTGGTGTGAGCTATGTATTTACTACCTGATCCTACATACTAGGCGATTGCAGTGGCTGGCTACCTATGCATTTCGGTGAGATGGATCATCTAACATATAGACACGCTCGGTTCGTGCCTTCTATTTCCATGGAGGTTCTACAGATCAACATTTTGACAGAGTTTTGCGGTTCTTCATGCTTCAATGATTCTCTTCTGATCTCTTTGTTCCTTCTTCTGGAACATTCTTTGCTATCTTTTTTTGGAGTAGGGTTTTTCCCATGTGGTTTTCTCTATTTCTCCTCTTTATAGAGATTTTGTTGTAATTGGGTACCTGATCTAGCCTTGTTGCCGGGACCCAATTCTCTTTCATAGCTGTGCTAGGTTAGCTTACCTCCTGAGCTTCGCTTAAGGGGGGGTGTTAGATTAATTATTTGTTCTAACTTATTAATTAAATCACTTTGATTTAATTAATTAAGTTGCCTATTACTCTAGTTTTCTTAAGCTATCTTGTAGGTGCATATAATTAATATTTTATTAATTATATTGTGCAACCCTAGCTTTTTTAGGCTTTAGTTTCCCTTTTCGGGTTTCATGATTCCTTTATAAGGATTCACCTCTTTGTATTTTAAAACATTCACTTATTGGATTATATGAGATATTGCTCTTTTCATGTCCATAAGATGGATCTGGCTTTTTGGCCTCCTTGATTTTTCCTTGCCTCTGTTCTTTGCTTCATCCATGTGACAGGGTTATGCATGTAGGTGTTCTTGGGAGATTAGTTTTTCACCTAATCTAACACTTTCTAGCCTGACTGAGGAGAGATCATTTCCAACCAACAAGTTTCGAGTGGATTTTATCAATCTGCAAGTTCCAAAAGCTGTTAGGAGGGGCTAAACCTAGATAAGATCTAGGAAGAGACCCAATCTCACAACCAATTATCTTTTTAATCTTATTTTGCCTTGCCTCACTGACATTAATAAAGTAGATTAGACTTTTGCTCCAGTTTATGATTTGACCGGTGGTCATCCCATAGTCAACCAAAGCCTTCTTAATGTTCCTAGCATTTCTCATCAAATCCTCCCCCATAACAATAGAATCATCAGCAAATTGTTGGTGAGAGAAAACTAAAGCAGAAGAAGAGGGATTGAGGCCCACGAAGTCCCCTTTCAACACCATATTATCCACAAATCTCCCCAAACATTCAGCCAGAATAATAAAAAGAATAGGAGAGATTGGGTCTCCTTGTCTAAGACCCCTTGAAGCCTTAAAGAAGGGACAAAATTCTAAGGGTAAGAACCTTAGAGATAATCTTATAAAAAGAATTACACAAGCTAATAGGCCTAAATTGATCCAATCTATCCGTGTCCAACTTCTTCAGGATAAGAGCAATAAAGGTGTCATTTAACTCTTTAAGGATGTTTTTAGTACCAAAAAATTCCTTTACGCCATTACAAATATCAACACCAATGATATTCCAATACTTATGAAAGAACAAAAATGGAAACCCATTAGGACTAGGGGCTTTGTCACCCTCAAAAGAAAATATAGCCTTAGAAATCCCATCTGAGGAAGGGATAGAAGTGAGGGAAAAATTTTGATCCTCAGAGATACAAGTTGGGATGCACTCAAGAAACATATTTTGCTTATCCAAATCCAAGTTGGGGTCACCTTGAAGTAGTCTATTGAAAAACTCCACAGCCTCCCTTTTGATAATCTCTTCATTGTCAGTCAAACCCTCATCCGTATTGAGTCTAGATATTCTATTAGCCATCCTATGCTTTAAAGTAGTCATATGAAAGAACTCAATATTTCGGTCACCTTCCTTCAAAAATACCTTTATAGAGCATTGTGTCCAAAACATCTCCTCCTTGGTGATAATGTCATGAAGTTCAACCAATTTGCCACTTTCCTCCTCCCTTGAGACCACCTCATAACCATCAGTCTGAATCCTATCTTGTATATCTTTAAGTTCCTCCAAAATCTTCTTTTTGTTCTCAAAGATGTTGCCAAAGGTATGTTTATTCCAATTTTTAATATTCTTCTTGACATTTTTAAATTTAGCTACAACTCTAAACATTGTTGTACCTTCCACTTTAATACCCCACCACTCCTTAATGAGAGTCTCCAAGTCTGGATGAAGAGTCCACATTTTCTCAAATTTGAAGGGGAAATTTTTAAGATAGTTGAGTTTATCAGCAACAAGAAAAATTGGGTAATGATCTGATCCCACCTAAACTTGAGCATTAAGTGCACATTTATAATTTAGGAACCAATCATTACTAATAAGAGCACGATCCAACCTGACTTGAATAAGATCCTTTCTCGTTCTTCTGTTAGTCCAAGTGTACTCAATCCGATGCAAGTCAAGATCATGAAGAAGATGATGATCAATAAAGTTCATTAAATCTAATCTATTATCCAAATTGGTCTGGCTACCCCCCCATTTTTCAGATTCTTTTAAAGGGGTATTAAAGTCTCCCATCACCATCTAGTTCTCATCAGCAAAAAGCTTTCTCTAGTTGGAAATTTCTTCCCACAAGGCCTTTCTTCCCCATTTGGAGTTGGGGGCATAAAAATTAGTGAGAACCCAACTAAAATCATCTTTTGAGTTAAAGAATCTAGCATTCATCATATTTCTATTTTGAGAGATAAGCTCCCCCTGAATCCATCTATTTATCCAAAAAACAACCATCCCGCCTGAAGCTCCTTCAGAATCATTTCCAATAATCCTTCCTCCCTTGAAAATAGGAAGACATTCCACCTTATCCTTCAACATCTTGGTTTCTTGTATAACAAAAATGTTTGGCCTATTGTCCCTAATCATATTTTTTAGAATGTCATGTTTATGAGGGTTATTTTACCCTCAAATATTCCAAGAAATCATCTTCATAATTTATGATTTTTTTTTTTAATTCAAGGATGGTTCTTTGACTACCGTCAGCAATGCCTATATTTGCCTCAGCTATTCTTTTCTACAAATTGGATGGTCTTCCAACCAAAGAGAGGGAAGATCCAACATCACCATTCTTGAGGGTAGTCCCAGTAGGCATAGAAGAAGAACATCCAGGTCTGCCCTTAAGTGATCTAGACTCCCCTTTTTTTGAATCTTCTTTGGGCTCTTTCTTATTATTTTTGGAAGTAGCAGTCTCCTCTTCTTTTTGCCCACCTTTCTTCCTTCCTTTAGACTATTTACCCACCGAGATCCAATTGGCATTAGAGCTATCCTCTTCCCACACTGTTTCCTCATCATGAGAAATAGTTAGAAGGTCCTCAACGTTGCCACTAAAAAAGTTGCCAGCCAGCACAATCTCCTTGGCCATATGCTTTGTAGACACAACTATATCCTTTTGGGTCCCCTCTTTGACATTACGCCTCCCATCCTTGGTGATAATCACCTTGTCTTTTGGGATCTTCTTCAAACTACCACAATTAGGGATCTCCAGGATTTTCTGAATAGAGGCATCCAAGCCACTCTCTTTCTCCACAAGTGAATCTAGTCTAGGATGAGGAGCCCCCACATCACGGTTTGTGCATTCTAACTACTTTTGAAGAGGAGCACCATCACCCAAAGGTCTTGGGGGAACCTCCACACCCACAGTTGCACCACCAACCACACCACCATCTGAACATTTAGATTGTTCCTGTGGGGGGAAAGACTCGCCTAAAGCCACCCCATCACCCTTGATGACCTCTAAAACACTATTTTGTTCCTTTCTCACCCACACTTTCTTGACCTTCTTGGTCTTTCCTTTCAAATAATGACATTTCTTGGCCTAGTGACCAGCATTTTTGCAATGAAAGCAAGAAAAAAGAATAGACTCAAACTCAATACATTGGTCCCAGATACCAAGTTTAGATTTTAAAGAAATAGATTCAGGCAAATCCACACCTCGTGAAACTTCAACATAAAATCTGGCAAAGTTCAGTCTCCTAGAAACAGTCACAGGATCTAAGAGAGGAGGTCCCCAAAAGTATTAGGAATACCCTTAAACACATCTTCCACCAAGAACTCAAGAGGGAGACCGGGTAGTCTAACCCATACAGGGGCTTGAATAGCATTATCATCCGAAGAGTAAAGGTTGGGGGTCCATTTCTGTAACAGAAGGGTATGCTTCCCCATAACCCAAGGACTACAATAAAGGATGTCCCACTTATCTTCCTCACATGAAAAACAAAAGGAGAGACACCCTTTGGCGATCACTGAAATGTCAACTTGTCCTTTCAAAATCCATTTTTTATGAACAAAGGCTCGCACATCTTCAATGTTGGGTCTGGCCCCAATGAACCTCCCAACCAAATTTGAATCCATGCAAGAAATGTTTTTGTTAATAATCTAATTAGGGATTTTGATGGAGTGCATACCTTTATCCCTTGTAGAAATATCCCTAACCGATAGGAAGGCAGACTTGCCAATAGGGCATACACCGAATAAGCAAGACCATTTTTTAATCTGCTTGAGCCCCCCTCCCGAGTCCTCCAAAGTACTACCATCATCAGCATCACCAAATTCAACAAAGGAATCTCCCAGCATAGAGGAATTCAAATTTGAGTTCCTGCCCAAACACTTCTCCCCGCTCCCACTCCCACTCCTGCTCACCATTCGAATAAGATGAGAATAAAATTAGGTGAGAGTTATTTAGTTACTCTAGAACTTTTCATCTTACTACAAAAAATGGTCAACTTCTATCATTAAATAATTTATACTGGTATTAATTTAAAATTTCTAAGGCAACATGAGTATATTTGACACAGATTATCTCCCCATAAGCTTTTTTTTCTAGGATTATATAACATGCACAAATTGTCTCAAAATTGTTTCCCACTTTCTCCTTGATTCAAACTGAGTTAGATGTTGTTGTGCTTTAAATTATAACCCATCCTTTCAAACTTCTCTAGGTTGTGATTCACATTTTTTCCATTAAATTAACTACTAAATCAAATCAAAATGTGGCAATTTTTTCATTTATATGTGTCTAGATGCTAATTTGATAAGGTTTCTAAATATAGCAAAATTACATCGCTTTGGTAGACATGCACCCATTAGGGCTATATAAATTATGTCTCAACTTGATGATCAACAATGTCTTCCATACAATATTAGATGACACATCAAGGAATGATAGACTAAAACTATACTTATAAAATAATTAATACAAATCAAGAGAGTTTAACGTATATACCCGTGTTTAAAGCATACTTTTTAGATAAGATATTGTTGCATCATTAATAATTATTATTAGTAGCTTATCCTAAACTAAGAACTCATTTTAACTACCTGTCAATCTCGACGAATTTATCATTAATATCAACTTTAACCTTTAAGCATCATTTATAATCATCAACCAACATGTGAGATCACTTTAATCATAATCTTATACCCCTTACGATGCCATCTGCTATTTAGGCACAACTTTTGTAATTTAGCATGGTTGGAATCCTATTTTATGGCATTTTGGGTATATGTCAAATTACTGTTAGCCTAAATTATGTGAATGGTTTAATGTATATATGGCTTATTATTATACAAATGACTATTTTAAAGCACAATGGGGTTGTTTAAATCGAATAGTATTAAAGGCCAGGTATATGGTTTTCTCTTTCTCAACAATTTTCTTAAAGAAATCTATATTAATAAGGATTATGAGCATGGGTTCTAATGATAGACTGTAAATTTTTATGATCAACTCCCCTTCTCACAAGCCTAAATAAAAACTTATCAAACACATTATGGAAAGCAAATGTTAAACTAGCATCCTGAAGAATTCAAGTGGATGACTTCTTTAGTAAAAGCATAACAAAGGCCTAAATTACTAACTCATCCCAAAGGTTAAACAAGATTTGGGAATTTTAGGGATTAGAACACTGTTCCCTTGTTAAATCTTGGTAAAAATCATAAACTTAGCTATTAATATACAACCCATTAACGATTAACACCAAGTAGGATCAATCTTATTAGATGACTTCTTTAGTAAAAGCATAATAGAGGCCTGAATTACTAACTCATCCCAATGGTTAAACAAAGATCTAGGAAGTTAGAGGATTGGAATATTGTTACCCTATTAAGTCTTGGTAAAAATCAGAAACTTGGTTATTATTATATAGTCCATTAACGATTAACACCGAATGGGATTTTCCTGTATACACTTATGCCTTAAAAATGAACTATGTAGAATGATTAAAATTTAACTAAATAGGAATAAAATTAATTTAATAAGAACTTTGATGTGAAGAGGTTAATAGATAGTTCTTTATATTGATTCCGCCTCTTTTTCCTTTCTTATGATTTAATCACTAACCCCATTTGGGAAGTTAGTAGCTTTTTGTGATGCAAATATCTGATCTAGTATTCTCATGGTTGGACTTGAAGAACACTTGGATATAGTCTTGCCCTTGCAGCTCTCAGTTATCCTTATTAATGAAATTTCTTTGTAATAAATGGTTACAACACTATGTAAAATTTTGATGAATAGAGCTTGATACTTATTGGGGAATGCCCCTTTTAAATTTGTATAATATAGGACTTTGGTCCTAGGCTAGACTAGAGGTTTTCTTTCTCCATTCTTTCCTACCAGTGCCCATTTGAATGGAGTACTCTGTTACTTCTTTTTTATAACATAATACAAAGGCTTCGGTCGTTTACTGATAAAAACAAAAAAAAAAACAATGCCTTCCATACTATATTTCATATTCATCGGCAACCCTTTTTGAGCTTACCTTTATTGAGGTCCTTGAATGGTAAATTTTTAGCATTTTAATTATTCTTTTAAGGAATATATAAGATTCCCTTTTAAATATGAAAATAAATATGTTAAATTTGGTCTTGATATTTAGCCAATTGGGTTTTAATTGGGGGAACATAGTGGAACCCTATTGAGTTGTCTTATGCTCCCAACATACTACTATTTTTCTGGTCATGCAGCTACCACTAATCACAAATTTGGTTGTTGGTAATTTATGGTTAGCATCATTGTAATCCTCATGGCACACAATGACCAAAAAGGTTTCATAGAATGTAATGATTACCAAATACAAAAAAATGATATTTGTGGTGATGCTTTACTTCTTTTTGAGAGAAACGTCTCAACCAAATGTGGGCTCGTGGAATGCAATCATTGCTTGATACAAACCTAGAATTTTATGGTTGTATTGATTGTTTATGTACTTTTGAAGCATATATGACAAGTGATTTTTTTAAATCAAACTATAAATATTACACTTAATTAATTAATTAATCGTCAAATTTTCTTATAGATTCTATATTAATACATACTATTTTATAATATTTATGATAATTTCATGCTAAACACACACACACACACACACACACACACACACACACACACACACACACACACACACACACACACACACACACACACACACACACACACACACACACACACACACATATTGGATTGGTAAACGGTCGAAGCCTAGATTAATTATTGTTATTTGTTATAATTAATTATTTTTTATATGTTCAACGAATTCAAACCCAAGACCTCCCACATGAGAGGCTCACAAGCTACCATTGTGTTGTAGGCACTGGTAGGAAAGAATGAAGAAGAAAACCTCCAGTCTTGCCTGGGACCATAGTCCTATTTTTTAAATTATTAAAAGGGGCATACCCCAGTTGCCATTGTTCAAAATTTATTTAAATACAAAAAGAAAGACTAGAGTCCTTTTCTTAGTTTTGTAATCTTTAGTAATCCCTATATCGATCTTTGTTAGTTCTTATCTGAGGAAAGGACGGTTGATTTGACCAAATCTTTATATACTTCAAAGATACCTCTTTTTAAATTTTGCATAAAATAATAGTGCCTTTCAAACCTACTAATCAATAGCATAACTCAAACTTAGCGTTAGTACTGTTAATTGAAAACCTTTAATTAAGAACCCTTGGATTTCGACTGGGTATTCCTAAAATTATTTTCTAAATCATTACTAGAGTCAGTCCCAAATATAGGATGATTTCTCTCAATTCTCCCATAATAATTACTAAAAATACAAGCTTGAGGCTAACATTCTTTGATCTATATAAAAATCACTGTCAAAATTCTAAATCTTGCTTAGCCAAGTATATATCTAGAAGTCCTAATTTATCTGAGATTAACTAAAATTTTGTTGATTAGTAATTCCATGCATAATTAGACTCTTGACCTTACTAGTTACTTTAATGCCATCTTTAAATATCATATTGTGAATATGTTCTTAATAGAATTGCCTCTGAGAGTTGCCATGTGCAGTATTCTATTTCACCGAACTAGTACAAATTAGGTACTCCACAGCTGCTCAATTTACTTCCACATTTAGTTTATAACATGAAATACTAAAAATTCTTCCTTTGTCCCAGCTAAATAGAAAAAATAGGACATGACTTAATTTAGCAATTTCTATTAGAATATTATTCATCCTTATTCATTTCAGTCCTTACAAGCAACATTGATCAAAGGAGATAAAATGCAACAATTAATCACAACAAACTGATATAGATATAACATTCATATATATTTATGAAAACATGAGTTTACATACAACCATCTTTGATAAGGAAGCACCCGAGCTTATGTACATTACAACCATGCTTACAGACCACCTTTTGAAGTAGAGACCAAGATTATATACATATCGTCCTATGTACAAGATCCTAACATTAACCTTTAGAAATTGCAAAGACTAAAATCAGAATTAACTATATATTATATTGATCCAAAGTAAGAAACTTAGTTACATATATGATAATTGCTCATGTTGTATATGACCTAAAAGACTTTACAAACAAAGCCCGCAAGGCTAAAAAGGAGGGATAAAGACCAAAAAGTGCAAAAATGACACAAAAGGTTGAGAGCAGGGGAGGGGAGATAAAATAGGGGAAACCCCCGGCCAAACTTCTGCAAAATACTTAACAACCAAATAGCAATAGCATGTGGAAGTCCTCCAAATCTGGCTCCTATTTCCAATATACCATTATAATCTCTACAATGTCCTTGGGATTCTCTATTTGAAAATTTGGTAGGAATTCAAAGGCACTCTTTTCCCTGCTTGATTTTTCCATGTTAGGGATGCAAATTTTCAATGCCTCCAGATTGTCGATCTCCACACCCGGATGGATATAGGACTTAAAGATGCCGAGATAATTTTTGAGCCAATCCTTACTGCTATCTTCTATGATCCCTCTCCACCAGAGAAGAAAATGGATGCTGGCCTCCATTTTCAGCCATTCCTTATAAAAAGTTGCATTATCTCAGATGACCAAGGAGGGGCACCTAATTACAATGGCCAAATCAAAACTACCAGGTGGGTGTGCCGTATACATTTTTGGAAGAGGAATCCTAACTTTCTCATCAATGCTCTTTATAACTCCTTCCAAACCCACACACTAAAAGACATTATAACAAAGTCTGAACATTGCCCACTTCTCTACCTTGGCTCTGGCCAAACAACCTATGAATGCCCCTATAATGTCACTGTTAGTTCGCTAGGAGAAATTGTAGTTGAAAATACTTCCTCCAATAACCTGACTCACTGTAGATCTAGTCATATCATCCACTGGTTTTAGTAGTTGGTTCCATCTCTCGGGTTTCACATTGCCACAGAATGCCATGGTCCACACCTCTGAAGCATGGAATAAACTAATGTTAGTATCCACCTTAGGGTTTAAACTAGCTCAAACTGATAGAGAAAAAATAATAAGTATAAATAGGATGTTAACACTCCACATGCAAAGGATCTAGAAAAGCCTAGATTAATGATGTCAACAAATTGATACCGCCCACATGATGTCAGATCATGATGAAACTTAATAGATCCAAGTGTCACCACATGATGAGAAAGACAGGGGAGAAATCTATAAGGTGAGTTGTTTTAGGATGGCAATATAACAACACATCCTAGAAATGATTATTACCTTATTATACTCAGCTAGTGTCTGTCAAAGTGCTCTTATAATACTTTGTGAATCCTACCTCCTATGTGAAGAAGTTGAGATATTACATTACATTTAGGGATATCTTCTATATTCTAATTTTAAACTATGTTTTAAATCTATCTTTTTTTATGAGCCTTACTAATAATTCTCTATCTCCCCCTGTATTTGTTGTATAAACTGAGAATACATATTTATACAGAAAGAAATACATATATGTAAATGTTTTAAGAATCATTAACCTGGGCTAAGGGGATAAAATTATGATGAATCTTGATGTTATTTATTTGAGCCCTAATTACCCAAATTGTTCTACTGGTCTTATTTAGTTGAAATATCCAGCTATACCCAAAGTTGCTTTTGATTCCTGACTAGTTTGCTTAAGATTAAATATTAAGAGCTATACTTATGTGCCTGAGGTTCCTGTAAAAACTATTAATTATTAATAATTAAGAAATCTTTTCCATCAACACCCTTATTATCCAGTTGATCTGCCTTTTTGTTTCCTTCCTGGAAAATATGGAGGATCTGAGTGTCTGTAACACGATCCAGAATATTAAGAACTTCTTCCAGTTTTGAGTTTAGGACCCAGTTTGGTGCAGATCTTTTCTTGATGGGATTAAGGAAAATCTAAGAGTCTCCTTTGGTAATAATCTTTGATAAACCTAAATCTAGGCAAATTTGGAGTCCTTCTTATAGAGCTTCTAGTTCCGCAAGGTTGTTAGTTGTTGGATATATGGGTTTAGCCCTTCTAGCGATCCACTTACCTGATGCATTATTAATGATACATCTGATTCTAGTAGTATTGGGGTTGCCTCTTGAGGCTCCATCAAAATTTAACTTGGTCCATCCAAGTGGTGGAGGGGTCCATCTACAGTCCACCCTCACTTCTTTATTCTTCTTTTTATAGATAAGTAGAGGATTAATTAGGTTTTTTTAGTTCTTTTTCATTAATCCATCCCAGCTCAAAAATGATCCCTCCTCTTTCTAGGTTTTCCTTAGGTGAAAATTTAAGGTCTCCACTATACATGCTTCAATTTTTTTATGAATCTCATGATTTGACTCCATATCCTAGTCACAAAAAATTCTTCTGTTCCTTTCTTTCCATATCTCCCATATAAGGATAGATGGATAGATATTTGATAGTTATTGCTTCTAGATTAGATTGTCTTGGAATTTTTATCATCAATGTTTCGAATCACATTACGTGATTCATCATCAGGATGAGTGAGCAAGAGCTAGAGAGATATTCCAAATTTTACTGTATATACCTTTATTGCTCTCTGTTGGCCATCCCTTAAGGAATTCAATAAGAGATACTAGCATGGGGGTTGTCCAACCCAACATTTGTTTGAGCCATTCCCAATAGAGTTGTATATAAGGGCATTTATACAGGATGTGATTAGCATCTTCACTATCTTGCCTACAAAGCACACATCTTGATGGACTCTCAACACCTAACTTATGAAGTCTGTCGGCAATTAGGATCCTACTCTGAAATGCTAGCCATAAAAAGAAACTTACCTTTGGTAGACAGCATGAATCCCATCATAGATTAAGAGGGATGTCTACTTCTTCCCATTTTTGGGAATGAGTAATAGTTCTGTATCCATTTTTGACACTATACCTACCATCTTTTGATGTAGCCCAGATGAGATTGTCGTTTCTGTCTAATTGCTTGATTTTCCTATTCCGAATTAGTTTTTCGAATGCCTTTTTTACTGCTCGTTCTATATCTATATTCTCCATTGATCTCCATTCTAATCTTGTGATTCCATTGGTACATTTTTTGGTTTTATAATCACTAACCTTACACCCCCAGTGTTTTATTAATATCTCTTTACTACTTTCTGGGATCCTCATACTATCTACTGGGGGTACCCATCCCATGAGTCTTCCTAGAATAAAGCCTCATCCCCCTTTCCAACATCCCATGTGAGATATTTACTAACGAGGGCTCAAATTTTTACTATAAAGTTTTAGCTTTCAAATCCTTTAGGGAGGGACTTCATTCTAAAGGTGGAATAGGGATCAACTGCATTAAGGTATTTTTTATACATGATTTTAGCCCATTTGTGTTCTCTTTCTACAAAAAGATGCCAGCTAAGTTGAGCCCCTAGTGCTTCATTCTGCCAGCTTAAGTTTTTTATACCTAAGCCTCCTAAGTCCTTTGGTTTACATACCCTGTCCCCTTTTACGAGGGCCAAGTTTTTAGAATCAATAGATTCATTCCAAAGAAAACTTCTAAAATTTTCCTTGAACTTCTTATTGGTATGATTAGCTAAAGGAAGGCAGGAAAGTGGATAAGTTGGAAGAGCTGACAACACTGCTCTAATCTTGGTAACTTTACCAACTTTAGTAAGCCATTTATCTTTCCAACCTCCTATCTTAGCATCCAATTTATCAAGAATACTAAACCATTCCTTGTTAGATTTACTACCTTTTTCTAACTCTATTCCTAAATATTTGCATGGAAATGTACCTTTTTTGTAACCCATGATGTTGCAAATCTATATTTCCTTTTTAGGCTTGGTGTTAATGATTTTTTTTTCAGATTTTGTAGCATTCACTTTTTGACCAGAAGCTTCCATATATTGTTGGATGATAGATTTGATATTTAAGGCCTCATTTGTTGTGCTTTCACTTGGTAGGATGGTGTCATCTACATACTGTTGGTGGGTAATGTTAGGAACATTTTCCGTTATTATAATTCCATTTATTTTCCCCTCTTTATGAGCTTTAGTTAATGCTCTCTCAAAGAATTTTGCCATAATAATATATAGGAATGGAGATAGTGGATCTCCTTGTCTAATTCCTCTTGAAGTATCAAAGAAACCTTCATGGGTTCCATTAATAAGGACTGAGATCTTGGTTGTGGAGATGTGATAGATGAAATTAATCCATTGGTGCGAGAATCCAAAGGCTTCTAAGATTTTGCATAACAACCTCCAATCAACCATGTCATAAGCTTTTTGGATGTCCAATTTCATGAACATGCTTGCCATTTTATTCTTGTTTCTTGAGTGTAGAGTTTCTCATATAATGAGTATACCATCTAGGATTGATTTGCCTCGAACAAAATTGGTTTGATCTTCCGATATAATCTTGGGGAGAATTGGTCAGAGATGATTTGCTAAGATTTTAGACAATATTTCATAAATGGTATTACAAAGAGCTATAGGTTTGAAATCTCCTGGGTTTTTAGGGTCATCTTTTTTGGGTATCAAGGTGAGAAAGGTGTTATTGATTTTAGATAAAATTGATCCACCATTCCTTGACGCTTCAATGGATTTCCACAGATCAAAGCCAATAATGTCCCAATATTTTTGGTAGAAGAAAGCTTGGAATCCATCTAGACCTGGAGATTTGTCCAGGTTCATGTTGAATAACACAAGTCTAACTTCTTCCATGGAGATAGGGCTATTTAATGCTTTATTGTCTTCTGAAGATTCCATTCTAGGTGTGGCTTCAAGCATTTTTGTTTGAGCTACCATATTCAAGCAGTCATAATTATTTAATATATTATGAAACTGACTCACAAAAATCTTAGCTATTTTATTAGGGTTATCTATGGTGGTGCCCATTGGGTCTTTGATTTTTATTATTTTGCTTTTGGATTTTTTATGTAGGGTGCTATTATGAAAAAAAAGTGTGTTTTGGTCTCCTTCTTCTAGCCACTTTTCTCTTGACTTTTGTCTCCAAAAGACTTCTTCTTTTGCCAGGATGAATTCCTGCTTGGCAAGTAATTCTTTTTCTAGATTGAAACTGTCATTATTCATCCCCTTTTTAATTACTTATATGTTTAATTCTTTTAATCTTTCTTTGATATCTAATTTTTCTTTAAATATATTATTGAAATGTTGTTTGTTTCACTTTTAGGTATCTTTTCTTTAATCATTTTCATCTTAGAAACATAAATATACATTCTAGAGCCTTTAAAATTGCCTTGATTCCACCATTCTCTAATAAGTTCAATAAGGTTTTTGTACAAAAACCACATTTTTTCACACTTAAAAGGATTTCTAACCAGTTTATTAGGTTCAAAAAATTCAATTCGAATAAGATAGTGATTTGATCTTACTATTGGAAGAATTGAGGAATGGATATTAGAATTTAATTCACTCAATTATCCTTTGAGAAAAAATCTATTCAATTTCTCAGCTATAAAAGAAAAATCTTTCTTTTTATTATTCCATGTGTACTTTCCATTGTTAAACGAAATATCTATCAGGTTGTTAAGATCTGACCAATTCTTAAATTCCTTAGTTGCTTGGGAAGTTTGTTGGATGCCACCAAATTTCTCATTTATTTTTAAGATAGTATTAAAGTCACCTCCGAGAAGAATGAGTTCATTGCTATAATTGTTAATAAATATACTAATTTCATCCCATAGGCATTTTTTTTTATCTATGTTAGAGATTGGACCATAAATGTTAACTAAGATGAACTGTAGGTTAGTTTTAATGCTTTTGACTTTGGTTCTCAACCACAAATCATTTGAACTTAAAATATTTAGGATAACTTTCCTGGGATTCTGGATCACACCTAAACCTCCTGAGGCTCCTCTAGATTCATGTAGGTAAATGTCCCAACTACCCGATTTCTTTTCTAACTTAATACCTTCTTCTTTATTCAATTTTGTTTCTTGTAACATGATGATTTCATATTCAAATTATTTTAGATTCTATTTTAATAAGTGTTTCTTACTGTTAACCTCATAATGGTTTTTGACACTTGAGTGCCAATAACACTTACCTACTCTATATTGGAGCCGAGTACACCATGCATGCCGAGCCACAACAAATACCGAGTTAGGAAAGACTTTAGGTGCCAAGTGATCTTCATGTGCCAAGTAGTTTTTAGATGCCGAGTGAAAATCATATATCGAGAGAAGTGTAAGTGCCAAGTAACATAAGGTGCCGAGTGTTAACAAGTGCCGAGCAACATAAGGTGCCAAGTGTTAACAAGTGCCGAGCAACATAAGGTGCCGAGTGTTAACAAGTGCCGAGTAACATAAGGTGCCGAGTGATACAGTTTTGTTTAGGTGCCGAACTATCCAGGAAACAACATGTGTCGAGTATCAACAATACTTCAAGAGCCGAGTAACTCAGAATATCAGCATAAGAGTTTGTAATTGCACAAACTATGATGCAAACAGTTTTTGTAGCCGACATAAGGTAAATCTCGAAGGATTTAATGATGAGATTGAATCTTTTATCTTTCCTATGCAATCTACATGTAGCCAATAAGAAAAATGATGAAGGCATGCAATCAATAGAAGAAATGAAAATAATAAGCGGAAAATGGAGATTGAATATGGATCATAGATCCATACCTAACCCTAGATCCTCAAATGTCTTTATAAGGAAGACAAAATTTCATTGTAAAACATATGAGTGGACATACAAGGGTGCACAAGGAAATATATTTTCAGAAGCGAGGATTATCAGATCACAAAAGGATCAAGATCAAAGAAAGCAGAACAGGTGCCTGCATTCAGCAATCAAGGATTGTAATCTATCAGGTTCATTATACCTAATACTTTATAGCAATTGTATTAGAATGAAAATCCTATGGTGATAGGTTAGCTTAACAGCTATTTTGTAGATCCTTTAATTAGGTGATTAAATCCTTTAACAGGGTGACACTTCATGTAAAGTGTTTGTAAAGCCTCTAACCAGGTCACTATTAATACAGTGTAAAGCCTTTAACAGGGCAGACCATCAGAAGTGGTTGATCAATATTGCTGCAATAATTTTTGTGGGTATCATCCCCACCCCAATTTTACCTTCTTATTCCTGGAGGGTTTCTGGGTTACCAAATCCCAGTGTTATGAGTTGTTGATGCATGTCTTAGTTTCATGTTTACTAGATGTATTTACATGCATGCAATTTACTTTCACCCAAAAGTTTTATTGGTTAAAGTGGGATACTTTTGATTCACCCCCCCCCCCCCCCCCCCCCTCTCATAAGTGCTCTTTCCATATTTGAATATTCCAACAATTGGTATCAGAGCATCTAGATTCTCACAAGGAAAAGCCTAACAACTTGGAGGAAAAGATCTAAAGATGGAAGCTTTCAAACTTGGAAAGATCATTGAAGATCAGGTGATAGATGTGCAACTTGCTCTACATAGCTTGGAGGAATTTAGAAACAAGTTGAGAAACTCATTAAAAAAAGGAAGGATCTAGCCATAGCTGAAAATGATATACACTACAAGGAGATTGATACCACCAACATATTTTTCCAATGGAGATACTAAAGAGTTTGATGCAGCAATAGCAGAACTGATGGAGAAAAATAAAGTTCAAGCAAATGAGATAAGATCTCTCGAGATGGAACATGAGTCACAGGCCATAATGATATGTGAAATCACTGAACACAAGAAAATAGTAGTTGAAGATAAAGTTATGATGGAAAATGACAAAAGAAATCTTGCAAACAGACTTGAAGAAAATTGTACTGAATTGACAAGGATCTCAAACATGCAGATGGATACACTTGCCCAAATGATGAACCTTCATCATGAACTCAATGTGAAAGATATTGAGATCTCTACTTTAAAGATGTAGAATTAACAAATGCAAAATGAATTGAACAGAGAAAAAGAGGTAGCAGAGAATTTCAACAAGTCAAGTGAAGCCATCAAGTATTTTGAACAGTTGCTGAAATCCCCAAAATCTGCCCATAATACATCAGGACTAGGATACAATAGCACTGAAGTTGGGGAATCATCAAAGAATGCTCAACAAAGAAGTAACAAAGGTAAGAATTCAAAACCCACTTGTCATTACTGTAATAAGAAGGGGCATACAGCTAATGTGTGCAGGAGTAGAAGATTTAATCAATCAAACACATCCAAAAATAAGAGTTTCTGTCACAAGTGCAACATGCAAGGACATATGACACAAAATTGCAGATCCAATGTCACAAGGAATCAGAGATTTGATGGACATTGTTATAATTGCAAAAAGTATGGACATAGGGCATTTGAGTGCAGATCAAAACCTATGTGGACATCAAATCAACCAACAAAAATAGAAGTGAATGAAAGTCATTATCATTGGGATTACAATACTAGGTATAGTTGTCATTATTGTCAAGAATATCGACATATACCACAGAACTGCATAAGAACACATTTTAGAGGGAACTACAAAAGATGGTTGAATCAAACTACATGTTTCAGTTGTTTGAAAATTGGTCATATCAGTAGAAACTATCCTACAAGATCAAAGGCACCCAAGACTGAAGAAAACAAGGGAAAAGGAAAAATTGATGTCGAAAAGATAAGAAGGCAAATGAATAAGACTTGAAAAAAGAAAGATGAGTGTAACACATCAAGTGGAGGGATCACTTCATCCAATGGGTCAAGTGATCACACTTCATCAAACTAAGCACGAGGAGTATACGAGACTGATATACAAAGCTATATTTCACATCAGTCCCAAGACAAAGAAGCCCTGCTAAGTATAAATCTGCATGAAACAAGATGTCAAGACAAAAACTAAATGTTGTTGCCGAGTTGTCTTTGGATGCCGAGTTAAACTCCAACACATGCCGAGCTCCTAACAGCGATCGAGTTGATAACTGATGCCGAGTTGGTTAACTCAAATGGAAGCTAAGCAAAGTGAAAATATAGTGCAAGCCAAGTTAGGTCAAGATTTCTTCAGAAGCTGAGTTGGCAGTTGAGCATTTAATGCGATGGAAATAGGGTATATTATCGCAATTTCAATCAGTTTTACTCATCGCGATCAAAGAGAAAAGAAGAAGAAAGAGAGCTGAGTGACTTCATAGCAAGAATCCAGCATTTCAAGCAGATTACAACCTCATTCAATATGTTTTTCATCGATCTTAAGGTATTTTCATTTGTGTTGAGCTACACAGTTTCGTATCTTTTTATTGTGAAAACCCTAGTTTGCATAAATGGCGTCAAGTTCGAAGAAAACTAAGGATAAATAAATGTTTGAAGTTCAGTTAGTTTCAAATGAGATCAAGCAACCCGATTTTTTACCCATTCCCGAAGTTGCCTACAAAAATGACCCAGCCGGAGCTCTCTCCCAAATTCCCCCAAAAGTTGTAATGGTCCAAGACGTGAGAAAATGTTACAACTGTAAGATAGGTGCCCTAGGAGACATGGAAATAATACAAGCTTATGAAAAATTGTGCGTAGATGGAGTCCTGAAAGATGAATTCAAAATCATTGAAAGAAAGGGTTTAACCCGAGTTTTGAGCTTTCCCACCGTATTCAAAACAGAATGGGTTAGACTTGTGTTGAGCAGAATTCATGGTGGAAATTTGTGGTTAGAAGATACTCCCATCAAATTGACAAAAGAAATCATACATAGAGTAACAGGGTACCCAACCCTAGATCGGTTCAAAACTTTGAGAAGTGAATCAAAGGAGGTTATTGAAAAGAACACTGGTGCCTAGTGGAACAAAAGAGGAATGAAAATTCACACCATACAGGATCCTCTAGTTGAGTTTGCTGTTAGAGTCATTGCCCATAAATTCTACCAATCTAGTAGACTCAACAATGTACCATGTATTACAGTAGATGTAGGCTACAAATTGGTGAAAAAGGATCATACTTATGATCTTGTAGAACTGCAACTACAACAGATCAATGAAAACCTAGCTGCCATAAGAAGAACAAAGGGCACTCAATGCAAATTTGGAGCAATCCTAGTTTGCATATTCTTTTATATTCATAATGAGTTTCCTTATTTTGGCAAAGTGGCATGGAGGAATGACAGAACCATCATTGCCCAAATCAATGAATACATAGAACAAATGGGAGAAAATTTTGATACCTTGATGACAAGCTATTTTGAGGATTTCAAGAAATCCATGAAGCAAAGATCAAGGATACCAGTTTCTTTAGTGGAAAAACATACTAATGATATATGTTTCTTAGGTGACATTGATTTTACCTATATTCAAGCAGTGATACCAAGGGTAAGATGGCTAAGGCCATTTGGATATGAAATTAATATTGATGAGGCATCTGCAGCAATAACTGCATTATTGGTAGAAGAAACAGATAAAAGTGCTCCACATTTTGGCACTTATGATGTGGTAAGATAAAAAATAAACATGGAATTAAAAATTGCTTCCACATTAAAGAAGAAAGACAAATTATTAAAGAAGATTAAGAAGAAATTTGGTAAAGAAATTGAGGCTGAAGCAAAAGGAGAAGAAGATGATAGTGATGATGAAGATGAGCAAGAACAAGGGCCAATGGAATTAACTCAAGGTCTTGGAGAAGACAAGGATGAAGGTGCAGAGGAAGAAGAAGCCAAGGAAGCACCAACTGAAGCTGAGCCAAAGAAGAGAAAGGCAACAGAACAGCCTCCAGCTAAGCCCAAATCAAAGAAAGCTGCCACACCATCACCTCAAAAGCCAACAACACGAGCAGCAACAAGGGCCTCCACTCAAAAGGCCAAAGAGGAAGTTACAAAGAAGGAACAAATCAAGGAAACACAGGAAGAGCCGAGGAAAAGAAGAAGATATGTGGCTCAACCTGATACTGATGAAGAAGACCAATTTGAAAAGGTAAGCCACTCTTCAGTTGATACCTTATGTAAAAAGATTAGAAATGGTGACTTAAGTAATTTAAATAAAGTTGATTTCAATAAATTTACTAAAGAAGAATAGAATAAGATAGAAGAAACAGTTTATGGAATGATGGCACAATTCAAGTACACTCCACTTGAACTAGATGGAAAATTGCCAAAAGAACTGTAAAAAATTGTAGAAGACAGATGACATTTCTGTTTGAAAATGGAGAAGGAGATGAGGGAATCAACTCTAGCAAGTGTATTGCCAGATTTGACTAAGGAACAAGTAAAGAATGCAGTCAAAAGGCACAATAATAGGTTTACACCTAAACATAGGGCATTCTTCATACTCCAAAACATGATGGAAGAAATTGTTCAAAGAACAATGAAATCATGGAAGAACTTGTATGAAAAGATTGAAGATTTTCTTGAAGAAGAATACAAGGAAGAAGCTGCTATACCAATAGAGGAGAGGAGAAAAAGGAAAGAAGATGAAGAAAAGAAAAGAGAAGAAGAAAGGAAAGAAGAAGAACAAAAGAAAAGAGAAGAAGAGAAGAAGGAAGAAGAAAAGAAAGATGGAGATGAGGAAGAGACACAAAAACAAGATATAACGAGAACAACTGAGCAAGAGCAGCAACCAGATCAGAGTGTGCAAGACACACAATTGCCACCCCCTAGCCCTCCTCAAGCATCCATCTCACCTGCAGACACTGTAACTATTATTGATGTTCCTGATACTTCTGGTCAGAATATCAATCCATTAACTGTAGAAGATCTTAAAAGAATTCTTGACCAATCTACCCAACAAGCAATATTATGTGCAGATCCAGTATTGGTCAGTGTGGATGAATTGCAAAAACTAGTAGATAGTACAGTCAGAGATAAGGTGAATCCACAAGAACCATCTTCTATAATCTCTACAACTACTAGTAGTCAATTTCAAATGCCAACAAGCATAGTTGATGCTGCAAAACAGAAGCCAAGTGTAGCTGTAGAAAAAGGAACAGAACAAATAGGACAGACTATTACATCTGATCCTACAGCACAAACACAAGGTGCACTTCCACAAATTACAATAATTGATCATGGTAGACAGAAGGAGGAGGAAATAGTGAAAACCCCTAAAGAATAGGAGGCAATATAAACATTAATAGATTTGCCTACCTCGGGAACTCCTTCACACCAGCCATTGCAAATATCTGTACCAACATCTAGTACTACCAGAGTTGCAAGGGTACTTCACTATGGAGATCCTGAATTAGATGAGGAGATAGTCATACCAGGCTATGACTCAAAAACAATAACCATTGATCAAATCAATGAGGTGCAGGAAGCACTGAATAGGAGGAAAAGACAGGAGATACTTAGGAAGGAGTATAAACAAAAGCAAACACTATATGAAATTAAGGACATCTTTATGGATGCCTTCAGTTTGCAATCACCAGATGAGTCAAAGCATATCATGGAGCAATTATCAGATATTATTGACCAGGTGACAAATGAAGACCTAGAAACAAATGCAAAACTTATGGAATGGTCAGAGAGAAAATTCCAAGGAAAAGTAAATGAACAAATATCAAGTCAAATTGCACTTTCACAGGTTGAATTAGCAAAGCTCATTGACAAAGTGAAAAAGGTACTTGAGAATATATTCTCATTGTACAAAAAGCTGTGTGATTTTTCATACTTCACACAAGAAACAAGCCAAAAGATACTGAGCCTGGAAAGAAATTTAAACATTTCAAGCATGCAACTACCAAATGATCCAGCTCAAAGTGAGAAGCATTTTGCTCAATCGCTTCACACTCATAAAGAAATAGTCATATTAACAATAGATGAGGCTAATATCAAGGCCAAATTAATACAGCTCCAATCCTCCATCACCCCACATTTAGAAATACTCCATAAAGAGCAAGTATATGTTGAAACTGTTCTCAAGAAAGACCCAAATCTTTCTACTTCAGAAGGACTTATTCATCTTGCTGCCGAGACTGCCATCCAGCACAAGTCACTGGAAATTGCTTTGAACAATTGGGATGCAGCTCTCAAGATGATTATGGAAGTAAACAACACATTTTTGGCTAAATATGGTCTTAACCCTTAAACATTCTTTGACATAAGTGTCAAAAAAGGGGGAGAAAAGAGACATAATAGGAGGAGATACAGATATTATGAGATGAATTAATGGGGGAGAAAAGATACAAAGGAGGAGCTTGAATTACAAATAAGGCACAATCAACTCAAGGGGAATTACAAATTTTTTGAGGTATATATTTTAAGTTACAAATTTTGATCAAGTTTTCTTTAAACTCTGTATATACCAATCGGATTAGTAAATGTACTCATAAGGTTAGTTAAGTTTTTTTTTCACTCATGTCAAAGGGGGAGATTGTTAACCTCATAATGGTTTTTGACACTTGAGTGCCAATAACACTTACCTACTTTATATTGGAGCCGAGTACACCATGCATGCCGAGCCACAACAAATGCCAAGTTAGGAAAGACTTCAGGTGCCGAGTGATCTTCATGTGCCGAGTGAAGATTAGATACCGAGTGAAGTGTAAGTGCCGAGTGTTAACAAGTGCCGAGCAACATAAGGTGTCGAGTGTTAACAAGTGCCGAGCAACATAAGGTGCCGAGTGTTAACAAGTGCCGAGTAACATAAGGTGCCGAGTGATAAAGTTTTGTTTAGGTGCCGAGCTATCCAAGAAACAACATGTGCTGAGTATCAGCCATACTTCAGGAGCCGAGTAACTCAGAATATCAACATAAGAGTTTTTAATTGCACAAACTATGATGCAAATAGTTTTTGTAGCTGACATAAGGTAAATCTTGAAGGATTTAATGATGAGATCGAATCTTTTATCTTTCCTATGGAATCTACATGCAGCCAATAAGAAAAATGATAAAGGCATGCAACCAATAGAAGAAATGGAAATAATAAGTGAAAAATGGAGATTGAATATGGATCGTAGATCCATACCTAACCCTAAATCCTCAAATGTCTTTATAAGGAAGATGAAATTTCATTGTAAAACATATGAGTGGACATACAAGGGTGCACAAGGAAATCTATTTTTAGAAGCGAGGATTATCAGATCACAAAAGGATCAAGATCAAAGAAAGCAGAACAGGTGCCTGCATTCAACAATCAAGGATTGTAATCTATCAGGTTCATTATACCTAATACTTTCTAGCAATTGTATTAGAATGAAAATCCTATGGTGATAGGATAGCTTAACAACTATTTCATAGATCCTTTAATTAGGTGATTAAATCCTTTAATAGGGTGACACTTCATGTAAAGTGTTTGTAAAGCCTCTAACCAGGTCACTATTAATACAGTGTAAAGCCTTTAACAAGGCAGACCATCAGAAGTGGTTGAACAATATTGCTGCAGTAATTTTTGTGGGTATCATCCCCACCCCAGTTTTACCTTCTTATTCTTGGAGGGTTTTTGGGTTACCAAATCCTAGTGTTATGAGTTGTTGATGCATGTCTTAGTTTCATGTTTACTAGATGTATTTACATGCATGCAATTTACTTTCACCCAAAAGTTTTATTGGTTAAAGTGGGATACTTCTGATTCACCCCCCCCCCCCTCTCTCATAAGTACTCTTTCCATATTTGAATATTCCAACATCTTACTAGGGGCATTTAGGCCCCTAGCATTCCAAGTAGTGATCTTCATGCTGTCTTGGGAAGGATCTTCCCCTTCCCTAGATTAAGTAACAGACTGATCTTTTGCTGCTCTTCTGCCTACCCATCAACTTCTCTAAGTTCCTTAAGAGATTTCCTTCCTCTTTTAGCTTTCACTTTACCATAATTGGGAGAATTTATCCCTTCTTGGTTCATCAAAATACCCAACTGATCTATGTTTTCATGCACATTTAAAGCAGTTTCAAATTGTTTATCTTCTATTTCATCTTTATCTTCATTAGCCAGTTCTTGCATTATTTGTTTTGCCATAATTGTTTGATAATTTAAAAGTCTATCAACTGTTAAAGAGTTCTTGATGTAACTAACTGTTAGGATTAAACCACAGACATAAATAACAATTACATGAAAATATAACCAATAACAAAAATAATAGATCACACAGAAAAGAACACAAGGCACCAAGATTTAACATGGTTCACCCAATCCCTGGGCTATGTCCACCAAACAACAAGTTCGATATTAGTACGATCCAGTGATTACAACTTGATTACAATTTGTAATCCCTTACAACTCAATACCACTGCAAGAACCAATTTTCGTATCACAACTTAATGAAAATACCTAACCCTAAGCCCTTTTATACAAGTAATTGTATGTCGCTTTAGGGTTACAACATGTCAGCCATACGTCGGCCATAGCCCAAAAGTTTTTTTTTGGGCGATGCCCCGAACCCAATTTATGAAGTATGTACAGTACTTTCCTAATTAGTCACCACAAACTAACACTAACCTCATCAGAATCGTCACCTTGTGCTGAAATTAATTTATGTTTTGATCTCTAAAAGGCTTTACTATTCTTTTGTCCATCCTCAATTACTAGAAAATCTCTTTTAAAGTCTTCAAAGGTGTCGTTGTCTCCACCTAGATTTAAAACTTGCTACATAAGATCCTCTTTCTATGATTCACTACTTTTATCTAAATTCTCGAAGTCAAATACTTGGATCAATTCATCAGATAAAAGTTCCAAGTTTTCCTTCTCAGTCTCATTTAACATTACCATTTCCGGGTCTTCATCCCTTTCCATATCATTGTTCAAAAAGTCCTGGAAATCTTGTCTTAAGGTTACTTTTATCTTACTCTATTCGATTTTCTTTGCCTTGTGCTCACTAAAGTTGTGATCAAGAGAATCTTTCCTTGTAGGTGTCTACCAAAATTTGGTAAACATATTTATTGCCTTTTTGTTGGAGATTTTGGTTTCCCTCATAGTTTCTTCTTGTTATTGCTGCAGGGTCTCCAAATTTCCTTCTATAACTTTAGGCTTTTCACATTCCGAAACTTCAACAGAAAATAGTTGATTATTTTCTGTTTCTTCTATACTACTGATCATATTTCCCAGGAACTTTTTATCCTAGGTCCTCGGCTCATTTTTCAATGATTTTCCTTCCCCATTAAATACTTTTGGATTCTTGCCCTTCTTTGCTTTCTTTGATCTTTTTAAAAACTTTTTGCTATTGGTCACTATACTCTGCCTTATGTTAGCCATATCTTGAATATTTTCATTTATTCCTCTATTGAGATCTTTGAGTCTCAAGTCATCCTTCATAGGCTGTATTTTCAAATTAGGACTAATACCTTTAGACTCCTTCATGTTTGACAATTCAATAGTTTTTTTACTCTTAATTGTTATTGGGAGTTTCTCCATTTCAATGTTTTGAGATTTTTCCTTTATATCCTCTTATGTTAGCTTTAATAGTTCCTTTTGATCTCTCTTGGAGGTAGGAGGTGGACTATTGTTGGTCTTTGTAGATGGACTTGACTTTGTTGTCTTACCTTTTCTCACTGCTCCAATCTCTATTTCTGAATCTGCTTTCTCTGTTGAATCCTGAGAAGCCTTCAAGAGGCCTTGCTCAAATATGGAATCCCTTTGATAAATTCTTTGGTTTCTTATGTTCATCATGGGGAAGGTAGCATTAAGGTCTAAAATAGGTTGCAACTTTTTGAAAATGATCTTTCTCTCATCATCTAGTCTAATTATATATGAGATTTTACCTTCACATCTATGGAAGTTTAGGTTATAGAGAGATTTGCTTGTTATTACTTTGATAGGTTTGAATTCCATGTTATTAACCTTACATTTGATGAAAAGTTTAATGTTATTGAAAAATTTAAAAGAGGCATCCAATCCAATCAAGTCGCCAATTGAAAGACCTATTTTCCTGATAATTTCTACTTGCATTAGTTCTAGTGGGATGGAATGAAAGGATATCCAACTTGGAATCAAGAAATTAAACCTATCTTCCTTACAATTTGGAAACCACTCAAAGAATTTAACAACATATCCTTTAAAGAAACAATCAGAAACACAGAGGAAGTCTTTTTTTACATACTCATCTCTACAATGGATGTACAATAGTCTATCAGAATGATGAGAGATACTTACCTGCTTTTTGCTAAATTCCTTAAGCCAAGTGATGAGATTGTACATTTCTGATCTTGGCCCATTCTAGAATGTAAATACACCAACATTTAGACACTTGTGTCATCAACTTTCGCTGTCCTGATTACTAATAATAAGGTACTTTTCCTCAAATTTGATTGGTTCGGGAATGAGAGGCGGGAGGGACAAGATAATAGGATGAGCAGGAGATTTGGCGGCTAGATTCCTTTGATGTGGGGGAATATATGTTTTGGGAGTGGAAGGGGAAGGGTTGAGACTTGCGTTTTCAATCTTCCAAGGGTGATTCTTATGGAGAAATAGGGGATCCACATGGGGATTAGCTAAAAGACCTATCCGTTGAGTGAACAAAGAATTTTTATTACAGACTGCATACTTATAAGGTTAAAAAAAAAGTGGATTTGTTTGTCAAGGCTTAATTTAGAAAAGATAAAAGGGTGAGAACTATGCAGGCCCTGGAAATTGATTTATTTGGAGGAATCACTATCCACAATATGGGGTTTAACCAGAGGTTTACTAATTTTATTTTGAACTAGGGAGATATGAGATGGGGAGACCTGATTTGAGCTCCATTTGGCTCGGTCGCTGTAATTTCCATATGATAATGTCAATGTTTGACACCTTGTCCTCCCTGAACTATTTGTCGGATTCTCTACTAAGATGGCCCTCGATTTATGATTATTTTGCTACTTATCATGTAGTTCCAAATCATATGTCTCATCTAATAATAAAAATGGACTTGTCATTTTTACAGCATAATTAATCTTTACAGGATGATTATCAAAGGATGTACGGAGATCAGAGATTTTCCCCACCTTATCCTATTTCTTGCTAGGGTTTCGAGATGCATGTAATGGAGATTTTGTACAATTCACTGAAAACCTTAACTTTTTAGGTTGCCATCTTCGACCTCTTTCCTGATTGTCTTTATTTGCAAAGTTTGTATTTTTCACTTTTTCGCTATCTACTGTGCTTGCCATATATATATATATAATTTATAACATTATATTTATTCTAATTAAGAATATTTTTAAAATAAAATAAAGTATATGAAATTATGAACTTATAAACATCCTTAACTAATTTAATATTTTGTATATAAATTATTTATATATTATTATTGATTTAGAATTTTTTCAAATAAAACATATGAATCTAGAAGCTTGTTAGTAATTTTTAAAAAAATATTTTTGTATATATTATTAATTTATATCTATATTATATATAAATAATCGATATAGAGATCATTGGAGCTTACAAAATTCAGAGAAGGATTCTAGTCATTTATTTTGTATTTAGAAAACAAAAATTGAAAGTTGGTAACTCAAGTATGCCCCTTTTAATAATGTAATAATAAAGGACCACGGTCCCGGGCAAGATTGGAGGTTTTCTTCTCTATTCTTTCCTACTAATGCTCGTTTGAACGAAGATACTCTGATGTATTGTTATTAAATTAATATAATCAAAGGCTTCGACCGTTTACCGATAAAAATAAATAAATTATATCTATATTATTATTTATTGTTTTACTACATAAGTTTTTAAATTTATTAGATAGTATTAATTAAATTTTTTTTTCAAATAAAATATATGAACTTAAATTTCTTTTTTATTTTACATATTTATTAATATTATTAGTTCATCTTTATTTTCTAAGTTTAATTTCTTTAAAATATCTAATAATAAATTATTTATTATATATTAATAAAATATTTAACTTAAAAAAATGGTATATAAAACATTTAACCATCACTATATTTTAACTAAATGAATATTAACCCAACCGTCATAAAAAATTCATATGACAATAGGAGTGTAAACATCAAAATTCCAACTAAGGTTGATATGCCCAAAATGGGATTGCGAAAATAGTGGTATTTAAATCCAATGCAGAAAACTTGCCTTTGATCTAATTAGTTCACTTTTGTAATCATCCTCTCGCTTCTACTACTTTTGCTATCATCCTCTCAACTTATGGTAATTGTTCTGAATGTTCTAATTGGCATGTACATGCAAAATGTGGAAACTTAAAGAACACATGTGCATTGTTTGACAAAATGCCTCAACGTGATGTGGTTTCCTAGAATGAAATGATTGCAACACATTAACAAAACAATGCTCTTACCGAGGATGTCAAGATTTTCAAAGAATGGCCTCAACTAAATTTGATCTCCTACAATGCAATATATCTAGATATGCACAAAATGGGCTTGCTGAAAAAGTTATGAAGATTTTTAACAAGTGCAACATATAAATGTCCAACCCAATTAATTCACTTTTTGCAACATCCTTCTAGTTTGTGCTAAAATGGGATCTTGTACAAAGTTCATGGACATTCGTCAAAGTATAATTGAATCTAGATTTTCATTAGATGTTACATCTGGGATTATGGTAATAGACATGTATTAATTATGTGGTAGCATACAGAAAGCACATGAACTATTTGACAAAAATTGTCATAGTAACATGGACTTGTAGACTACAATCATTGCACAAAATGCATGAAGCAGATTTTTTGAAAGGGTTTTGGATTTATTTGAGCAAATGAAATTGGAATCTATACAAAGCCTACCTTTACAACCTTTGCCAGCATCCTCCCTACTTGTGCTAAAATGGGATCCATTGAACTAGGAATGGAGTTTCATCAAAAAATAACTAAATATTGATTTTTGTTAGATGTCATAGTTGTAAATACTATGATAGAAATGAATGCCAAATATGGAACATACGTAAGGCACATAAGCTATTTGAAAAAATGACTCATACCTTGACACTTGAAAAAAATGTGAGCAAATTTGTCCTATGTAGACTTGAAGCCTAGATCTTAGAATTTGTGGTAACCAATGGTTTTAATAGAAAATCGATTTCATATAATTCAAGGTATTTTAGAATGAAGGAAATGCATATAATATATAACTAAAAATATATGATGGTCTTTTTAGGTAGACTGTATTAAATACTGAGATCTTGAATTGGCAAAAGTTGTAGACTTTGACTTAAAACCTACACATCGCATTTCATTGAGGCAGTTAGTAAACAATTCAGGTGTTTTCTATGCTGCTTCATTTTGGATACATGCATACTCGAGCATTTCTTATTGTAATATCTGACAATAGTCCCTCTTACAACATATGATTTTATGGGTTAATGAAATGATCCACAATTTTATTTGGGACAATGAAATTTGCAATTTACTATATGCAACTCATTTACGAGTTCCTACAATGGTTCCACTTTGCTTTGATTCTCCTTCTATGCCATATATATGCATATATAATTTGTTCTTGTTCCTACATAACTTTCACACAAACTATCTAGATTTTCTTTGCCTCTTCTCTTCCTGTTACAAAATTTTGCCATAGGAGAGAATTGTGTTGAAAACTTTATATTTGTTTTCATCTTCAAACGATACTAAAAATAAACTTTATCTTTTTTAATGAAAACTATGTTTTTAGACATTGGATTGCAAATGTAAATTTGTTTGATTTTGAAGAATTTTCTAGATAAATAAAGATGAAACACATTTTTCATTTGCAGCTGGCACCTAAAACATCAATTAGAGTGAATGGGTGAGATTGAAGACTTGATTGATGCCCATCTAGAGAAACACTTTAGAAGGGTAGAGAAAAGGAGGATGAATTTTTCCTCTAGGAAGATTGGATGAGTATTTCATGGGATCAATGGGAGAATAAATTGACTCGGAACTTCAATTTGTATTTTTAGGTATGTAAGAAATACTCATGTCCAAGTTGTTTTCATAGTGATTTATTATTAAATTTAGATTTATAAGATTAGATAAATCACTAGATTCAGGATTAGCTAACTATTATTCTTGAAATCAATACCATGTTCCCTGTTGAATTTCCTTTAAGATTCTTGATAATACTTGTCAAGAAAGTGTTGCATTTATTCTCACAATAGATGGGTGCCAGTGAACCACTACTCATGAAATGTGGTCCAATAAGTTGGACTCAAAAACTATATAGTTGAATCTTGAAAGTAATATCACAATTTGACTTGAAAGTAAAATAATTTAATTCATATTAAAAAGTCATATTAAAGCTCCTTATTCCTCCAAACAAATAAATATATAATATTTCTTCTTCCAAATGCTTTTTTCTGAATATGTCTTCTTGCTTCTCTAGTGCTCTATATTTATATATAAAAAAACAACCATGTCTCTCGAAGAAGGGGCGTCTTATGCCTATTCACCATATTGAATTTAATATTATAATGATAAAATACACTTCTAATTATACTCGCACCATTTCATTTTAATTCCTTCGAACCACATCTCAAACTTGGATCTTAGGATTTTACTCGCATCTCTTTAACCGCACCATATACTAGGAATATTTAATTTCTCACATGCCTTTCAGAGATGGACTCTCAATCAATATTTTCCCAAAGTCAATTTCAAGTAACCCCGTTTGGTTGCTGGAAGATGAGGGCCAAAACCGGGTTATCAGAGGCAAAACCAGGTTTTGCAAAAAAACTTTGGTGTTTGGTTGGTTAAAATTATAACCTGGTTTTCAATTTCATTTTCCAATTTTGGTCAAAAATTGGAAGAAGTTTCTTCCAACAAAAAGGTGGAATTCGAAATTAAAACCAGGTTTTGAATTTTATGACAGTTTTTTTAATAATATTGTGGGGTCCACAATATATTCATCTTCCGTGTCAACCAAACGGACCATTAGCTTTCCAAACCACAAAACCAGGTTTTCGAAAACCTGGTTATAAGATAACCTGATTATGTCAAAAAATCATCTTCCCCAACCAAACGGGGCCTAATGGATGACCCACACATGTACATGAATGTTCTTGGAAACCACTGACATGATGAATCTTTTGTATATCCTTCCAAATATTTGGCATGTTTTTGTGTAATCATCCTAAAGGTATGCATTGCAAGGTTTCTAACAACAGTGAAAATAATATAAGATCCCTCATACGCATGGTAATAATATCATCTCATAATTATGCCCTAGTCTATATGTCTTCATGAATCCTCAGGGCACACTAGCATGACTTCCCTCATCACTAATCATGCTTATCATTTCTTATTATATTTGTGCCTTTCACAGCGGTGTTCTAGATCTTGATCTCATAGATTTAACTTATCATTATGTTTTATGATAAAAATAGTCAAGTATTCCATGATGGTGAACATCAAATCTCCAACAAATACTTATTTGGTTCATACATGGCGATGTGGTAAGTGAAATCTGTTCTGCTGTAACATGAGGTTCTTCTCTTGCGTATACTCCTCCAAACTTCTCTTTCTTCAATGTTCTCGTGCTTGATTGGAATGCTGTTCGTACTCACACCAATCAAGGGGAATGTTGCTAACAATATTTGATGGATAGAACTTCATCCTCTAAATAATCACTCTCTTCAACTGGTTCAGGCCTATCACCATGTTCTTCATCTGCGCATCTTCTCATGGGCATCCATAGTTGCCTTTGGCTTGAAGAGTTTGGAATTCACCATCAATTATTCTTATTTACCACGCTCATGTTTTTTAATCTATGCTGATCACCGTCTTGACCATTTACGTGGCTCCTTATGAATCTTGTTTATCAGTAATCTGTCTATATTCAATGTAATGGAGTTTCTATTCAATTTGGAGATTGAACTCAGAGACCATCGCTGTTTATAAATTATTCCAAAATTTTCTTGCCCCATTCACTTTGTGCATATTTGGTAGTGTTGGCGAGTTTGATGTGAGCACATGGTGTTGCTTTCAGCAATTAACTCATCTATTTCAGCACCAAATTCCTTATTGTGAAACAACATTATCATTGCTTTCATCATTTCTTATTTTATATGATATTGTTGTTTCTTATTATTTCATTCGCTTCTGAAAGTTCAATACTCAAATATCTTTTGAATTAAGACTTCCATTGCTGATGAAATGAGTTCTATGGCTTCAAACTAGGATCGTGCCTTCCAACTATGTTGTCTTTCATGGCTTTTGCCTGTGGATTTATGCATTTCCATCCAATTACATATCAATATTCTTCCTTGTATTCTGATTATGTCTCACATGTATTCCAAAGTCTGTGTATGTTCTTGTTTGAATGTCTTTGATTTGTGGAAGAAATTCATGCTAAATTCATTTGGAGGGGTATTGCACTTATTTAATAATTTTTTTGCAGAGGTGTACCATACAAAAAAATATCATTTAGAGGCTATGATCCAGTGTTCTGTAGCTGTAAGTACTTATAATTGGTCTGAGATCAAAACCTGACAATCTTCAGATATTATGTTGCTGGTTAGGTGTCGTACTTGGACTCAGCAGAGCCATGTATAGACAATCAGCATAGAGGAAATAGATTTGGGATGTTTGGAGTTATATCCTTTGGTTTGGTTTCATATTTCACATCATAAAGAAACCTTATCAGTCATTGAGTAGCTACAATAGGATGACTAAGGCTAGAAATCATCAAGAATGAATAGTGTAGACCTGAGATATATTTAGGTAGCAATTAAGGAGCATTTTATAAGGTTAAATACTGCTACAACAATTTCTCAGTGGGGATCTTTGCATTGGCTCTTGAAGTGTTTGCATTTTAGAGCATGTATTGGTACTGTTGAGTATGTTCTATTGTTTGAATGATTTATTGACTGTTGTAGTTGCTTATTAATCTGTTAATTTTGTCACTAGTGGCGTTTGGTTTGTTTGCCCTCTCACTACCAACCAACTCTAGTAAAGGATTTTTTCTCCAAAAGATAAGTCAATTCTTTGCACATGCACAATCAAGACTCTATGGGAGCGACTACTGTACTTATTAAATATAGTGGCACTTACTGCCCTGTTCCTTCGACCAATTTTCAAAAATGGAGCTTCTAAAATTTGAGCTTCATCAGTTTCAACAATTTAAAATGAAATAGACTTTGAGAGTTAATAATATTACAAGTAATACACTAGATGCAACATTGTAAATATTGTAAGTGAGACTAAAATCTTAATTTTGTATTACAACCTAAAATGTGCCTATTTAAGGCCCATCCAATGGCCAACCATGCTATGGAATCTACAACTTCTGTTTTCGTGCACACAGAGAAAATACTATTAGGATACTAGTATTTTAATGAATGTAGTGTGTCCTCCTACATTGGATGCAAACCCTGGATCACTTGGATCACTTAGCCTCAACAAACTAGTGCATATTTCATAGGATGCTTGTTAGTTGTTTCGTTGAAAATCAAGGTCTTTGTGGAGCACCTCTTTTTGATGCATGTCAACCCTTGTATTCATGGTCATCTGTCTTGCATCAATAATGTTTGCTCAACTAATCTGGTGTAATTTTTAATTGCAATGGTTATAGACCTACTCTTATCTAATTGTTTTATGAAGTGCATCACACAATGAGTCGAAAAACTCATTTGATGATATATTGTGTCAAGTTATTCAACTTTCAAGTAGGTAGGTTCAGCCATAACTATGGTGCCTTATTTTCTCAAATGAGGGTTCCTCAATTGGTCTTATAAGCATTTAGTCTACTATTTTGTTATATAGGCTAGAGCTTATTCTCTAACAAAATCTTTTTGGGATTGAAGAATTTGTGGGTTTTGATTTCTAATCATACCACGATAAACCCATTTTTTCTTAGAAGGGGTGGATCTTGTTTCTATTTACCGTTGCGGCTTTATGGACTGTATCCCCTTACGTCTAGATATGATGCTTGATTTAAATTACAAGGAATTTATATATGTTACTTGTAGTTTTCTATCTTTTTCCCCAAACTTAAATTTATATTCATATTTTTGTAAATTTTTTAGTGAGGGACTTAATCTGTAGGTTTAGGCTTCTGGGTATAATAGAAAATTGCATTCAAGTAAAAAATCACAGATATAGGGTTGAAATAGGATATAGTGTGGTGAAAGTCAATGCGCGTGCTTCTTATGTTAGTGGCTAGTGTACAATAGTTCTGCCCTACTTCCTATATCTTCTATTTGTACATAGAATGATGCATTCCTTAGATGAGCTCTACTAGATTTTAAGCTAGGCCAGTATTTGTTATATTGAAGGTCATGTTTTGAGGCCATTTTTAGTATCATTTATAGGGTATGCATTTATTATTTAATTGCTAATTGCATTGGTGATCATATTTGGTGTTATTTATCTTGTCAGGCATCTTTTTGGTATTGATCAAATACATTATGAAAATGCATCCATTCATATGACACCACATGGGTGGTCTGATCTTTTGAGTGTTTTTTATACCTTTTAGTACATGGTAGATGTGGGTTAAAGTTCACCTACAATTTGCACTATTGGATATGTAGATGATTCTAGATGAAATATTCTCGCACACTTGGTTGCCCTTCAAAGAAATTGCTTGGTCCTGCAAACTCAAAACAATTTCTATTGATTGTATAGCAGTTTTAAGTCTATTGAACAATTGTGATTAAACACATTATGTTTAGTATTTGAAGTTTTAATTCAGTATAAACAACATCTTTTTCACTAGTTATCAGTAGGTTATGTTGGGGTTCATATCGCATACAAAAGCCTATTTAAAAAGTCACGAGCTTCAGTTACAAGAAAACCCTCCAGTCTCATGCCTAACCTAGCTTAAACACCTTCAAAAGACTAGCTCTATCCATATGATTTTTTCTACGGGGCCTTAGTAACATTTGAAAGAGAACTTACTTAGAGGCTCCTGATTTATGATTCAAAGCTAACAAACAACCAATCTATTTATTATATCTACTGCTGGCAGCTCTAGCAACAAAAATAAATAAAGTTTTCGATCAAAATCCCTAAAAATAGGATTCCAATACTAGAATGAACAGTGGACTTAGCGAGATTAAATCCTAAAGAGGAACCTCTCAGAGGAATCAATCAAGGAAGAATAACTTACCCATAAGCATATCTTTTCATCAAGAGTCAATTCTCTCATTTTTTTGTACTCAAATTCCAGACTTCAGTTTGGGGTTTTGGGAGGAGAAGTAGTTGTTTCCTTATCAATTCTTGAAAAATGGCTTACATAAAGAAAATTGAAAGTATTATGTATAAATTTTGAATAAAAACATTGATTATGGTTTTATATCTATTTAATGGCTTGTTGAATAGTAAGTTGTTAATTTTACACGTTGCTCTATACATTTCATTTTTAATCTTTTTTAGGCATTTTAGTTTTTAGTATTTTAGATGTCTTTACACTATTTTTTGCCTTGTATGAATTTGAGGTATTTTAATGCAATTGAATGTTAGAAATGTTGTAGAATCTCAAGTGTGATTGCCTCTTTTGTTAGGATGGATTTTCATCTGTCATTGATTGTTCAATGTTGCCAGCAATCATAAATGATTTTTCTAAATAGTAATAAAAGGCTAAAAAACCTAACATCTTAAGGAGTGTGGTTGCCTCTTTTATCAGGACAAGTTTCCATCTTTCATTGATTGTTCAATATTGGTAGCAACCACTGACAAATTATTTAAATAGTTTTAAACTTTTTAATTTTGTTTCAGGTTGATAAATACATTTAGTGATATTTTCACAATATATGTGAAGCTCCAGAATTTTATTTGAATGGTAGAGTTTTGTCTTCTCACAATTAGGCCACAAACCTTGCCCTCTTCATTAACCGCAACTCTACCTTTTGCACATATTTCCTTTTGCCTTAGATTTTCATTGTTTCCAACAGGATTCTCTTTAGAGAATAATGCATCTATAATAATATTAGCCTTATCGCCCTCTCGGTGCTCAGATTCTCCAATTTGAGGTTTTAGTACTTCCTTTGATCTTGGTCTATGTAGGTAGATATCAAAATTACTTGAGCAAAGGCTGACATGTGACATATCTGGTATCGGCAATTTTTTTTTTCATCCTTAGATGTTGCTGATCCCTCCAATACCAAACTAAACCAGTCTTCTGTTCTTCTTGTAGTTATAAAAGGGTAAAACCACAAACCTGTGTCACCTTTTATAAAGAAACGTGATATCAGAATGTGACAGTTCAACATTAATGACAAAAAAAATGGTATGTATGTTTAAAATATGAAGATGGTGTAAATTGATGAAATGTGTAGAATTGTATGAACTTTATGCCTATCATTTTTATAATTTTTTTGACTAAGAATTTATTCATTTTTTATTTTTTTTGAAGTCCCTTTTTTAAGTGTAAAAAATATAGGATGTAGTTCCCGTCAAACAAGTATGTGGAAATCATCTTTTTTTGTTCTGATTTGAAAATATTTTATAGATGACATGTATAGCTAGTGAACAAAAAAAGAAATAATTATTTTTGATGTATATTTTCTTTATTATAAGTACTCAAGTTCGACCTTGTCAGAATCCAACACTTTTTTCCTCCCGTCAAAACTTCCCTATCAAATGTATACCTTCTTGAAAAAAAATTACATATTCATGAAGAGGATTCTCTCCTCTAGTGATAAATATAATTTTTTTATTTTTTTGATATGATTTAAATTTTTTTTTCCCTTTTTTGAGGGAGCATCTTCTAAAATGTTGAAATATTAGCTTATAATATTATGAGATTATAACATATTATAACTAATCAAGAGACTCAAAAATTTATATAATGATGATATTGAATCTGAGATCTATAAAAGGGTATTTTTAGATTTTGAAAAAAGTTAAGTTTTGATAGAGAAATGAGATTTGACCAAAATAGGTTTTTGTATCACAAACGGTGACACAGATCTGTGCTTTTACCCAAAAACTATCAAAAGGTTGTGTTTTATACTCTCCACTTGGTGTTGCCCCATTTTTAACTATAAGAAATAGGACTTTATAATGTTGGCAGTGGCTTCTAAATGAAAAATTATAACACATGTATGCTACTTTTATAAGGGTTTTTTTCACTCTATAAGAAATAATGTTTTTTTTTTTGTATATGGGTTGCCTATCTTGCAATTAAAAGCTATGATTTCTTTGCTTTCTCTCTATTGAAACATCCATTCTACCTATGAAATGTTTTATTGAAAGAGATGAGTGGTGTGTTTTAACATGACATTGAACCCTTAATTTCTAACTGTGTGAGTAGCTACTAACATGGCCACTGGGAACAATCTACTCTTGTTCTTAACCTTGTATGCAAGTGAATAAATATTGGTCATCCTTCATTACATATTAAACCATAGATCTCTATTTTTTTCTTGTGAATAAATATGAGGACCCTTTATGGCTGTCACTCTATTGTCCAAGGTAGTAAAGAAATGTTGAAGACTGTGATTGTCAATATTCTATTTATAGTATGCACATCTAATTTAATAATGTAGCTATCTAATTGCAATGCTATTTGGATATGTTTCCTAGGTAATATCATGTTCATGCCTTGAGCATACACAACAAATTTGATAGGCATTCATTAGGTTCTCCAATATTATTGTTGATCTATACTTTATTTCTAATATTTGTATATTGTGGTTCCATATTACAATTGTTCATTGCCTGCTTGATTGTGTCTTTCAATTGTCATTCTATGATAATCATTACTTGCTAAGTCTTTTTTATGTAGCATATGGAATGGAATCTATGTAACTAACCTTCCTTGCTGATGTTCTTAAATCTATCCAGCTGTGATACCAAGAGAGAAATGTATGATGTTGGTGTCTATAATGATTATGGTGACACCAATGCGATTTTATGTACCTATTTGTATTTTCACAATTTATTTCCTTCTGAAAGTATGATTCATTTCTTTTTAGTCACCTTTCCATGTTTATATGAATAGATCCTTACAATGCTACCATCATTCTACCTTGTCTTGTTAGACTGTTTCAAATATTTAGAATCAAGAGCTATGGAGCATACTTGTTAGAAGGTTTCTAATATTTAGAAATAAGAGCTATCGAATTTTCAAATCTGTAGAAAATAAGATCTATGGAGCTTATCCTGCTGAGAAAATGTAATCTTTACATGAAAACCAATAGTAGAAACTTTAAATTTTACTAATTTTCTATCCTTAATAAACATTCAAGGATCAAAATATTATAGTCTTCTGGACAATTGATTGTTGCATTGAATGTCGTGACCCTTGGACCTGCAGGTACAAGTGCCAGTTTAAATTTTATTTAGATTATGAAAAAATATCTCTAACCTGTAGTTGTGATTAAGGTCAAATAAAACTTGCACCCTTCAATAGACACCAACACTAGTGTTGTTACAATGATAAAAATCATATTCATGTCATAGGCATATTAGATTGGAAATGAATGACCTGATCATGTCAAATCAACGGGATGGATGACCATTGAGAAGAGTTCAAAGGATCTCCATTTCTATTTATATGCAAAACAAGCAGCTATCCTGACACCAATAATTCAAGATCTTGGATAGTAAAGCAATGATAAAATTATACTAGGATCTCTAGTTAGATTAATGAATATTATAGTTGTAGTTGATGAGAGCAAAGAGATTATGCAAGCCTATGACTAGGATTGTAAACATCTCTCTGATGATCCTTCAATTTCTCAAATTGACGTTGCATCATGTTCAATGCCATATTTACTTTACCTCTGGCCCTGGTAAGTTTTCCCCTTTTCAATACAAGAAGATTTAGTTCATGTCTTTGAAAATATTGTCTATGCACATTATTGGATTAGACATTAATGAGTGTTTCTTGTAGCATCTATTTTGAGGAGCGAGATAGTTTATTTTTGTGAATGCAAAGAAAAAAAAAGTACACACAAGATATTTAAGAAAGCCCTATAAATTTACAATCGTAACAGTGTGAGTGTAGAAACCCATGTTGTGGTTATGGAGCCAAAAGAGAAGATTTGTGACGCTACTCAAAATTAGGGGGTATATTTAATAGTGATAGGTAGTCATAACCATTGTCCTTTCATTAGGTAATGCACTTCCCAAGGGAAAAAAGGGTATTGTAGATCAAATCTTTATTTTTTGTACTCTGATATGTTGCTTCTAAGTTGAACATTTTGCATCGACAATTGAAAGAATCATAGAAAAATTGTCTGTTAAATCCTTCCTGTGTCTGCAATAAGGATCTTTGTTGATTGGCTGGATATTGATTAGCAGAAGAGTAGACTAGTTGTCATTGCATATTCATCAACAAATGTGTAGGTTGTGACCAAGTTCTAATAGAGAATTTTTTTGATATCAACATAAGTATTTGAGCTTTGTGATCCTAAGTTGTTGGATTTTCCTTCTAGTACTGCTCTTGGTTTTGGTTTAGCATCCCTATATATGCATGAAAGAAGTGGGCAGATCTGACATCTGACTTGTATAGTAGCATCACACCTTGTTGTGCTAGACTAATAAATTTGCTCTTTGGTATTTGGATGACTACAAAGACCTGTGATTTGATAGAAAGCTGGGTGAGTTTATCATTAAACTCAGTAAGCCTTCTCCTCTTATGCTGGAAAATCTTGTTATTTCTTTTGGTCCACAAAAACCTTAGAATTTCACAAAATAAGACAGACCATAATTCATTAAGCTTGTTATCCAAAATCTCTACAAAAATACCAGCTAATACTTCAATCCAACACATAGTGGGAGAGGTATTCCAAATCATAGGCTGGCCAGAGAAGAGTGACCACACTCGGGAGGCAAAAGAACATTCAAAAAGTTATGACTCACAGTTTTAGCAACATTACGCATTGGACAACACACTGGTTCATGTCCGAAGGAACCAAGAACATCCCTTACAACAACCTTTTTAAAGAGCAGTTGCCATCTAAGACAAGTCTTATTTAGTGCAGACATACTTTTCCACATCCTATTAAAGACAAAAGACCACCAGACTCATTAATCCAAGCAATTATTTGTACTCCATCCTTTGACATCTGATATATCTGCCTCAATTTTGATCTTGGAAAATGATGTTCCATTTTTCGATTTCAGTAGATCCATGAACTGGTTAAAGGTAAGAATGTTCCCGCAGAAAAAGGAGCCAACAACCTTGTTGATCAAGGAAAACATTTTCTTGTGAGATGGTTGAATGCCAAATTTACAACTTAACTCCTCCCAAGAACACAACTACTTATTCACCATGATATCCTCAATGGTTTTGATGCCAAAAGAAAACCATACTTTTGCAAAACAACATTGAGTAAGTGTTAGAGGCTTATAATTTAGAACATTTCTCCACCAAATATGTTTGTCCACCACTAAGTATGTGGTATAGTGTCCAATGGCCCCTTTATGATTCAAAAGGTTCCTTACATTAGCCCAAGCCTTCCATATTAAATTAAAAATAGGATACCGAAAGGTCTTAATCTCAATGCTACCAAAAAGAACATCAGGAAAGCCAATCTCTTTCCAAAATTTACCCTTTTTTTTGTTGGTATGGTTAGAGGGATTATGAGACAATGGTCTTTTCAAAAGAGGAGTTTTTGACGATTCAAGTGAAGGGTTATGTTGTTATGGATCAAAGGACTCTTGTGAAGATAATAGACATGTGTGGAGTCATTTAAGGTGTTGAAGGGTGTAGGGAACTATTTTGGCGTCCACAACACACGCCCCATTCCTCATCTAGGAATGGGGACCCCCTACTTTTTTCGACTCCCAGACTCACTGTTCGAGAGTCGGGAGAAGAAATTAGTATTAGAGTTAGAGTTTTAGAGTCATAAATGCAAAAATCCCCAAAAGATCCAAAAAATAAAATAAAAATAAAAAAATCAATTTAAAAAAACTCTCATGTGCACGTGCCTCGAGGCGTGACGCGCTTTACATTTTACAAGAGAGAAAGAAGGTTATAAAACCCTCCCTCTCCCTTTGTCTTACTCATTTCTCAATGGAGAGCAAAGGAGGGAGAGGTAAGAACAACCCCCTCCCCCCTTTTAGTTAGCCGCACGCCCCAATGGGCACGCACGCGGTGCCCCCACGTGGCGTGTTGCGCCCTTTTGGGCATGCGAGCGGCACTTGCGCCTGCGCCCCTTTTGGGTGTGCACGTGGTGCCTACGCAACGCCCTTGCCTTCACGCCAATGTGTGGCGCCCATGCGGCGCGTTGTGCACCCTTTTGGGCGCACGAGTGGCGTTTGTGTGGCGTGCCCAGCCGCACCCCTTTTTGTGCGTGCTTGCGGTGCCTACGCAGCACCAAGCCTTCGCACCGCCACACAAGCACCCTTGGGGTGCTGTGCGGCTCCCTTCGGGCTGCCAAAGTGGCGCATGCGCACGCACACCCATGCCCTCACACTAGCGCTCGCACCCGCACTCACTCCATCATTTAAATTTAAAAAACTAAATAAATAATATAAAATAAGAAAAAATAATAATTAAAAATTAAAAATTAAAAATTAAAAAATTAAAAAACAAATAAGTCCCTAAGGGGGACATTTTTTCTTTCTTTCTTTTTTACGTTTTTTCTTTTTCGATATCCAATGATTAATCATTTTTATTTTTTCTTCCCATGATGCGCAAGTAATATAATTAGATGGCGTCCACATACGGATCAGTAGCAAAACCAGTTGTTTACAAGTTCCAAGGCGTAACCCCAAAATCATGGTTACATGATGAGTATGCTGAGATCAAAGACACGAACCTTGGGCACATGAACTTGGGAGAGTTCTTGAGAGTTTGTAACAATCCAACCAAAAGGTCATCCTTGAGGTCCGCCCTAATCCGTTCTGGATTAGTAAATGTTGCATCACATCTCGGGACTGTGCAACCAACTGAATTGATTATGACCCTATCTCGATATTTTGTTCTTGATGAAAGGGTGGTAAAGAGCGTCACTGGGGAAGTGGTCTTGGATCTACGACCTAATAATATCGAGAGGGTTTTTCATCTACCCAGAGCCGATCAGTTCATCAGACTTTCATATGAAGCAACTGAGAGGTGGCATAAAGATCATTACCAGGAGGCCATCGACATCATATATTCCTTATACTTCATTGAAAAGCCACCTTGGGGGAAGACAATCAACAGAGTGGATATGACTCAAAGATACATGAAGGATGACATTGGATATTCAATCATTCTCCTGAGCAGAGTTATGGGATTGCCTGCAGCGAGTCATCTCGCTCCATTCATGGTCAACTTCATTGAGACCATCAGACACACAAAGATGTCACTGGATTGGGCCACCACACTTAGTGAGAACTTGTGTGACCAGTTGTGGACAGTGAAGGACAAGAAGAAGTTCTATATGACTTCTTATGTGGTGTATCTACTTGCAGTAAGGGCAACCGACTATCTCGGGTTGTACAAGAAGGGCAATATGCAGGACCCTAATGCATGGCCATATATAGTTTATCCTCAGCTGGTGAAGAAGAAGCTCTCACCGCAGAGCAAGGAGTACAGAATTGTGAATGATGCATTCATCTTTTCCATCATTCAATTCATTGAAGGGGATTATGGGAAGAGATTGTCCGATGAGGCCAAGACACAGATCACAGCTCTCGGTGCATATTTCATCGAGTTCTAAACATTCACATGCATTCAGGTAGGTGGTGCATCCATCAATCCGAAGAAACTCCCAAGGTACCCAAGTGATAAGTTGGTCTTGATGGAAATATCCTAGCAGATTGAGTCAGCTTATGAGAGGATCAAAAGACAACGAAGGCCTTGTTGGGAATGGCCTTTTGTAATAGGAGCATACCAAGTAAAGAGAAAGCAAGATATCCTGAATTTTGAGTGGGAATGGGAGAATTATCCTCTTGAAGAATATAAGTCTCCCCAGCCATTCTTCAACAATGTTGGTAAAGTGGAAAACCTGGCAAGAAAGGAGTTCTATCATGAGGACGCCATTGAAGATCATTGGATGAATGCCACAAATGACTACGATGTTCATATCAGAGACTATTGTAGAATGACTTTGTATTTAGCAGAGAAGGCTCTCCATTTGACCATCCCAGATGAGATAAGGCTACAAGACTCGCAAGAGCTACTGGATCCCTTATTCAATACAGATAAAGTTGGTGAGAGGCTCATTCTGAATGCAGAAGTTGATAGAGAAGAAGGAGGTGATATTAATCATCGAGCGAGACATGTCATTAGAATGACAAATATTTGGATCAAGAAACCCTTTCCACTTGATCCAATTTCGGATACAGTGATCTTCCATGCACATGCTTGCCGAGAAAGGGGAAAGGGAAAGAAAGTCACAGTTCCTATCTTTGCATTCCAATCTCCTATCAGGCCAGAAATAGTCTACCAGCTTGATCATCCAATGGGATACTACCACCCTCTAGAGAAGAAGGGAAAGAGGAAGAGAGCCTCTCCTTAGAGGTTTCAGGCAGAGCATGTTGAAGAACAGGCCCCTTCCCAGCAACTAGGATCCAGTCCCCAAGAGCCCCAAGATGGTGGAGCTTCTCATAGTCAGGTTGAATTTCCATTGCCTCCTATTTTGTCGAGTCAACAAGAAGAGTGATAAATTCCAGAGACATCCATTCATCTGGTGCATGAAGAGCCCGCTTCTCCTATGGTTCCATAGAAACAAAAGAGGATCAAGGTTAGAATGAACAAGAGGCAAAGAGTTCGTAAAAGATTAGTGCCCAATCCATCTATTCCTAAAACCATTCCTGAGGAAGAATCAGATGAGGGGGAAACTGAGTCAGATGAAGAGGAGTAACAAGTGCCTCTACAAAGGAGAACTCGGCTGACCAAAGCCACAAAATTGGAAAGAAGGAAGAGTGTCACAAATACCCCACCACCCACCCAAGCTGGAATGGTAGAACTCTCTTCTTCAAAAGATGAAGTACAACGATGGGTGAATGAGAAAAGGGAGCTAGGTGATGATGTTCTCTCCATCCCAGATTTTGATTTCATGCTTGTGGGTACAAAATTAGTTGGAGATAAGATCAGAGATACCCCTACAAGTGAACTTCAACAGCAAGATTGGACAAAAATGCTACCCGAGACACAAGGTCCTCGTCTCACTCCCCCATCTTCACCTCAGGTTATGATGGTAGATAAGGTTTCAGTAACACCTCCACCTCCAAGTTCAGAAGAACGTGTTCATAAAGAATCGTCATTACAAGGGCAACCAGAACCAAGGGTTACTGATGAGCCATCAAAAGAGGCAGAGATAGTAGAATGTATACAACAACCTTCTCAGGAAGTTGAGGATCAAACTATAGGATCTACAGAAATTGAGACTACGGAAGAAGAATCCCCACAACAGGAGACTCCAAGAAAGAGCGATAGAGGGAAGGAGGTAGTTGAACACATCCCTTCATCATCTAGAGCCAAGGTTATAGAAAGACATATTCCAAGATGGTTTCGAAAGGAAATAATGAGAAGTGCCAAGCATCAATTCCGTGCTTTAGAGGATGATATTTGTGACATTGCGAAGATTTTGAACAAGCCTCATTCTCCATTACATGATGCAATGCCATTTGCGTTCATTACTACTACACGGAACTAGCACTTATTTGCACAAGTGGCTCACCCTCCGGAAGGTATAGATGTAGAAGTTGTTAGCCTTTAGGACTATGAAGTGAAAGATATCATGTTAGGAAAGCCTACACAGGATACATCTCGACAAATGATGACTATGGGAGTCAAGGAGGTTCTCAGCCATATGGAACAGGATGAGATTGAAATCAGAACACTTCAAAGGCAAGTTGAGATCTTAAAGGGATATCTAGCTGAAGTTATTGGTCCTCTTGATTCTGAACGCCTTGAGGAGACTTTGAATACCATTCTTAGAGAAGGGGAAGGTGTACGATTCAGTCCATTTTTGAGAGCTTGTCAGGATTGGAGAGACAGCCTTGAGGATAAGGGTGTCACTATAATCATAGGAAGTCTAAAGTTATTGCATGCTACACAAGAGAATGTTGATAAGATTGTGGCAATTTTGAGGAAGGATTTCAGTATCATGGATGAGGTATGGGAATGGAGCAAGGATTTACAAACTCTACAAGCCATAAAAGGGCAAAGGTACTGCATTCTAATTGATGTATATACCGGAGAGGAGTTAGACATGATAGATGATTGGATAGAAAAGATTGCAGATGGAAATAAAGTGATGGAAACATTGCATGATGAGATACATAGACTCAAGGACCAAGCCCAAGAGCGAATTTTGGAAGTAGAAAAGTTGTACAGTGATGCATGCTTGGACATTTTTGAAGATGAAGAATGAGAGAAGCTATTGCTAGTTGAGGTAGTTGTGGTAAATTTTAGAAATACTTTAGAGGAAGCATCTAGTGATGAAGACACTAGACAAGCCTTCAGGACAGAGGAAGCACTGTTAGAGTTGGAAACAAACTCAGAGATTTTGCAAAGGCTCGAATTGAGGTAGACAACTACAGACAGAAGGTCAAAGATAAGTATGAGGCTTTGAATCTTCCAGATGCTGCTAAGATTACTAAGATTATAGAGAAATTCAGGGCCAAACATCCAAATATAGCATTCGAATAAAGATGAGCAAAACCCAGATGCCAAAATTTCAATTTTGACACTTAGTAAAATTTTGAGATTTTAACCTAGTTGAGGTCCGCAACTCCACAATTCAGAGTTGCATCGACAGTTGACTACTAGTTCTAAAAATAGCACTTTCCATGCATCGAGAGCGCATTCTGATGATAAGTTAACCTCGACACACGTCTAGTGAAGGGGCAACTTCTATTTTTGGTGTCTCCATGCACTTCTACCTTGACTGATGGCTTCCTCCTACTTTCTCTCTCATGCTTTCTTTGTTTTTGACATGTAAAGGACTCATGCATCCAATTAATGAATAAAATATGGATGGAGTCCCTCTAAGCACCAGTTAGATTGTTAGTTTGTATATATTTAGTTTGTTTAAATGTTAAAAAAGCATTTTATTGCATCAAGATATCTCTCACTCTCGAAACAAATTGAGGAGATGATTTCTTATAAATACCCCATTGTAAAATGTAACAAAGGCCACCATTATTATGCAATAAAATTATGCTTTTGGTGCTAGCATTGGAGTGTATTTATTCTTGCCTGAATGTGTCATTGTTTTTTGGATTTTATTCATGAGATTGTGATTGAGCCAAAGGTTTATTGCGTTGTTTCTGGATGTGTGATCTTTTAATTCTGGTGTTTACTACAGATATATGAATTCTGCTAACGTAACGAGCTTGAGAAGAGATCACCCAATTGTGTCTACATAGCTTTTTGTCTCGCATGAGTGCACTTTTCGTAGCCTTGCAATTTGATGAAGAGTGAAACATCATTTGATTTGTTAAAGTTCTCATCGACGATTGCATCAGTGGATTCTAGGAAGCACTGCTCCTATTTTCATTAGTTTTCTACTGATTTCTTCGAAGGTTTTAACTCACAGCGTGTTGTGTTCTATAGCTTATGTCTGTTTAGGAATTTCAATTTCAAGTCATTTGATTTTAAGTTATTTGCTTTTAGTTTCATTATTTTCTTTGCTAACCCCTTGTTAGAGTAGGACCTCATAGTAGCTGCATTGTTAGAGTTGCATGCATTGAAAAACATAAAAATACAAAAATATTGTTCTTTTGGTGTGATATTTTGAGACAGTGAACAGATTTTACTTCAAATCCAAGATAAAAGAGTTTTTAGAACCATCAAAGGCCTCTTTGTGAACACTCACATTTATCTTCTATTGAGCAGATTTTGGTACATCACAAGACAAATACTGAACCTTGGAGTGGATCCTTAAAAATATTTGCTTTTCAAGAGAGGAATTATGCAATGGATTACTGTCGTTGACCTCGTGCAAAATGAACGCCCAATAGGAACCTTATAAGTAAAGGAGTTGATAAATTTGCAAAAGGGAAGGTATCTTATTTTCAAGTTGTGACACGAAATCCTGGTGGGGGTTTGAGTGGTGGATGCTCTACATCAAGTCTACAATGAAAGAAGGCTACAAAAAAGGATGAAAATATGTGGAAAATATCATTAGAAAGTTTTCATTTAATAGAACATTGTTCTAGCAAGAGAAGTATCTCAAGTAGAAAAGGAAATAAATTATGAAGACTAAATTTTATTTTATTTTCCTTTGCCATCTCTTCTCTTCCTTCATGAATTGCTGAAGTATAATATTGAGTTGGCTTAACTGCTTAAACATAAGGTTAATTTTTCTCTTTCATCTCAACAATTTGAGAATCAAATTGAGCATTATAAAAGTCTAATTAATTGCAAAATTTTAAAGGAATCAGGTCTCTCTTATTATAATTTAGAAGATAACATCCAAGTTTCTTGAGCTCCTTCTATAAAAAATAAGAAATCTTGGCAAGAAATGAATAAAACTAAAATATCTTTATATATTTCAATGCACAACAGTGAATGAATCCAACACAATCTGGCTAAGCATCAGAATCACGACCAAGCAATGCTCCCAAGAGTTCCATCTATGGGGTTAGGTGGAAGGCTACTAGAGAGTGGCCAAACCAAGCAATATGCAAGATTGCCCAAGGATCACGTGACTAAGGATTCTAGCCTAGTGACTTTTCAGACTCATCATTCTGAGAGGGCCTCAATTTTAAGAAAAAGAGAAACCCAATTTGCTCAATTTATTAAATGTATTCTTTTATATGCATGGTTACATGTCCTTTCTCTTCTAGGTTAAATGTATTTTGAGAGGGCCTCATTTTCAAATATGGTTTGAGGATGAAATGTTTTAGAAGTTGTCGACACAATTGGGTTTGTTGAAGTTTGCCATGAAGAGGTGATGTATGTCACATCAACTTACTTAAAGGGCATATCAAATGTTGAATTAGGTGTGCTAGTCAATCAGTTACCTGGATAATTTTTTACATATCATTTTAGTCTTTGAAATGATTTCTTCTATAGTTGTAAGGACTCGTGCTTTAGTTACCTATCCATTTTCCTTGATTGCACCTTTCCATGTCTGTTAGCAACTCTAATTACCTTTTCTATTTGTTATTATTGTTTATTATTAGTTTGTTCACTACTTATTTTCACTCGATTTTTGACTTAAGATTGTTTCCTTAGACTTATTTATTCTTATTGTTGCTACATGACTTGCAATCCTTATCGTTCATGATAAGAGTTTCTTATTGAGGTGGTGCTATGACAATGTTTTCAGTCCATTGTTGTAAGTTCACCAGATTTGATTTAATGTCATTTTCCTCTTGAATGTTGATTTTTGCTCTTTTAATGAGTGCTTATGCTGACTGGTTAGATCTGGATATTTGATTATGATGAGTAATATCATAGGATTATTATCGCTCTTTTTCTTCAATGCTTTATCTCTGTCCAACATATTGATTAGATATTTTATGTCCAAGGGCTTCGAATATTGGTAAATAAAATATTTTAAGGTTAAGCGATTAGAAGAGAAGAAAAATTATTTCTTCATTTTTGTTGGTTGGAGAATGGAGATAGAGATTGGAATAGAAATTGATTCTTTTTGCAAGAATTTTTAGAGTAGAGATGGAAGAGTTCCTCTATCTCTTACAAAAATTGTTGGTAGTCATCACTTGCAAAGGTAAGATATCATCTTTCATTTGAAGTCTGTATTTCTTGTCAATTTTCATGCCTCAAGATTCATGGGTTTTCTAACGAATTAGTCCTATTGTTGTTCTTTCTCTAGATTGCTTAGTTGTCGTTGCATGGAGGGACAAGTAGTTGTTGGTAATACAAGATGTTTAGGCTGAGACTTTTTTAATGGTCCCTAATATTCTTATTAGGCTAATAATGATTTAACCAAGGTTCTGAATCTTGTTTTGGCAAAGCTTACACATCTTGAACCTTTTTTTTCATTTTATTTTTTCCTAGTTCATTATTTCCTTTTTCTTAGGTTTTTTTAAGCAATTTATCATAAACATATTATTTATTTAACTGCTTAATTGCTTAAACGTAAGGTTAATTTTTCTCTTTCATCTCAACAATTTGAGAATCAAATTGAGCATTATAAAAGTCTAAGTAATTGCAAAATTTTAAAGGAATCAGGTCTCTCTTATTATAATTTAGAAGATAACATCCAAGTTTATTGAGCTCCTTCTATAAAAAATAAGAAATCTTGACAAGAAATGAATAAAATTAAAACATCTTTATATATTTCAATGCACAACAGTGAATGAATCCAACACAATCTGGCTAAGCATTAGAATCACGACCAAGCAATGCTCCCAAGAGTTCCATCTATGGGGTTAGGTGGAGGGCTACTAGAGAGTGGCCAAACCAAGCAATATGCAAGATTGCCCATGGATCACGTGACTAAGGATTCTAGCCCAATGACTTTGCAGACTCATCATTCTGAGAGGGCCTTAGTTTTAAGAAAAAGAGAAACCCAATCTGCTCAATTTATTAAATGTATTCTTTTATATGCATGGTTACATGTCCTTTCTCTTCTAGGTTAAATGTATTTTGAGAGGGCCTCATTTTCAAATATGGTTTGAGGATAAAATGTTTTAGAAGTTGTTGACACAATTGGGTTTGTTGAAGTTTTCCATGAAGAGGTGATGTATGTCACATCAACTTACTTAAAGGGCATATCAAATGTTGAATTAGGTGTGCTAGTCAATCAGTTACCTAGATAATTTTTTACATATCATTTTAGTCTTTGAAATGATTTCTTCTACAGTTGCAAGGATTCATGCTTTAGTTACCTATCTATTTTCCTTGATTGCACCTTTCCATGTCTGTTAGCAACTCTAATTACCTTTGCTATTTGTTATTGTTGTTTATTATTAGTTTGTTCACTACATATTTTCACTTGATTTTTGACTTAAGATTGTTTCCTTAGACTTATTTATTCTTATTGTTGCTACATGAATTGCAATCCTTCTCGTTCATGATAAGAATTTCTTATTGAGGTGGTGTTATGACAATGTTTTCAGTCCATTGTTGTAAGTTCAACAGATTTGATTATGTCATTTTCCTCTTGAATGTTGATTTTTGCTCTTTTAATGAGTGCTTATGCTGATTGGTTAGATCTGGATATTTGATTATGATGAGTAATATCATTGGATTATTATCGCTCTTTTTCTTCAATGATTTATCTTTGTCCAACATATTGATTAGATATTTTATGTCCAAGGGCTTCAAATATTGGTAAATAAAATATTTTACGGTTAAGCGATTAGAAGAGAAGAAAAATTATTTCTTCATTTTTGTTGTTTGGAGAATGGAGATAAAGAGTGAAATAGAAATTGATTCTTTTCACAAGAATTTTTAGAGTAGAGATGGAAGAGTTCCTCTATCTCTTACAGAAACTATTGGTAAAGTCATCACTTGCAAAGGTAAGATATCATCTTTCATCTGAAATCTGTATTTCTTGTCAATTTTCATGCCTCAAGATTCATGGGTTTTCTAATGAATTAGTCCTATTGTTGTTCTTTCTCTAGATTGCTTAGTTGTGGTAGCATGGAGGGACAAGGAGTTGTTGGTAATACAAGATGTTCAGGCTGAGACCTTTTTAATGGTCCCTGATATTCTTATTCGGCTAATAATGATTTAACCAAGGTTCTGAATCTTGTTTTGGCAAAGCTTACATATCCTGAACCTTTTTTTTCGTTTTATTTTTTCCTAGTTCATTATTTCCTTTTTCTTAGGTTTTTTAAAGCAATTTATCATAAACATATTAGCTATTTAACTGCTTAACTGCTTAAACGTAAGGTTCATTTTTCTCTTTCATCTCAACAATTTGAGAATCAAATTGAGCATTATAAAAGTCTAATTAATTGCAAAATTTTAAAGGAATCAGGTCTCTCTTATTATAATTTAGAAGATAACATCCAAGTTTCTTGAGCTCCTTCTATAAAAAATAAGAAATCTTGACAAGAAATGAATAAAATTAAAATATCTTTATATGTTTCAATGCACAAAAGTGAATGAATCCAACACAATCTGGCTAAGCATCAGAATCATGACCAAGCAACGCTCCCAAGAGTTCCATCTATGGGGTTAGGTGGAAGGCTACTAGAGAGTGGCCAAATCAAGCAATATGCAAGATTGCCCAAGGATCACGTGACTAAGGATTCTAGCCCAGTGACTTTGCAGACTCATCATTCTGAGAGGGCCTTAGTTTTAAGAAAAAGAGAAACCCAATCTGCTCAATTTATTAAATGTATTCTTTTATATGCATGGTTACATGTCCTTTCTCTTCTAGGTTAAATGTATTTTGAGAGGGCCTCATTTTCAAATATGGTTTGAGGATAAAATGTTTTAGAAGTTATGGACACAATTGGGTTTGTTGAAGTTCGCCATGAAGAGGTGACGTATGTCATATCAACTTACTTAAAGGGCATATCAAATGTTGAATTAGGTGTGCTAGTCAATTAGTTACCTGGATAATTTTTTACATATCATTTTAGTCTTTGAAATGATTTCTTCTACAATTGCAAGGACTCGTGCTTTAGTTACCTATCCATTTTCCTTGATTGCACCTTTCCATGTCTGTTAGCAACTCTAATTACCTTTGCTATTTGTTATTGTTGTTTATTATTAGTTTGTTCACTACTTATTTTCACTCAATTTTTGACTTAAGATTGTTTCCTTAGACTTATTTATTCTTATTGTTGCTACATGACTTGCAATCCTTCTCGTTCATGATAAGAGTTTCTTATTGAGGTGGTGCTATGACAATGTTTTTAGTCCATTGTTGTAAGTTCAACAGATTTGATTTAATGTCATTTTCCTCTTGAATGTTGATTTTTTCTCTTTTAATGAGTGCTTATGCTGACTGTTTAGATCTGGATATTTGATTATGATGAGTAATATCATTGGACTATTATCGCTCTTTTTCTTCAATGCTTTATCTCTGTCCAACATATTGATTAGATATTTTATGTCCAAAGGCTTTGAATATTGGTAAATAAAATATTTTAAGGTTAAGTGATTAGAAGAGAAGCAAAAATATTTCTTCATTTTTGTTGGTCGGACAATGGAGATAGAGAGTGGAATAGAAATTGATTCTTTTCACAAGAATTTTTAGAGTAGAGATGGAAGAGTTCCACTATCTCTTACAGAAACTGTTGGTAAAGTCATCACTTGCAAAGGTAAGATATCATCTTTCATTCTGAAATCTGTATTTCTTGTCGATTTTCATGCCTCAAGATTCATGGGTTTTCTAACAAATTAGTCCTATTGTTGTTCTTTCTCTAGATTGCTTAGTTGTGGTAGCATGGAGGGACAAGGAGTTGTTGGTAATACAAGATGTTCAGGCTGAGACTTTTTTAATGGTCCCTAATATTCTTATTAGGCTAATAATGATTTAACCAAGGTTCTGAATCTTGTTTTGGCAAAGCTTACATATCCTAAACCTTTTTTCTTTTTATTTTTTCCTAGTTCATTATTTCCTTTTTCTTAGGTTTTTTAAAGCAATTTATCATAAACATATTATTTAGTTCTTTGTTACATTTATGAATTGGCACCAATTTCCCTATTACTAGGAATAACATAATTATAGATCATTGATAAAAACTTTCTTTTCATGTACCTTATTTTTATCTAATTCCTATTTTTATGTTGATTGTAGACTAAGGTTCAATAAATGTCAACATTAGGTGTAATGAACACTTTTAGCACCCACCTGAGCATAAGGAAGAAGAAATATTTGGTCCTTTGGCACCTCCACATGTTAAAAAGTGAGTATTTCAATTGATTGTATTTCATAGTTTTTAATAGATGTGATTTTTTAGTGGGTTTGATGTTTTTATTTAATGCAAAGGTCTATTTTCTTGACATAAATTGCATAATCATTTGTATCTTTTTTTCTAAGAAGTTAGCACAAGAAATAATACTCGCGTGTGGCCAAAGTGCTCCAAATTATATTTTATAAGAGTTTATCACTACAATAATTTAGAGAAGTGTAATTGACATGAAATATAATTTTAAAATGCTTGAACAAAAGAATTTAAAATTGTTGAATCGTTATTGATAAAGATTTAGATTATTGTTTTTCGCAATAACTAAAATTTGTGTTCTCTAAGAAGAGTATATCATGTTATAGTGACCATGATCATGGTAGATCTAATATTGGGAAGACAATTTTGTCAATTTTTTGCATTATTCTTTAAAGGGTACTAGCTCAATGGAAGAGCACTTGCTTCATAAGTAGGAGGATGGTGGTTGAATTCCATCGTGCCCTAATATAACTAAATTAATGATTAAATAAACTACCAAATATACTACCAAAACTACCCAATAAACTACCAAGTAACAACAATAAATGACTAAATCGATGATTAAAATAGTTTAGTCATAAATTTGGTTGGGAGATAAATGTTTGGCAATAAACTACCATTGGTCACGTGATCAAAATTAGTGACATATCTACAATTTTTAGTAGTTTATTTAGTAATATTTTTTAATTTTTGTACTAGTGGAGCCACATCCCTATCAACTATCATGCAGCAATAAGAAGAGCACATAAGTAAATAAGAAACTAACAATAAATTGTAAAGTGTTCTAGAAATCACTTATTTCAATCACTATGGTTATGATCGCCTATCCTAAACTAGAGTGAGATGGAAACTTGTGATGAAGTAATAGAGAAAATTTGGTGGGTCAGGGTAGAGAAGATTAAAATATTTTATTGGAATATAGATCTCAATAAAATGGTGTTATAAACCCAAGAGATCTTAGGGAGTTATCTTTGATGCAAAAACAAACACCTCCTATTGCTTGAGGGAAAGTAGGAAATTAAATTGGGAGGGGGTGATGAAAACTTTGATCAAATATTTTAATTGTCATTGCTTATCTTTTTATTCCTCAACTAATGAAACTTTATGACACTTTCTTATGATTATGATAAATATAAAGCACTGAATATAACTCTTAATTATATGAAAAATGTTTTTGTATTTGAATGTTCATCAATTAAATGTGATAAAATGCTATGATTTTTCATGGAAAGAAAATATTTTCAAATGTACTAATTTATTTTATAGAAAAAGAAAGTAAGGATATGGTGAAACAAGCATTGTTATAGTTAAAGGAAGGGTGGCGACTTATTCTTGTAGCCCGATGAAATGTTCACTTGAAAAAATATGTGAATGAGGGTTTTAAGCTAGTCATTAAGTAGTGATGCCAGGATATCTTACGTTCTTCAAGGCTATCTTGCATCATTTTGGTATAGTTTTGCTCTTTTATGTTCATGTTGGCCAATCTCAATGATCAAGTGTGTGATTCATCAAGCATGCATTGTAGCTAGCACAATTCTAGTGGCTTATTAGGGACCTATAGAGAATATAATTGCGCATCATTTGGTTTCTTATTGGCTAATTTATTAATCCTTTGCTCTCAGGTAGAATGTTCTTAATTAGAACTTGGAGTGATGATCGAAATATGTTTTGTGATGCATGGATCAAGTACACAATGGTTTAAGACTCTTCATGGTGATACTTGGATCATACGTGGATCTATATTTTGCATCACACGTCTCCATATGCTTGTTTTATTAACAAGTGATCTTATCTCTAGGGTTGTTCTAGTTGTTGTAACACAATTTCCTATTATTGGGAAAAGTGATTCTTTTTGGACCAACCTATTGAAGATTGTTTATAGATGTAATTAAATGGGGTATCTAGGACATGATAAGAATGAGAAGGAAGGGAGAATAGGTCAAGTAGAAGTTGTATATAGGGTCTTGAAGTATTTTGAGGAAGATTCAAGTTTGATTTCCTTTGTAGTGGCCATAACCAAGAAGACCTTACAACTCAACATGTTTGATATCTATTTGATGTAATTAGATAATTTACAATAATAAAAGTATTATATCTAGTTGTAGATTTGTGTGTTTGTGTCATGTGACTCATTTATATAAGGTGTGGACCTATTGAAGATTGTTTATAGATGTAATTAAATGGGGTATCTAGGACATGATAAGAATGAGAAGGAAGGGAGAATAGGTCAAGTAGAAGTTGTATATAGGGTCTTGAAGTATTTTGAGGAAGATTCAAGTTTGATTTCCTTTGTAGTGGCCATAACCAAGAAGACCTTACAACTCAACATGTTTGATATCTATTTGATGTAATTAGATAATTTACAATAATAAAAGTATTATATCTAGTTGTAGATTTGTGTGTTTGTGTCATGTGACTCATTTATATAAGGTGTGGACAACTCCTTTATGAATTCTCCTTCCTCGAGTTGCATCAAGTGGTATTAGAGAAAGGTTTTGTTCCTTGTGGAATTGGATACTATTGTGAACCCTAGTTTGATTTACTATGGGGTTGTAGAGTGGTATAACAGAACCATGCAAATTATTATAAACCAAATGGAACAGGGGGTTTAGTCAAGGTAGGTAATGACTAATAAGACTCTGCAAAGGTTAAGGATCTAAGATGTAACATGATCAAATTGATGTAGACCAAAATTTGGCATTGCCCTTAGGAGGACCAATTAGAGACATTTATTCTTAGGCGGTCAAACAGTGTCAAATGTGGACGTGTGACCTTAATTCATGTTATTTAGGTAATTTTTATGTAATGAAGACCATTCTCCATGTTAGTATCATCCTAAGGCAGTTTCAAGGATGTGTTGTCAATTTTTTTAAACCTATCAAATTGTTGTCGTGACAAGTCGGCAATATTTCAGTTGTAATGTTGCCTTTTGGTCCCAATGACCAAATGGTTCACACATATATTGGGAACCATTGGTCTTCAAGTTAAATAACCCCATGAAGGTGGGGAAATAGTCAGTATTGAGATTTGAAGGAGATAGTGAATGAAATTGGTGATATTTTTGTAAATTCCTATGTTCTTGTGTAAGACCATTTGTGTTGGATTGGCATTAATGATAATTTTTTTGTGTGGTATTCTACATTGAATCATCTTTCAAATGTCCAAGGTTTGAAGTTTTGATCTTACTTTTTGTGTATTTGACAAGCATTTTATTATTGGGTGTAGTGAAAACCTCCTTTTTCCTAGGATTTGACAAAGATCATGAAATTTGACCTATCATACTCCAACCAAAATCCATGAAACTCTAGACTTTATACCAATATAATTTAAGAAAATATAACTTGCAAAATTGTCCCTTCAAATGACATTTTTTGAGAGCAAGCCCTAGTCTTGGCATTCCAATGTGATAGTCTTGTTTTATTGTGATCAAAATAGTTTGGTTGGTGTAAAAGAGTGTGGTTGGGGTTTGAATTTATTGGAGAGGTGTAACAAAACCTAAACTTATCACCCAAAGTGGTTGGAGTTGTATAATAGTTTTTGATTAAGTAAAACAGGTTTTAACGGGTGCTTGAAACCCAATAGTAAACATAACAAAGCCAACTTAAATTCTAGAGCAATAAGAAGAATGAAAAAAAACTATAGGCCATAATAGGCCACTATAACTATACATATGAAAATACTGCCTCAGAAAGAGCAGGCAAGTCTAGCATACCAAAAAACTTGGGTAGGTAAGAAAGTCAGGAAAAAAAGTCAGGGCACAGTATCTTTGACCAAATCTACAATCTTGAGCTCCAAATTTTCCATGGTATCCACCACATCAGTCCTCAATTAGATGTCATCTATAGAGTCCTCTCCGTCCTTCTTCCTCTTACTAGGTCTCATTTTACTACTCAGGCTCTCCACCATGGGATCGACATCCTCTTTAGTAACCTTGTTCACCTCATTATCTATATCATCCTTCACCTCTGTGCTAACCTCCAACATAGAATGCAGTTGTTTAATATTATCATTTAAACCCTTGATAATATTAAGGCTCTGGTTAGTAGAGTTGTGGAGAGAGCTCTCTATTCTTTCCATTCTTTTCTCCATCTTAGTTACCCTCATTTCCAGAATGCTAGTTTTATCAGTTCCCTCAACCCCTTCCATCCTCTCCAAATCCTATAGCCTATTCTTAATCTCCTTCTTTTCATTGTAAATCTACTTAATTGACTAGAAATTATCCACCATGTTGTTCTGAGCATTATGGAAGAGATTCACCCCACCTCCTTAGAATTATTATTAAGAATCACCATTTTCAGGTCAATTAGTTCCTCCAAATGTATTTTACCATCATTTCCCTTTAAGACCTTAGGATGGATGGTTTCTCTAACAATGTCCATCTTCATTGTCCAAGTTTCAAAGTTTCTCCAGGCCATTTTCTTGCCCTTAGAGCCGAAAATACAAGTTGTTATTTTTGTCCCATAATCCTTATTTCTCTCTCATCCTGGACTATGAGAGGGGAATCCTAACCCTTTCCTAAATCCTAATCAGCTTTTAAATCTATGACCTTTCTCCTCTTGGCTGGGCTTTCCACCTACTTGTGAACCGAAGCCTTAATAGTTCCCTCCTCCTTCACATTTTCCTCTTCCTCTTCCTCCATATTCATACCCTCCTCCTCTTCATTATAGTCCTATACAGAGTTAACCTCGAACTTGACACTTTTGCCCACTGAGCCTTTCCTTGCCTTCTTCTTTTTTTTTTTTCCCAAATCCTTCATAATCTTGGCTACCTCCTCTTCATCATTTGAATGAAGCCCAACACTATCCTCTATGTCAGAAGCGAGATAGGAGCTCTCTGTATCCTCTAAGGACTCCTCTTTATGCGCTATAGATTTGCCATGAGTTTGGGCCTTAAATTGCTCATAAACTAGTAACAACAAGCCCTCATGGAAAACCATATTAGCATACGATTTCTTCTTATATCCCATAATGCTCTTATTGACAGAGAAGAAGAGGTAGTAGTGGATGGAGATTTTGGTGTCATACTTGAAGTGGTTAAGTATGAAAAAGTGATGAGTATGAACTCTATCATACTTGGTATCCACCATTATGTAAGAGATGATAGCCCTGAGCATGAACCTCTAGAGTTTTTAAATTGATGTTGGTTCATAATACGCCCCTGTCTTCACCAAATCTTTCAACTCCTTGGCATTCTTGGCAAAGTCTTTGACGACATTGATGGAGACTTTCTTATCCCTAAATAATTTGATGTCATCAAAGGGGGAATTAGTAACCTCTACAATAACGCCTTCATACACCTGGAAATCAATACCCTTAATCTTAACTTTCCCATCCTTCCAAGATTTAACCATGACATCTGTAACCTTAGGGTTCTAGCCATGCAATTTCTCAATAAAATTTGTAAAGCCACCTTCCCTTAGCTTCTCCCACACCTTCGATCTCTTTTTCCATTTTAGCACTTCATCCTATGGTTCTCTACGATACTTTTCATCCACCATTATATTGCTTGAAATTGAACTAATTCTCTGCAAATTCTGAGAGTGGAGAAAAAAACTTTGATAACTCACCCCAAAACAAAGTTTTACTTTTTCCTTAGGAAAGTAGAGATAATTAAGATTACCAATCACCCAAAAAGTGTGCCAAAAGGCCATATAATTACTATTACTCATGTTCGGCTAGTGCTTTGCTTTCATAATTTTAAATGTCAATTTGACAACCTTGCCTTTCATTATTACTTGTAACACTTCTCGTCCTTCCCTGGATTCTCTCAATCTTGAGCAAGCTTTTTGCTTCCGCTGGAATCCCATCACCACTAATCCACTTGTAAGGGTTGTACAATAGTTGTTCATATTTCAAATCTCTTATGTTTGTAGGCTTAACCATTGAATTGGGCCTTAAGTCCTAATAGGAGGTTCTTAAGAAAAGGTGGTTAGATAAAATGGGAAATGATTGATTTTGGGATATTGTTTGTAAGGCTAAAAAGGGTATCTAAAGATATCATTTTTAAAATAAAATTCATTGGTACTCAAAAGTAATATTTATTTTTCCTACCAAGTCAACCTAATTAGGGTTACTAGGCCTAATTAGGAAAATTGTGGAAAATTGTGGAATCATATGCGGAAGCAAGTTGTAGGTATTGAAACTAGTGTAGTTTGGTTTGCTTTGATGTAAGGAAGACTCATCTAGGAAGGTGTGGACTTTGGAGTAACTCGTATTCAAGCCTTGAAAGAATATTGACATGATTAGAGTGATCATAAAGAAGGGATGTAAATAGTTACAAGGTATTATGAAGTCTAATAGAATGGACATGTAGAGTAGAAACCTAATTGAGAGGCTAGAAAGTTTGGTGGCGATGAGCTTGTAGAGGAACCTTATTGGGTCAATTGTAAGGTGAAATACCATCCAATCACCTAGCCTCCTCATCATATTGGTAGTAGAGACAAGTTATAGGTTACTTGGGTATAGTGAAATTTGTATATGTAAGAAAGGGAGGAAGAATTCTTAAAGACTAACATTATGCCTCCTAAGAGTAGGTCTTGAGATGTTATTAAGAAATTATTAGATGAAATGTTAGAAGCAAAGCTCAGAGAGTTATAGAGAGACAATGGAAAGGAAAGACAGGGAGATAATGATACTAAAGAAGAAAAAGAAGAAGAAACCCTAAGAAGGTGGAGTTTTCTACATATTAGAAGGTCTTTATAGAGGCATTAAAATTAGTAAATAGAATTTATATTGATGGTTAACTATATTTAGTGAAAGTATGGACCTTAATAGGTGATAAATGCATTGTTGAATACAAGGAAGTCCTAGAGGACAATAACTCTCATGGTGGAACTTTGTGAAAGGGGAAAGGGTTGAGGAAGGAAAGGACATGATCAATTCATGGGAAAGAATGAAGACTAAGATCAAGAGTCACTTTTTACCCATTGACATTGAAGTGCAAATGCATAGAAGATTGCATAAACTTAGACAAAGAGACCTATATGTAAGCAGTTATACTAAAGAGTTTTAAAAATTGAGTCTCAAACCAAAGAGACATGTGGATGAGTAAGAGAAGGTTGCAAGATACTTGAATGAATTTAGAATGAAAATTCTAGATGAGGTTACCATGTTGGCATGAAAGAAAACACATAAATGTTTCCAATCATCCCTTAGGGTAGAAGAAAAATTGAGAAGGGGGACAAAGCAAGGTAGTGACAAAGGAAAAGGAGGTAGAAGTTCAAGAGGTAGATGAATTTTTGGAGGGATAAGTCCTAACTATAGGTCTTATGGCGAGTCTAGCTAAGGAGAGAAAGTGGGGGTTTTAAGTAGTAGAGGAGACTAGAAAGGAAGAAGACATAAATGAAGAGGAGGGACAAATGGATTAGGGAAGGATCTAATTTCTCCAATATAAGGTGTTATAAATGTAATCAAGTGGGACACCTAATCTATACATGTTCAAAGAAGGCCTCGAGTTATCATGGGGGGAAAAGGAGAGCCACCATAACATAGGAAGATACAAAAAGTGTCAAATTTCCTTAAGTGATTTTGACATACAAAATAGGGGAAACTAATTATGTGCTCTTTCCCTTTCCATGTGTTGAAGTATCTAGGATCTTTTTCTACAAATTTAATAACACTAATATTGTATTGGTGTGTTCCAAATCCAGATTTGAATATTTATAAATATGAGAGGAGGAGACATGTCTCATGAAGAGACATGTCTTTTTCGTTAATCATCATTAGATAATAATAATATATTGCCAATAATATAAATAACCACATATATATAATGTATATATTATAAACATTATATATATATAGAAGAAGAAGAATATTATAAAAATTATAAATAGAAGAAGAATATTTATCTAAATAATGATTTATCATCAACTATGTATCTCATGATTTAATCAATTCTACTGAAGCTACAAACTTAACACTCCATCTTAGCTAGGGAGGATTGTTATAGAACACACTATTCTCTCAAGTATATGAAGAGATATCATCTCAGTATGATATTCTTGGAATGACATATTTAAGAATATCAACATATATCCATAAAATTATATGTTATCTTTTAATATAATCTAAACTATGATTCAACAAGAAATATCAATTAGATGATACTCATTGTAATTATATTCTTTTGGTATATGCATTGACATCAAAAAATCCTTGATGCCTACCAAAAGAATATGTTATATCCTAGTAGGATATGAGTTATCTAATTTTTAGCACTCTAGGATGATAACTTAATGAAGTTGATTAGATAATTAGTAATCGACATGTCATGAACTCTGTCACAATCTTTGACACTCTGGGACAAAAAGTTGATAGTCCGATCATGATACATTTGTTGTCATGATTGTTGACACTCTAGGACAACAACTTAATGTAGTATGTCATGATAATAGGTCAAGCTATTGATAAGATTATCACCTTACAATTGCAACCCTCCACATATATATATATATATATATATATATATATATATATATATATATATATATATATATATATATATATATATATATATATATATATATATATATATATATATATATATATATATATATATATATATATATATATATATATATATATATATATATATATATATATGAAATGTCATCACCTTTCATGACATAATCTACATATGCAAAATAGTAAGTGCCATGAACCAAGTCAGAGGGTTGTATAAGAGCTTTCACCTCAACTTCTCTCTCATAGAGAAGAATGCATGACAAGGAATTTCACTTAGCACTTCTCCCTCGTAGAGAAGATATCATTCATAAGGGATTGCACCTTAAAATTCTCCCTCTAAACAATAATCCTTGGAAGTCAGGTCTTGTAGTTACTCCCATAGAGGCTCTCTTCATCCAAGGATGTTTGTCAGACTCCCTTTGAATCTGATATTGATCTTTTGACTTTCAACTAATAATTCATTACTTCCTCATTTTGTATACAAGAATAAGCCCATCAAAATCATGTAGTCACACACATGTATTTCTAGACTCCTTGTGAGTATCAATCATCTAAGCTCATGTGTTGCCTTGAAGAAGTGTTAAACTCCTTAATGGAATAATACTCATAATCTCAATCATCAAGGAATTTTCAAGAGCCTCACTTTATCCAACCCAATCATCAGATGACCAATGAATTCTAGATCACAACTTCTTTGAAGCTACTATAGCAATATTGATTTTGCACAATAGTGGTATCATGCATAAAGTATCAACCATCTCTTCCTACAAGACCATCTCCATGGACAATGGAAAAGATCAAGGCAAATAATTCTTTATAGTACATATAAAAATAAAAATAAGAGAGAGACTATAATTGTTAGTGTAAATAATTATTATTTACACTATACTTAATTTTGCTTAGGATAAATGCATTATTTTATTATTTCTTAGGTTAGACACCTAGGAGTTTGTGTATTCATATGAGTTGTCTTGTTGACAACATAGGAGTAAGCAACTCTAATTTAGCACATGGTGTCTACAACATAGTTGTACGTGACACACCTTTGTAGGCTTATTCTCTCATCATCGCACTAACTCTTGTGCTTAATGGAGGATAACCCATTCCTGGTGGACATGTGCTTAGTTGTGAGGCTTATCACATTGCCAACTCCTAGACATTCTAGATGCATCATAGAGGCTTTTATATTTAGGCACTCTTAGTGTACTATACAATGAATTGAATATCATATTGTTATTCTGATCATACTTTGTTGGTCTATTTTGTGCTAGTTATTGTGTTTCTTGGTCTTGGGTGATTTTTCCCTAAGGAAAATTCTTACATGGTATTAGAGCCATGGAGGTATCATTTCATAGCCATAGGAGACCATTCTTGCTTCACCTCTCTGAGGACACCTCGATTCAAACCTGGAGTATCCACAGAGATTGGGAGTGTCTAGAGCCAAAGCGAACCTCACCATTGTGTCTAGAGCATCGATTTAGTTAAAATTGACTATAAATTTGCCTATATTGGGCTATAGTCAAATTTGAGGCATTTTCTTCACAAACCGACACCTGAAGGCCCGATTTGCAAATCCAGTATGATCTATTAGATTTGCGCATTTAATTTTTTTCAGATCTTCATTTTATTTTCTTTGCATTATTCTGCCATTTTTAGGTTGTATTTTCTAAAAGAAAGAAAAATGGCTTACTAGACCTGTAGAGATTTTTTTTTGCAGAGACCGGGTGGTGAAATCCTAACCTCTATAGGAGGAATATTCCCTCAATTAGCTGAATATTCCATCGGCATTTTATTCAACCAGACCACAATCCAATTCCAGCAAGCCAAGATCTGGTGAACACAATACAATTTTTGGCGACTACGCAACCGGCTTTGGCAACACTTATTCTGAAAATGCCTTAACAATCATGGCAAACCATAGTCGACAGCTTTCAAGCTGAACAATACTTCCTACACTGTAGGTTTAAAACCCTTCATACACTAGAAGTAGGGTGCATGTGGGATTAAATCCCATTGCCCCCCCTGGCGACCTTTGTTTTTCACCGAACTATGTTTAGCCCACCAATAACCTTTTTTTGGTATTTTTTTCGAATGCCACCATGCATCACTCACCCTACGAACATTGACTCAACCACACACAACAACTCCCCACCACGTGACAATCTTAGCAAATGTTGATGTGTTTGCCTACTGTGCAATCCGCTCACATCAAACATCGCAATTGGAGACTAGTCAGCTCCCATGTGGAGCCCACGTTAGATTGCCATATTGCCTATAGTCATATGCCATGCATACATTTTGTACATTTTTCGTACGATCCGTACAGTACAACTCTACCACATCACCCAAGGCCCCATTTTTTGCTAACGTTAGCTAGTCGCTGTGTTAAAATTGACGATCATTTGACTATCATTCACATGCCAAATTGAACTACTGTGACAGTCATTTGGATGTAAAATTTAACCTTGCAGTTTGCTGATCAGACCTCTCTCCAGATTTAGTTTTGATTTGATAGTTTGACTTATGGAGGCCATATCTCAATCATCCGAGCTCCAAGTCAGGTGCAATTTTTATTTTATTTTGGGTAGAATTTCCTAAAATTTTTAGTGGTGCTATTATTTTCTAGTTTTGGTGCACGGATTTGTCAAAAATTGTAGTTTTTGGTGATTGCACTTGTCCAATCCTGCATTTTGCAACTTCAATTGCTTTGTACGGGCTCATCTGGACTCCAAATTAGGTTCCATTTTTTTTTAAAGTGAATAATTTTTGTCTACTTTCTAGATCTATAATCAGATTATAGGCTTGTGTGGACAAAAAATACCACTTTTAGAATTAGGTTCTTTTCTGCATTGTAATGCTTTGATATAACTTCAGAATTGTTATATCTAAGATACATTGTAAAGTTCCATATTTGAAATCCAAAAGGAGGTTGTAAACAAGTAAATAAAAAGTCCACTAAGGCCAAAATTGTCAAGTGTCTATTGTAATCGCACTAAGTATAAAGTGCCAAAATCTTTCATTTGGGGGGGTTTCTTGATTGAGTGAAAAGGGGTGTGTCTCTTGGTGTTGTGTTCCTCTTTTTCTGTTGTTATCTTTCATTTCTTGCATTATGGGAAATCTTAAGTTTCCAAAATTAACACCACATAACTGTGCCACATGGTCTAGTAAAATGTGGTGTCAATTGATGCATAATGAAATTTCTCAATATGTATCTATGGTTCCCTTCCTAAACCAACAGGTGATCAAGTATTCAAAAGTGATATGAATGCTTGAGAACTGGTAGATAGGAAAGCCCTAAGTGATATTAGGATGGGGGTTGAAGACAAGATCCTCTATCTGACCATGAAGTATAGTAAATCCAAGGAAGCTTGGGATACCCTCAAAAAACTATATGGTAAAGAGTCTGAGGAGGATGTTTACAAAATTGAAGATGAGCTTGTTGTTGAAAATGATTGAAAAAGATCATGAATGAAGAATAATGGAACTGGTAAAGAATGTTTTCAATCATTGTTTTGTCATTGATGTCAAACTTGCTACTTGCAGAAATGACAATTGCTTAAGTGATCCAAATACTATCAATTGGTTGATTGACAAGGAGGAGGCAACCAATAAGATGTAACTAGAGCACCTAGAGAAAGGTTGAAGTTATGATGTTGTAATGAAGTATAAGGATCAACTAAGCCATTGATAAAATAGTGTATTGATGACATACTCTAAGAGGATGGACACACTAAGACACATCAAATATGTAAGGATTAACTAAGTCATTTGTAAAGCCTAACTAAGTTCATTTGAGAAAGCAGAGCAAGCTAGTTAGAGCCAAGCAGATTCTTAGTTGAAGCCGAGCAAGTTCAACTTTAGTGTGAGCCGAGTGATTATTCAGGTGCCGAGTATCAGAAAAAGGTAATGGATGCCGAGAAAATTTCTTCAGGTGCCAAGCATCAGTAAATACAGTAGGAGCCGAGTAACACATAAGGTGTCGAGCATCAGTAAACCAATGATGTCGCGTTGCTGCATTATTTGTTAAGTCAAAGATTTGCCAGATCAGTAATGATAAGTTTGTTACATTGAATTTTTTGAATTAGTTGGATGACAAAGATGATGAGTAGATGTCACCAAATTTTATGTAAACCATGCAAACCAATTCAAGGCGTATGTTGGTGGACTTATCATGAAGTTTCTAGAAGAAGCAATTTGAGGGGAAAACAATATCATTTTCTCATATCAAATCAAGATTTGAGCAAGAAATGAAGAACATAAATTCTTTATAAGGAGTTACAGGTCAAAGATTAAAAGTGCAAGAGGGAGTTGGTCATAAGTGTGGTCATGCAGAGAAGCCAAGAGAAGGCTAGTGTAAAGTGTCAAGAAGAGGACACAGTGAGGAGTAAGGACAAAGCATCAAGACTCTAAGTTGATAAAGTGACCATAGAGTGCATTGGCATTACGAGTGGAAGAAATCAAGGATACATATCTTGAAGGGTGAACAAGCTGTCAGCATTGCAAGGGAAAAAAGCCAGACAAAGAAAGGAACTGAAGAGTGACGTGAAATCTGCAAGGTTAAAGTTGCAATCTTTATCAATTAAAAACCTTTCTAATACTTTCTTACCATTGTATTAGATATTGAAATCCTACATTGCTAGGTTAGCTTAATAGCTAGGTGGATAAGCCTTAGGAAAAGGATAGAAGATCCCCAGGAGAAGGATAAGAGATCCTCAAGAGAAGGATAAAGATATCCTTAGGAGAAGGATAGGAGATCCTTAGAGAGGGATAAAAGATTCTTTTGAGAAGGTGAATGTAAATCCCATGGACTTGGGTGAGCCTAACAGCTCTATGTAAATCCATTAACAGGGTGACATTCTAAGTCGAATGTTCTTAAGTCCTCTAACAGGGCACACTCCTAATAGGGTGTAGAAATCCTTTAACAGGGTCACATTTAACAGCGTGTTGTAGCCTTTAACAGGGCAGGCCTTTAATAGGGCAGACCATCAGAAGTGGTTGAAATCAATTGTGCAGTTAATTTTTTGGGTATCATACCCACCCCAATTTTACCTTCTTATTCTTGGAGGGTTTTTGGGTCATCAAAATCCTTTTTGTTATGGTGCGATGCATGTTTACTTTTAATGTTTAAGTGTATGCATGTTAAGAAAGTAAAAAGGATAGTACTTTTGATTCACTCCTGTTTTACTAGAAAGTTTGAATTGGACATTACAAGACCTTGAATAACTGATTCACCCCCCTCCCAGTTATTCTAAGGAATTCTAACACTTGTCTCCCTAGATTCTAAGACTTTTGATTCAATACAAGATTTTATCATTAAGGTGAATGAATTAAGAACAAAGCTAGATGATTGTGGTAGTCCTATGAAAGATGACAAGTTGATCTATCTCATTCATAATAAGTTGTCATCTGAGTGCTCCACATTTGTTTCTTCTTTCAACACCACAAAGACTACCTTAGGGGCTGCCTATAAGAAAATCACTTTTGATGATTATGCTCAATTGTTAGAGGATGAACAAACTAAGTTGCAAACAATGGGGATTCTCAAGTCTTCAAAGTATAAGGCATTGGTGGCTAATAATGAGAGTTCTCAAAATTCAGCTGGTCAAAGTTCAAACAAAGGAAAGGTCAAGAAGAAGAAATGGAAGAACAACAAACAAGAAGATACAGAAAAGACAACACCAACATGAAATCAACAAGGCAAGTCTTCCTCAAATAAAACAAGAAGGGGGACACTAATTAGGAGAAGAAAAAGTGTGCCTATTGCAAGAAGATGGATCATGATGAACATTAGTGTTTACACAAATAGATTGATGAGTTGAAGAACATCATGAAGAAACAAAATGTTCCACTACCTAATGCTTATAAAGAGAAAGGATCTTAATCTTCAAATTCTAAGGGCAAAGGGCATGCTTTACTCACAAACAATGTTAGTCAGGGAGAATGGATCATTGATTCAGGTGCCACACATCATATGGGTGCATCAAAGTAAGATTTTTCTTCCATGACACATTTAGAGGTACCACATATCTTTTTAGGTGATGATACTAAGGTGGAAGTTGAAGGTAAAGGTGAGGTTGAGGTGAACAATGAAATGTTCAAGGATGTTCTATATGTTCCTAACCTTACCTCTAATCTTCTTTCAGTCTACCAAATGACTCACTATGGAGGTGGAAATAAAGTTGAATTTCTTCCAAATTCAATGGTAGTGAAAAGCATTAAGGATAACTCTATGATTGCAATAGGTGAAGCCAATCATGATTCAAGGCTTTACACTTTCTCCTCCTTTGTGCCAAAATCAAATGCACAAGCCTTGTTATTACATTGAAATGCAGAAAGTAAACTGTGGCATGAGAGATTTGGACATCTCAACTATAGATATCTTTAGCAGCTTAGCAACAAGAAAATGGTTAATGGTCTACCTCAAATTCAATTTTTAGAAGGTGTTTGTTCAGGTTGCTCACCTGAAAAACATCCAAAAAAATTGTATGAAAAGGGGAAGTCTTGGAGAGCACAATGTGTTCTTTAATTAGTTCATAGTGATGGGGCGGGACCATTTCCAGTGCCATCATTTGGCAAGTCTTGCTATGCACTCACCTTCGTAGATAACTACTCTCACTTTACTTAGGTTTTCTTCAAGGCTCATAAGAGTGAAGTGTTTTAAAAATTTCTTAGCTTCAAGGCTCAAGTGGAAAAGCAGTCAGGGAAATTCATCAAAGTTATTTGAATAGATAATGGGGGGGAGTATGTGAACACAAGGCTAATAGACTTTTGCACTCAAGAGGGAATTGACTTTCAACATTCACTACTACATACACCACAATAGAATGGTGTTGTTGAAAGGAAAAACAAAACTCTTAAAGGGATGGTCACTTGCATGCTACAAAACAAGTCTCTTGATCAAGTCTTTTGGGCTGAAGCAATGAATTGTGATAACTATATACAAAATAGGATTCCTCACATAGCTTTGGATGGTATAACTCCTTTTGAAGCATGGATAGGAAGGAAACCTACGGTTGAGCACTTCAGAGCCTTTGGTTGTCTAGCATGGGTAAGAATACCTCCACAGAAATGCAAGGCATTAGAATCTCAAAGAAAACCTTGCATCTTTGTTGGATATGCAGACTCACATAAAGCCTACAAATTAATAGATCTAGAGATACATGAAATATTCTATGAGAGGAGTGTACATTTTGAAGAAATTTTTCCAAGGTTTACTTCTTCAACTCCTCCTTCTTCCTCCTTCATTGAAGAGAGTGATAGTGAAAATAGTGACTTGGAAGATGTTTGTCCCCAACCAACACAAAGGTATCAACCAGTTGAGATTGAGGTAACTCCTACTACATCTTCTTCCAATATACCTAGATTGGCTAAGTAGACATTAGATGTAGTGGGACCATTGGCAGGGAATCCTTCAGATAATAGGAGGACAAGGTCACAACACAACTCACTCCCACATGCTTATATTGCAGTTGCTTCAGATCCACAATCATTCAAAGAACCATCAGGTATTATAGAATGGGATAGAGTAACAGAGGAAGAATATAACTTTCTTATGAGAAATGATAATGTATGGGACTTAGTCTCCCTTCCTAAGGGAAGAAAATTGGTTTGATGTAAGTGGATCTATCAGACCAAATTCACAATGGATGGAAGTGTTGATAAACATAAGGCTTGACTTGTTGCAAAAGGTTTTTCTTAGGTACTCGACATTGATTACATTGAGACCTTTGCACCAGTGGCAAAGATGAATTCCATTCGTTTGACACTCACTATAGTGACAACTTAGAAATGGGTTTTTCATTAGATGGATGTGAAGAGCGCTTTTTTGAATGGAGATCTATATGAGGAGATATATATGGAGTAGGCACATGGATTCATACAGGATGCTACCTTGGTTTTCAAATTGAAGAAGTCTCTCTATGAACTTAAACAAGCTCCCAGAGCTTGGTACGCCAAGATGAATTGCTTCCCTCTCTCCAAAGGCTTCACCAAATGTCATTTCAATCTGAATGTCTACATTCTTCAGAGGGATGATTCACATTTTCTTCTTGTGCTTTATGTTGATGACTTGATCATTACAGGGAGCACAACATCCATTCATTGCATTTTAGCATTGCATTTGTACTTGGGTACCTAACATGGCCTCGTAACTAGGACCCATTATGCATTTCATCATAGCTTTTGTGAGCTTAAGTGCATTCCCCTAAGTTGCACTTAAGGGGGGGTGTTAGTGTAAATAATTATTATTTACACTTTACTTAAGTTTACTTAGGATAAATGCATTATTTTATTATTTCTTAGGTTAGACACCTAGGAGTTTGCATACTCATATGAGTTGTCTTGTTGACAACACAAGAGTAAGCAACTCTAATTTAGCACATGGTGTCTACACCACTGTAGTTTGCATAATCAACTGAGTTGTCATGTTGACAACACAATTGTTCGCACTCTTAATTAAGTACATGGTGTCTACAACATAATTGTATGTGACACACCTTTGTAGGCTTATCCTCTCATCATCACACTAACTCCTGTGCTTAATGGAGGATAACCCATTCCTAGTGGACATGTGAGTAGTTGTGAGGCTTATCACATTGCTAACTCCTAGACATTCTAGATGCATCATAGAGGCATTTATATTCATGCACTCTTAGTGTACTATACAATGAATTGAATATCATATTGTTATTCTGATCATACTTTGTTGGTCTATTTTGTGCTAGTTATTGTGCTTCTTGGTCTTGGGTGATTTTTCCCTAAGGAAAATTCTTACAATAATGAGTAGATAAATGTGATACTTAAGGATAAGAAATACTTATATGTACAAATTTGATACAAATTGCTTTAATGAAGATCCATTTACATCACTTTAGAAAACATTTTCTCATATTGTTTGGTAGACATCTCCCCTTTGAATTATCTCCCCATTAGGGATGGTTCGAATTAAAAAATCTTATAGTGTCTATTCTCTGATATCTCCCCTCTGGGGATGGTTCGGGCGGGAATGAAACATTGGTTATAATTTCCCCCACAATGTAAAATTATCACTCTTATATTGTTGAACAATTTTGCATTAAATGAAATATGGAAAAGTTCCTTTTGTTCTTTTATTCCTTCTTATATGATCTCAATCTTACCAGGTTAGTCAATTTTCCAAAACAATGTTGAATGATGATTCATAGATGTGATACCATAGTCAGATTTAAGATTTAGTCATGATTAAATCAATTTTAGATATTTACTTAGCTGAATATTTAGTGGTATCCTATGCATATCACTGGGTAAATTCACACCCCTAATATGAATGATTATTTTGTCAATAACAGAAAGGGCTTGTGGTTGCATCAGTAATAATAGGAATCGAGTCTCCATCTAGTCACCGCTTGTAGTAGTACTTAGGAAAGTACAAAGGATTCCCAATTCATAAAATTTGATATAATTTCCTCCAAGCACATGAAAGAGTAAGCTTACACTATGTCTTTGAACAATTTCACATCATATAAAATATGGGAAACTTCTTTCTGTTTTTATTCTCACCAAATATTTTAAGTTGCAACCGCTAATATTTTTGGATGTCCACACGAGCTTATTAGTGAAGTTGAAACCTTAACTTGAAAGCTTCACTTTGAGTTTATAGTATGCCTTCATGATATATTGTAGGATGAGATTCATGTCATTTGATATGCACTTCAAGTCACAATAAATTATATATCTTCTAACAATAAATAAGGTGCAATTATTGATCATGATATGCTTCATGTATTTTAAATGTTGATTATCATAGGTCCACATAGACTTAATACTCTGCCAAATACGATACTCATACACTCAAAGATTTCTTTGACCCTTCTATAATGTTCGTCATTTGTTATAGTAAAAGCATATTTATATATTTGAATGTTTATCGCTTGTTACTTGTCATGTCTTATTGATAATCTCTATTATATTACATGTATGCTACATAATCGTTGCTGGTCCAAACTTCCGAGAGTATTCTGATTTGTTATTTGATCTTCTCTTCCCTTTGTACAATGAATATCAACTTTTATATATATGTCACTCCATTGTATATTATTGTCTTTGATTGTAATATTGATCTGCTCCATAAGTATATATTTGTGAATATTGAACTTAGACAAATTATATATCGTTGAATGAAGATTTCTAAGAATACATACATACATATGTATGTATGTATGTATATGTGTGTGTGTGTGTGTGTGTGTGTGTCTATATATATGTGTGTGTGTGTAGATATATATATATATATATATATATATATATATACATACCTACATATATGTATGTATGTACATATGTATACACACACACACACACACACACACACATATATACATATGTACATACATGTATATATATATATATATATATATATATATATATATATGTATGTATGTATATATATATATATATGTATGTATATATATATATATATATATGTATGTATATATATACATGTATGTACATATGTATATATATACATGTATGTACATATGTATATATATACATGTATGTACATATATATATATGTGTGTATATATATATATATACACACACACATATATATACACACACACACACACATATATATATATATATATACATATATATATGTATATGTATATGTATATATATGTATGTGTGTGTGTGTTAGGATTAACCTCAGATAAAGATAACAATTACATGCAAATATAACCAATATCAAAAAAATAATAGATCACACATAAGAGAACACAAGACACCAAGATTTAACATGGTTCACCCAATCCCTAGACTATGTCCACTAACAACAAATCCAATATTATTATTATCCAGTAATTACAACTTGATTACAATCCGTAATTCCTTACAACTCAATACCATTGCAAGAACCAATTTTCGCATCACACATTATGAAAATTCCTAACCCTAAGCCTTTTTATACAAGCTTTTTGTGCTTACAAATTAGGGCTAGAATAATAGAAAAATAGCAGTCGACGTCTTTTACATTATAAGGGCATTTTTGGCTTTGGGGGCAACGCACTTGGGGCACTGCCCCCAAACCCTTGTAGAAATAATCTAGAGGGAAATCACGCCAAATAAACCTCTGAGTCTGAAATATATAAGTATTGAATGTCCTTCAATCTATAGAGTATATACGCAAAGAAAAAATCTCCTTGAATTCGATCTAAGTATATAGATATGATCACTAAGATTATAATGGATATGAGTCACTTTGTTGTATGTAAACATCAATTTTCTTTTGGTCTACTATGAACATATTGTGAGAAAAGTTCCTTTTAAATTATCTTTACAATAATGATATATTTTAGTAGGGAGGCCATAATCGGCTATATGGTAAACTTAGAACTTCACTTATTCACAAGGATCAAACTCCAACTCATTTTAATTTTGTCAAACACTTTGGTGATCTTGTCTTCGATGCGTTCCACCCCAGAGTGTGGCCCTACCCACCATAACTTGACTACAAACACCTTGTATTGCCTGAACATCTTACATCTTGGATGGTTAAATTAATATGCACGCCACACAAAGATTGGGTTTGTCTATCTTTTGGGGTTCATAAATTGCGATATAACTATAACTATAGACCTCTCACACATAAGATCATTTTGTATACACATTTTTGGAAATGAAGAAAGTAACTAAGAGGGGAGGCGTGAATCAATTACCACAAAAACAATTCCTTGTCCCTAGATGTCAAATCAAAATTTCCACTGATCATGCAATACTGTCCAACTCGGTTAACACTAGAATATTATTGTTACTTGGTTAACAGAGCAATCTTATAATTATTTATTTGTTTTGAGCTTTAGTAACTTGGTCACAGAAACATAAAGCATAAAGAAAATAACATGAACACATATGACACCAATATTTAATGTGGAAACCCAATTTGAGAAAACCACCATGCAACTAGTTACAACATTTTTTACTCTTCTGAAGTGAGGCCTATTAGGAACCAAACCTGTTAAAGGTTGCAATACATACTATTAAGTATGACCTTGTTAGAGGATTTAGATCACCCTATTAGGAGTGGCCTAGTTACAAGTCTTCAAACACTTCAATCTTTAAATGTCACCTTGTTAGAGGATTTTCAATATGACTGTTAAGTCAACTATGTTAAGAGATTTCTTTACTGCTACTATGATAAAAAAGATTTGATTGAAGCTATAAACTTAACTCCATGTGACTAATTATGCTCTTACAATATCTTTTTGAATATAATTATACTGGTTGGTACATTTTCTCAATCAAGGACTCTTTGAATAGTTAATTTGGAATTTTTTTTCTAGCATTAACCCCTTTTTGTTTGTGTTTTTAGTTTTTTGTTGTTTGTTGAATTTTATCTTTCTATTTTGTGCCCTTGTGCATGGTTTTTTGGGTCAAGATTCTTTTTTGGGATAATTTATCCTTAAATTTAGTGATATCTTACCTATTTGTAGTTTGTCCGTGATCATTTCTCTCTCACCTTTCTCTCTCATCTCCTTCATTACGAGCATGAGGTGGCTTCATACTCTTGGTAAAGTGGGGGTTAAATTTACCATGCTAAATTTTGAGAACCTTATTGGTGTGTAAAGCTTCATATTTATTTAGCACCCACTTTAGTGTGATTTCATATTAACATATATAATGAGACTTCATATGACACCTAATGGACACCAAAATTCAAGTAAGGGTTTATATTATTTCAATTACATCTAGACTTGGTATTATCCCTTCTTTACGAGTGTAATCCTTGATTATTTCTCTTCTTTAATCATTTATTAGCCTATATAGATCGCATGTTACCATTTGTGACCTTTATACTTCATCCTAACCTTAAAAACACATATACCTTGAAATATGGTATCTCATAGTTATCTCAAACCCAATGATTCATTTTAAGGTTTGATTTGTGAGTACACAATAGTTTTAGCATTTTAAACTCATGTATATAATGACCTAGGTACTGTATACCAAAGGGTTTGTATTGAAATTTTATTTACAACCCTATATTGGTAATTTGGTTGGATTTCCAAATTTGTGGTCAACTTGGTTTAATTTTGACTCCTAGAATATAATGAGAGGTATATAAGCTTTCCATCTCTTCACACTAAATGAGAATCCATCATCAAGAATAATCAAGAAATAAGACACTCAACATTTTAATAGAATTCTCAAGCATTCAATTTGTCTTGAAGACAGATCTTCTCCGTGGATCAAGCTTCTTTCTTTCATTAAAGACCAATAAAAATGAGTTTACTATCAAGGAAGAAGATCTACACACATTCATTCAAGCATTAAATTCTTCATGTCTTCAAGTCAACTCCTTTCTTCTTATTGAGACATTGTGGTAAACTACACCATTTATAACAAAAGATTTTGTCTTTCACAATTTCCTTTAGGTTTTTTTTTTTATAAGTCAAAGCTACTGCATCAATATATTTGATTAGGCAACATCTATGTAGGACAAAGAATGTGTCATTTATTATAATTAATAATCAATCAAAATTTAAACCTAATTAATCAATAATTGAAATTCTATGAATATAAGAGTTTAAAATTACTATAAAGTGCAATGTATTCTTAGTGTTCTATAGATAATGGTATTAAATTAAATTCATATTTGATTGCATTCAAGTAAGCATTTGTATTGCTAGTGTATGATATGCTTCTTTCTTAGATCTAGCCTTTTCTATATGAAAAATCCTTCTCATTTATTTTATTTCATTTTTTGGTTGCTTCCAAACAGGGGTTTGATTGAGGAAAATACCTCTTTACAACCTTCTTTCCCTTTTTTGTGTAGGAAAATGTGGAAAAACTAGGGCAATTATGAGCAGTACATGATCCAAAAAACTTTCCAAAAAGTTTTTTTAACAAATTCACAATCTATATGCAATGAGAAAACTATTCTATACTTGGGCATATAATGCCTAATCCATTTTATACCCTCCAAATCATCTTTAGATTTGAATTGCAAGTGTAATTTTCTTTTTGGTTTCTATTTAAAAAAAATATAGGTTATCATATAAATCTCTCACTGTGCATGTTTCCTAAAGATACCATTTTCACTGAATTATCATCCTATTTTTGCATCATTCCTCTAAATCATCTCAATTAATCATTGTCAGTGAAGATTGTTGACTCATTTAGTGCTTATGATCTACTTGAGCCTATTGGGTCATCTTCCTTCTAATTGTGTAATAATAGAGTATGATACATCCTTTTGCATCCATTTTCTTATTGTATAACTACAAATGCTATCATAATAAGGAATCATGTGGATGGTCTAGTTTCAGATAACCAATGAAGTTATTCATAGATCTTGATAGGGCCAAAAGATGGCTTCAAACCATTGGAGAAAAAAAATTGTTGACCAATATCAGAGGTGCATGTGTAACCTATCATAAAGGAGGTCCCAACTACCAATAAAAATTGAGTTGTGGACATTCAAATCAAATAAGATGTATAAAATGCTTCAATTCAAAATTTAAGGGAAAGAGCATCTTTCATGAAATAGGGTGGAGGTTGGTGTGCCTTCTAGAAGGTCAAGAAATGGGTGAATGAAGAATGGGGTTTCCATGTATCTCTTAAAACATAAACCACTATTTTTTTTTCCTAGTAACCATGGGGTCCTCCCAAGAAAGGATCAAATCTTATACAATGGGCATTTCATGTTGAATAGGATTGGATTTTTCATCAAGGAATGGGCCCCAAATTGTAACCGTAAACAAGATTTGATCGAGGAAGCTCTAATTTGGATCCATTGTACAATCTCTCTCACATGACTACTAGAATGAAGATACTTTTCAAGTAATCAGTAACAACATGGGAAAATTTATTAAATCTGATAAGGCTATTGCTAAGGAGGATTTCAACATGTATGCTTGCATTTCAATTTTTTGGAAACCCCATCCCTTGCTTCCTAAGGCAATTGAGATTCGCTCTCTAGAAGAAATTTGGAGGAAAGACTTGTAAGTAGAAGAGATCATGGATAAATATAAGGTATGTAAGGAACGAGGTCATTCAAATTCAGAGTGCATTATTTCGAAAAAGATAAAGGAATGAAAGTTAACACCATGGAAGATAAACTAGCTACGCTTTCAATCAACGAGGCTTAGGTTGGCTTGAAGGCACTTCACTTTTTCATAGTTTGGAAACCTCACCCTAGTGTTGATGTTTCTCATGAGGTCCATCAATGCTCTCTAAAAGGTTGATCTGGAGAATTGAAGCCTCCTAGATCTAGATGCATGTTGTAGGAGCTATGGATTCTTAATGGGAAGGATCTTTTGTCAACTTCCCCCTCAACTAATTTGGGCAAGTTGGATTTCCCCTACACCCACCAAGGCAATAAGGTGTCAGTAGCTTCAATGATTGTTTGAGTATAGAATGCCTCTCCCAAAACTAGTGATTCACATCAAAGGGGGGATTGCTCTTCTTCTTGAGATCATACCAAGGAGGTCTCAGATTTTGGAAATACATTTTCTCTCCCAAACAGTCATGAAGTTCCTTACCTCGAATGTCATGAGATGCAATGCCCCACACAAGAGGTGCCTAATGAAAAGAGGTTTTGATCAGGTAAAACTAGTGTTAGATAACTATGGGGTGGGGGGGGTGAATCAGTTATGTCCAGTTATCCTATTGACCCTTTCAAACACTTTAGTACCGATTCAACTTCATAAACATCAATAATAATAACTCAATGATCTTATTCAACTTCAAAATTCAATCTTGTAATCAATTTACTTCAAATGGTTGTCTCATTATTCTTGTTATTACTGAGTATCAGAGATATATCATTGCTTTGACTTAACTATTACTAAGTTGCAGTATTAGTTAATATTATTAAAAACAACTTGCAACATAAAACATTCACACATTTGACACCATGATTTAATGTAGAAACCCTATAAAGGTAAAAACCACCTAGGACTAGCAACCCAATTAATTTTGGCTCTTTTGAAGTGAGCTCTGCTAGGAACCAACCTTATTAAATGTTTACATGCACATTTTTAGTGTGAGTTTTTTAGGGCATTTTGTCATAGTGATCATCTAGACCTTATCACTCCTTGATCATATATAAAGAGTGGCATTCTCTAAAGGACTTACAAACATTGCTAATCAATGTTACCATATAGGATTTCACAAACTTTTTAGGTCCACTCAGTTAAGAGATTTTTCTACTACAATGGTAAAAAAGATATGGTTAAATGATCTATAAGATTAGCACTGCCTTGCTTGTTTGGATCTATGTTCTGCTCTTCTTCTTCCTCCTTCTCTGCTATCTAATTGATCTTTATTTAGCTGATTTAATTCTTTACACTTTCCCTTACCTCAAACTCTGTATGATCATCCTTTTCTCTTCTCATTTCTCCTTGCTTCTTTCCCTCTTCTTAACAATATCGATAAACAACAATCAACAACTCATCAACAACCAAAACTTGTTCCAACTTCTCCTTAAATTGTAAACTCTATACTTCTAGATTCTTCTATATTTTGCCACTTAACCACATCTATAGATCTCATATTGATACCAAATACAATGAATATAGACACTCAACAAATAGAACTTTTATTGAACTTTGTGCTCATCCTTATCATGTTTGAATCTCCATCATCAGATCATCATTGTATTTTTCCAGTCATAGCTCTTGTAACAAACTTTTGATTCACGCCTTTGAACTTCTCAAATATCATTTATTTTTATCATAAGTTATCCTCACATTTCATCTTTCTTAACTTGTTCTTCCAACTTATACTTGGTGAACATTACATTTACTTAGATAATGCATCACTTGGTTAATATATGAATTACTCGGTTGTATCTCGGGCAATACAATAGTCATTTCACCTTGTCACTTAGATTAGCTTGTATAGCTTGGTGAATACATAGAATTCATCATTACATCACATAATTATATGATCGTAAAATAATCAAACCAACATTACATTGTCACTGACCAACTCATTCAAGTGCCCATTGAATACCATACTTATCAACTCTATCATCATCGTACTTTCTTCAAATACTCTTCATCAATCAAATGATATGACACTCTACTAAATTAGCATAATGTCTAGCCAACTAAGACTTTGACATCAATGATAACATAACAATTGATATGACTCTTTCACATAAATTTATAGAATTCTCAATTACATCAGAAGTTGGGGCTAACAATCTCCCCCTTACATTGATGACAACACATAAACATATGATTTCACATCATGAAATGTTACATAAGATAATCAAATGTATGCATTGACAACAATGCAAATTTTTGGCTCCAGGTTGTCTGCAACAAATTTTATCAACATCAATCTTCAACATTCCCCCCTAAAGATATGATCTCTTTCTGTTAACTGTTTACCAATATCTTAATTATTTTGTCTCAACCTCTTTGATATTTCATCCTCAATTTTGATTGCCTCCCTTTGGTTATTCTCTCCACCTTTACTTCTTCTCTCCCATAGTATACCACACTCCCTCTTTTCTTACTCTTCCTCGTTGATTCTCTACCCCTTTGAAGACACTACCAAAGGTAGCTATAAGTTCCAACGTGAAACTTATAAAACCTTATAGTTATAAATTGTACCTTGCATGTATTATTTATATCAGTTTCATTACAATCATTTTTACAACTTCATAACTGCTCCTAAAGCATCAAATCTTGCATCAAATCAACAAAGATTTTTATGTTCATCCATGAATTGATGTAACATGTATCTTCACCTAGTAAATTTTGGATGGGGCAAGTACCCCCAGTTTACCTCTTAGATACTCAAAAGCATCCCTAGGCAACAACTTGGTAAATATGTCTGGAATTTTCTCCTTGTACTTCAATTTTCTCCTTATACTTCACATATTCAAGCCTAATCTGTATATCTTATACTTTCTCCCTCAAGTAGTGATGTTTGATTGATATATGCTTTATTTTTGCATGCATCACTAGATTCTTTGATATATTTATTGCACTGTTGTTGTCAAAATAGATAGTAACAAGCTCAATTATCTCTTCTTGCATTCATTCCAATAATTGCTTAATCCAAACAACATTAGAACAATTAATTTAACAATAGCATACTCAGCTTCAACAATAGATTGTGAAATGTAACTTTGTTTCATGCTCAACCGTGTTATCAATATTTCTCCTATAAAAAAAAATCCATCACTTGTGCTTTTTTTATCATCAACGTTACCAATCCAATCAACGTCAATATAGAATTTAAGAGTAAAGTTACCATTGTTTTTATACCATAATCTATAATCTTTAGTCTCTTTAAGATATTTGAATATCCTCTTAACAACCATCATGTGTGTCTCCTTTGGATTAGATGAAAATCTAACAACAATTTCAACAACATGTGTAATATCTGGTCTACTATGCACAACATATTGAAGTTTATCAATCATTGATCTATATTTAGTTTAATTTACATCAGAAGTATCTTCATTCTTCTATCTTAGCCTCTTTGATATTTCATCCTCAATTCTAATGCTCTCCATTTGGTTTTTCTCTTCACCTTTACTTATTCTCTCCCATAGTATATTACTCTCTCTTTTCTTAGTCTATCTCACCGATTGTCCTTAATATTTCTTCTTTTGACAATTTTATTATAGTCACCATGTGTGTACAAATTGGTCTCAACTCATCCATTCCAAATGTTTTCAAGATTTCATTTACATACTTAGATTGAGTCACATATATACCATCCTTTGTTTGATGAACTTGTTATCATATGAATTTTTTTATCTCAACAAACATAGACATCTCAAACTCTTTACCGATTTGATCAAAAAATGATTTACATAGTAAGTCATTTCCACAAATATAATGTCGTCCACAAACATTTCAGCAATCAACACCGTATTTTCAAATTCACTCATCAAATATAGATTATTGTTCTCACTTGTTCTATCAAATCCAATTTTAATCAAAAAAGAATTTAACCTATCATACCATTCTCTCGATTCTTACTTTAGTCCACATAATGCCTTGTTCAACTTGCAAACTAGGTTCTTCTGATCATGCTTAATAAATCCTTCTAGTTGTTCTATGTAGACTTCTTCTTCAAGTATTCTGTTAAAAAACAAAGATTTCACATCCATTTTATAAACTTAAAACTTCTTGTAGGTAGCATAGGCCAACAATATTCTTACACCTTCCAATCTCACCATAGGTGAAAAAGCCTCACCATAATCAATTCCTTGTTCTCAAGCATAACCTTTGCAAACTAGTCTTGCTTTGTTTCTCACGACTTCTCCATTTTTATTCAGCTTATTTCTAAAAATCCACTTTGTCCTTATCGCATTCTTGTCTATAGGTCTCAATACTAATGTCCATGTGTTGTTCTTCTCTATCTGATCAATCTCTTCATTCATAGTATTTATCCATCCTCATTATCAAGTACATCCTTAACTATTGTAGGCTCAAAATTAGCAATTAAACATGTACTGTCTTTCAACTTACTTCTTGTCATTACTCCAACACCCCTATCTCCAATGATTTGTTTAGGCGAGTGATTCTGTCTATCATATTTTGCCAACATAGATTCAAGTCTTTGATTCTCACCATTATTCTCACTTAGTTGGGGTTCAACTTCCTACTCAGGTTGTACTATATACTACTTAGGTAAAGAAGATAGTTGTTTGGTAGCTCTCTATTGTAACTTGGGTAGTGTATTAGGTACATCTTCATACACATACAAATATATTGTAACCTTCAAGTTGCTTCTTGTTTTCCACATCACTCTTATCTATAGACTCATCAATCCTTACATTTGCACTTTCAATCATTGTATTTGTAGCTTTGTTCAAACATTTATATGCTTTGCTCTTAGATGAATAGCCAAGGAAAATACCTTCATCTCCTTTTGAATCATATTTACCATTCCTTGCATCCTTATGAATGTAACATACAGTGCCAAATATCTCGAGATAACTTACATTAGGTGTATGACCATACTGAAGTTCATAGGGTGTCTTTTTTATTCCTCTCTTCAATTGATATTAGTTGAGAGAATAGACTGCAGTGCTTATAACTTCTTTCCAAAACATTTGTGCAACATCTTTTTCAATCAACAATGTCCTTAGACAGTCCACAATTGATCTATTTATTCTCTCAACAGTCCCATCTTGTTGTGGTGTTTCCAGTGTAGATAACTATCTTTTGATACCATTCTCAACATAAAAGTTAGTGAATTCAACAAACGTAAATTCACCACCTCTATCGGATCTTAGACATTTTGATTATTTACTAGTTTCTTTCTCAACTCTAGCCTTATACCATTTGAATATATCAAAAGCATGTGATTTTACCTTCATGAGCATGATCATCATCATCCTAGTGTAATCATCAGCAAACAATATGAAGTATTTATCACCATAGTAACTATCAACTCTCATAGGTCCACACAAATCAGTATGCAGAAGTTCAAAATTTTCACTAGAAGTGTGTGACTTGCTTGAAAAACTTGACTTTGTCATTTTATCGAGTTGACATTCTTTGCATGTAGCATTCTTAGGTTTATGCAAATTCAGTAAGCCTCTAACTCTTTTTTTTCTAATAACCTTCATCATATTCTCAAAGTTTACATGACACAACCTCTTATGCCACAACCATACATCCTCAACTTTAGCAAACAAACATATATCAATGTCAGTGGGATCAAGATAAATTATATTACCTTTTTTTTGCATTCCAAATCCAATCAAATTTCCTTCATCATTAAAAACTTGACTTTTCTACTCTAAAGCTCCAGCTTGTGACCTAATTTGTTCAATTGAGCAACACTCAAAAGATTAAACTTTAGTCCTTGTACCCAGTAAGCATCATCACATCTAATTTTATCATTCAACATTAATGATCCTCTACCTTTCATTGGACATGGAACATCATTACCTAGCTTAATAGTTCCACCATTATAATTTTTTCAAGTTTTCCAAACTTACTTATGTCACCAGTCATATGATGCAAGCATCCACTATCTATAATACATGTATCATTCTTGCTAACATGTGAAATATGAGATTTTTCACTTTCATACCTTTCACCATCAGAATCTTCCTTTACAACAACATACACCATCTCAATTGATTCCTTGTCATCATCAGAACTAGACTCAATGTGCTCCTCTTCAACATTGTAGCATGATTTCTTTCCTGTCTTTGAAGTCCTTTTTCTTGTTGTACTTATGATTTCTTGAACTAGACCTAGTTGCAAAATGACCTACTTCATTGCACTTAAAATAGATAAGGGGTAGTTTACCTTTGAATTTACCTTTTCCTCTCGATAATCTCCTTGCAAGTAATGCTTCAATATCATCTTTAGATTCAGATTTAGTTTCATCTTTACTACTCTCATATTTCTTTGAATTGTCAATGGTTAGTGAGGACTTACGAGAAATTCTAAGTATAACCAAATTGTTATCATAATTGTTCAACTCAAATGTAGTCAACTAACCAACTAAATTTTCAAGTGTCAAATTATTACCAAACATAACTCTAACTTATTGAATTGCAAAAAAAATTATAGCATAAATGGGTAAAAGAGTTATGATAGCTTTACTTACAATATTAGAATCACTAATAATTCCTCCAACAGATCTGATTGAACCAACTTCTTTAATTTGGTTCAAATATTGTGCAACATTCTCACCTTCTTTCATTCTCATGTCATGGTACTTGCCTCGTAAACTTTCTACTTTAGCTCTCAACACATTTGGATCTCCACCATGTACAAGTGCCAATTTGTCCCACATTTGTTTAGCATGAAAATAGTTCTTGACATCATCAAACTCAATATCATTAAGAGCAGATGCAATTTCAATCATTAGACTATTATGATCTTTCTTCTCAACCATTTGTTCTAGAGTCATAGGAATTGGTGTTGTAGTGTATTTATTATCCAACCAATAAGTAGCATTATCACCAATTCCAAACAGATATAACCTCATTCCATTTTTCTATAAGGAAAAATTCTCCTTGTTCAAATCTGGTACCTCTCTCTTATACATATTTGGATCTTTAGCTCAAGTTCCTTCAAACTTCTTCCTCCTAGCACTATTCTTTGATACCAATTGTTAGATATCTTAGAGGGGGGTGAATCAGCTATCTCCAGTTATGCTACAGAACTTTCAAATACTTTAGTACCAATTCAACTTCATAAACATCAATAACAATAACCTAGTGATCTCATTCAACTTTACAATTCAATCTTGTAATCAATTTACTTCAAACTGTTACCTCATTGTTCCTGTTATTACCAAGTATCCAAAATATATCATTTATTTTACTTAACTATTACCGAGTTGCAATATTAAGTTAATATCATGATAACAAATTACAACTTAAAACATTCACACATTTGACACCATAATTTAACGTGGAAACCCTGTAAAGCAAAAAACCACCAAGGGCCAACAACGAAAGTAATTTTCACTCTTCTAAAGTGAGCTCTGCTAGGAGCCAACCTTGTTAAAGGTTTACATTCACATGTTTAGTGTGACCTTGTTAGAGGTTTTTGACATTGAGATCATCTAGACCTTATCACTCCTTGATCATGTCTAAAGAGTGGACTGCTCTAAAGGACTTACAAACATCACTAATCGATGTTACCATATATGATTTCACAGACTTGTTAGGTACACTCAGTTAAGAGATATTTCTTATACATAATAAATTAACAATTAAATAATCTATAAGATTAACACTACCTTGCTTGTTCAGATATATATTCTTCTCTTCTTCTTCCTCCTTTGATCTTTGTTTGGTTGTTTCACTTCTTCACACTTTTATTTAACTCGAACTCTACTTGATCATCCTTTGCTCTTCTCATTTCTCCTTACTTCTTTCCCTCTTCTTCTTAACAATATCAATAAACAATAATCAATAGCTCATCAACAATCAAATTCTCCTTAAATAGTAAACTTTGCTTCCAGATTCTTTTAGATTTTTCTACTTAACCATATCCATAGATATCATATTCATACCAAATATAATGAATCTAGACACTTAGAAAATAAAACTTTCGTTGAACTTTGTGCTCATCCTTATCTTGTTTCAATCTCCATCATCAGGTCATCGTTGTATTTTTCCAATCATAGATCTTGTAACCAAGTTTTGAGTCACGCCTTTGAACTTCTCGAACATTCTTTATTTTCATCATAAGTTGGCCTTAGATTATATCTTTCTTAACTTGTTCTTCCAAGCTTATACTCGGTGAACATTACATTTTACTCAAGAAATACATCACTTGATTAATACATGAATTACTTATTTATATTGTAGTAGCTCAGGGAATATTGTACTCCTTTCACCTTGTTATTCAATTTAGCTTGTATAACTCATTGAATACACATACTTCATCATTACATCACCGAATTATATGATTGTAAAACAATCAAACCAAAACTACATTATCATCGACCAACTCATTCAAATTCCAATTGAATAACATACTTATCAACTCTGTCATCATCATACTTTCTTCAAGTCCTCTCCATCAATCAAATGATGTGGTAATCTACTAAATTAGCATAATGTCTAGCCAATTAAGACTTTGACATCAATGAAAACATAACAAATGATCTGAATCTTTCACATACATTCATTGTAGTGCCTGCCCCTAGTTTGCATTTATGTTATCATTATCGAACTCTATTAGGCCAGTGTTATGCTTGATCATTAGTAGTATTGTTTTGAGATTATCAGATATTGTTTCACATTCAGTTGATTATATGGTGAGATTACTTAGTACTCTATACTTCATGCATACATGATGATTATTCAGTGATTTCAATTATTGATGATGATTAGTTAGATGGATTATTATGTGTCTTCTTATGGATACTTACCCCATACTGCATGTGTATGGTGTGCATGTATGTTTTCTTTATGTATGGTGTTTCTGACGTGGTCAAGGAAGGGAGTCGTAGTTGTAGACACCTAAAAACCTTTAGAAAATAAAGTATTTTTATTTTCTGAAAAAGTCCTGATGACATCGTCATTTATTAATTAATTTTTATGCCATTAAATCCCTTTATCTTAATTAAAAATATTTAATTAAGGAATCCCTCCCAAAAATGTTTAAATCTTATTTAGACATTATTTCCTTATTTATTAATTATTTAATTAATAAATTGACCAAAAAACCCAAAATAAATAAAAAAATTATTTTTTGCCCAAAAATTGGCCAATTTCCTTAAGACCACTAACCTCTTCCAAAATCTTCTAATCCTTCTTTAATTTTAATTAAAGGCTAATCCCATCATTTCCTACCCCTAATCCCAACTCAAAATATTTAATTAAGATTAAATATTAATCCTCATGTTTATTAAAAAAGTTTTAATAAATATCTCCTCAACCCAAACCCTTGAAATAAATAAAACTTTATTTATTTCCTAAAAATCTAATTTATCCTCACCCTAAGAAGTTCTAGACTCTTCTAGAAAGTCTTCATCCTCATCCTAGGAAATTCTAGACTATTCTAGAAAGTCTTTATCCTCATCCAAAGTCTAGACTCTTCTAGAAGATGTCTTTAAAACTAATCCTAATCCCCTCCTAACCTTGTCACATTCCCTAAACATGAGTTAAAACTTCCTAACCCAAGCCAAAGTTAACAAATATCTCCTCCTTCACCCACCCTCATTAAATGCCATCCACTTGCCTATCCCTAAGCTAATCCTAAACCATCCTAATCCATCATCTAATCATTTGCACAAGCCTAAGCAAGCTTAAAACCTTCCTAATCAAGTCCAAGTCGAAATTGCTCTCATCACCCTCAAAATATCTCAACCATAAAACTTTATGAAGCCCACTAGGCCATAAATGACTCTTCCAAGCCCTTTTATTGCTCTTACAAGTCATTATGAGGGTCTTTATGAATATTTTATCCCTTGAGCCTCCTTTGTTGACTCATCCTTCCCCTTTCCTCCATCCTCTCACCATGTGACATGTGTCACTCCTTGATTGGCTGTAAGGAAGCACAATCCATGTGCTCTTTTCTCATGCAATCTGAGCCCTCCATGAGCTTTTTCCCATCCTTGCATCTTAGCCCTCAATCCCTCAAGCCTCTTGCCTATAAATTGGATCCTTTCCCTTTGCAAAATAACACAATCCATGAAGTAAAGTCATAATGCCATTTTGAGAAGCCATTTTACATCAAAACCATACACTCACACCCAAATTCCAACTCCATTTGAAGCCCTTTTTGAAGCATAAGCTTGAGCATACATCCTATCTATTTAGACAAAGCTACTCAACAAGAGGGCTTCTCATTGAGAGAGCCCATTAATGGCTCATATTCTCAATTGAGAGCTCATCTGAGTCTATCTTGAAGTTTATGAATTTTGTTTAGTTTGTAGAAGCTTTATTTAAATTTGGTTTCTATTAGCATACTAACATTGCTCATATACAGTAGTCACATGCTAATCGGGATCTACACGATGCACCACTTCCTATCATTGCCTGTTTGGCTTAGAATATTGTGTTTGTACATGCATGGATTTTATGTAGATTGCAGGTACCGGGTATCGACTTCGTTGAATTACCAAGATAAGCGTACCCTATTGCATTATCTCAATGGTAAGAGAGGGGAGATAAATTCTTAACTCCAAATCCTAAACCTTTAAGCCATTTGTCCTAGAAAATTAGAACAAGTATCTGAGTTGACTACCCTCCAAATGCGTTGAATGATGTTAATTCATGATTATAACCCTTTAGTTTGATTTTGTATATGTTTTGCTATGATGGGTTTTCGTATTTTATTTTATGAGTTTTTGGTGATTTTTCTATTAATTAAGTCAGATTAAATGATTTAATTTAATGGATAATTATTATGGTATTTTTAATATTTAATTATATTTAATTAATTAGGAAATTAATTAAATAAAAGAATTAAATTTGAAGATAAAAGTTATAAGAATAATTTTAGAAGGTAATAATATTTATTTAATTTTAAAAAATATATTTAGAGTTTATTTTTAAATAAATGCTAAATAATATTATTATTTAAATTAATAAATATTTTATCAATTAACATTTAAAAAATAAATTAAAGCATGAAAAGATATTAAATTATTAAGGGTTTTAAAATTGCATAAAGTATGCATGAGATTAAAATATAACAAATTAATTAAAAAGTGAAAAAAGAAATTAATGTATTAAAAGTTTTATGATTGCATGATGCGTGCATGAGATTTAAATTTAATTAATTAATTAAAAGAGAAGTCAAGTAAAAATTAAATAAAGTTGTTTTATATTTTATAAATGTGCATGGAAAAGATAAAGAAAAGATACATAAAAGTTAATAAAGAGTTAATGTCTGGTGAGCAAGGAGTCCTCTCAGGTGAATGCAGTATTAGTACCCCGATTTGGGGAGAGAACTCTTTATCACAAATTGAGGGTTCATTTTCAAGGGACGAAAGTTTTGGGAAGGACCACGAATTTTGGAATGGAAAAGAATTTTGGAAAAGAGAAGGCTTTGAGAGGAGGAATTTCTCTACAATCGTCTTAAGTGTAGTGATTAGCATCAGAGTCCAGGGAGATGCTTGTGATTATTCACTCAATCTAATACGCTTTTTCTTTCCTATCTTCATCGTGATTGTCAAATGGCTATCTGAATATTCTTGTGACAGGTGCTTTCAATTTTGTGAATTTCCAGTATGCCTGTTAATTCTTCTATATACGTAGAAATTGAAATATCTTAGAAAAAAATCATCCATTAATTTTGCAAATTAGATATTAAACTAGGGAGGGTTTAAGCTTTAAAAAGAATATTCTATTTTAGAAATTCAAATGGTTAGTCGAATTTTTCCTATCAGGCTAGGGTTGCAAATGTTTAAAAATATATACATATATGTAGTTATATTACTAGAGGAGTATTGTTTGTTTTAATTCTTTTTATTACAATTTTTTTTATAAAACAAAACTTATTATATAATCAAATTTAAAAATATATATATATATATTTACATATTACAATTTAGGGGAAGGGTTTTGTTTTGAGTTTATAAATTGACAAGTTTTGTATATATATATTATATATATATATATATATATATATATATATATATATATATATATATATATATATATATATATATATATATATATATATATATATATATATATATATATATATATATATATATATATATATATATATATATATATACTAAAAAAAAAAAAAATGATTGGGAGGGCGAGGGCCACCAACCCCCACCCTTCCCCTCCCCCCCCCTGCCCCCCCCCCCCGCCGCCCCCCCCCCCACTTACCTCTCCCCATGGGCTTTTTATACTGCTTGCAGTGCAGACTGTCTTGTCACCGTAGCAGCAGTAATGATTATTGTTGCATGTGGCAATAGACAACTTGCGACCACATGACAGCCACCTGTAAAGGCAAAGGCCAGCAAGCCTAAAATGCTTTTAAAAATGCATTCTTTTCTTTTTTCTTTCAATTTGTATTATAATTAATATTTAATTTTATTTAATTTAAATTATTATTTATTAATAAATTTTATTAGTAATTAATAATTTAATTAATGAACTTTAATATAGTTTATTTTAATTAGTTATTAATAACTTTATTAATAAGTTTTGTTAATTATTAAGTAATTAATAATTAATAATATATTAATATTGTTTATTTTATAACTATTAGTTGAATTTAATTAAACAAAGTTTTATTTAGTTTATATGAATAATAAATATTATGGAATAAGATTTTAAATTTATTCATTATTTAAAATGATTTATTTATTTAAAATAATGAATTATTGGTTATAAGACAAGGGAAACTATGTAAATTGTTCAAATATAAGAACAAGGTAAATTGTAAGGGTTAAATTGTAAATCGTAAGTACTCGCAAATTGCATTGAAACAAAAACTAAAAACCTTACATTTAACTCAACGATATGTTTTCAAACTTAAACCAAACTATAAGATTAGTCTGTTTTCTGTGTATTGTCTATGTTTTGGGGTTTTGGGGTTGACCTAGCCTTTACCAGTCTTAGGTTGTTACCAGAGGCTCGGGTGTTATGTGTTTGTGATGTCATGCTAATGTTTTGATCTCGATCTTTTTAAAACCCAACCATGGTAATGTGATGGTATGCTTTATGATATGTTTGTATTTATTGTTCGTTATTGCTTTCCAGTGTTCTTGTGTGAAGCTGAGGTGATTGTTATGAGATATTTGACTTAACCATTTTTGAGTCTTCAATCAGTTATTTTTGGATGCTTTCTAGTTGCTCATAGAGAACTGATGTGATTATTGTGAATTATCTCTTGATGCTTTCCAGTCACTTGTATAGCACTGAGGTGATTTTATATGATTATTGATTTGTGCTTTTATGAGCCTAGGGTAAGTAATCTATATGTAATGTCAGAAAGTGGCTTGCAATGGGGGCTGGGGCCCTAAGTGGTTCCTAGGGTAACCCATTGCAAGTTGTTTAATAAGTGAAAACACTACACTAAATGGGAATAAAATGAACCTAATAAGAGTCTTTCTATGTTCTCCCCCATGCCTCGAGTGCTAGTACAGACCAGGATGGGAGTAGAGAGAATGCTTGGTTGCAGCCTTGCATTTGTAGTATGCCTTGTTAGTACAAGAGATACTAATGGCCGCATAGGGATCACTAGGAAGCCAGGGTCCTGAGAGACTGCTAGGGTAACTCTAGCATGATTCATGCGATGACACTTGCCCCACTTACATAGTAGGTTTCCTACGTGTCTTTGTGTGCCTCTGGGAATTAGATGTTGACTTATCTTGGAACCTTTGAGTTAGATTGCTTTTAGGGTTTCCCAAACTTAGAGAGTATTTTTGATGTTTGGATTGATATCCTATTTGGGACTTGAGAATATCTCCTCAGCGCGGTGGGAGTGGGCCATTTAGGTTCCACGCAGTTGGGTGGTAGTGCTTTTTACTCTTACCATTGAGATCCGTCTGTTGATGTCATGGCTGGAGTTTTCTTGTCTACTTATCACTTCATTCTATCTTTGTATCATTATGATGGATGGTTATATCTTATGATATATGTTTATATCTTTTAAGATGGATGGTTTCATTTATGGTATTGTATTTTGTATCATGGAATCCAAGGAGGATGATGTAATTCTATTTTTATAAATGTATATTCTTTTAGCCTTTCATACCCTATGACATGTACAACGGATGATTGAGCATTCCAAATTTCATTTGCCAAGAGGCGTTTGGAACAAATGTATATTATTTAAATGGACATTGGACTTTTTAATTATTCTTTCATATGGATGTGGTATTCATTAGACTAGTATTAATTAAATTTAAGTGTGATTCAACGTCATGGAATCCTTAAGGAATGTAACCTGTTATGTATGCTTTTAGTTGATTGTATGTTATTGCTTCTACTACTATGTGTTTGATGTGTATGTTTTATCTTTATTGTTCAAAAATAAATGTTTGGAAAACTTAGTAAAACTTTAGGTTAATTCTTTTGGATCCCTTAGTGGGGCGTTACATTCATAGAATTCTCAATTACATCATCAGTTGAGGCTAACAATTAGATGTAGTTTGCATCCAAGAGACTAAAATGGAATTGAAAAATGTAGAAAAAGTATTTGGTGTTTGTTACCAGTGGTTTAGTTTCTTTGTGGAAACTGCTAGTGCATCTAGTATTTTGGGTATTCTATGGAATCCAAGGACTATTAAACTTGAGCTAATATCAAATTGAGGTACTATAAGTTGGCTAAATTTATCTCTATGACTATTATATTTGTGCATTTTTGGTGAATGTGTCTGTCCCTATTAAAATAGATAAAAAAGAAACTAGTTTGGGAGGAAATATCTAGAGTTTCAAGTAGGTTGCTACAACAAGTGGTTATCACAATGGGGGACTTCAATGCTACTCTATCTCCAATGAAGAAGAGGGGAGGAGGTTGAATTCCCAACAAGGGGCAATTGGACTTTAGTCAGTTTGTGTCCTCAAATGTGTTGTGGGAGCAAGTAACTAAAGGTGGGTCCTTTGCCTGGACCAACAAGAGATTGTTTTTTGAATATCACAAAAAAAATGATCAATTCTTCTTGGTTTGGAATTGGAATATCCTTCCCCTCCTTTTTGAAGCAAGCATATTGGGAAATTTTCCTACTTGTGCAGAAGGACAAGATCCCTACAAGGTGTCCTTTCCAGTTCGAGTTTATGTGTTTAGGAAGAAAGGCTTTATGGAAATAGTTTAATTGATGGTTGTATTCACCAAAAGAGAAAGGTAATTTAGAATTTTAGTTCTACAAGTTAGAATTCATGAAACAAAATCTTAAAGCATGGAAGAGTCCATTTTGGAGATATTTTTGTTGAAAAGATATTCTTGGAGAGTGATCTGGAGGCTCTAAATAGTAAGGTGTTGGTTGAGGTTATGGATGAAGTGGATTGCAAAATAGGAAAAGATTTTTTAAGTCACTATATTGAAATATTGCAGAGGGAAGAAGTCTACTCGAAGTATAAGTCTTAGGAAAACTAGTTTAAAGATGGGGGTCATAACACAAATTTTTCACAGCTTTGTCAAAGAAAGAATAAACGTCAACAAGATATTTTATATTTATCTTGAAGATGGATTAGTAATTAAAGAATAAAATATCTTAAATAAGGAGGCATAGGACTCTTTCTCAAGGTTTTGGAGTGCAAACACCTTGGGTAGGTATAAAGCGTAGGAAGAAATCCTGGATGTTATTACTAGCTTAGTTTTGTCGGATGATAATTGAATATTGATGGAACATATGACTATCAAAGAAATTAGGACATAAAACTTTAGCTTGGGAGAGACAAGGCTCCTAGTTTAGACAGATTTCAAGTATTCTTTTTATTAGAATTTTTGGCATTTGTTGAAAAAATAGCTTCTCAATGTGGTACAAGGATCTAGGAAGTTTGGATTGATTTTTAAAGACTTCAACAACACTTTAGTGATCCTTATTCTAAACAAGGATAAGCAATCATCCTTTGATGAATTTTTACCAATCTCCCCGTACAACACGATCTATATGATCATTTCAAAGGTGACAACAAATAGATTGAAGATAATTATCAACAACTTGATTTTCCCTTAAAAAAAGTGGTTTTAGTCTCATTAATAATATTGTAAATGCTATTATTGTGGCCCAAAAGGTGATTTATTTGCCAAGAGCTAGAAAAAAAAGTTACATGATGGTAAAATTAGATATTTGTAAAGCATATGACTGAGTGGATAATGGCTTCTTGATCCAAGTGTTGAATAGATTAGGCTTTGGCAACGAATGAACAAGGTGGATAGGTGGCATGATCTCATAATATAAATCTTATTTATTTTATTTTTAATGGTAGTACCTAGGGCTTTTTGGAACTTCCTGGGGTATTTGAAAAGGGGATCCCATCTCTCCCTTTATATTCATCTTATTGGTAAAAGGGTTAGGCAAATCTATCTCAAGGAAAAGGGTTAATGGGTAGTGGAAAGGAATTTGCATTACAAGGGGTATTGATGTCACAACCCATTCCTAGTTCATTGTTGGTACCCGTTTCTTTGGTGTAGCTTTAATATATGTGGAAAGGACTATGAAGAGAGTCTTAGAGGCTTAAAGTTTGGTATTAGGGAAGAGTGTGAATTGGAGAAAATTAGAGACTTTTTTTAAACACAAAAGTCGAAGCCTAAAGAGCAGTAATAAAAAAATTTTCGTGTTCACATCAATAGAATGCTCAACAAGTTTTTAGGAATTCAAATAGATGAAGGAATTGGAAGGGTTGAACATTGGAAGGAATTAGTTTATGGACCTGTTATTCTTGTTGAGAAGGATGGAAGAGCAAGTGCCTAAAATTGGTGGGTCGCTTGTTAATGTTAAAAATAGTCATCTTTGTGATGATAATATTCTTAATGGCATGCTTCAAGATATGCGTAGATTTATATTGAATGGTTCTCAAGAGAAGGTTCAATTTCTCATGGCTTGGGATGAGATTTTTTATCCCAAAGGAGGGGGTGGAGTGGGCTTAAGAGACTGGAAACTCCTAAGCACAAGAATGAGTGCCAAATTGGTGTGTCAGATGGATGCACAAATTGACCAGAGATGGGTGAAGTATGTGGATAGTTTGGAGGATGAAAGGATATTGACTATAAACAATCTTCTAAGGGTCTCAACCTTGTGGAACTTCCTCATCAATTGTAGAAGTATGATTATAGATCATGTTACTTGAAAAGTTGGAAACAAATAATGTGTCAACTTCTGGAGTCATTCTTGGATGGTCATGAAATCCTGGAAGGTGACAAGGTTTCATAGAATATAGTTAACTCAACCAAGAGAATGTGGGGTGAAAAGGTTGGAAATTTTTTGGACCTAACATCCTTTGCGCCAAGCAGGTTATTGAAGCAAAAAGATCATGCATCCTTAGACCTATCCCTACTACCTAACCATGTGAAAAGAAATTTTAGGAAAAAGGAAAGTCATGGGATCCACAAAGCAAGATGTTCTAAAATGACGAGGATAGAAGAGTGAGAATTACTCTATAATTATTGGGCATTCACTATTGGAGAATGCACATAGGAAAATAGAATGGGAATGTAGCTTATGTTGGCATGGTTCTTGCCTGCCTAAAGCAAGATCTTTCACTTGGTTAGCTAGGAATGGTCATATTCTTGTGGGGGATAGGTTAATACAATTAGGATTTGATGGTCCATTTAGATGTGTCTTGTATAATTAGGAAAAAGAGACTTTGGATCACCTTTTTTTAAATTGTGAACTTGCACAAAAGGCATGACATTTCATCCTTCAAAGATCAAATTGGAAGAGGCCTATGCCAACCAAATTGAAGAACTGGCAAAAATCTTGGTTTATTCCAAAATAGTCATCCACTTTTGCGATAATTTGGCACATTTTTGCATCCATCACTTTGTGGGAAATTTTTAAATAACAAAGCGTGAGGATGTTCCAAGATAGGGTGAAAGCACTATATAGATCGTTAATTAAATCAAAATGTGTTATCTCAGAATTTGTTTCAAATGTGGCTTCCAATAGTAATCTACGTAAGGTACCCTACAATCAAAGGGATGTTATGATATAATGGAGTTGGACCTTGGTGAAATTCAGGTCCATTAGTGGTCCTAAGAGGGTTAATCCTCTTTTGGATGTGGATGTAGCTAGAAAGCTTACTTGTCCAGAGGCCTCTTGATCCGAGTTGGATCAAAATCAACTCTAATGACCCTTCAAAGGTGAACCCTAAATTGTTGAGAATTGGTGTAGTGGCAATAAAAAAAGACAATAATATTTTAGCCATTAGAGCTAAGAGAGTAACAAACTATGCCAATATTCAAGTTGAATGATTAGCAAGAATTGAGACAATTTTGTTGGGTATTAAGTTGGGTGCTTAGAGGCTTCATTTTGAATGTGACTCATAGATTGTTGTTAATGGGATTGCTAAAGGGGAATTGCATCCATGGTACTTGAACAAATATATAGAAACTACAATGGGTGTCACGGGATCACTAAGTGACAACTTTGAACATTTTGAAGATATTGGATTTGTTGATCCTGTAGACTTAATTTATTTTATCAACATGTAATTGAGGGGGGTGGTCATATGTTGTGTTTCATCCAAAATGGTGGCAAAAGTATTCATTTTTTGGCAAGTGGTTCATACAGTTTGTAAGGAGTTAACATGTATGCATTTTCTAATAAGAATTGATATGATGGTGTATTTAATAGTGCACAATTCCTGTTGGAGTCTTTAATGATGACTTTTATTGGTTTCCACCTCTTTGTTTTTGTTGATGCTTAGTGAATATTTAATGAGATACTATTAGGAGTGTTTCTAGGTGTGCAAAATGGAAGCCAACTTTTTATTATGGACTTCATGCCAAATTTTGTCATTTATAGGGTCATTCATAGTCAAGAGGCTTGGTAATGTGTTCAAAATTGATGAGGAATAATTTTGGAATGCTTCATTCTTGATCTTTAGGGAATACTACTCGAAGCACGATTGGCATCCCCACTCTAATTTGGATATCTCATCCCTCTTTCTAGCATTGGCTTTGATGGTTGAATCATAGAAAGAGGAGGTATTACATGTGTTTAGGGCTTGTTTAGAATCTAGATGGGCAAAAGGTGTGGAGGACATTGTGAATAGAGAAGAAATTGGTGTGGGTTGCATATGGGTCTTGACCCATGACAATTGATTGGTGTAGGTGATGATCAAAGATTCATGATGACATAAATTCAAATCACAATGTTGATGCCTTTGTAGACTATTCTCAATGAGAGATAATCTACATGCTTAGTTATGAAAATTAAAAGTGTAATATTTTAATATTAGAGACATGATTGTACCATTAGATAATTCTTAACCAACCCTTATGTACATTCTTAATAATGAAAATTAAAGGTGTAATCATTTGATATTTGAGACTATATTAGACCATTAGACATAATTGTATGCATCATTGTTTCACACCCCAAATTTAAATTTACTTTTTATTTCTCACTAGGAAATATCAAGTTGCATAGTGGACTTGATTAAGTCTAAAAGATTTTCTTATTTAAATAAATAACATAGAAAAATTATTTCATATTTTATATTCTTAGATACTTATCATAACATATTATCAAACCTGAAATGAATTTAAATTCATATACTTTACATTCCATAGAACACCAACATTTGAGTTAAAAATAAGTATTTGTCCAATATATTAGAAATGAAAGAGAGATTTTTTGTCCCTTTTTATATTGATAATAATGAAAATAACACACGCACATATACATATTAGCAACATAGGTTGTCATTAGTTATTGAATTGTAGACACAAAATTATATTTAGACTGAAAATCAACTATCAACAAAAACCCCAAACTAGAAATATAATACAATTGTAACAACATCATAAAAAATACCTTTAAGACAAACTGTATCCATATAAAAACCAACAACTAATAACCCAAAGTTACTAAAATAGAACTACTCAATAAGAGCTTACAACAATCTATCATAACCTAAATTGTAACATCTGTTGTAGTTGTTTTAAACATAAAGTATCGTGACTATGAAGCTAAAGAAATTGGAACTCTATTCAATCCAAGTGATTGTTAATCTTTGATTGATCTTTAGAACCAACATACAATTAAGAGCACAAAAATGTTATCTTACATATGAATTTAGAGTAAAAATTTAACATTTCACCTCCTAGATGAATATCGTGATTAAAAAATACAACCATGCATCTACTTTTCCAATTTTTTATTGGTAAACAATTGAAGCCTTTATATTATATTAAAATAGAAAAAGTTACATTTTTATCTGTTTAAATGGGCGCTAGTAGGAAAGAACAGAGAAAGAAAACCTCCAGTCTTGCCCAGGACTAAAGTCCTATATTATACAGACTTAAAAGGGGCATACCCAAGTATGCATGAATCTCTTATATTCATGATTTTACATAATTAGATGATACATTTACATAGATACTTCTGGTGTAAAGAAAAATTGGGTATGAAAATGGCGAGATTCCAACTTTTAATCTTCAAAGATTATACCAAGCATCTACATGACAAAATATAACTATCTTCCAATTGGGGATTAGTAATCACAATCAATGTGGTAAGAAGAAAGATGTTAGGATAATATCCGATCAACATACTAATATTCTCTGCAAAAAAAAGTTGTAGGAAGTAATTCCAATTCATTCCTATTTAAGGATTACCACACTTCAAATATAATATTCATAAATTCACTCTAGCTAATGTTGGGCATTAATCATACGTGTACTAAACATTGACATATTAACAATATCCTAAGCTGTATTAATGAGATTTATAAAAAGAATTATGCAATACTTATGATTGTCTTCTAATTATGAAACTCAATCTGCTATTTGTTCAGATTACCATTAATTCTTAGAGTGAAATGTATTTTCATAATCCTCTCTAAGCTAAACTGAAGGCATTTTATTACTTACATTTAACTACTACAGAAGTTAATACTAATCAAAAAATACTATCAGCCTACTGGACAACATTCAACACAAAGAACTCCTCTGCTAAAAATAGCCATAGTCAAGAAATAAACAAAGAAGGGAAATATAGTTCTCTGATTTGTAATCCAAACATAGGTACGAAACCCATATTAGTATATAAAACCTTACTACTTTAGGGCCAAAATTATCTTACTAGTGCTAAACAGGTCAAATTTTTCTATCAAGAGCTAAACTATATGTTCATTAATGAATCCTTTATACATAATATATTATTTGTTCAAAAAACTATCTATATTATCCCTACTAGCAGGTTTTGGCTTATGCCCAAAATGTTAGATAATGTACTACATCCATACCAATTTTAGACAATCCTTATATTAACATAAAACCTAACCTAAAAAAACTATAAAAACAAATACAATAGAGTTTATAACTAGGTAAGGAGTCAAAGAAAAACCAAAAGAGGCCACACCTAGGGCCATAACCAACAAATATTGCTAAACTAAAAGAACTTAAACCTGTTAGGGGCTATCCTTAACATAGCAAACCCAAAAGAACCAGTCCATCACAGAGCTCTTTAATGTTGAGCCTCCTCCTCTTTCTTCCAGCATACCATGACTATGCCCTTGGCCTTTTCCACATCATCTGTTATCGACCCTAGCGAGAATACATACGTTGTTAATTCTCTGCTAGACTTGATAAAATTTGACAGTGAGAATTCCAGTCTACCCAAGGCATTAAAATTGATATTTGGCTTGACATAGGCTTCAAATGCTTGAAGAAAATTGATCAGCCAGTCCTTTCTACGGTCTTCACGCACTACTGGCCATCTAAGCAAGAAATTAATGTTGGCCTCTATTTTTGGCCATGCATTGAAGAATTTTATGTTGTCTCTAATGATCATGGATGGTCTCCTAGTGACATTAACAAGTTGTAGCTCCTATGGTTCATATGCCATGTGTACCTCAGGGAGTGGAATACACAATTTTTCATCCACGCTAAAGATAACATTTTATAGACCTACTAACCAGGTGATATCAAAGATGTTATAACATAACTATTTCCCCTTTCTCGACACTAGCTTTAGTCAGGCATCCTATGAAGGTACTTATTATAGAGTTGTTGATTCGCCAAGTAAAATCATAATTGAATGCCCTCTCCCCAATAGCCCAAGTGATAGTGAACCTAGTAATGTCATCTACTGGATTAAGAATTCTATTCCATCTTTCCTGCTTCATGGATTCTCTAAATGCCATTGTCCTTACTTCCAGAGCATGAAAGAGGACAATTGAAGACTCCATGCTTAACCTATCTTCTACAAGGATTGCTAAGTTAAAAAAATCGTGAAAAGTTTTAGGAAGCCATACTGGAAATAACAAATGGCGGTCACTCATATAACAAGGTATTGATTATATTTGACACACATGTATGAATTAAACCATTAAAAGACACTACTAAACTTTAGCCTAATCTTAATGATAATTTCCTAGATGCCTCATGATTGTAAGTCTCGCTTTTCACTGTACATGTATCTTAATAATTACTACTTGAAGTGATGCTTATATTTTGTTCTAAACCTAAATATTTAATCTCAATTTATCCTACTCTGCATATAAAGTCTTCTCCCTCCACTCCTTGATTTGCCAATTTATTTGTGTTTGAGTTGCCATCACGGAAAATATGTTGAATTCTAACCTCCTCAAATTGATCTATAAGGCTTAATACATTTCCAATTTAGCATTTAAAATCCAATTTGGTGTCTGTCGCTTTCTGACTACATTTAATATAATTTGGGAATCACCTCAATGATTAATTTTTAAAATTTTATTTTAATACTTAATTTTAAGCCTTCTTTTAATACTTCTAGTTCAACTATGGTATTAATAATAATGCCTAAAGGTTTTTCTTGTTTTAACAACCATTCTCCATTTTCTAATCTTATTATGCATCCCAATCCTGCTTTCATAGGGTTCCCTCTAGATGCTCCATCGAAATTTAATTTCTTCCACCCTATCGGAGGTGCTTCCCATATGCATTCTCTTCTAGCTACATAATCCTTTTTTGGATACACTAAGGGGGGATTGATCAGATGTGTCCAATTTTTCCTCATATTCCCATCCCATTCTGAGAATGTCCCTTTTGTTTTAGTTGTATTCCTAAGATGGCAGTTCACAACTTCTGTGATACCTGCCTCAACTTTATTGAGAAGCAAGATCTTACTAAGCTCTATATTCTAAAATATTCATATATTTCTTTCCTTCCATATTTCCCACATAATGATAGATGGCATTATATTCCAAAAAATTTCATAAATACTAATCTTGTTTTCAATTGGCCATCCCCTTAGAAGACCCTGAATATCCTGTGGGAGACGAGTAGTCCACAACAACTTATTTTTAACCTAATATTAGCAATCTTGAGCAAAGGAACACTCAAATAGTAGATGATCTGAGTTTTCAAAATTGCATTTGCATACAATGCATCTAGAAGGTCCTTTGAATCCCATTTTAGTAAATCTGTCAGCTATTAGATTCCTATTTTGAATTGTCGCCCAAAGGAAGATGCCTGCCTTAGGTAGACAAGTTTAATCCCAAAATAGATCTAGGGGGATATCAATATTATCCCATCTTTGCAAATTAATTATAAGATTGTAACCTAGCTTGACTTTATACATTCCATCTTGAGATGCTCCCCATATAAGTTTATCTTCATGATTATTATGGCTCACCATTCTTTCCTTAAAGATATTCTCAAGGATAGTTTTATCTATTAATGGTATATTGACATCATCTTAAGATTTATAGGCCCAAATCTTTGAATCATCAATGTTTACCAAAGTTTTGGCATCTGAAACCTTGGGTCCCCATAGGTTAGTTAATTCAATAATGTTGTTTCTAGATATTCTCGAGTTAATGATTGGAGGCAGACCATCCCAAGAGTCTTCCTAGAATAATGTCTCCTCTCCTCTACCTAAATCCCATTTTAGATATTTGCTGACCAAAGGCTTGCATTTCAGCATAAAATTCCAATTTTCTAATCCACCTCGAGGTTTCCTAATTCTAAAGAGCGACAAGGGATCTAGTGGATTAAGATATTTGTTGTATAAAATTTTTGCCCATTTTGTAATCTTTTTCCTTGTATAAACGCCATACCAATTTAGCTCCTAAAGCCTCATTTTGCCAACATAGATTTTTTATGCCCAAACCTCCTTGATTCTTTGGTCGGCATATCTTATCCCATTTAATTAGTGCTTGCTTATTTTTTTTCATTTGTTCCACTCCAGAAGAAACTTCTTAGCTTCCCTTCCACTTTTTATTGACAAAGGCAGGTAGAGGGAGACAAGATAGAGAGTAAGTAGGAATAACCGATAAAATGAATTTAATTTTAATTACTCTATCTGCCTTAGTCAACCATTTTCCTTTCTATGATTCTGTCTATTTTTCAATTCTTTCTAGGATGTTAACCCATCCTATTTTGTTCTTGAATCCTTTTTCCAAATATATCCCTAGGTATTTACATGGAAATTTACTCTTTTTATAGCCCATTTGTCTGCATATATATATTCTTCCATGTCTCTTGGAGTGTTTAAAAAGTAAATTTTCAATTTTTCTGCATTCACCTTCTATCCTGATGTAGTCGTATAATCCATTATAAATTTTTTAAAAGCTTTGGTTTCTTCCTTGGTACTAATTCCTGGAAGAATGGTGTCATCAACAAAGTACTAATGGGTAGTATTTGGAACATTTTCTGTTACAGTGATACCCTTTATTTGGCCTTCACTTTGTGCTTTTGGATTGCTCTAACAAAGGGTCTTGCCATTATTATAAAAAGAAAAGGTGATAAGGGATCTCCTTACTGAATACCCCTAGAGGTCTTGAAGAATCCTTTAGGAATGCCATTAATTACCAATGATATTTTTGGAGTAGATATGTAGTTAAAGATTACATTTATCCATTGTTTGGAGAAACCAAACTTTTCTAGGCATTTACATAGAAACCTCCAATCTACTACATCATATGCTTTTTGTATATCTAACTTCATAAACATACACGCTTCTTTATTTTTAACAGTTGAATGCATAGTTTCCTATATGATGTATATTCCATCAATGATTGATCTTCTTGGTACAAATCTAGTTTGCTTCTCTGAGATAATCCTTGGAAGCAATGTTTTAATCATATTGGCTATTGCTTTGGAATATATTTTATATATTGTAGCAAAGAGCTATGAGACTAAAATCTGAAGGTAACATAGCTGCAATTTTTTTGGGTATTAATGCTAGGAAGGTATGGTTAATTTTCGTAAGAATTGATCCCCTATTCTTGGTTGCCTCAATTACTTTCCATAATTCTTCTCCTAAAATTTCCCAACACTTTTGAAAGAAAAAAGCTTGGAAACCATCAAGCCCTGGGGATTTATCAGGACTAAGATTGAAGAAGGCTATTTTAATTTCTTCTTTTGTAAAAGGTTTTCTAAATTCTATGTTTCTCGTTGTCCTCCTCTGTTATCACTTTGGGTATATTATTTAACATTATTTCTTGTTTGGTCAAATTAAATGAATCATGGTTGTTTAATAGATTCTCATAATATGTTACAAAGGTACTTGCTATTTCTATTGGATTATCAATTTTACTACCATTGTTGTCTTGAATTTGATTAATAGTTTTAATAGCTCTATTCTGTATAGTACTATTATGAAAGAATTTTGTATTTCTATCTCCTTCTGCAAGCCATTTTTCCTTCTTCTTTTTTTGTCTTCAGCTTGAATATCCTCTTGTTTAGCTAGTAGTTATTTTTCTTTAGGGCCCGTTTGGTTGCTAGAATACAACCAGAATAGTCATTGAAGATTATAATATGATTTTTATTCTTTGTTTGGTGCACAGAATTGGAATGAGGAATAGGAAAACATATTCCCATTCAAGCCTGAAAATGAGCACTTGTCCATTCCAAAAAATACCTGTTATTGGAATAGGCAATTTCTATTCTCTGTTTGACTTTTCCAAATTTAATAATTTTTTAGGTCTGTGGCTATACGCAGGTAAAGGTTTTCAATATTTTAAATAGTTTCAGTAATTTTCCAATGGTGTTTATTGCATCTTCAGAACAACATCCATCATTTTATTCGCCTACATAGACTTCTACGCTATTACCACCATGGTAGAAGAGATGTCAACACAGAGTTACATTGAAGTAAACATTAAAGCAGCTTATTCCTTAGCACTTCAGAGCCAGAGAGAAGCATGCAAGCTACAACAAACATTTGTGGATTCCATCGTTGTTGCCGCTCGTGAAAGAGATTGTTTCTCCAATCAAAACTCTTTAATCATATGCAGATTTAAAGTAATGTATTTTAGAATGAATCTAAGGGACTTTTTTTTTTGCCATCTACACTGAGTGCAACCTACTAGGTAGTGCAAAACCATAAGGAAATTGACGAGAAGTTATAGAGGCATTATACAGTGCCTTAACAAATAATCAATAAGTACCAAAGAATGTAGGGAAGAATACCACAGGTAGAAGATTTATCAATTTAACCTTATTCTAATATAATATATACATGAATCCAACCCTATTCCAATTTAAGCTTGTATAACCAAACAGGGGATAAACAAGATTTGATTACAATTTTCCATTCCTATTCTTCATTCCCCATTCTCATTCAAATTTTGTATTCTACTTCCCAATTCCTATACTTGCAACCAAACGGGCCCTTAGTGAATTTTTCATTATCCATACCATTTTTATTCTTTAATTTATCTTGGAAAATACTATTGAAGTGTGTTTTGTTCCACTTTTGTATGTTTTCTTTGAGCATTTTAAGTTTTGATACAAAGTAGTACATTTTTTATCCTATAAACTTACCTTCATCCCGCCATTGTTTAATATTTTCCATGAATGCTTAATCTAAGAACCACATTTTTCACATTTGAATGAGTTCCTAGTTAATTTCTTAGGTTCTGTTAATTAAATTTTAACTCGATAATTATCTGATCCTGCTATTGGTTGTATAGATGCTATTATAGAGAAATCCAATTCTACTAGTTCTCCTTTGAAAAAAGAATCGATCCAGTTTTTCTGCAATATAACTAAAATCTTTTCTTCTATTGTTGCATGTGAATACTCCATTGTTGGTAGGTATTTCTAATAGATTATTAGCTCTGACCCATTCTCTGTAGCCTATAGTGGCTCTTGACACATTCTAAGTGCCATCAAATTTCTCTTTGAGGTCAAGGATGGCATTGAAGTCACCTCCTATAACCATATTTGTATCAAGGTTAAGCTTCTTTTATCTATATTCTGAATAGGTCCATATACATTGACGGGAATGAACTGGAGATTATTCTTATTACTTGATACCTCACTTCCCATCCAGTTATTGTTTGATACTATAATTTTGATATTTACTACTCTATTGTTCCAAATGATTCTCGTTCCCCCTGATGCTCCATCTAATTCCTTCATTTATGCATTCCATCTTCCTAGTTTTTTCTTTAGTTTCTCCCCATCTCCTTTGTTAAGCTTAGTTTCTTATATCATAATTATATCTTACTCAAATATTGTTATATTTCATTTTAACATTCTTTGTTATGCCCCTAGCATTCCATGTAATAATCCTTATTGTTCTTCGAGAAGGCTCTTCCCCTACCCAGACTTACATACCTCAAATATCTTTTTTTACTCTTTGGCTTGGCCATCTACTTCTCCTAACTCTTTTAGTGATTTTTTGCCTCTTTTTGTTTTAGATTTGTCACATTTAGGAGTTTTGAATCCTTCTTGATTAATTAAGATACCCAAGTCTTCGATATTTATTTGGTTCTTATTTTCTTTTTTTGATTCTTCCATATCTATTTCCTCATCTATTAAATCTCTTATAATGTGTTTTGATGTTTAATTTTCTTCTTCCTCTACATCTATATAATTTTTCTAAACTTTCCTTTTCCTGAATCTTAGGTGTTCTTGCTAGTACACCAAATTCTTCCCATTTTTGTGACTCACCATTTTGACCTGTCTTTGTATTATCATCTTCTATAGTATTCTCTTCACTGTCCTTTAAGATGGCTTCTATTTCTATAGGGATCAAACATTCCTCTACTTTTTCTTTATCCTTTGGAGATTTTATCCCTTCCTTGCCTTCTGCATTTTTCTCTTCTATATTTTCCATTGTCAAGTTGATTTGCTGATTCATATTATTTTCTATACTATTTTAATCCTCAATTTTTTGACTATTGTTTTCCTTTGTTCTGTCTTCCTTTGATTTGTTTGCTCTACTGCTATCCATGTTGATTTTTGTCTTTGCATTTTTATTTTCCTTTTCTATACTAAATTCTATGTACTGCTATCTTGACTCATGTTCTTGGTGATATTGTTCCCGTAACATAGTCTAATCTTCTATATCAGCTTGTAATAGCTTAATCTCATGATTCATTTTATACCATTCTTTAATGTTTTTTTTGTTGTTTCTTGCATGATGACACTTTCCTTGAGACAAATTTTGCATTCTTTCAAAGCTGCTAATGTGATCATTTCCTTGTCTGTTCCTTTATTTCTCTCTTTTATTGCTTCTGCGCTTTCTTGTTGTCTTTGATTTTTGCTTTTTCTAACTATTTGTGTACTTGATTTTTGTATATTTTGTTCTATACTTTCTCTTACTTTTGATTCTTCTCTCTGCTTATGCTTGACCTTATTGATTACCTTGGTATTTTGTCCTTTCTTCTCCTTTATCTTGATGTTATTAAAGGATTCTTCTATATTTGAAATGTTATGCTCAATCTTCAGGTTTGGTTTAATAATGTTAGTAATTTCCCCTTCATATTTTTTAAAATCAAGCTCATAAATGGATCTATTTTTTATAATCTTTTTTTTCTTCCCCATCTTTTGATCTCTATCCATTTCTATTAAGAATTTAACTTTACTTGTTTTGTCATACTCTAAATCTATCCCTATGAGTTTCCCAGTTGACTTGCCTATTCTAATTAAAGTATATAAATGTTTGATTTCTACTGGAATATTTATGCATTCAGACTAGGTTGGTATCAAATGCTCTTTTTCCTCATTCCAATTAGGTTCCCATGTTTGAAATTTGACTGCATGTCCTTTGTAATAACAATTCGATATAGAAACTATTTTATTCCTAATTTCGTTATTTTTGTAGTGTAGATAAATTGATGACTTTGAGGGGAAGCTAATACTTAGCTATTGTTTGCATAACTTTTCCAAAAATTTTGATAGTTTTGATAGATGTTTGTTTGGGTTGCTCCAACAAACATAAATTCCCAGCTCTTCACGTTCTTTCCATTTTTCTTCTGTGTACTTGTCACTGATGATTAGTATACCAAAGAAATTATAACAATTAGTTTCCCTTACCTTATCTGCCAGTGAGATTATCTTCATTCCCTTTGTTACAGATACTTCTTTAGTTATAGTCATCTTTGTATTATCGAAGTTTGCATTCTCTCTTTTATGTGGTGGTATATAGATTTTTCGATTTTGTTCGAAAGCCCTAGTTCATTTTCCTGGGATGATTTGCTTTTGTTTCTGCCCTAAATGTATGTTGTTTGTAGTGGAAGTTTTATTAGGTTTACAAATTACAAGGTTTCAATTATTATCGGTTCCTGCTGTATTTGATACCAATTTAACCTGTATCCTTTCTTTCATTAAAGGTTCTATGTTTTGGAAGAACTATTTTTGCTTTCCTTCCATCTTCGCTTTATTTTTTGGGTTTTGTTGCAAAGAGTTTTTTTGTCAATTCCTTTTTGATATGACAATTTCCCATCCATAGTCACTTTTGTATGAATTTTTATTCAAGATTGTGATCTTCCCGTCCCTTTCTGTGTGTTTATTCACCAAAACTGTTGAAGGTGTTCGGGTTTGATACAACTCCATTCAATACCTCATATTTGTTGCTGATTGGAATACAAGGGATCGCATGTTTTCCTTTTAGTCTATCATCAAGATATGTGGTATGTAACTAGGTGGAATTCATGCCCTTGTTAGGGAAGTCAATTTTCATCATGAATTGTTGTTTGTTGTGGTGATTCTGGGATGCACTAATCTCAAGATTGGGGTTTGTTGCTCTCTTCACATTTTTTGTAAGTTTTTAACTTTTGCCATTTTTTTTCATGCATTTTTCTACTTTTCCATATGTGAAATAAATAATATACCTTGTATATTTAGGAATGATTCTATTCTGAAGATTTAAGCCTTAAATAACTGCTTTCCAATTTAATTCACAGTAAAAAATGGTAGAAATAGATCTAAAGAGATCATTCAATTTTCTTTTAGTCGAGGCACAATCCCAAAATGTATGTTTAAGAGTTTCATTATGTTAGCAAAAAGGACACTTAGCTTATTAAATTTTTACGCACTTTAATCTATCCCCATCTGAGAGTTTAAAATGAAAGATTTTCCTAGTAAGAATATGTGCATTCGCTACAACTTTAGACTTGTAGATGTTAGTGCTAAATTTTCTCCAAAGCGCTCTCCTAAAATTACAAGTCCATTTATTATTAAGCTTGTGATTTAGGGGAAATGCAAATAAAAACACTTAGATATTTAAAAAAGAAGAAGAAGAATGGAACAAAAATGATGCTTTGGCAACGAACACCAATCCTTGGAAAAAGTACATTTAAATGTATAAAAAGCTTCATAGATAGATCAATGGAGACCAAAGATTCAATAAAAATGATAAGCACTTTGAATTTATTGTCCAAACCAAACTTATTCTTGATACTTAACCAACTATCCTAATCCAATGGTCAAAATCCCACAAGTCTCTAAATTGTTGGGTATCTTTCTTGAATAAAGCGAGGGTCTAAAGGATAGAACGAGTAGTTTTTTGTGATATTGGATTAGCCAGTTCCATCGAATAGAAGATGAAGAAAAACTAAAACCATGTTGTAGAGAGGTGTCTTTCCAATTCAAATATTTGCAAACTAGTTGCCATGCCTTCCAAATAGACAACAATGGGCAAAAAGCTATAATTTAGAAGAAAAAAGGGGCCAACAACAATTCGTCTTCCCATGTCACAGTTTTCCATTTTATTTCTATGGAAGCTTGAGAGTTACGAAAACACACCAAGAGTTTCCATGGTTTACTGCCATTAATTACTTGACTTATACACTTTGCTGCTAAACAAAGGGTTTCAGGATCCAATATGTCCAAACCACCTTTAGCTCTAGGTTGAATGGAATGTAACCAAGAAGTGCATTTGAAGCCAACCTTTCCACCTCAATTAGACCATACAACTTGATAGAATAATTTAATAAGGTCAACTAACCTAGGTCATCAACAATAATAACATAAAGAAATGGAGATAAGTGACAACCTTGTCGTATTGAGCATTGTAAAGGAAAGGGACGAGACATTTCATTATGAACGATCAATTAAGTAGTAGCATCTTCAAACAACATTTCAACATGTTTACATAGTTTGCCAAGGCCGAACCCCAACAAGTGCAATATTTTAAGGATGAAGCTTCATCGCTTCTTATCATAAGCTGTCATGCCCAAAATATAGGGCATAAACACACTAACAACCTTTTTTTTCTAAAACAAATAATAATTGGATTAAATGTAATACATAAGTATTTCAACAAAATTACTTAATTTTTCCTCACTCCCATGTATAATTACAAAATTTAAGTACAAATCAAATGCAAATTTACTTAACATATTTTAAACTTAATTTGCATAACTTGATATATATTTAACTTCAATCAAATGAATTTGATTACAAAACATACAAATGTCGTAGGAAGGTGAAACATCATTACTTCTAATTTCGAGAAACATATGCATAACTGAAATACCAGAAATATCATAAGCAAGAATATAACTCAATTTTTATAAACAAATGTGGTTCAGTCATTTCTCATTCATTTTATTGAACCACCTGATTCAAGGGCTCCACTGGGAAAGAACCAGGAAGAAAACTCGGCATCGTCGCCACTACAACAATAATTTTAAATACAATGTACACAGGATTTCAATCCCGAACATAACTGAATTTCAACAATCAATTTAAATTTCTTTCATGGTCCTTAATAAGGGACTCATTTCATTTTCTGTAATGCATCACTGAAATTGTGGAGAGAACAAAAACTGACCAGGTGACAAACAAACATAACAAGAGACAAAATCAAACATTCATATTCATACTAGGTTTTCACAACAAGATTCACAATGAATCAAAACTAGGGAAAGGTGGAATTTTTTCAACAGGAGATGTCAGACACAACACCAAACCAGGTGCCCAATCGGGGCTATAAATCAAGAACTTCCGTTCTTCCATTCTTACATGCCACAACTCATACGTGGTTTGTGCTGACAGGTAGGGGCCCATAACACCCTACCCTCTCTCCCTCTTCTCATCTTGAGAAGAGACTCTACACTATTGGAGTCCAACTAAAAGGACCTTTCCCAAAATTGGCCACTTCTGCCCTCTCCAAGGGTGAGTAATGCCAAAACACCCATACAAGAAAACTTTGAAATTCAAATAGAAACAAGGAAGAAAAGGATTCAAGAACATGGTTTTCAATCCTTCCCAACATACCCACATACATACAAGCAATCAAACAACAACAAGGTAGCATGAGCATGAAACAAACATGAAAATCTGAACAAGGGAGATGAGAATTCCTACCTACACAAGGAGGTAATGGAAAATGAGCAAGTTTGAGTAGAGCTTTTCCCTTCCTTGCTTCAATCTTCCAAGACTCCTCTCTAAATGCAGAGATTGGGTAACCACCTCAACTAGACCAAGAAGGGCCTCTAAAATAAGCCTCAAACTCAACCAATAAAGGGATCAATAACTTCTCCCACCCACCTACAAATCTAGAAGCTCCTTACTCAACCCATACTATGGTTAACCACTAAGTGGAGGCGAGGTGAGACAACTCATGGTAGCCATAGTCAATTTTCGCACAAAAGCAAAAAGAGACTTTTTGAGTGGCCTCAAAAGTCAATAAAAGGGGCTTAGGGGTTGGAAAAGATCCCCAACCCATACCCATACCCCTTGGGTATATATAGTTCATGTTTTAAAGCCTAAGGAATAGGTTTAGAGCCAAACTAAAGCTAGGAAATAATTAGGACCAACTAACAACTCTAAAATGCAAATTAAGCACTAATCCGGATTAGGGTGACTAAACTCGATTAAGGACCAAATTAGCAAACTGACACTAACTAAATTGGACTTAGGTCCAAAGGTTACACAGTTAACCCTAAGTAGCATGCTGGAATGCATATGCAAATTCACGAGTATGAAGCGACACTATAAGAACACAATTACAAAACATTCACATTTACTGAACACAGAAAGATACATTCATACATCTTACAATACAATTAAGTTACGAACAACAAGGTTTCCACAAATGGCACATAGGGATCAGTTCCATTTCTCCATTAGATTCCCCAACTAATAAATATCCTGCACACTCATTTTACACATCAGTAGCTCAAGAAAATCTCGTGCATATATAAATAACTTATTAGGGAAATCACATAACTCAGAACATAATGCTTCAATTTATTAACTATTTAATTTATTTCTATTCCCATTTAATCATCAGTAATTACATAGTCCATATGACATATAACTCATTTGTTAATTCAGATTAAGTAAGAGAATAATCATTGTTAGGCATGCATATACCTAAACATCATAACATCACCAATAGTGAATATTGAACTATCTAAATGCATATAATCCTAATCATTGAGGTAACACAATCAATAACATTATCATTAAGTGAAACACCTTGTATTATTGTTAGTGCAAATTAATGTTTATACAGTCGAGACAACATAGCAGTTCTCTAATCTTTAAGTATTAAAGCATGGATGTATCTCTTGATCTCATTTTTCATTAAGACATCTAAAACCTACAACATTGCTCCATATCCATTCAAATCTCCTACAATAGATTTGACAGAGAAATTCATATTTAATAAGTACATGTGAGGAGGGACCTTACATAAGCTTTATCGAAATCCAACTTGACTATGATAGCACTTTGGTGTGACTTGTTAGCCCATTCAATAGTTTCCCATTAAAAGATAAGATTATCAAGAATATATGTTCCTCCAAGAAAACTTGTTTGCCCAAATTTGACAACCCTTTGCCACAGATTCAATACTTGTAACAATAGCCTTAAGAATAATTTTACAAGCAAAATTAAAACCATTTTTCCTTCTAGAAAATAATTTAAAGATGCCCCCGTGCCTATTATATGACATATGGGTTGTTGAGACAAAGCACCATTTTGTCATGGAGTGCTTGACGTGCAAAGACATCATATCAAGGTATGCAAATATTTTAGAGGAAGACAGTCTAAACTACACATTTGAGGAAACACAATTAGGCAACATCACAACCTTAATTACGAAAATCTATTGATGAAGAGATGAGCTAGTCAAGAGATTATAACTTGCTTAATTAGGGGTCCCATGGGAGGGGCTTGAGCTCTATTTTTGTGGAGCAAGTGGCCTCGTGATAATTTTTAGTGGGCTAAAGGTTTGTTTAGAATCTTTCCCTATACAATAGGAGCTCCAACTTTTTAGCCCTTCCAATTTGAGTGGGTGAAAATGGGGCGGGTCTGGAAATAACCCCACTAACTTAGGGCTTTTTTTAGCCACATGTCAAAAATTAGTTGATTATTTAAAAAGCTTAATTAAAATAGTAAAAAATTAATGACATCATAAATTTAAAATCTTAAGCTTTTTTCACTCTAAAATCCATGAGACCACTTTTTTTTTTTTTTTTAAGAGGGGTAAACGCTTTGACCTGGAGCTATGAACCAGTGAGGCCACAAACGAGGGACCTCATCCCCATGAGATTTGAACCTTGATGGCAAGGATAACAACGCAACAACTTAACCATCACAACATGCCACTATTGGCATAAATCCATGAGACCACTTACTTAAATGTAGGAGTTAACATTTTAATGCTTGAAATAAACAAAACAGATTCATAGGACCATTCACCTTAAAATATTAATAAAAGATCTTAGCATCCACCCATTCTATTTTTAACAAAGCCCCCTCCATGGGACCCCAGCCTTAGGTTCTCTTCCTCCTTTTTGAAGGTGTATGCTAACTTGTGACTCCCATAGCATGATAGACTTTATTAAAATCTTTCTTTCATTCATTCAAACAAAGCTTCCAAATACATCATACAAGAGTCATCCTTAATACGTTGCTACATATGATAGATAGATAAATTTTAACGTCCAGGAAGCTAATCATAGCCTATAGGACAACCTTCCAACTAAACCAACTTTAACAATTAAGTTCTTTTTTTGTGCAAGCAGATGATGAGCCCACCTAACTTCTCAATGTTCTCCTCAGTGAATAAGTTGTGCCACGAGCTGCCATATATAATATTCACAAATTTGATCTTGATGTCCGTGTATGCCTTACATTCTAACATAAAGTGTTGATCGGTTTCCACCTTTCCAGAGTTGCAAAATGCGTAAACTCTTTCTTCCCAAGACTCTTTTGGCCTCTTCCATAGCCCGATTTCACATTGTAGTTGATGAGAATTGGTATCGAGTTGTGCAATAAGACTTTGAGTTCTCCAAGAAATCTTGGACCCTATGTATACCTTTTGGAGTTGATCACATGTGGGGTTGAACTTGCTGATATAATAAGTTTTGTTCTTCCAAGTCCGTTTCCCCAATTTCTTATGAAACAATGTTTTTTATTTTAAACTTGTTTATGATCCAAAGCTTTTGAATCCCCTCGATTTGTTTCCATTGTAAGACTGAAGTGCTTCTAGCCCATATTTCACATCAATACGGGACAACTGATAGCACAAGAAGACCAACTAAAGTTTGAGTAGTTTTCCAATCTAAAAGCTCGCACTTATTTTGAAGCACATAAAATGCTTTCTATCCTCCTAATACTCTTTATCTTTCTCCAACCTTCCTAACTTAGCTTTTTGTTAAAATCAATTCCAACTCTAAGATTTTTTTTGGTTGAAATCAATCCCAACCCTGCAACTTCCTCCATAATGCTATCTTCAAAATCGAAGTAATGCTGATATAATAAAAATAAATAAAAACCACCACTTTAATCTTATTGATATTGCCCTCCATCCCCACTGAAAGAGCAAAAATATAATATGCTAATTTTATTGATTCATATTTTCTAGATACATTTCGGATACAAACACAATTGATGTTGAAACGATATGAATATTATTTACATTGATGTCTAAGCATCTTTATATAGTCTTATTTTCCCTTACAACTACTTACAGGAATAACTTCCCAGCAACTATATACTGAACTAATTTTATTTATCTAATCTAAACATAGAAACTAACCTAATTAATGTAATAAATCTAACATTCCTCCCTTATTACATTAATTCAACAATATGATATTCTCACATATTAGAAACTAACCTAATTAATGTAATAAGACCAACATTCCCCCTTATTACATTAATCCAATAAAAGTGAAAAGCCTTCACCAATATTATTCCTCTGGAAACTTTGATGAAACTCCTTCACCAATCTTTGAAAGTAGTCTACAACTTTAGATTGCAAATCTTGATCCTTAAGTTGCCCTCATATCCCAACTTCAGACTGCAAATCCTGAAGTTGACCTCATAATAACATTGTTTCCACCTTCCTTACACAACAAGACATAGTTCCTCCAAAATTTCACATCTCCATGGAGTGTGTCTAATGCCTCCTTTGGTGCTACACATGAGATGCCTTTCCTTCAAAAGTCCACATCTCCTCCGAGTGTGTCTAACGCCTCCTCAAGTGCCATAGAAACAATCACCACTAATATGTTTGCATGTGGACGTCTTTCCTCCGAAAGTCAACATCTCCTCCGAGTGTCTCTAACGCTATTCTTGAAATCTTGCCCCCCCTCACTCCATAGAAGGACAATCATGCAACCAAGCCCCCTCTTTTCTTCAGGGACACAAATCTATCAAATCCCCTCTTCTCTTCAGGGATCAATCTGCCAAGCTCTGACTTTACAAGGGCACAAATAGTTGCTTCCCATGCAATAATCATCTCTAAGTGAGAAGCTAGCTTGAGATAATAAAAATCCTCCAACCTCCATTGCCTCTAGCCTCCTATTTACTTCTATTCTTTATAGCAAAAATTTTGTAGATTTTTCACCAACCCACAAACAATATCCCATAGATTTTTTGCAATCAAAAGCAACTGTATCTTAATTTGCCATGTGCAGAATTCAAAACCTTCATACTTAGCAATAGTAGACATTTTATCCATTTTCTTCTTGACTGCTTTGAAAGAAAAACAAGCAACTTAAATAAAATGCACAATAGAAAAGCCAACACTCTTTACAAATTAAAATGCATCCAACACTACAAAAAATGGTTCTCCAAGTTGACTAGTATATGAACCAAAGTAATTTGCAAATTATGAAAGGCCAAGCATAAGCTGTCATAGAAACATCACATACTCTCCAAATTGATGATCACAAAATACCAGATAGACACATGGTAGTTGCTCGTGTTGCATACAAACATTATCGTCACTGCTGGGCACAACACATTTTGATCCCACTATTAACCCTCCAAATGCCTGTATACCTTGCTCCGATACCAAATAAAAAAGCAAAAATATAAAGTGCTAATTTTATTGATTCATATTTTTTAGATACATTTCAAATACAAACACAATTGATGTTGAAACGATATTGAGTGTTATTTACATTGATGTTTAAGCATTTTTATATAGTCTTATTTTCCCTTACAACAACTACTTACTTACAGAAATAACTTTCGAACAACTATATATTGAACTTATTTTATATTTCTCTACTCTAAACAAAAAAAACTAACCTAATTAATGTAATAAATCTACCATCTACCATATTTTTGTTCTTGCAAACCACGAGCAGAGCAGTCGTCCGTATAACTAGAAAAAATGAAGGAAAAAAACCATAAAAAACTTGGTCCTGGTAAAGTGTGACTTGAATTGGATTTGCGGAAGCCATCTGGTTCTATTTTCTTCTGTTGGGTGCATTTGGTAACCCTGTTCAAATTCTTTCTTGCACCGTGCATACTGCTTTTGCGGGTTTGAATTGTGATTTTTGAATTTAAGGAAGAAAATTATACGTTTGCTTTATTGTCGAAGACTCGAAGATAAAGTAAGAGAGCAGCGGGAAAATAAAATCAGACAGTCCGAGATCAAAACAGTAAGTTAATTTTCTCTCTGGAATTTGATTTTCAAAAAACCTGCGAAATCCTAACAGTTTCGGCATAAGGCTTACTGTCATTAAGAATTGTAAAAATCAAGTAATTATATAGTGCTGGGCATACACTATCTGATGAGAGTTCCAAAGGATGGAGTAAGTATGAAATTCCCCCGTGGGATCAAACCAAAGAACATGCATGTATTTTTTTCCCAACCATACGTTTTGCATAGATGTTGGTCTGCAGGGCAGTGTTCAAAGTTATTGGCCTACTCATAGTATAATGCCATGTTTTGCTTCGTTTTGAAAAATCTCTTAATGGCGTTATTGGAGATCTTGTTATGCATTGACCTTTTGCTCTGAAATTGGTTGCGGTGAGCTTTGAAATTTCACGGATGTTCTGGGTTTTGGATGACTGGGCTCTATGTATTTTGATTTTTCTATTTAATGCGACTTCAGAAATAAATGCTTTGTGCTTTGAGAATATTAATTTGACATTTGACGGTTTTGTTCGAGAGTTTAGCAGCACACATCATCTTTGGTCAATTTTAAACTAGAACTTATTTATGTCAATTGTACGATGGTGCTCATTCTTAGTTAGAATATTGCTTAGATAATTGGAATTATTGTGTAGATTAATAACTTAATTCACTTTCATTCTCTCAGGAATATGTTACTTTGACATCCTTGGTTGCTCATTATCATGGGAAAAAGCTCTTGTAGCTTTGCGTCAGACATTCATTGGGAGATTTCTGCTGATTCGTCAGACTCAGAGCTTGATGCAGAAGAAAATCTCGACGATGAACTCGAATCACTTTACTTTTCAGAGGCCATTCCTAAGCTACAATTTAGGTATGTATATTTCATCTCGTCTAATTTTCCCAGGGATGCTCACTTTAAATTGTGACGAAACTTGATCATCAATGTAGTTGTGCAGAAAGGATGTCTCAGTGGCACGCTGGGATAACAAGCTGGGTATGGCAGAGGTTATTGTTAGGAAGGGCAGAACGTGGTCGACTACTGGAATTGCTCGAGAAGATAAGATCCTTTGCCACATAGAAGAGATAATGTGAGTCTCTCGTGCTTCTTTGACTTCTATTGGTGCTCCTTTGCTTATTTCTGACACCAGTTTATGGTGCGGAAGACTTGTAGAACTTCAAATGTTATTTCAAGTGAAGAAATATTAAATGATGGTATCCGTTTGTTTAAGCATAGTTTAATAGACGCTTCAGATTCTGCAATTTTGGATATTAACAGTGGATAATAACATAAACAACAATTTGATTCAGATACTATTTTGGTTAAAGATTTGAATGGTTTGCTTACAAATTCGTAGGTTATTTGAGTATACCATGGCTGTTGAACATGTAAAATAACAAGTTCATTTTTTTCCATATGATTTCCCAAGATCAAACTGTACTGTTGTGAACATCTGAGTTACATGAAAAAAACAAATGTTTTTGGATGCCCTCAATGGAGTCATTAAACCAAAATTGGATAACTTGTGTGTCATCTCACATTTACAGCACATGATTTGGAAATAGCCAAGTCACCAGGTCTGTTGATTTTTGTCATAAAAATTTGAAGGCTGACAAATCTCTTAAAAAGCTCAATATTGCTAAAAATTGCAACTAAAAATGATCATATTAATTTTCGAAGGAATAAGTGTTTTAAAGGAGTGTTTATAGTTTTTTAGCCTATAAAATGTGCCTTTCAAAGAGTCAAAGGCTATCAAATCTTTCTCATTCCATTGCCTTCTCCTTGGTCATTTTTCTTTGGTTTACAGGCTCGTAGAGGCAAGAGATGCAAAGTGTGTTGTCATTCAAATGCTAGGACAGTTCTTAAGAGGCAATTCCTTGGTCATTTTTATTGGGTTTACAGACTTGTAGAGTGGAGGGATGCAAACAGTGTTGTCATCCTATCGACAGGGTGGTTCTTTAGAGGTTGATGTGCTTGTTAGAGAAGACTCTAAAATAATCTCATTTCTTTATTCTCTTCCATTATTTTCTCACTTTACACAATTATTATCATTGTGGATAATGCATGTTCTAGCATTGTAACAACAATATATTTCATGTAATAGCCATGCATGATTTATATCAGAATCATTATCAATAGATTTGTGTTTGTAGTCACTTATTTCCTTGGAAATCTATATTGGTTCCTTTGCATGCTTAGTTTCATGTTGAAATTTTGCATTGAAATGAAGTAAAACATGGCACAAAGTGAACACCCAAATCAGTTTTGAAACAATACCCTAGTTCGAGATATTTCATTGGTCAAATTATTTATGCTCTCCAAAATTCACTTGAAGGCTGATCCTGTATTATTTTCACCTACATATCAACATATTACATGGTTGTTGAATCTAGGATCGTGCTCTATGAGTGTTATCTACTTAGAATGATTTCCTGTTTTGTTCCATGTACATTAAAAGTTGTATTCGTAGGATATTCTTAAATATACTAAGGAAATTGTTGATAATCCTGCACCAATCTTATTCTATATTTGAGTAAAGGATATTCTAAAAGATTATTAAAGAAATTGTTCATAATCTTGCATCGATCTTCTTCTATTTGAGGTAAAGGTTGATCCATATCCTATCTTGTAAGTTGTAACAAGTTAACCAGTAAAAGATGCAACAAGCATGTTTCCATTATGCACGTCTGAGCTTCTTTATTAGTCATATCATGTTGTTTTTTTTATTGACAGCATGGAATCATTATTTTTACTGCACATATTGCTATATTCTCTTGGTGTTTTGCTGTACTAATTAGTATCTAAGGAGATTATGTATTGGCTATTGCATCTGAAGTTAAATCTCAGTGTAGCCAAAGGAATGCATTATATTCATAGGAAGCAACTGCTCAGTTAATTTATCCATAGTATATCATATTTTAAACTTGAGTAATATTTATAGTCATTATATAAAATATGCTTCTGATTGGTTTCAAATTTAATATGTGCTGTATGAAAAGCAGGCAGAAACATTAAAATTTAATGAATTGACTGTATAGTATATACTGATATATTTTATTGGAGCAGATTTATGGTTGAACGTGGGGCTTTACTTTTGCTAGATGGAGATTTGAGCCTTTCTATGGAAGATGTTTACAGTTTACTCATGGATGGAAAGTATGGATGTACCTGGGAGTATTATCAGGCATACTCTCATTTGAAGGGTCTTGGCTATATTGTAGGCCGGCACAGCATTCCTTGGACATTGAAGCTCAATAAATCTAAGCCAGCATCTTACAATCTTGACACTTCTGAAGGTGCGATTGGATGTCTTATGATAATTAGATTTCAATAGGATAATATTAGTAAATGATTTATCGTTTAGGCTGAAGTTGCTTAAAAATGATAACCGAAGAAATGATGCAAAGTTTTTATTTATAAGTAAAAGAATCAATCATCCTTTGTTTATAGTGTCTGTAGTGTGAACTTTGCATTTACATTAAGCAGTGAGAAGGCATCTCTTCTATAAATTTGTAAATGATATATTCATTCTCAATGTAGGTTTATTGCATAAGCATGGAAGGGGTATTGCTAATACAGATATATCTAATGAAGACAAGCATTTTTTCCAAAGCAGCTCTATCGTAACTACAAGTGAAAATGAAAAAATGCTTTTGAAAGATGTCAATTGCTGCAGCGATGGACTTGACACTACGTCTCTTCACCAAATTGATTGCAAGTTGGAAGTTGCTTCCCTTTCAGAATCTTTGGAGAACCTTAGCATTGGTAGATATTCAATCGATTCAAGGGATCATGGAAAAGGACTAAATTTAGTATTTGATGTGTATAACCCAAATACAAAGTTCAAAAAATCTGCTCCTGGCCCTCCCGATTTCATACTATGCATTGCAAGGTCTCTCTCTCTCTCTCTCACACACACACACACACACACACACACACACACACACACAATTACATATCTATGAGGCAAAAAATACAAGAAAGACTTATGATAAAAGCATTGGCTTTATTTTGATTGATTGTTGGGGAATGCCAACCCTGTGTGTAATTGTCAAACAAAGTCGTCCTGGCATATGAAATATCAATATTGTTAGGATGCTGTACAGCATCCTATCATTCTTGTACATCAGATTTTGTGTTATTTGGAATTCTTAATCTCCTGTTCCAAAATGGGTCAGAGAAATTCCTGTGTCCAATGAAGGTCATAAATGGATGCAATATAGGAACAGGTCACATATAAGGGACAGAAGCAGAGAATTAGGTGCATTCAGTTGCATCCGCGAGTTGTATAAGTCCTTAAGCTGTAGAGAAAAAGTTATATTACATCCATTGCACTACGCTTCTTTTTAAAGTTGAAGTTTGGTCAGCTAGAGTGCATTATGTGTGGGAGGGCGGTTCTGTATTTTAGCTATCCCATATCCCAGGGGAACAAGAAGTCACTTCCTAACATAAGCTATTGCCATGCACATGCATGAAGGCGATGTGTTCACACTGCACATAATTCTAAATAGCTAAAATGACTGTGCAAACCTTTTTAGGGATTAGAGAGTTAATTTTCTGGTAGACGCAGGATAAAACAATCATATATGCATTGATCCTTACAGTTTTCAAAGAGTATGTTTGCTATGCTGGACTGTGGTCATCATTCCATGGCTTGATCACTTCAACTTGTGTGGATGTTTATCTACATTTTTGTTTCTTTGTTATGTATTATTGGGAGTTGCATCTTTCTTTGTTATGTATTATTGGGAGTTGTTTCTCATCTTCAGTGGAGACACTATCATGACTACGTATGCTGTTGTATTCATTCTCTATGTGCATGCTGTTGGAGACAGATATTGTTCTTATGTTTCCTTTCAGCAGTCGCAATGTATACTGCCTTATACATTCTGCAGTTGTATCATCTTCTTTTGTAACTGTTACTGTCCGGCATTCACAAAGACAATTAACAATTGCCATTAAGCATTTAGCTCAGGTGGCAATACCTCCATGGTATTATGGGATTCCCTTTCCTTTTTGTGCAGATGTGGCATTGCTGGAGGATCCCAATTGTCTACTCATTGTAAATTCATTTTGTATAACAGCAATGTCTCTCTGTATTCAACAGGAAAAAGACCTCTTCATTCTTACTTGTTGTATAGAGATCAGTTGATTGAGTTTGCTGTGTTGATCAATTCGTGTGTCTGGGGAATACATTTATCCACTGTAATAAGAGCGTCGTATGCTATAGTTTCGTTCTGTATATAATCTGTGAACAATAGATTTATGCGCAGGAGTCATTCTCATTGACAATAGTATATGTGAAATACTTGGAGAATTTCTAGTATTCCGTATTTGCATAGCTAAAGGTGATCAAACTATGTATAAAGCTGATTGATTGATTGCTAAGTGTCAAGAGTCATAAGCTTGAGAATTCTGTATTTGTTTTAGCATTCAATAAAGGCTCTGTGTTTTGTGGGTTTGGGTTTTTCTGTTTCACCCTTAAGTGGAGGATTTTCCCAGGATAATTGATTGTGTTCTCTGTTCTTTTGTTTTTTGAGTTTCAATATATTGCATTCTATGTATTCTGGTTAAAAAATTTAACATGGTATCAGAGTGGATCTAAGGAAATAATCCAGAATCAGAATTTTTAAGCGTTGAATTATTCTTTGCTCTACTTTCGGTTTGCTTGTTTCAGCTTCTAATAATGGTGAATGGACTCAAAGTTGAAGATAGATTGGATGGTGCATCCAACTATATGTCATGGAAATTCAGAAACCTCATTGCTCTTAAGAGTATGATCTACTCAACTATGTGAAGTCTGATATAGCTGAACCTTCTTTGACACTGCGAAAGCTCAATGGAGAAACAACAATAAAATGGCAAGAAAGATATTGATCGATTCTGTTAAGCATCATTCAGTACGGGTTATATTGAAATTGAATTCAGCCAAAGCGATGTTTGATTGTCTTCAATGTTCGTAAATTCAACAACACTAGTAGAGCTATAGCCTTGAGAGGTGAACAACTACATATGAAAATGACTAGAGGAGAATTTGTTGTATCTTTCTTCATGAAGGTCACAGAATTGAAGGATCAACTCAATGCTATCTGAGATTTCATTGAGGAAAAAGATCTAGTTATGCTGGCCATGAATATAACCATCCTCACTCTTGGGAATCCTTTATTCAAGGAATTAGTGGAAGAGGTGAACTACCAAATTCAGTTGATTGAGAGCTGATTGCATTCAAGAGCAATGCAGATTTGGAGGCTAGAGGAAATGGGTGTAAGTCTCACCTTAAAGAAGATCACGTCCTTGCTGCCAAATACCTCTAAATGGAAAGGAAGAAAAGGAAATATCAAAAAGTTTAGACATAGGAATTCTGATTCATCTCCCGTGCCTAAGAAGAAGAAAGATCTCTCTAGAATCCAGTGCTTCAAATGTGACTTGTATGGTCACTTTGCTAGAGGTTGTTGATCAAGACCCCAAGCTTCAAGTTGCTGATGCAAATGTTGAAAACGCTTCTCCTCATTGAGAGTCAAGTGAAAATTTAGAGGGTTTCTTATTTGTTTTTGCTCTATCAAGTAATGTTCCTATTGATAGTGATACTTGGCTAATCGACAATGGACCTTCTCACCGTATCACAGGTTATTGTGAGCATCTCTCTAATCTGATATAAAATGATTCTCATTTACAAGTTATTATTGGTGATGATGCTTGCTATTAAATGAAGGGTGCTGGAACTACATCTTTTCATTTAGATTCAAGAATTCCTCTTCATCTGAGTGATGTGCCGTTTGTTCCTAGAATAAAGAGAAATCTAATTTCTATTTTAGCATTGGAAGATAAAGGATATCATACAACATTTACTGAAGGCAAATTTCTTGCACGGAAGAACACTAGCATTAAGGCAACTTGTGAAATTGTGTCCATCATGAGAGCCTATATAGACCTTCAACTCGTCCTATTTAAGCCTAAGCACATGATTCCACGAGTACTAGTGAGCTGTGACGTAAAAGATCTGCTCATCTAAATTTTAGAACTCTGTCTTCCATGGATAAGATGGTTGTTGGCCTTCCAAAGCTAAATCAAGATCACAAGGCTGTTTGCAAAGGTTGTGCTCTTGGTAAGAATACTAAAAGTCCTTTTCATAATATTAAAAGTAGAGCAGAGGATATCCTAGAGCGGATTCATTCTGTTTTGTGTGCTCCCATATTTGTTGCTTTATTAAGTGGTTTTTGGTATTATTTTGTAAGTCATAGATTCATTTTCTGAAAACTGAAGAGCCCGATGAAGTGCTGCCTAGATTTAAAGAGTTCAAAGCTCTTGTAGAGAATTTGTCTAATAAGAGGAACAAAGTTTTAAGGTTTGACAATGGGGGTGAGTATAGTTTTGTATGTTTTAAAATTTTTGTATTGAAGCTGGGATTAAGATGGAATTTTGTGTCCCTTATAATCCACAGCTTTTGTTGGTTACAGTGAATCATCAAAAGCTTATAGGGTCTACATTCTGGGTCAAAAGCAAATTGAAATCAGCAGAGATGTATCTTTTAAAGAAGGTGTAGTTTGCAAAAGATCTAAAAAGACTAATATGGAAATTGATAGAGAAGATCTGAGCCTTGCCAAGAGATGGATATTGCTGTCTCCGATTCCCCTTGTGAGATTCAAAGGGAGACTCTTGAGTCAAATGATCCTATTGATCCTATTTATCCTACAGACTCCACTGCTGGTCCAAGTAATGTTTCATTTGCAAAGAAGAGACCTTTGTGGGCTAGAGATACTATGCAAGAGGTTGAAAAATATACAGCCCCATGTGGCACTTTCAGAGAATGTAAGAGACCTCATATGTTTGCAGGATATGTTTCCTTGATGAGTCATATTATTGCATCTGAACATTCAAGTTTTGACGAGGCTTCAAATAGCAAGTTTGGAAGGATGCCACGATAGAGGAGTATCAATCCATAATTACAAATGATTTTTGAGGCGTTGTCCTAGGCTTAAAGTTAAATCTGTTGTTTCTTCTAGGTGGTTGTTCAAAATTAAACATGTAGCTGATGGAAGTGTTGAAAAATATAAAAATAGATTTGTAGGTAGATTTCTTTTCTCAAAAAGAAGGTATATATTATAAGGAGACTTTTGCTCCTGTAGCTTGATACGCTTCTGTCAGTTTTATCATTGTTGTTGCAATAGTTAAAGGATGGAAACTACATCACATGGATGTGAAGACGACATTCTTGAATGGTGTAGTTGAAGAAGAAGTCTTCATTGAGAAACCAGAGGGTTTTGTGATTCATGAGAAGGAATCACATGTGTGCAGATTTAAAAAGGCTTTACACGGTCTTAAGCAAGCTCTACATGCATGGGTTGAAAGAATTGATCATTTTATTGAAGCTGGGCAGGGGTTTTGTGATTCATGAGAAGGAATCACATGTGTGCAGATTTAAAAAGGCTTTATACGGTCTTAAGCAAACTCTACATGCATGGGTTGAAAGAATTGATCATTTTATTGAAGTCGGGCGAGGGTTTTGTGATTCATGAGAAGGAATCACATGTGTGCAGATTTAAAAAGGCTTTGCAGATTTAAAAAAGGCTTTATACAGTCTAAGTAAGCTCTACATGCATGGTTTGAGAGAATTGATCATTTTGTTGAATTCGTGCTTCCTAAAAAATGATACTGATGCAAATGCATATTTCAAAATTCAAGGTAATTGATGGTAAAACTTTAATCTTGGTACTTTATGTTGATGATTTGTTTCTCATTGGAGAGGATGATCTCATTGCTAAATTTAAGAAAGAGTTAGCTTTTGAATTTGAGATGAAAGATCTTGGTTTTTTGCACTACTTCCTTGGACTTGACGTATGACAAAAACCAAATGAGATTATCCCGAGTCAAAGGAAATATGTTACTGACATTTTGAAAAGATTTGGTATGTTAGACTGCAAGTCCATGACAACTCCTATGGAAACAAGTTTGAAAAAGTTACATGAGGTTGTAGCCAATTCAGATTCTGTTGATCCAACCATATATAGGCAATTAATGTTGGAAAAATGTTCAACGCTCCCCTTGGGATTCGTGACAAGGGCTTAACCGCCTCTCGTGTACTATAAGTTGAGTGGTTGTATTGGGCATTGATAGATTAGTCATTTGGTGCAACGACAACCCCACTCTAACAAGTGGTATTAGAGCTTGGTCACAGGTTCGAATCCTTAGACCCTTGAGTAATGCTAAGGGGGAATTGTTGGAAAAATGTTCAGCGCTCCACTCGAGATTCGTGACAAGGGTTTAACTGACTCCTATGTACTATAAGTTGAGTGGCTATATCGGGCACTTACAGATCTATCTTTTGGTGCAATGACAACCCCACTCTAACAATTAATTGGATTTAGTTAATACTAGGCCTAATATATGTTAAATTGTTAACACTCTCAATTAGTTTATGTGAGCCTAGACAGATTCATCTTGTTGCAGCCAAACATATTTTGATATATGTGCGTGGTACAATGGGATTTGGTCTGAAATATTCTTCTTGTGAAGTTATGAACTTGCGGAGTTTTTCTAATTTAGGTTGTTTAGGAGGTGTGCTTGATTGGAATAGTACTTCTGGTTGTTGTTGCAGCCTAGGTTCAACTATGATTTCTTGTTGCAACAAGAAACAATTATGTGTGGTTCGGAGCACAGTTGAAGCTGAATATGTTGTAGCTTGTGTGACAAGAAGAGAAGTAGTGTGACTGTAAAAGCTTCTTGCATGACTATTTGGGAAACCTTTGGAACCTACAATGGTTCTTTGTTACAACAAAAGCTGTATAAAGCTTTCAGTTAATCTTTTTTTTTTCATGATAGAACTAAGCATGTGGAAGTCAAGTATCATTATGTAAGAGATATGGTTCAAAGGAAAGCAGTTGAGCTCAAGTACATTTCCACAAAAGAGTAGACAATGGACATTCTCACCAAGCCACTTCCTAGAGTGAAGTTATGTTGTTTTTGAGATAAGTTTGGTATTGTGGAGATAATGTTCTTGCTAAGAGAGAATCTTAGCTTTATTGTTTCTCATTTCTTGTTGTTAATGCATTCTTCTTTGTGAGAGAAGTTTGAGGTGCAAACCCTTGTTAATGCATTCTTCTTTTTGAGAGAAGTTTGAGTTGCAAGCCCTTGTTAATGCATTCTTCTTTGAGAGAGAGGTTTGAGGTGAAACTTGGAAGCCCTCGTTCCAGCCTCTGGGAGTAGCCATGATGGGTCCACTCTTTGGGGGTAGCCACGGTGTAAGTCATGTGAGAGACTCCATGACTTAGCACTTGTGTTTATTCACCCTCTGGAAGAAGCCATGGTGAGTGTCATAGTGAGATTACGATATCACGTTGAGAGTATCCGTGATAAAGTTTTGCTATTAAATGGTCTCTCCTTTGCTAAGAGGGAGTGTTAATGTTCTGGTAGCCACATGAGTAATTGTTCATACCTGTGTTGATCCTTAAAGTTTTCTTAGATTATATTTGGTATGCTAGAGTCTGGTCATCATTCCTCAGTTTGATAACTTGTGTGGATGTTTACCTACATTTCTTGTTTCTCTGTTATGTATCATCAGGAGTTGTTTCTTGTCTTCAACGGAGACACTATCTTGACTATATATGTTATCGTATTCATTCTCTATGTGCATGTCATAGGAAATCAATATTTTTCTTATGTTTCCTTTGAGCAGTTGCAATATATATTCCTTGTACATTTTGTAGCTGTATCATATTCTTTTTTAGCTGTTACTGCTCAGCATTTGTGAAGACAATAAACAAGTTTCAGCATTTAGCTAAGGTGGAAATATTGTGTGTAGTGTTATGTGTTTCTCTTTCCAGGTCATGTGGATGTGGCATCACCAGAGGATCCCAATCATCTACTCTTTGTATCTGCTGATGATTCATTTTGTGTAACGGCAGTGTCTTTCTGTATTTTAACAAATAAATGCACCATCTTCCACATGCCTTTCACTATCCATTGCTTCCAAAAAATATTGCCCCTTTAGTAGACAATGCAATGCATTGATCAATAGGCAATTTTCTTGCACCTTTCTTCCATGTCATGCCCCGCTTAAGGTTTATATAAATCACAGTTTTTAATAAGTTAACTAAGGCAACCTATCTTAGAGAAAAATTTAAGATGTCTAGCAATAAAGAAATTAAATAAGAAGGCCAACTTAGTATTAGGGAAAATAAAATAAAATTAACACCTTTTATATGCCTGCCAACCCTACTCTATGGCTGACTTCCTTAGGAGCGAATAAAAATCATCTATATATATATATATATATATATATATATATATATTGGTTGATGAGGTGTCGGAGATTTTTAAAGGAGGGTGGCCAGTAACAAAATAGTAGCAATCAACATTATTAGAAGGTAGAACCTAGTTTCAGAAGGGCAGAATGAGTATGAAGGGATGCCTCTATTAGGAGTTGCCTGCCTTGAAGAGTGGTGATTCTTCATCCAATTTTGAGGGGATATATACAGTGGATCATTTCATTGAATGAGGACAGATATAAATGGAGGAAAGAGGATCAATTTTAAGAAAAAAAAGAGCAGGACCTGATCTGCGTAAAATAAGTAAGTTGAGGCATTGATAAAGAATAAGAGAGGAAAAAGGTTTAATCAGACGGAGGAATAGATTGATCAAGCAGCAGCAGAAGCTATAAGTGCAGATTGAACAAAACACTATCTGCCTTACAGTGATCTCATTCAAGTATAGAGAATCTGAATATTATCTGCAAATTGGTATGGAGCATTGGTTCTTATAATAAGCAGCATTATGGGTCTTATGATTTCTTGCTTATGTGGTCCTATTTATGATTTCTGTTTAGGAATAATGAATATGAATATGATAAATGTGCTCTTTTTATCTGATAGAACACGCAATCATATTCGGCTCTTTATGTGTTTTCTGTAATCGGTTCTTGTAGGGATAATAGATAGAATCCAAGGAGGGAGAAACTGTTTTGAGGTCATCTTTGAAGCACACCACCTCATCATGGCAGTGACAGATTGTTCCATGAGGCCAAGGGGTGCCAGGATTGCCCTCCCTTGGGCATAGAAGGAAACGACACTTTGAACACCCTATTGTAGTTTTCTCAAACCTATACCTTAGTTGATATTGCCTTAAGGAACTTTAATCATAAGGAGGATGATTAGGGTGGCAATGTAAGAGGGGAACAAATATGGGATTCTTCACTAGATAGACCCCTTTATATGGATTTGGATGGCAAAGAGCCACACGATGGCAAAGAGGTATGACATCCACTCTTGAGCCTAGGATAGATGATCATTTAAGGCACTCTAATTTGCCCTTTTTGCTAGCTCTCTTGTGGCTGAATTTCATTAACAAATTAAATATATCTTATGATTAAATTAATGTTCCTAAACCTAGTGGAAATGATCTATACAGTTTGTGGATTATTTTTCTATGATTTCCTATCATGTTGTAGTATCTTAACCAAGTACTGGATGTTAGTGATTCTATTCTTTTCCTCCTACTTGGAATTTTTGATTGAGGGAAAAATATAGGGCATTGATAAGCAAGAGATATTTTCCATAGAAAGTCAAATTGTGATATTGTTATCAGGATTCAACTATGTAGTTTTTTGAGTTAAACTCATTAATCCATGTTTCATGAGTAGTGGTTCACATGAACCCATCTCTCATGAGAATTTATAGGTCACTTAGTACTTGTTGGATCTAGGTGAACCATTCATTAGAAAGCCCCATAAGGTTATCAATTGATAAGTAGGAGACATTTTTGACAAGTCAAATTGTGACATTGGTATTAGGATTCAACTCTGTAGTTTTATGAGTCAAACTCATTGACCCATGTTTTATGAGTAGTAGTTCGCACAAATCTATCTATCATGAGAATGAATGGAAGACTTAGCACTCATTGGATATAGGTGATGCTTACAGAGGTAAAGTATTGGGACTTCTCAGGAGGCCACCCATCCCAATACTATAACTTGAGTGCACTTAATTGCAGAGTTTCCTCCATGGTTAAACCCCTAACCTACTACAATCAGTAAATCCATGAATACATGATCAACAAAATTATGAAGGGTTAATACTGTATGTAAGGTTGATCCAAGTGCCTTGCCAAATATGGGAATGCTGGATAGATGACTTACTATAATATAAAGTGTACCAAATTGAGCCAACTAATGAATGATGAGCTATGTGAGGTGCATCTTTCTCAATTTTTGCTTAATTTGTTTAACACCTGGAGCTATGGATAAGTGATGCATAATAAGATGAGTGTCCAACCCTGGCATATTTGAATAAGTCCATGCAAAATTGATATTCTTTTCTCATAAGAACTTAATGTAAGCTGCTTTTTCTTGTGATGACAAAGATTGAGCCAAATGTACCATTTGCGGAGCTTCATCCATAGCCAAATTGATTGTTTGTGTTGGTTCAATAAGCACTGAAGATCTATCTTGAAAATAACTAGGGAGACGATCAAGTACCTCATCCTCAGGCGCCTCACAAAGGTTTTCACCCTTGGATACGTCCTTTCTTTTTACTTTTTTTGGTTCTGACACCGCCACATAGTGGTTTTCGTTGTCAAAACTCCTATTCTTTTTATTTTATTTTCTTTTTATTTTGCAATTAAGGTACTTGATGTCTGGCTCTGTAATGTTGGTAATCGGTTCACTGGTCAAAGAGACTACGGGTTCAATGGCATTCAAATAACAGGCTATCTCATAATCATTTTGAAACATTAAAAGCTCAAGTTCGTGATCCTGTTCAGACCAATCAATCAAATCAGGATGAACAAGGGGTAAATCAATGACTGGTTCAAGGTTATGAATATGAATGATATCTTTGGTGACCAAAGAGTCAGAGTTCGTCAAGTAACTTCCTAAACTACCCAAATTGGGAGTTGTCCTAACAAGTGAAGAATCGTCCACTAAGGTAACATGTGAGTTCAAATCATCTGATCCTATATGTGAATCGTCAACTAACTCGGGTTCAGAACTATATGTATGAACAACATCAATATCCATATCAACTGTAGAAGGCTCCGAGAGGGAGTCCCATTCATACTCATTGGAATTTGTTTTTGAATCTCGACTAGGATGCTTACACCATGAAGGCTTGGGACGCCTGGACGTGGAATCCTCAATATCATCAAGTGTCACATTCTCTTGTTTTAAATTTGCAACTGTCTCATGAGATACTGGACTATCTGATCTCATGAGATACTGGACTATCTGAATCTCCCCAAAGGAGATTAGTAGAAGGGACCCAATCTTCACACATCTTGTTGATTTTCCAAATTAGGTATGTACTCTTGTTCTTCTTCACTATCCGACTTATCAAGGATAATGTTGGTAAATAGATTGTTCTTTTTGATTTAACTCTTAGATACCCAAATTTGTGAACAATATCTGGTTATAACAGTTGGAAAGTTGCTTCTAAAAAGACTAACTTTCCTCTGAATTATTAGGTACAGCTCCCTATTGCAGATTTGCAATGAATTATGTTTATTCCTAAATCTAAAACAAGGTATGTTCTTAACTCGAGAATAGGAGAGGTAAACCGAGCCAAATCTATACAGGATTTAACTTAGGCAAGAAATGATTTTAGAAGATTAATTAAGTTTATGAACTCATCAATAGTGCATACTAACTAATACTAAACTGATCCAGCAGGAAACTAATTACAGAGAAAGAAAGATTTAACTTGAAGGAAAACACCTAAGGGATTTCTCTCGGACCTACGATGACAATACTTATCATATTCAGTTCACTGCCTCAAAACAGGGGAATGAAGCTCTGTTCATTCCTTGTTTTAATTCAGATAAAAGAGAAAACTTACAATTAACATTCAATAGAGTGGAACCGAAAATAATTGACACAAAATACCATTCAATTGGCTCTACAACATCCAGTATTTCACACCAAAAATTAGCCGACCTTTTATTAATCTTTCATTCCAATACATATAGGATTCCGAGATGACCATTACAAAGGAAGTTTAATCGGTTCATCTCTTCAAAAATGACAAATGGCAAGGAGCCAGTTTGTCCATTGCAATGATTTCATCAAAATATGAAAGAAGCGAAATATGAATCACTTCGCCTTCTTTCCCTTTTTTTGCTTTTGTCCTATAGGCCTTAGCAGCTACAATGATTGGAATTAATTATTCATGCCTATGAACATGTACATTAGTATATCTCAAGAGCCATTTAGAATGTTCTCTGGCCAAATCTTTGAGAACACTCAAATGGTCTTGCATTTCCTCCATGGCCACGTGTACACACTTGCCAAGTTTCTAGAGTTTGGAAATTCTTGTTTTGCTGACCGGAAGATATCTCTGTCAAACTGTCTATGTAATTGGAAAAGTTTGTTTGCATGGCAGTTACTCCGATGATTCCCTTTCCTTGTCCACTAGTCTGTGAGTTTGTATGTAAACCTCTCAAAAGTTCATAATCTCTATCTTGATCCTTCTTCACTTTAGCTTCAGTTTCCTTAAGACCTTCCTTTGCTGCCATGATCATTTTGGACTTGAACTACATGCTCTGAAGCCACTCAAATAAAGGCTCATCCCCTTTAGGCAAGATCTTCGCCTCGACAGCCTCCTTTGCCTTCATGTGGATAATCATCTTCAATAGAGAGACACAATCTTCACTCTTAGTTCTCTCCGCAGCCAAGGTGGCTCTATTTGCTGAAATGTTATCTTTCTTTGTTTCCAGCCTCAATATAGCATTTCCAAATTGTTCTATAATGGAGAGTCCCTCCAACTTGAGTTTCTCGCTCCACTCTCTATCGATTTGCCCCAAGTGTTTGTCTTCTTGGAGCTGAGAGATGAGCGCTTGAACATCTGCAATAGTAGGATCACTAGTAATAGGCATTTCAGAGATGCTTGCTAACGGAGTGACCAATTGCTTGATGAAGCCATTCAGTTCTTGTATTTCCAACTTCATCCCGACTTTTGACAATTTAAGGCTTTCCAGCTGTCCTTCAATCACCTCATTTGTTGACTTCCATAAGCCAACCTTGGTATCATGTCTAGCTTCCCTGAGATCCACCGAATGCAAGGTAAAATCATCAGTAGACATATCCTCGATTCTTCCCTCTTTGGTAGGCTTTGCTATCTCCATTGTTAGATGCCCTATTTCGGGATCTTGTCCGAGGATGGACAAAGCCTTCTGCTTCTTGACCTTGCTCAGTGCTGATCCAAAGCGGATAGCAAGAGATGAGGTATCCTTGTTGGGAGCTCCTTCATCTTTCCTCTTTCTCTTTTTGTCTAGAGTGTTCAGCCATGAATCTGTGCCTATCACCTTGGAGGTTGTTTCGAGGGAGTCTATGCTAAACATCTTTTTCTTGATTGGAGTGATTGCTTTCGTGGTTGAAGAGAATGGATTCTTTGGGGCTAGTGAAACAAGCTTTGAAGGATCTTGGCCTTTCTCCGCCTTTGAGGTCTTCTTCGTTGCCTCGTCTGATTTAGCAGACTCGCTATCATTGCTTCCTCCATCTCCTAAATCCACTACTTGCACTTGAGGGCTACTCGGTAGAAGAAGTGCAACACTTATGGATGGAACTGGACTACTATGAGGCGAGGGGGCCAGAGTGACCGCACCATCTTTTGGATCCTCCGCTTTCTTCTTCTCGTCTTCTGATGGAGTTCCAATTATTGGGAGGGAGCCATCTTAACAAGTCTTAGCCAAAGGAACATTTTTGTCGGGAGGTTGATCACCTCCACCTACTGGTTGAGCCGGTCCTTGAGTGATAGCCAAGGTTACACCTAATGTGCCACCTTGAGAGGAAGACGCCGCTACAACTGCTGGAGAAGCTTGAGCAGATGTGCTTTTACTTTGACTCTTCGCTGTGGTCCATTCGACCCATTTTCCAGTCCTCTTGATAATTTGGGCCATCATGATATCTAGCTCATCTCCTACATCTTCATAAGGTTCAGAGCTAATTGGAGTGCCTCTTAGCTTGGTCAGATAGGTGTTACTATACATGTTTTGACCATCATCTTCTACTCCTTCAACATCAATATTAATTTCATACATCTTCACTTGATCCACTATCAGCCTGGTGAAAGCACGATCACGGCTCTCGAACTTGTCTTTACAATCAACCCAGTAGTCTTCAATGGTGGTGATGTGTTTGATCACACTCCCAATCTGCAACATCTCCCTTGCATATCCATTTGGATCAAACATGGGCCTTAAGACTTCATACATCTCCAATTTACATTTCATTTCAAACACCTTTAGCATGTTCTTTGCATCAGAACGGGTCTCACAATTGAAAGCTCCCACCTTCATAGGAAATTTGTACCCTTTCTTCTTCTTCAAACTTCCGCTCAACAAGTTCACTTGGATTGCTTGCCGCACAATCTCAATCAGCACAATCATATCGCTAGGATACCTTGGCAGCTTCAAGGGGAAACCATCAAAAGCTACAAGACACAAATACGAAAAGGATGAGAATTGAATGAAGTAACTCCCAAATTGGCTAATGGCTGCCATGGCTTTAGGGTTAAATCTCCTCTCTGGACATCCCTGTAGCTCCTTGCAAATTCTCATGGTGAATGTGTCATTAACTCTTATATACTCTGCATAACTATTTTCCAATTGTAAACATGGGTAGAACTTATAAGACTTCACATGATCAGGAAAATTTTCCACCCTTGGGAGGCCTGGCCATAATTGTAAAGAAGCTAACATGTAAATGAGGAAGGAGGACATATAGAATGTGTTGTAGAATTTTGCAGCACGAAGAGCATTGGACAGAATCTTGCTTACCTCATGAGCCCAATCAATATATTGGGTGTCAGAGCAGATGACTTGCACCAAAAAGAAATATTGCTCAACAAAGTTTAAAGCTTCTACCTCACCTTTCAATCTGTGTAAGAGGACCAAGATGTCGACAATCTCAGGTTTGAGATTAGTACCAAATAGAGTCTTAGGAACCTTACTCTTGGTGCTCCGTGGTTTTTGGAACCATGATTGCATGATTTCCTTTCTCCAAATCATCTTCTTCGTGGAGAACTCGGAAATGGCTCCTATGAATGTCAAATCTGAAAATTCCTCTTGTTCTGGAACTTGAAGGCAATTCAACACAGTTTGCTTGTCAATGGAGATCAACATTTTATCCTCTGGTAACACAATTTGCCTTGTGTCCGGGTTGTAATAACTTATACATTCATGGATTAACTCTGAAGCTTGGACTACAACTGGAAAACCAACTGCTTCGACCAACCCGCATCCTCGAAGCTTCTCAGTAATGGGATGGATTGGCTCTGACCTCACTCTCTTCTAAAAATCTTGCATGTCATAGAAACAAAGAGAAGTATCCGTGAAATTCTGTAGTGAAGGCTTAATTCCATTCAGCCCGTCGAAACCTGCAAATCTAGTTGCCATTCTGTTCGAAAATGAATTTTGAATCTAGAAAAAGAAAATAATAGCAAATGCACAGATACTGGCTTTTTGAAAAAGTTATGCAAATTAACAAAATAACAATTCAAGAAAGAGCGGTAGTTTGTGTAATTGTTCATGTTTCCATCTATATAGGAGCTTCAATTTATCCGTTGATCTTCAGAATTCGCACCACATGAATGAATTGAAGGAGAGATCTGTTGAAACAGTAAATGCATGTTTTAACGGATATCTCGGTGTTTTTTCATTGTTTCGTTGGCCCAACGGTAGCTTTCTATCTTCCCATACTTTCCTGTTTTCCTTTAAGTTTCGGGAAGTTACCAATAGAGTACTTCGTGGGAAAATATCCGCTGAGTTGAATTCTGGCGCATACACTCTTTCTTGCATTAGTTAGATTATTTCTATTATTATCTTGAGATGTTTTGTGCACAAATTGTGGGTCCAATCTGCTTACAAACTTGATTTTCTTTAAAATCCGGGAAATTGTCTTCATGGGTTGAAAACTCATTGAGGAGAAGACAATTTCCATTTCTCCGCCTAGGCTTCCCTTTTACTTTACCTTTAGACTATTGTCTTCTTTCGGTTCGGAAATGTCTAAAGGGAGTGCGAAAATTCATTAGGGACCCACCTTTTGTTTCCTTTCCTTTAGAAATACCTTTTGTGGATATCCGACTTCATGGGTTGAAAACCCGTCGAGGAGAAGTTGGTTTTGAGTTTTTCGCCTAGAATGATTTTGAGAGTTGTGACGAATCCTGAATGTTTCCTGAGGTAGATAATCATAAAGGGAACATGAATTTGCCATAGGGCACCTTACTATTTTCTTACTTTGATCCAAATGCATCATTTGGTGCTCTTCGCGGGAAATCGTCTTCATGGGTTGAAAACCCGCCTAGGAGAAGACGAAGTTTGGATTTTTGCAAGCTTCTGTTCTTATTGAGAAAATGATAGACCGCAAGTAGATATAGCTCTGCAAATGATCTTTGCATGAGCAACGTGAATCTCCATCGGATTAGGCACTAAGCTACTTGTACAATCCCTTCACAAAAGGAGAACCACCCGGCTATGAAATATGGAGAAGAGGAAAATGAAAAAATCCAATGAAGACTCTTTCCACCTAAGGGGCTTAGACCTAGACTCAAACACAAAAAGGAAATCACCAAGACACAAGTCATCACTTTCACTACTCGGGTAGAGGAGGAAAAGTGGGGCAACAGATAGGAGCAACATTCTTATTGTGATTCGCATATCCTAGGCCAACCGGCTTCTTAGACTTTCGTTCGAAAAGGCCATGATCAAGAGATTCGACTCTAGCATCCAATCTATTACTAAGAGGGCCATGTCCAGGATAGCCCATCTTCTTGACAAAAGTATACCCTCTTCCATAAGCTTTAGGAGAGGGAGTGAAGTTCTCACTGTGCATATACTTCTCTTCTCTATAAATCCAATCTCTAATAGCCACATCTTCTTTCTCATCTTGAATAAGCATTGATGACTGTACAAATGTGTCAAATAATGTCGTAGTTGAAGAGAAAGGTTTCATCTCTTGTGAAGGTTTACCATAAGACCTAGGTGAAACTAGTAATGCTATGAGGGAGTTGAGTTGATATCACCCCATGCCAAGGTCTATAGATTTGAACTTGTCTTTACATTCGGCTAAAGTTGCATCAAAATCATCTGCTTCTCTATTGAGGGGAACATGAGTACTTGCTGAAATCGAGTTAATAGGCAGTATTATCCCCAGGTATACAAATCTCTGTTCCGTTGTAAGGGAACTTAACACATTGATGATAGGTAGATGACATTGCTTGCATATCATGAATCCATGGACTACCAAGTAAAATATTGTACGCAAGGGGTCCAACATCAACTATTTGGAATAAAATATCATTTCAACAAGACCAATCCTAACGGGAAGGATGACCAAGCCCTTTGAACTTCTCTCTGCCTCATCATAGGCTTTGATAATAATCTTCCTTCTAGTATCAATAACTTGTTTAGAATAACCTAATGCCTTTAAAAGACTCAAAGAACAAATATTAAACCCAACACCCCCATCTATCAACACGTGCCTAACACGGGTTCTATGGATCCTGACCTCAATATGAAGGGCAAGATCGTGCAAATGGCTCAAAGATTTATCATCTTCCTCCGAAAAGGAAAGGTAATGAGGGCTAGCAATATGATTAACCATGTTCTGGAATTGATCAACATCTAAATTTTTGGGGACATTCGCCATGCGCAAAGCGTCCTCAAGGACTTGTTTGTGTCTCGGAGACAACTCTAAAAGCTCAAAGATATGAAATTTGAGCGGGGGTTCTTTGCAATTGATCAACAAGATTATAATTCGACCTAGGATTAACCACTGGTTTTCAAGGAACATACTTGGATTGCACTTGTTTTGGCTTACTTGTTTGGTTTGAACTAGGTTCTTTGACGACAAGGGGACCTTGACTTCGCGTAACGACATTGAGACTTTGGGAAGACACTTGCTTAGGTTTACTTGATTGGTTTGAATTGGGTCTTCTAATGAGAAGGGGACCTTGAGATGACTTTCTAGAGTAAGCACCCCTTAGCACCAAAACAAGTTTTTTACGAAGGATAAGAGAGCTCAAATTTAAATCATAACCATTGGGATCTTTATCTTGCATCATGTTGACACTTTTTTCTACAACCTCAAGTGTATTGACAACATTTTCTGCATTTGCATAAGTGTAATTGATTGCAGCCTTGCCATTCTTAGGTTGGGAAGTTTCCCCTTTCTCATACTTGGGCAAAGGCTCTTTGAATGCTGTGTGATCAGCATTGGTATTTAATCCATCTATTTCAAGTTTTCCATTCTCAATAAGATCTTGAACAATATGCTTGAATCTCCTAGAGTTTTCAATATCGTGTCCAATGCCATTGTGAAGTTTGCAATAGGCCTTCTCATCCCACCACCATGGCTTAACTTCAGGTATGCAGAACTTTGCAGCATCATAAGGGCACACAAGATTACAAGCAAGGAGCTTTGTGAATATCTCTTCATATGATTCACCCAATTGTGTAAAGTTATGTTTCTCTCCTTTAGGCCTTTCTTGATATCTTGGCTTGTTACTTTGTTGATTAGCACTAGCCAAATGGAGAACAACTTGGTCTTTAGGCTTAGATGAATCCACAACTCCATCATTAACCACTTGTTTGTTCTTATTACAATATGTGTTCTCTCCTTTATCCTTGTTATTGTTGTTGTTATTCTGACCATTGTTGTTATTGTTTCCATTTTTTGTCAAAATACCATGTTCTCTCATAACATCTTCAATTTTAAATGCAGCTTCAACCATGGTATCAAAGGACTCAAAAACCATCTTCTTAACTTCGTACTTCATCTCAGGAACCATGTTACTAATGAGGATTTTAGTCTTTTCTTTCTCAGGAATACTCCTAGAATAGCGAGAGCACTGTTGTCTCCATCTTTGCAAGAAAGTAACAAAGGATCCTTCTTGATTTTTCTTTGTGTGACATAAGTCCAATAGTGAGACAAATCGTGAAAGATTGTATGCAAAGTGTTGAACAAATCTCTGAATTAACTTAGGGAATGTCTTTACAGGAGGAGTTATATTGGTAAACCATTCCATTGCTTGACTCTTAAGACTCCTTGGAAATAATCTCATAAGGTATGAGTCTTCATGATGAAACTCAAAACTCATAGTATAGAACTGATGCACATGATCATTCGGATCCCCATTTCCATCATATTTGTCATATTGGGGGATCTCAATTTTTCTAGGAAAATCTTTCATGTCAACACTCTCATCAAAAGGATTAGGACAAACTGAATCAAGTGAAAAAGAACTCTTGCATGCCGATATTTGGTTCAGTTGTTTCTTCAATTGGTCAATTTCTTCTTTCATAGAGGGATCATGCTTTTGAATCTTTTTGTCTACATCAAAGTTGTAAGGGACCTTAGCACCCTTGTTGATTAAACGTTGAAAGCATGCCTCTTTGTTTTGGTCCATATATGCTTCCATATGTTGCTGAAAATGTGGGTCTCGTTGCATAGCTATGAAATCATAAGAATTGTGGTCAAAGTTTGAGCTACCACCTCCATATTGTGAACCATGATGAGCTTGTTGTGAAGGTTGTCTTGAAACTCTAGGAGGTGTTGGTCTCCTATAATCATCATGTCTTGAAGCTTCCTTCCTCTAGGGCTAGGAGATCGTGAAGGTGTTCTTGAGTGTCTTCCACTTCGTGGAGTCTTAGGAGGGGTGGATGGAAAAGAGTTGTTTCCACCACCAATGTGCACATTGTTGAATTTATTGTCAAGTTGCGGAGCCACAAGGTGGTCTTGTGCTTCTTGACGAGCTTTCCTTTCTATCTCAATCATAACTTGCCTTTCTTCCTCTAGGCGTCTAAATTGTTCTTCCTTCTTAGCTTGTTCTTCTAGAAGGGCTTTTCTCTCACGCTCAAGTACTTTGAGTCTATCACTCGCATAACCTAAAGGTGTCATGAGCAGTGTACATGGTCTTGACTGTCTAAACTGGTTACCAGTAAATGTTACATTCACACGAGCGCTAGAAGGCTCACTAATTTGATCATCATATTGGGATTTCTCTTCTTGATAGGTATAATGCTTACCTTTCTCAGCCTTTTGGTGTGCATCCAAATATCTATCCTCAATACGGGGTGAGGTTGGTCTATTTTCATGAGCGGGATCACCACTCAAAAGGTCAACATAGTATTCACCACTTCGATTCTTCTTTTGTGGAGCCATTGTAAAATCCATATCCATATCCGAGTGAGGTGATGCTAAGGGTGTACCCAACTCAATAAGGTCACTACTAGGGTCAAACAAAGCTTCTAGAATATTCTCAGGTGAGTGAACAAAGACAGGTTCTTTTCCCTTACGTCTTTGATGGGTTTGAACTAAAGGTAATTGTTTAAAGACGACTTGAGGTCTCTTTCCTTGATCTACTTGATATCTTGTTGTAACCGGCATGAAAGAAAAGGTACTAGGTGATAGGATAATCCTAAGAAACGTTGGTACCAAACTAGGATAGTGAAAACACTCACTTGTCCAAAAGAGATTGTGATAAGATAGAATTTTGCAATAGGCATAAACCAACACTGCCACAGAGGTGCCCACAACTTTGGGTGAATACCCTAGCACATATGGACTAGGAGGATGATTTATCAAAATTATAAATAATTAAAATTGAATTTTTATGAAAGTGGATGGACAAGAGATTACTAAGACTTTCCAAGCATAATATCAAAGAATCCAAAGGTATATCTTTCTCAACAAGGACAGTATCAAACTCACCAACTCCAAACAAGGTCACTAATTCAAGGGGTCAAAGCACAATAACCCAAGGTGCAAGCAAGCTTCTAATAATGGGGTAAGTAGCCTAATTTGAACTGGATCAACCTAGGGAGGTTGGAAATAACCGGATGGCAAAACAGCTTGATCATAAAGAAGCTTGATCATAAAGTCTCGACTCAGGAACTCAAATTTTATTTGTTTTAAATATCCAACTAAGTGTGATAAATTTTGAATCGTGAACTAGGTACGCAAGACAACAATAAGGAATTTCAAGCAAACATCTTCTAACAATGGGCAAGGGACAAAACAATCTTGCACATGAACAAGAATAGTGTCGTGGTATCAGTCTAATCTCTAGAACTACCACTATGTATGTTATCAAAATGTTTTCCAATCACGCACAGTCCTAGGAAATAAAATTTGGCAGCACTATGGTTCTTAGTGATGTTCAACTCTGTAGCTTTTGCAATCTGAAGTGGGCGAAATCCAATCCCGGCGCACCAATGTTTTGACATATTGTGAGAATTTAATCAATCAAAAATACTGAGGAGATCACAACCCAACAAAAGACTGCACCCATAAGGATTCCCCCCACAAGAGCATTTATATAGCGGTTGCTACTACCATGTCAAAAATGGCTATTACTGCTTGAGGTTCCATCCACGTGGTTGACCCAATAAAGGGAATATCCACTATGGTTAACCCTCTCTAATCAAGAAAAATTCACAAAGTTGTAGTATATGGGGACTTGGTTTGGATTCAAGGATTCCAAGTTTCCGATGTGCCCAAAAGGGAACAGAGCATGCTCCTCTAGCCTCTTCACCTTACCCAAACATAGCAAACAAGATTCTTTGACATGCTAATTCGAAATCACTTCACTAAATTTTTGGAAAAGCTAACAACAAACATCACCAATCTCAAAAGAAAAAGTACTAATGGATGTTAAGGACAAATCCAAGCAGAATAGTGAGATAATAACAAATATTCTTCCCTACCTAAAGGGGATCTATCGTTGAGAAGAGCTTTGCATGTATGGCAAGCGAATGAAGCACATTCCCTCAAGAACTCCACAAATAGTGTTTATAGGGCCTAATTACTATGTGAAACACATATGTGTGAAAGTAAATCTAGATTCAATTTTAGAGCATCAAATGAAGTGTGATTCTATGAAAGCATGCAAAAACATTCAAGCCAAACACACGAAAGGGTTCATTTCATTTCCAAATCCAAATTTTATAGAGATCCAACAAAATACCTAGTAATCCTTGCAATGCGTCTTTTCTCTGTTGTACCTTTCGTTTATGCTTGAATGCTCGTTCCCAATGAACAAAGCAACAATCAAAACAAGCAAACACAAGATATGCAATATATATCCAACTTATGCAAAACTAGGGTTAGATCTAAAAATTTGATTTTTAAGAGTGATAATAACTAGCAAATAACCCAAATGAAAGTTCACATCGTGCATTGATCCATGTGAAAATTAAATGGAAGCTATTCTTCTTTTAATATTGATTTTTGACCTAGTGAACAAGATTGGAACTATATGATATGAATTCATATCCAAAACCCTAAATGCAGAAAAAAGACCCTTGTCAAAAATCAAAGAACTTTCCAAAAATGTTAGAATTTTGAAAAGATCTTTTCATTTGTGCTCTAGGGAGCCATTTTGTCAAAACGGACCAATTTTTGCAAATCAAATTATTGAGCCTTAATATGATCTCTAAAATCAAAATGCAAATAACCAACCCTATCTAGAATTCGGAGACCTTTCCAAAAATGTAGACTTTTTCGAAAAATTTGCTAATTTGCGCCCTAAAACGATTTTTCATGAAAAAACAAGAAAAAATTATAAAAAATAGAAAATACCTCCGAAAAATCTGACAATTTCGCTAAAGCTTCTTTGATATGTCGCCAACCTGCAAAAAAAAAAAATCAGACCCAAATACCAAACTGTTTGGGAGATATGATCAGATCTTTAAGATCTAGGGTTTTTCGTCTCCAAACAAATCTGCACAAGGGGGTTAGTTCCAAAAATAGCTAAAATCAACAAGTAAAGGTGGGTTGACCTACGGTGGGCGCTAAAAAGAGGTGTGCTAAAATGTTGACACACTTCTATGAGTCGTTATATCCAAGATTGCTCAAGAATGAGATCTCAAATGACGGCTCATAGCTTTCTATTCATGGAGTGCAAGGGTTTGTAATGGAGGCCCTCAATTTGACTTAGTTTGTGCCAATGCAAGTACACCATGGAACAAGAGATTCAAAGATTAAAATATGAATGCAAATGAGGATGCAAACTAATCTAAATGATAACAATGCAAGAAAATGAAATCATAGCTATGAAAGGAAATAACAATGTAATATTAATCTATGAAAACAAATATGACTCTAAGATAATATGAAAATGCAAGGATGAAACTTGATGATGGAAGCCATGGATGCAAGAGAGAATAAGACAAGAACAGAGAAGTTGCAATGAAGCTCCAATGTCCAAACCCTAAGGCTAAAACTCCTCCAAAATCGCTCTCTAAACCTGTAGCATAACAATACTATAGCAACGAACTATTTTCTCTATATCTCTCTCTATATATTTCCCTCTATATATTTCTCTATATATTTCTATATATTGCTCTATATGAAAATGAGAACGAGAGAGCTCCTTATAAAGGAAAATGTGGAGATGGGAGGCTTTTCACGACCAATATGGGATAATAGAGTTTGATCCATGTGAGACAAAATTCCACCAATGAGAAAAGCGGAGTGTTTGAGTAGAAAGTGGAAAGAGGAAATTAAGGAATTCCACTTAGAGATATGTGCATTTAAGTGTAGAGAAAAAAAAGGATTTATTTATTTCTTTTTTCAAGTGGGATTTTATTTAATTAAAAGAGAGCAAGTTCTTTTAATTAAATAGGAATTATTTAATTAGATTTAAAAGAGGGTTTTTCTCTTAATTAATTAAATGTGGATTAATTATTTAATTAAAAGAGAGGTTTTCTTTTAATTAAATAAGACTTAGGATAAAATGATCAAACCTTAGGAAATGTTGAAATAATTAAATTAATTACAATTTGATCAAAGGAATTTATTTGAATTGATTTAATAAAATATTGCAAACCATTGATTAAGAAAATTTGATAAATTGAATAATGGGGGCCCATAGTCTAGGCGACCGTTTTAGGGTGCATACAAATACTGTATGTAAGGTCAATCCAAGTGCCTTGCCAAATATGGGAATGCTAGATAGATGACTTACTATAAATATTAAGTGTACCAAACTGAGCCAACTAATGAATGATTCAACCATTCTGCATACCACGAGTTTGGATGCCCCTGCCAAAAACAACTCTGAACATAATTTGAGTTACTATAAATAATGGGTCCTCAACTAGAAGCTTTGTCAAATGTCACCGTAACTCCACATCGCTATGACACTGTCCAAGTGCTCTGCTAAAGATAGTAATTCTGACTTATCCAAAGTAGGCACTATAAATCGTAAGTGTGCCAATTTGACTCATGAAGAGCAATCCTGAACATCCCTGACCTCTGGAGTGGGAATTGACCTCCAACTTTGCCAACTTTACCCTTTGAACAAGTCCAATAGCCTATGAGGGTCAGGAAATAGGCTAATCCTCAAAAAGATGATAGTCATGAAATAGGGATATTACACTATTTTAAAGTGGTTTTGGTTCTCGAAGCTAGAAGCACTTGCCATTTTGGTACCCAAAACAGCTAGTTCTATGAGTAATATGGATAGGCATACTTCACAAAACAAATTGAAACAATACAAAAAAACTAGAGTTCCTTTCAATTTGTAAAATGAATTGTTGAAATCTTCCTTCACAACATCTTTGAGAACAATTCAGTACTTGCAAATGCATATGAATTGCATAAGAACTAACTTTGAGAACCCAACAATCAATTTTCATTTCTCTTTATGTAATGCAAAGTAGAAAATAAGTTCATCAATGGAGAAAAACTTTTTTGTTTTTCATTCTATTGATCACAAATGGAATAATGTTGAACTTGTTGTCTTTAACTAGTCAAATTAGGGTTATTTAGGGTGAAAATTGACTATTTGCCCAAAAAAGGATTTTTTTTTTAAAAGTGCCAAATTTGGCTGACAACAAATTCCTAGGTGTAAGCATGCTGTGGGTCCACTTGGGCTTGATAGGCTATACCCATAGTCCATATGTAAGACCTTGTATAGAGCCACAATAAAGTTGCCCCGAATCTAAACCCAGTTCAAACCAAACCAGGACCTCATGGTTCAAGGAGAGGAGCCCAACTACTTTGATAAATTAGCAAAAGCTAAACTGTTTTTGAAAGCGAGATACTCATCTTAGATAACATTTCTCTATTTGATATTGTTTGGGTTTTCTATAATTCATATGGCATTGTTTGATGGAAGAAAAAATCTGTTAAATGTCCGAGACAATTGAGAGGTGCAGTGAATAAGTTGTTTATAAAAACTTTTATCAATTTCATAAATCTAAGATCAAATCGTCTATTCTTAACCTACTCAACCAAATTGATAACAATTATCTGATATACTAAATAAAGATGGTTCATTGTCCTGATTTACTTGCAACCCAATGAAGAAATTTAACTCACCATTCATGGACATCTCAAATTCATCTTGCATTTCACTAGCAAATTTCTGTCACATGCCATCATTTCCTTTAAATATTAAGTCATCCACATAAAGTGCAACTCCTTTGAACTTTTTTGATTCAATTTTGAAATATAGATTACTATGTTTACTAAAGCATTTCTCAATTTCATAGATCCAAATCAAACTATCTATTTTTGAGTTACTCAACTAAATCAGATAAACATGAATAAACACACAATGAACACCATAGTTTTACTTGGAAAACCCAAGATGGGAAAACCATGAAGAGTCTAGTTCTCATGAATATAAACATTGGATAAGGTGATTATTACGAAGGGTGGGTCACTGCCTCGAGAAAGAAGACAAAAAAAGGAAATCCACCACTGTAGCGCAACAACCAGAAGAAACCCTTGGCTTACTGCCTTTGATGTCTAACAACAATACTCACATTGTTCACAACCAACTTCACACTTTCACCGAACCTTCACATTGTATTTGACGGATTTTTTAATCAACCTCCTTACCAATCCATCACAAAACAGCTTCTTATTTATATTGTGGAAAAAGATCAATCTATTCATCATGTTGAGTTTGTTCTCCATCTTCACCTGCTTTACCTTTGACACTTTTTGAAGACCTTTTTGGAACTGCCATTGTTTGAACTTGTCCTCTTTGTTGCATAACAGAAATTCATGTATTCTCTCAAATCTGACATAACTGATACTCTTTGACTTTCCAATATGTAATCATTTCATCATGAATCTCAATAGTTTTATGTGTAGATACACATTGGAATACATAGATTTGAGGCATCTTCAAGAAGTCGAAGTAAGTCTGCTACAACTGTGGCATCATAATCCAGTGATACCACACCAAGATTGGGCAATAACGTTGAAAATGGGTAATTTGCAATAGTTGGTTGAGCCACAATAATGACACCGAGGAAAATGCCTTTTTTGACATTTGTGATCCCTGCAATTCTCACATCAGCAATAAGCTTTAGTTTCAAATCGGACCACCTGTGATCAACATAGTTGTCTCTTTGATTTGATGCCCGCTAAGCTACACAAAAACTTTGATTGCTAATGGATTTCTCTTGCTTTCCAGTGATCTTTTTTTATATTATGTATAGCATTCCAAATGGTATTCACTAATCCATCCACATAACAAACAGTAGGTCCCCCATAATCTAGTGTGAGTTGGATAATGATATCCTTTAACAGACTAATTATAGAGTTTTTGATCCTTGTAGTTGGAGAATATAATAATATTTCCTGAGACGGTAAACGCAACTCCAACATATTCATGGGCCAGCATACTGACTTCAAACCCATCAGGCTTAATAACTTCGGTTGAACCTCCTTTGACTATAGCCTTTTGTCTTTCATCAATTTACTTTACTGTGCGAACCTTGTTACACATGCTCAAATATTAGGATGTATTTGGGAGTGCTTCATTAATTCAAAGGAGTGCTTTATTACATTTCCTCCCTTGAGATGATATCTCTTTGAGGTATTTTGGCAATGACTCAGTTAGATTGTCTGTGATTCTACATTCTTGTAGACATGTCAACTGTGAAGGAGTGATGCAGAATGGCTTAGGTTTTGTGCCCTCATATTGCATTTGATTGAATGTTTCTAAAGTCTTTTCATCAATTCCGTTTTGTGCTTATGCTGTAATAATAGCATGACAATCAGTAATCTCTTCAAAACATTGTACTTAAAAGTCTGAGTGCTTTGTCTGTGTTTCCACATTTTATATGCATTTTTTTGTTTTTGAGATGACATCTCTTCGAGGCACTTGGTCAAATGATTCAGGCTCTGTCTATAATCTCACATTTTGAATGCACGTATATTTGCAGGAATCATCTATATATGCCTGGTCTGTCCTTCCACATTTTGCATGCATTTCTTTCTGGGCATTTCCAATTACAACATCTGATAAAAATCCATGTTCATTATGCTTTGATGAATGTCCATGCCTGTCATGTTGCCTCTACCACATGCGAGCATGGGGTTCAGCACTCATGCGATCAGTTTTATGCACATTCTGCAGTCATTTTATTTCATTTCATCAATATGAAATTTCTTTGAGGCATTTTTCAAAACAGTCTATCCATGTTGTTTATGCTCCACATTTTGCATGCTCATCATTGATGGTACTGTGCTTTAATGGATGTACATACCCTTTTCAAACTGAAACCTTCACAACAAATCCGTTTTCTGCAGATATTGCTATCATTGCATTCCTGGAAACGACATCTCTTATCATCGTGCCATGCAGAGGGGTGGTGGAAAGGGATAATGTATCAGCTTTACACCTGCAAGATACATTTTGAAGAAAGCTTCTAAGCGTTTTCAACATAGCCATTTCCTGTAACTCTTGCAATCATTGCATTTGATGAGACTATGTCTCTCTGAGGCTTTTTAACAAAAATCCTTATATCCTGTGTATACTTAACACATTTTGAAAACGTGGCTGTCATAACATGAGATCTCACCAAGACATGCCATGGAACAATTTTGGTGCACTGTTGAAGATTCTTCATTTTGTATGCATGTTCCATAGCTCTTTCATTCCCTGAGAAGTCTTCTCTCCAGAACCTTCTGTCCAGCATTACGTGTGATTTGATCGATGTCCACACGGTGTTTGGAGATTCCCATTGTGCACAGGCAGGGAGGATGTTTGCAAAGGATACTGGATCTGCATTTATTTTGAAGCTTCTAAAGCATTTTCAACAAATTCATTCTGTGCATATCCTGCATTAATTTCAACTTCATTCTGAAAGGTGATTTTATCTTTGCTTATGCACTCGGACTAAATTGAATTGATAGGTAGTTAAACTAAGTAGTTATAATAACTACCTATTCTTTTAGCTTTTGGTCTTTTAAGCAACTTAGAGAATTTGGTGAAATGGCTGACTCTACCTTTTTAGCTTCTTCTCCATACTCTGAAGTACTTTCACAACTTTACAAACTTACGTATACAACCATAAACACAATGGTATTCCAAAACCAAATCAAACAAACCCTTTGAAGTAAGTTGTATTCACATATTTGTCTGAGTTGATTCCTTGCCCACTTTCACTTTGATATTTTGGCAAAAACCACTTCTAGTAATCAGCAACTTGAGTCACTTTGGCAACTTTGCAAAATCCTTGACAAGTGATTTTCTTTTGTTTTGGTGATTTAGGTTACTTTTGAATGTCTCCAAACTTACTGATTCCACTGATCCATATCTTTATCGGCATTTGAAGTAACTTAAGGATTTTAAAAATTTGGCACACATCTAAAGTCCATAACAATGAATAATTTTGTGATCATCACTTGATTTTGATTTTTTTTCCAGATCATTGAACTTAACTTTGGCAAATGCTTATATCATTTCTGAAAAAGTTACAAGATTTTTCTGATAAGCCCACCAACCCAAGGATGATGAAATTTGCTGATTTTTACTTGGGACAACATATTGTCATTGAGCTCTTTTAGTTTGTTGATGAGAACACTGCAACTAACACCCAAATAGCTCTTAGACTGCAGGAGAAAATAGATACCTCTGATCCTTTCATTCTTTTTCCATGAAATTTTACTGTGATGACCAAAATGCAACAATGAGAAGAACCCAGACAAATGTGAAATGTTTCAAGCTGACCAAACCTTGATCTTAATGATTTTTGGAATCAGGGAATAAAAAATTGAAGCTTTAAAATCTTGTAACTCATGAGCCCGGTCAACGTGAAAATTCGCTGCATTCCTTGGAATAGCATTAGGAACATCCTGACAACAGGATTTTGCACTAATTTGCATAAATTTTGAGATTTAATCATATAGATGAATCTCAGCAAACTAGAGGACTGCTCCTAGGGTTTTGACTAAGATTGCAGAGGTTTCTATATTGAAATGACAAAAGACTCAACATGTAATGGTTTTCAAGAACACCTTCAATTTTGAATCACTCAATGCATTAATTTTGATGCAGAAGTTTCAAATTTTGGCTGGTTGAAAACAAAGGCTAAGAAAGATGCAAATGATATTTGAGGCCTTTGGGAAATTGGAGAATTTAAATGTTTGAAGGCAATGGAAGCATAGCATTCAATGCAAAGGAAGCCCAACATTCCTGGGAGGGGAACAATTGCTAACTTCCTAAGAGCTTCGATGCTTGAGAGCTTGGGAAATGTTATGTTTATGTGATTAGAAATAAAGGCTCAAGTCAATAGAATTTGAAATTTGAATGATTTCAACATGTGCTCTCTCATGACTTAAAATATGTCTTTATGACATTCAAAATGGCTATGGAGATTTACTTGCTGTTTTTTGGGGTAGTTAAAATCATCAATGACACTTATGATTTGCCATTGGACTTCTCAAGTAGAATCTGTATCCTGGTTATGTTTTCTCTAAGTTGCCAATCCTGGTTTTGATTCAGATTCAGGTTCCCAGATTTGGCAAATTTTTGGCAGGTTGTGGTACCGTGGGGATATATATAGATATTTTCAAATACACACCACAAATATGTGTATGTATGTATGTATAGATTCATAATTTCATACATGTAACATGTTCAATGTTCATTCATCATTGGCCTGGTATTTAACATATAATAGTTATAGTTGGAAAACTCACCAAAACCAAAAAAACGCCAAGGCTTGAAAAAAAATGGGGAGAAATTTGGCCAGTTTTTGGCAAAAACTCGAACTTAAAATTTGCTTAAAATTTAACTAGAAATGCATTTTTTTTGCTGAATGCAATGAGATAATGCATCCAATGAGTCAATATGTGAGAACACAAAAGAAACAAGCTTAGTCTAGATCTATTTAAACACAAATTGGGTACACATTTAGATTCTCGTGAGGAATGCTGATGGCTGGAAGCAAAATGGTAAATAATTTATGTAAGACTAAAGTAACTACATCATTACAATTACATCTTCCTCTTCCCAGTTCTAGTAAAAACTAAGGGAGAAGTAGAACTAGAGGATCTAGTCCTAGAAGTTTGTACTAGACATGACTGCGCATCGTTGCTCATTATGTCTGACTTAGTCCGTGGCTTGTTCTCCATCCTGCATGTAGCTCTGCCTCTAGCTTCTTTTGGCACTAGCAACGACTACTCATCAACTCAATGTTATCCAATGTGAAACCAAATCTACCCTCCTCATCCATAACTTGCCTCTCCAAATCATTGAAGTCATCCTTATCAAAAACCGCTACAAATCTCCTCAAATTTGCTTCAAATCGATAAAAAATAGTTTGTCAGTGTTTGGAATACTAATTTCCCTCTCTCAGCAAAATACAAGTGAAGAAATATGAAATGAAACTAATTTGGGCCGTTTTTTCCCTTTAAGTGTCATTCTAGAATTACGTCCAACTTTCTAATAAAAACTCGTTGAGTTTTTGGCAAAAGCTTGGCAAGTACTCAACCGGTTTTTACCAAAAATTCTGAGAGTTTTTGGTGCTAGTAAAAGTCGTAAAAAGTTGAGAAGCCAGAAAACTTGGCCAGTATTCTGCCAGTAGTACATCTATGATAATAATAATGATAAGTTAGAAGCGTGATACTTGTAGATCCATAATTGCCAATAATATGGTGAAAAATGCTTGAGAGATGATTGAATAATCATCAAATGATCAACTGCATGCCTTATGGCAAAAATTAGGGTTTTAGATGCTTTTTAGATTTAAAAAAATATTAATGGCTTGTGGGCCTGTTTCTGGGCATCCACACCCTTGGGTGCCTGTGGATTCCTCTCAGATTCTGCCCAGATTCCATCAGGATTCTGGCTGGGAATGTGGGAGGAATCAGCATCGCACTGGAATCAGGATCCGGGCCTATATGCAGGGATCCATTAACTTAGTGTTTTCTTGATATAAAACCAGATGTTGGGATGGGCAGAAATGCTTAAGTGCAGTTCTCTAGTTTCCTATGGGAACATCTTTTTTTTTTCCATTTAACATTTCTGAGAGCTACTGCTGGCTGATTATAAAGACACAATCTCCTGTATCAGTGTAAACAGTTGGGTATTGCGAACTTTGGTGTCCTGGAAATGTGGACCCACATGTTTCAGTTTATTTGCATCCTTTTGTATACTTACTAGCGCAATTTTAGAATGGACCTATGCAATTAATTCTCTCATAACAAGAAAAAAGGAGAAAAACAAGGATACAATTTTCTATATTGTTTAATCAACTTTAACATGTGTCATCTAGTTTTGAATTCATTGATCCTAAATATTACTTGGGCTTTTGTGGCTCATTTCTCCTGTGGGCTAGAAGTTGGGAATAATGCTTCTAGAAATGCTAGTCTATCAACACTTACAAATTGATAGAATCGTTTGCTGCAATGGGTTATTATCAGGAATCTAAAAATGCAACACCGTTTAAAGGACTCGCAAGCATCTGAATAAATGTTGAACTCTATTTTATATTTTATAAGAGTCTGAGCATCCTCATTGAGTAATTGTTTTGCGATGGCTTCATATATTATATTCCATTATTTACAGATGCACTATTCTTTGTTAGAGTGACTGAAACTAACAATCTCAAAGAATTGATATGTATGCTGCCTATTATGGCTGAACGATCAACTGAATGCTGCAATGTTATATTTTGACAAATTAAAAAGAATCCAGATGATTACTCCATTGTAAAAGGTGCAACTCCTGTACCAAATCGAGGTTGTAGTGGATACAGTTCAACCTAAATTTGCCCTGCTGTTTTTTCCTTCTCTTTTTATATTTTTGTTTTGATAGCAGAGAAAATTTCAAGTGTTATTGTTTTTCAAAGTGTGGTTATTTTTAAAAAAAATATATGAATGTAGGAGACACAAAAGATTGCTATAATATGTGCAAAGATTTGAAAAACGTTTCACTTTCAGTAGTGCACAAATAGGAAAAATATTTTCTCTGAGACTTCCCCTTCCTGATTGATAGATTGTCCTAAAGTTGCTGCTGAGTGTCCATACTTGAATCTGCCTTTGAAACGCCTTGGATCTTATCCTGCAAATTTAATTAATAGGTACAAAAACCCGTAGTTTACAGACTCAGACTTGGAGAGTATTCAGCAAAAACTCAGCAACTTAGAAAGAGCTAAAACTTAATCTCTTAAAGAAATATTTTTTTCTGTAAAATTCAATCTTAAAATGTATTAAATTTAAAATTGAATCTTGAAAGAGAGAATGTATGGTTTTATAGCAAATCAAACATGTGAAAAACACATTTTAAGCAGCATTTTACCTGCACGAACATACATGAGAATTAAACTTTTGATTACTCGCCAAGCAAATAAAATAGAGTACTCAGCAACTTAGGGAGTACTCGGAGAGTTCTGGCGACAATTGTATTGATATTAGTTGGGTTCCAGCAAGGATGGTTCTGCAGTATTTCCATGGTACATGTATGGCTCAAGTGGGCTTGATGGTGAAGGTATGTCTGCTCTATAGAGGAAACACGGTTTGAATCTGGAGGGGAATTGGGTATTTATATTTTCTTGAATAATTCTCTTGGGAATTTCCACAAGAATGATCTCATACAGGATTTTAGAGCATCAGTTGCTGGTCACATAACAAAACTATCTATATCTTTTAGCATAGAAGTCACAAAAGCGTGTACTCAATTGAACTTTAGTTTTGGTTCTTTCTGTTTGGATCTGGTTTGTTGATAGTCCAATGAGGTAAGTAAAGAATGGTGACATGAAAATATGGAGAGTTTGCCTTCTTTTCAAACTTAAAAGCTCATGTCCATTTGTTGTCCTGTTGATTTTTCATTCTTATGAAGTAAAATAATATTCTTCTGTCTGAAGTGAAAACATAATCTAAATGGACTATTTCAATTTCTCAAAAGAATGAAAATGAATTGCTGCTTAGCTTAAAAATAACACAACCAGCTTATTTGTATTCATCTAGTTTCCTCTGTCTTCAGTCTTTTGGGTGTTTTAACTTGCGAAGCTAGCTACCATAATATGGTTCCCTCCTAGCAGTAGAATCTTGAAAGAGATATTTCATTGACTAAGGTACATTGTCTTTTCTGCAGGGATCACCCACCAAATAAAAGTGACGTTCAGGCACTTCAATCCCTATGTAAAGGGATTCCTCTCAAATTTGCTTCTAATGAATGTGGGCGCATCAGCCTTTTTTCATTTTGTAGTGTAAATTTACCAGATTTGCCATGAAATATATGTAATGCTATTACTTTTATTTCAGTGACATGCTTCTGTTTTGCCCTTTTTTCCCATAAATATGTCCTCATCACCAAGCAAAGGTTGTCTTGCAGTAAGTGCAATCTATACTAGCAAAATTAATATTATTTTTATTGGTGATTTATCTTATCAACAGAAACCCAGTTAAAATTGTTTAGAGCTATCTGTGAATCAAAATTTAAGCTTTATTTCTATTTAACTTCCCCGGGCTTGCTTTACACTGAAGCAAGGACTGAACTGCCCACACTAAGAGACGGGTAGTGATACCTTATCTTCTGAAATTTTTACAACATTTTTGTGATGCTTGATTGTGTATCTTGTGAAATAGGTTGGTCTTACTGTACTGTATGTTGGTTGATTTTGAAGTTTAGGGGCATCTGTAGATCTTTAGAAAGTATGTGCAATGTTTTGGATCACACTCTATGATCCATCCTCAAGCCAAAGAGCAAGAGACGAGAGCAAAAATATCCATCTCCAGGACAGAGCAAGAGTCCTCTCTTGTTGTGTCCTGAGGATGGATCATAGAGTTTGATCTGAACTTTGGCAACAAAAAATCTACACAATCATATCCAGAAAAATAATTCATAAAGTATTTAGTTTTAGAAATTTTGAATTTAGCTCTTACAGCTTGTAAAATGATTTAGCAAATTTGGTCAAAAGACTTTCATCCGAGCATTTGATGAGTAATGTGGCAGCTATAGAAGCTTTTGTAAAGTGCAGTACTTTTTTGAACAGTTTGTGTTCATACTCGTGTGATGCATCCTCATTTACCATTCCTAAAATTCATTGTTTACCATATATGTGTTTCTGTCAGGTATTTGACTGTTGTAGTGAAGAATTATTGTTGTGGTCCTTGCTTTGAATGCTAGTCATATGGACATTAAATATACTGTTAATGATTTAATTCTAAGATTATGTTGTAAATATTATGTGTTGAATAGAATGAAGGTTGAAAACCAATATAATCCTGAAAAAATCAATGCATGTGAGTAGTTATAATTGAGATTTATTCATCTTTCTGATTGTCATATAATTTTTTTTGATTGGTGATGTAATATCTTTTAACATTATTTTGTATTATCAGTACATACTCAATTTTTGTGGTTTTTTCCCTCAAACGTTCCAGTGTGTTTTGGGTCCCTCATAATACTTGGTGGGGTCCTGCATACCTTGGCTCCACCTCATAACCTGTAGTTACATGTAAGGCCTGTTTTTGTCATTGTAGGGTTCAACACAATTCTCTCGATAAAAATGGCTCTCTTACCATCATGAATCCTGTGGACTGAGATATGTTGTTAATGGAAGAAATGTGGCACAAATAAGAAATACTGTAGTTAATGGTGGATAAAATGTATCTTGCTTGACATAAGTAGGCATCCTTAGTATCATGTATCTTGTGGATTATGTTGATAATGGAAGAAATATTGCACAATGAAGAGATTTTGAACACACACATAATGATCAAGAAGTGTGCATTATTTATGTCCATGCAAGTGCCAATTTGGGTATTGGTTTGGTTTGTGTTCCAATTCGGTTGTAGTATGCCCTTGGTACACCCAAGGTATTGCCTAGGCCCTTTAGTTCAACATGGGTTTTTCTTAGAAGGATCCATATTGAAACCTAGGCCGCTAGGTGCTACTTCAGGTGTGCCCAATTGTACTTGTGGTATGTAGCATTGCCTCTTTTGTGACACAACAATGATTCAACAATTTCTTAGTGGTGGGGGTTTTCTTTGGTGGTGTAACCATTGTGAAAGAGGATATAGGAGCTCATACTTTCAATGAAATCTGACTCATGAGCCATTCCTTTACAATGGGTCGGATAAAAAAGGGGTGCCTAAAGAACACATATTGGCTAATGTTAAAGAATAAGATGATGCCAACATAAGAAGTAACAAATCAAGGCTCTTACGCATCCTCTTGCCAAGAAACGTTTGCAAAGCCTTGTAGTGGTTGGCTTCTCAAAAAGTTGGTCCACATCCTTGCATTGTAGTGCCAACATACTTTGAAGAAGAGGGATTTCATTTTGTGACAAAGAAGTGCATTAGGCAAGGCCTTTAAAAACGAAATCAGAGAGATTGCAGATTAGAGCATTGCATGCAGTGGGTTTTCATTCAACATTGTTAAATTACCTTATTATAGGTTTATAGTGAATACTGTTTGCAATGCACCTACTAATTATGTTAGCTTTAGCTATGTAGAGTTACAAGCCTTTTTATTGTTGAAGGAGAAAGCTTCAATAGACACATCATTGAGAGTAACCGAGGATATATGGTTTGCGTTATGTGTGTCCATCTTCCATTTCTAATGGACAAAAGGCTCACAAAAATGGGTGATTGATAAATGTTATGACAATCTTCCCTAAATGGGCAATGTTTTGAAGGTGCTAGATTGTGAAGGACAAATAACGAGTTTCATAGAAAATTTCCTTGTAGAATCCATTAAAATGGCGAGATCTAAAAATGTTGTACAAGTCATAAAAGACGACATAAAACTTGCTAAGTAGTTGGTTCTATAGTGAGGCTACATATAGTCATATTTTTCAAACATCATGTGTAGTTTAACAAGCAATTTGATATCCTGAAAAATAAGGAGACAAATTGAATGGTCAAACAAGTTTACATAGAGGTTGAGGAGATTCAAACATATGTGACTAATAATCTTGTGTACAAGCTATATTTAAGACCTCCTAACTTTGAGTTGTTGAAGATTTTATATATACATAGACACACACAATTGAAGATCTTCTTTTTATACAATTTGCATATCACAATTGTCTCAAGACAACTTGTGCATGTGTAGTTTTTAGTTCTAATAGTTTGTGGAGTGCATGGAGGATGTCAAGAACAAGAAGAACCCCAAAAAAGAAGCATTGATCCTAGATGATGAGTGGTGGGTTATGTGAAATATGTTTTGGACTTCATTAAGCCGATCATTAGGATGATTACATATGTTGATATTAATTATCCATATTTGATAAAATTTATAATGATATAGACTCTATGTTTGAAAAAATAAGAGCAATTATAAAAGCAAGGAACATGTGGTAAAGTATTAATGGACGTAAGGTTGAGCACTAAAGGGTAGCTTAGATTTCTTCAAAAAACATCCACAAAATATTATCATTGACCATTGGAAGGAGATGACCACCTCTTCACACCTCCCAGTATTTTCTTTGTTGCTAAACTATTATATCAAATAACTACTTTCATTATTTTGGAGGGTGCCACCATTTAAGGATAGGGAGGATACTATTCATTTTGATTAAGTAAAAATAGGTTTTGAAAGGACCCGAAACCTTTTACAAAGAGAAAAGAAAGATATGACAATGAAAGATCTTAATACAATTGTGGAACACCACCCAACAAACTAGAGGAACAAACCATAGTTCCCCATCAAGAGGGCAAAAAACTTACCCAGCTAAACACAACAAAGGAGCAACAAGATCATTTTGGCCCAATCATATGAGAACATAAAGACATATCAAACGAAGGTTTGGAGGATTTGACTTTTTTTTTTTTCCTTTAACTGATGTCCATCCATCCTTCACCTTTTTAGCAATCATTTGCCAATCTAGACATAAGCTAGTAGGACCTACTAAAGGGCATACAACATCATTAACCACGAAAGGGAAATGCTAGCACCACAACTAATCCCCAAAGCCTTCCCAGGAGAAACATGGGCATCAATACCCACAACAACAGGAGATAAGATAGTTGAACTAGCGCCATCAATAGTGTTCTACAAGAACAACAACAATAGAAGAGACAACCTTAACATTATGAACCAAAGCCACCTTAGAGACAACATTTGTAGCATCCAAGACAACATCAGTAGCACTTGCCAAAGAATGATCAATCTGAGGTGAGCAATCTGCCACACCCCCTTCCTTGGAAACTTTTCGAACCATATAATGATGGTCTGAAACCCCCAACCACCAAGAAGGCGTTTTCTTTGATCTAACCTTATCAAAGGAGCATCGCATAGCAAGATGGCCAATCTTATGACATTTTCCACATCTGAATGGAATACCCTCATAATCAAGATTCTGGGTCTACGAACATTTTGAAGAAGCCAGAGTAATCTGTTCAGTGAGACCCTTAGAAACATCCACCTCCAAAAGAATATGAGCATACATTGTCTTTAAAATATCAGAAGAATTAGTATCAACCATCTAGAAATCCCCAATGGCCTCCCCCACATACTCCAAGACTGAATCCAACCAAAGATGAAGGGGAAGATTCTTTAAAGGATTCAGTAAGAGGATCAAACCACTAATACCGAGGTTCAGCATTAGGGGAAACCACTCCTCCCAAGAGAAACAACAGCTACACAAAATGGTGTTCCTATCTGTAGCATTTTCATATTTCACAATAAAAATAATCCCTTACCACAGGTTAAATTTGAAGTGCACATGTTATGCATCTAATACCAGGGTTTGGTCATTAGGGGAAACTACTCCTCTCAAGAGAAACAACAGTTACATAAAATGGTGTTCCTATTTGCAGCATTTTCAAATTTCACAATTAAAAAACCCCTTACCATAGGGTAAATCTGAAGTGCATATGTTATGATGGGTTCCCAATGTTTGGAAATCCAAGCATGTAAATTCAGAAGAGAGGGCCAAAAACCTCTAAAATGAAAAATAGTAGCAATAGAAGAGAAATCGTTCGCATTTTTGAAAATCTTATCCACAGTATCTGAATCAAGATTAACCACGATGGGGCTACTCACATAGACATGCAACACTGAAGGGCGGAATCCCCATCTCCCTGTAGAGGCAGGACCACAGATACCTGCCTCAAAAGCAACCACATCCGCATAAGAAATCACTGATCTCCTTGAGAGGGCTGTCTGGGAAGACCCTAACAACCCACCACTAGATGCAACAACAGTGGCATAAGACTTCCCAAGATTGGGAGTTGCAGGCATAACACCTCCAAATGTGACATTAGGGAGCGTAGCAGTAGAACAAACAACTTCAGCAGAAGCTGCGTGACAATGAGCGGGAACATTAGTTTTTTGAAATGCATCCGAAGCGAGAGGGCAAACAGGAGCCATCTTCCGAAATGGATCAGGAGGATACTTTTCATTATAAGGTTGTTGTTAGAAAGATATTTTTTAGGTGAAGATATCCAAAGTACTATCTTGAGTGACATTGACCTCTTCAAATCTTAAAACATGATTTTTTAAATTGTTTTAGATAAATATGAAGAGTTTTGATGATTGGTGGCTCTTTTTACTTGTAGCTTCTTGCAATTATAATACTCTCCTAGTTGTATATATATATATATATATTTTTTTTTTTCTTTTTTTTTTCTTTTCGCTTTTTCCCCATTTGATGCTATTTAAAGTTATGTTATATATTATATTTTATAATATTATAATTGTGTAGATTTTGTTTAAAAAGTTTTGGGTTCATAAAAATAAATACTAAATCTCACATGCACAATCACTAGGGTGCAAGCTCTTCTCTGTCTGAGTAGAATTGAAGTACATAATTTTCCATCCATTTGGTAAAGTATACCCATTTGGGTGCAAAAATTGTAAAGGATTAGGTCTATACACACTCAATCATTGTCTCTTGTCGCATAAGAAGCCTGATTACAACAAGGCCATGCTAAAGAATTGGGATCTAAGTCTTGCAAATTAGATACTATAGTTGGACATCTTGCCAACATCTATATTTGAGTGGCAACCCAATTGGTTGCAACTCAAATGGAATTGAATAAAATGTTGATCTTGATGCTTCTCATGAAAAAGAAGAATAATATTAGATATCTATTGAATTTTCATTGTGCAATGACATTTTCAAAGTAGTTTCATTTTTGCAAATAATGAGTATGAGGTATTTAAATATTCTACTTATGAGCAATTAAGAGCATCATTATGCATACATACATTCATACATACATAATTACAATACATACATACAATCTTCAATTTTGTCAAATAAGACTCAAATACCATCAACCTACATCTTAGACTTCCAACTAGGGGATCAATTGGAGGTTACAACTTCAATGACATTTAAAGAAACACCTTTAATGTCTACACTCTCACCGTTTCTCTACACAATGATAGATTGGAATGTAGTTCAACATATTTGACATAATTATTGATGTTGTTTGGGAGTATAATGGCTCCTCCCAAAACAAATTTTTGATAGTTCATTTGAAAGAGGTATATACACTATGTTGGCCTAATAAATAATGTTATGGTTGTCTACCAATATAATGTGATAGCATAATCCAAGCATCACTTCAATCATTATAGACACTTAAGTTCATCTTTAAGAAATGTTTAAAAAATACAAGATTTCTTTGAATCCCAAGAAATATATTATCAATATGAAAAGTTTATTAGATATATTGTGTCCAAGAAAGGGATACGTATTGATTTGAAAAATGTGCAATGAATTGATCCCATCTCATTGCCCAAAATAATGAAGGAAATCAATCATTCTTTTGGGTAGATGAACTATGTTAAGAGCTTTTCTCCTAACTCCACAAAAAATAAATTTCTTTTCCAAGATAATGAAAAAGGGATAGTCATCAAGTTGGGAAAATGAATCCATGTGTTCCTCCATGGAAATTAATGATATACAAACGAGGACATTAGTGTTGGCACACCTAGATTATTCAAGTCATTTCTAATTATTTACCTTTTTCTCTTTTTTACCACTACTATTTTTTATTCTAGAAAATGATGAATGAGATGAACAACCAATATAAAATCTTCTATAATAGGTTGAAGGGAAAGAAGATGACACCATTTTATAAAGGGTGCATGTGTTGCTTGAGCTCAAGGCGACTAGAGCCACTCTTGAGACAATCTTGTTGAGATAGCATAAAAATGTGTAGATGGACTAACATGGCCCAATGCTATGACATGGAGGTGAAGGTAACCAATCTAATCAAGGGTCAAGGTCTTGTCAAATTGTTTGTTGATACAAATTTAAATACATTGGACTTGCATTTGGGGAGTGATCCATGTTTCTATCTCTTTTGTTTGAAAGATCATCTATATAAGGAGATTATATTTTATTTAGAAAATTTGAGGCATTCAATATAGCTTCATGATAAATAAAAAAGAATGTTAACATTGAAAGCTCAAAGACAAGTATTGCTTTATGGATAATTAATGTGAAGGAGCCTCGGTGGTACTGCTAAAATTCTTAAACAAGAAGAAATTTATATAATTCATTAATGCTACCAAAGGTTATATGTGGACATTTTAGGTCTAAAACTATTACTAATAAGATCACACGAATAGGATTTTGGTAATTTTTATTTAAAGATGTGCTCAAATTTGTAACATATTGTGATCCTTGGGAGAGGTTTTGTAGGCTAATATTTGTAAGAGTATTCCCTGTTACAACCATTCTAGTAGTAGAGCATAGATTCTTTTGGGTAGAACTAAAAATTCTAGCAACAAATGTAGCTAGATATTGGTGGTGGTTGATTATTTTACAAAATGGATGGTAAATATTCCTACAAGAAACACAATGTGAAAGTAATGAACTATTCCCCATTTTTGTTGTGTTGTCAAGGGAATTTATAGGAAAAACAATGTGTTTTAGGTCTTAGTATTTTAGCAATGCATGTTTTTAGTATAGGATCTATCTACCCTATTTGCTCCCTTATAATATAGAACCTAAAATGGACAAGTGAATTCAAGTGAAAAATGCATCAGGTGTGTGCATGCACGTGCACACACGGTTAAATAACGTACAACAAGGTCACATGAAATAGTCTATTATGTTACTCAATGAAATTTAGCTGATGCTAACAATCAACTCTGAGTTAGCAATATAAAATCTTCTATAATAGGTTGAAGGAAAAAATGAAGACATCATTATGTAAAGGGTGCATGTGTTGATTGAGCTCATGGCTATTAGAGCCACTCATATGAGAATCTTGTTGAAATACCATAAAAAATAACACACCTCTTTGAAAAAGGAGGGTTTTGAAAGACAACTTCAAGTTGAGGTCTAGTTCTCATGTGTAATTATAGATTAGAGGATAAGGATAGACAAGGAAACTTTTATTCAGAATGGGTTTTGCCATGTAATATTGTTGAAGGATGTATGCACTTTATAAATTAGTTGTCTTAGAGGGGACTTCACAAAGCTACAAATTTATGGTCAACCTTTGAAACATCTATTTTCTTGAGGTTAAGATTTTGTGAACTTTGTATATATATTTTTTTCTTTTTTCTATGATTGTGCTTCATTCTATATATATTGTTTTATGTGTTCCTTTTTTAATTACGACCCTTGTTGGGTTATGACAAAGTGCTTTTGTCCCTATCTCCTTTTTATCTCAATTTTGTTCTATCTTAGAGATCTAGATTCTCTTTGTGCCTACAAGAAACATACATATACAACTATAGCCAAAATTGACATCATTTTTATTTTTTAATGTATACCTTCTCTTGGTTCCATTCTTATATTGTGCATTTTACCCTATCTCGTGTCCATTAATAACTAATCTAAGAGATATATAGTTGACTACCTTATGTAGAGTAAATAGATAAGGGTGTCAACTCAAAAGGTTTCCATAAAAATCATTAATAAATTTGTTAAAGGATACTTAAATTGTTAACGCTTTGTAACTTATTCATTTTTAGGCATTTTGAAGCAATTTAGATTTCAAATTTTGTCATCTGAGAAATCATATATACTTTCCCTCTTTGACATGCCTTTCCTCCTCATTCCTTATTTATAGTCCAAGCCAACTTTGCCTTTAATTTTGAGATTTTAGGCTTTGAGTATGTATTTCTTGTCGACACTTCTTTTTCCCTCTAAGCCTCTTTTTCCTTGAATTTTCAAATTTTAAACTCTTTCTTTATTGAACTTGAATTTCTTATCATGTCTTTCCTCCCCATTATCATTTTCCTTTTCAGGCTCCTTTATTTTTAATTATGGGATTTCAAACTTGGTCCTTTTGCCATCCAAACCAACCCTCCTTGATATAGGTATCCTTCTAACTCTGATTTCCCTCCTATGTCCCTTTTAATTAAATTTTGGATTATAGAGTTACTCTCCCCAATATACATTTTCTCTTAACTTACCTTTTATCATTCAAGCCCCCTTTAACTTAGACTTTAGGATTTTGTACTTGTTCATCCTAATATACCTATAAAAAATCTCCTCCCTAACATATCTTTCCTTCCAACTTTGCTTTTCTCCTCTATATCTTTATCTTTTAATTTTATGATTTTAAACTTAGTCATCTTGTCATACTTTTTCTACTTTCTTTCTTTTGTCAGTTTTTCTTAAACTTTGGTATTCAAGACAATCATCTCAACATCCTTGTTGGAATTATTTTCCTTGCACACCATTCATCTAACTTCTCTTTTTCCATCTAAATCCATTTTCCTTTAGTTTAAATATTTTGGACTTGATTATCTTGGTATCTTTAATTTTATAGTTTTGAGAAAATTTTCCTTCCTCCTTCAATGTACAAAGTTTCAAAATTTTGTCATTTAAATAAAAACTCTTGCCCGCCTCTTTACCTAAAAAAAAGACATCATTAATATTTTAATATTATTGCATACCTACTTCGAACGAGTTTTTCCCATTGACACATTATTGTTCATTATGTAGGTGTAAAGTTAACCATATTTTTTAGTGATTAGGAAAATAGATAATATCCCACATTTTTTTATTAAGTAGATAAGTTTAGCAAGCATTTTAGCATCTTTCATAGGTTCTTTATTAACTTTTTAGTATTACCATAAAATTATAGATAAGAAAATGATATTTTGCCCATACTTTGAGGTATGCCCACATGATCTTACAACATGTTTTCCAATGTAATTTAAAGAAAAAATGCCAAAAAGGTATAAGCTCCTCTTGTTATACACCATCAACGGTCTTAACATTTATTACAAATCTAGATGATTGAGTATTCAAAATTGAAGTTTTCATTTCTACAGATGAAAATAGAGAAAAATAATATATGTAGAGTAAATAAAAAGAAAATAATCTGGGTAACCCTAGACAATTTATTTTTTAGGGTTTTTGAGATTAATATTATTTTAATGTTGACTTATTCCAAATATGTAATGATGTTGAAGAAAGAGTATGACTAGTACACCTTACATTGTTTGAGTGTCTTAATAGTGGTACCTGTATCTAATTGATAAGTTCTTTATTCAATAATAAGCAAAAGGATCATACAATCATTATAGATAACTTGTAAGGTGCATCATCAAGGATTGTTGTGAAGTTTTACAACTTATATTATCTATTTGTTTGCATATGTAGAACCTAGTTTACATATGCATTTGATTAGATAAAGTATACCTACATATCTTGATTAAGGTATCTATTTGAGTTCAATCATTACATACGCTTCTATGAACCATCTATTTTGTGTCTACCTACAAAAAATCATTATGAGTGTTTTTTTCTCCAATCCACTGCCTTAACACAATTTAAAAAAAATTAAACAATATGATCATTTTCAATTATGGTTTTATATTTTCAGATATATGTGTGTAATAGAAAAAAAAGGTTTTGTCATATTCATATTCTGAACAATTTACATAGTGAGTGTCTTCTACTTTGTAAAGGTGCACAAGTTTACTCAAAACCAATATGCAGGTACAAAGTGACAACTTGTATAGGGCCATCAATAGGTATTGGGTATAATTTGTAACAAAGAGATTGAATCTCTATAAGCTCATTGAATCAACATTTTAGAAAAACCTCACTAGTCTTTTATAATCACAACTCAAGGAGATACTACCTACTTTTATAATTGATTGTGAGCATTGTTCCTTTTTCTTTCCTCTTGAAATGCTTTATTCTCTGTCTATGCTTTATAAATTAAATTAAGGTTGAAAGTTGATGTATTATTTTAGTATAATAATGATTATTTTAAGTATAAAAAGTAAAACAATAAGCAATACTAACTATCCATGTTGTTGAAATGAGAATATTAAAGATATATCAGTATGCATGAAGGTCTATACATATTTGATAAAATGCATTGCTAAACAATGGTCTTATGTTTGAAAAATTATATTGTAGAAATAATTTCTTATTTGATATCTCACATGTCATAAGTTAATTATCATTTCTATTAAGCTTGTTTTTGTTGATTTTCATGGATCGCTTCAAATGCAATTGCACTGCTTGATTGGTATGTGTGTTCCAAGGGCAACAATCTCTCTCCTTTTATATTGTGGATGATACATGGATAGACATGTCCCTATTCATTTTATTTAATTAATATAACAATTAATTATTTAACTAGACACACACAAATATGTGTGAATGTGTGCGTGTGTGCAACACACACACACACAATTTCAGTTTAGTCTCATGACTTTATCCAATTGAAGCTACCAAACATTAACACTCCCTCTTAACTAGGGTGGATAAATATATACTAATATTACACCATTGGTAATATTAGGAATGACAATTTTAAGGATATCTTTGATAAATTAGCTCCACCATTTTGATATCACATTTGATATCATGAGTATTGGCCTCCAGAATATCAACATATGATATTCACCAAATACTCTTAAGTAATGACCTATAGAATATCAACATATGACATTCACCAGGTACTTAATAAGGTTTGATATCACATTTGATGTCATGAGTATTTGCCTCCAAAATATGAACTTATGATGTTCACCAAATACTCTGAGTAACATTTGGATATCATGAGTATTGGCCTTGAGAATATCAACATATGATATTCACCAAATACCTATTATATATCTATACAAATATCTCATAGTCTGTCAAGTGAATGACATCTAATACTTAGTTGTTGATTTACAAGATATAATTTATCATGATTTGTTTCAACATTTATATAAAATGTATATCACGATTTAAGTTATTGTATGATTGCCACCTTTCAATAACTTCTGCAAATACAAGTGATAATCATTTGGACGTCGTTACTTCCTCATGATGTATAGAGGGGGTAGGCCCATTAAATCACATAGTCACACACATGATACCAAAAGTTTACTTGAAGTCAATACTCCCTTTGATTCTGATATGATCAAGATCTTTAAAGATCAATTGAAACATATCCTCTATGGGCTCCTTTAGACAAATTGTCAGACTTCCTCTAAACATCAATCTGCTAAGCTCCTTTGCCTTGGAAGAAGTGTTAGACTCCCTTTGAATCTGATATCAATCTCCCTTTTCCTACAAGAACATTCTCAAGGAAAAATGATCAAGACAAATAACTCGTATAGAAATATAAATAAGAGAGAGACAAAATTGATTAGATAAATAAAATAGTTAAGGATGATAAATAAATTACTTATCTACACATCGATATCCTTTTATTTACTCTTTCATTTTTTTATACATTAATATTATAATAAAAAATAATTGTTCATTACAAATTATAGTGATTTAGTATAACTCTATATGTCTAAAAAACATAATGTCATTCTTATTGCATTAATATAAGTTCATATATATCCTCACACACATAATAATAACTATATCTATATTCATAAAAGAAATATATCTACACATTTTACTATGTTGGGGCCCATGTCTTGCTTGATGCCTTTGATCCTTCTTCCACGTTATAAATGATAAATTTTTAGTGTGTGTATGCATTAGCTATGGTCCATGTCACTTAGCTTAACTAATATTCATGTACCTTAGGCCAGTCGATGACCTTTTCATATGGATGCGGCTATCCTCCCACAAAAATGTACAGTTGACCAATTTTCAAAAGATCAAAAACATCATGGATTTTTTTGAAAATTTTAGCGTTTGATCTTCATGATCTGCATAGTTTGTAGTTGAAAACAACAAAAAATTTAGAAAAAATTCACTGTGTTTTCATGAATTTGGAAAAAAAAGAAGTTTAACTTTATTTTGTATTTGGTGCTTTTTTGTGGGAGATGAGCCTATCCCTTTTCATATTACTTCCTTTCGTACATTGTTTTAATTCATAACTTGGCACTTAATCCCTTAGTCTGTAATATAAGTCTACTCCATCGTATATTATAGTGGTTGGAATACTAAGGCGTCACTTCTTATATTTGTATTGGAATCTTTATTCTTGTTGCCTTGTTTTTTATATTAGCATTCACACCAATCATAGGTATGCCAAATTAATATTTTATTGGCCTTTCTCATTGTGTATGGCAGTGACATTTATTTAATAAAGTATTTTTTGGGAGCTATACCCCATTCATTTTGCATCTTCTTATTTTTCCTTTATATGCATATGTTTTGACTGAAATTACAAGGTTACATCTTTTGTAAGTTATATCTCCTACAACTTCATGTCATTAGGGGTTCTTTACTTATTATCTAGTGGTTCGACTTCCAAACAATGGATCTCTCCTCCACATAAATGATTGTAATTTCAATTATTATATCATATTTTAATCCACCAACTCATTCAAGAAGTTGATTTGGTTGTTCCCCATAATTGATCTTTTACTACTAATTACTAATTGTTCGTGGCTTCTATTTACACGTATCTTGTACCATAAGAATGATCATAGATTGGAGTCACCAATGCAAGCCAAATATGGAATTTCAATGCAGACCAATGAAAAAAACAACATAGTCTATCTTCAAAGACAAAACAAAAAACATTTTAGTTTCCACCCTAATGCATAATAATACTCATGCACAACTGCAAAAATTCATTGAAGTTACATTTTAACCTGACTCTAATCCCATGTTGGTTTTCATGGATTGCTGTAAATGTTCTAATCACTGCCTATTCGATATGTTTGTTCCAAGGGCAATGATCTCTCTCTCTCTCTCTCTCTCTCTCTCTCTCTCTCTCTCTCTCTCTCTCTCTCTCTCTCTCTCTCTTCTGCGGATGAGATACAGAGAGACATGTCCCTTTATTCATTTTAATTAATATAACAATTTATTATTTTACTACACACACATATATCACATATAGCATTAGTTTAGTCTCATGATTTTGTCCAACTAAAGCTACCAAACATTAACAGTTTCTATTATAATCAAAAACCTAATGAGGTGGTCAATCCTTTCACAACCACAACTTGAATGCATCAAAGAAAACAACACTAAAAATGGGGACTGATTTTGACAAGCCATAAAAAACTTACTAACAACACATAAATGAATTGAATGCTACAAAAAAATTACAAATAAAAATAGTATACTAGTACAAGGGCTTGTAGCCCTCTTCAAGAGTGGGAGGATCAGTCACTCGTTGCTTGAGGAGAAGCGTGAGTTTGGCGAACTATTTTTCCTGCCTTGTCAGACAAATGTGTAGGTGATGCAATCCATAGGAACCTTGCCACAAGTGGGGAGCAACTCATGATACTCTATTTGGACATCTGTCAACATAACTATTATAGTGCTAAGAAAGTTGTACATTTCCAATTCAAGCTTGGATCAACTTAGGATCAAACAGATGAGAATGATCCACATGGCCAAAGAAACTCACACCGATAGTAGTAGGAGTGGTATCCACATGGTTTAAAGCAAGGCTATCACCTAGATTAGCAACAAAAGCATGACTTGGACTTTCAATAAGAGCATCACCTAGATCTGTAGCAAAGGCTTTATCCTCATTGTCAAAGGAGTCCTTAGAGGTAGAATTAGAAGCTTGGATGGTTAAGCTTGTTGCTCTTGTGTGTGTGTGTGTGTCTATATATATAATATATATAATATGTGTATGTGTATGTATACATGTGTCTATATTTATATGTATATATATGTATATATGTATATGTATATGTATGTATGTATGTATATGTGTGTGTGTGTGTGTGTGTGTATATATCTATATCTATATCTATATCTATGTGTGTACACATACATTTACATTATATGATATTCAATTGAAAACGTTTTATTGGATTTTAAGATTTAATAGATAGAGTGATTTTACCTGGCTTTAGTGTTGATTATACAAGTTAATGAGTGGTATTTTGTACTATCCACTTGAGTTAATTTAGGAAACCATGAAATATTAACACACATTTACATATGCATACATGTACATGTACATATACATATATACACATGTATATGTGTAATATTTCTAGATAAATGTGTGTGTATGTATACTATAAATGTATGTACATTTATGTATGTATGGACATACATACATTTGTGTGTGTGTGTGTGTGTGTGTGTGTGTGTGTGTGTGTGTGTGTGTGAGAGTGAGAGAGAGAGAGAGAGAGAGAGAGAGAGAGAGAGAGAGAGAGAGAGAGAGAGAGAGAGAGAGAGTAGCATCTTAATTCTATTTCCCTAGATGATTTGTACAATATTTACAAACATTAAAGGCTTTATGACCTTTTGTTAATAAGAGTAACACTTCAAGATCATAAGTAAGGAATACGCTCAAAAGAAGTCAATGAAGATATGAAAATTAATTTTTTATAAATATTGTCAAATAATATGCAAACTATGACTTAAGTCTTGTAGTTTGTAGTCTATCTTGGAAAATATTGAATGTATTTAACATCTCTTATATGACTAGTAGCTCCTTAATTATACTTTCCTAGATGATTTGTGGGATTAAGCATTAAATCTTTATTAACTTTTTTGGTAATGGTAGTAGCACTTCAAGATTATAAGTCCAAAGTATACACAAAAGAGTTAAATGAAGATATATAAAGATTCATTTGTTAAATATATTTAATAAATATTGTCAAATGGTTAGCAAAGTATGACTTATGTCTTGAAGTGTGCAACTATTTTGCAAACTAGTAATTGGAATTAATAATGATATCTAGTATTATACCTTTATTTATAGTAATAAATTCTAATTACTGTGAGTGAAAGCTTGGGCATGTCCTAAGCTATGATGTTTGATATGTTTGTGTTTAATAAAGGATAAAATATGCCATGTGTTTAGAAGGAATGTGTATTTATATATATTTACTGATGGGTCTCAAATATGAAGGATCAAAGAAGGGTAGATCTCTAAATATGACCAAATTGTCTATTGTTAGCTTAACAAGATGTTTTGGCTAAAACTTGTTAATCATTAGAAAACAATTACTATTTGATTATTTTTCTTAATCTCTACTATATTATGATATAGATAAATAAATAAACATAATATCATGCATTTAAATGTTACATATATTATGCTACATTAAATTTCATCCCCCTTATTGGTTCTAGAGTGCTTGGCATCCTGATGTCAAGTTGGGTATTTTTCATTTGAAGGATTTTAAGGAAGCAATATTTTTTGGTTGTGTGGTTAAGCACTCCAATTGTCTTCTTTCTTGTTGGTGCATTTTCACATGGATCCCACATGTCATGCTTTTTATGTTGGATACTTAAGATGAGCTAAATCAACCATAGGGTCATATTTGGAAGGAAATAGTGTCCTAATGTAATGTTCACCTTTGGACTTATCTATTAAGACTTTTTTTATTAACATCTAAAAAAGTGTTTCTATTCTTATATCTTTGAGCAAGTCGGTTCAATTTATTTTTAATATGTGCATTTTTATTATTGATATTATTAAGGTTTGCTATGTGGTGATTGATCATGTTGTTGCCTTGGATTTTGTAGACTTTGATAGTCATGTTTCCTCATAAATAATCTAATGAGGGAGAAGGGGGGGGGGGGGTAAAGCTTGATAAATAAGCAATAATGAAGTGTGAATATCACCATATTGTAATTTTCTCTTCACCAAGTGATAAAAGAAAGTGGACAACTATCTCAAATTGGGTGAATCAGATTAAATTTGTGTGTTATTGTGATTTTTTTGCCTCTATTAACTAACATCATATTTAATATCATTGGTTGCTTCAATTTGCCTAAATCCCCACAATCGTTACACTAAACCTTGGTGGTTCCTTGAAATATTTGTTAGTGGGCTTATTTCTATGAATGTTTGACATTTTTAAAATGCACTTTGAGTGGACTTCACTTGCCATTCTAAAAATGTATTCTCAAACAACTGAGAAGAATATTGCATTTTGTCTACAATGTTATTTTGTTGCTAGCAAGAAAAAATAACATATCAAATGGAGAAACTTTCGTGTATGATTTACACTTCTCATCTTAAAATAAGAAGGTACACTATAGAAGTGTGTGCATTGTGCAAATTGAGTTTATCTCTTTGTAAGTCCAAAGTTAGTTCAAAATCATAACATATAGCTTGTGAGATATTACATACTAGTTTTTTAGTGGTAAATGCATGCACTTCCCATACTTAGATGAAGTGTTATTTATATTAAAAACTAGATATGGAGTTAGATCTAATGACTCACACACATTAGTCATTTGATAATCTTGAACATTTGAGATGATTATATATATGAGATCATAAACCCGTTGATTCATAGATAAAACTATTTATTCCTTACAAGAAACTTCCCAACATCTAACCTAAAACATTTACTAGCATTCTAATATTTATGTTGTTACTTTATCTTACATTTCTTATCATTATTTATTAAATAATAGTATTATAGTTTTTGCTCATTCATGCATAAATTTCTTATACTTTGTGTTGTAGAAAATTAAAAAGTAAATATATGTCTTTTTAGTTTTGTAAATAATGCCAACAAATTTAATAAGTTGTGATCTAGTTACTTTCTATTTTAATAATTTTAATAGTCATTAAATGAATATTTGATGTACTTAGGATTTGTAGTTCTTGTAATGTTACATTTGAAACCAATATAGAAATCACTTTTAGTGTATTTAACATGTTGGATATAGAGAAGTAGGAGATATTTTCCATAGCAAGCCAAATTGTGATATTGCTATTAGGATTCAATAGTGTAATTTTTTGAATCAAACACATTGATCCATGTTTCATAAGTAGTGGTTTAGATGAACCCATCTCTAATGAGAATTAATGAAACACTTAACACTCATTGCATCAAGGTCATTATTTTGTTAGAAATGTTTACAATAACTGAGAGGGGGACAGGAGGGCAGTGAAGTGAATCAGGTACTCAAGGTCCATAAGTACCACTTGAACAATCAAACATTAAACATTCATTGCTCTACTTATCTTACTGTAACTAGGTCTCTATGGTATACTGATAAACAAAATTACTTGTAAACCACTGTCCTAAGATAACATACTTGCTGAAAGTAAAACATGTAAATGTAAATTACCACAAAAAATTCAACACAAGTTTGACACTAGGATTTAACGTGGAAACCCAATTTTGGAAAAACCACAAGCAACATGTCACCACTTTTTCACTCTTTTGAAGTGAGCTCTATTAGGAGCCAACCTTGTTGGTGCAAGAGCACCTATCCAAGTTTTCATTCTTGGTTTCATAGTTGGTTTATATTTTGGGCTTGTACTAACTTTAGCCAAGTCAGGGGTGTGAGTGAGTTAGGAGTTGATAGATAGATGTTTTGGGTGTGTTTGTGAGTTTAAGACTTTGAGAAGTTTGAAGAAGGTGTGATCATAACCCACCTTGTAATTTATAATGTGATTCTACTCCATTTTATAGATGAGAACTCCTAGTAAGCCATTTGGGAAGTAGAAAGCCAAAAGTTGTCAAAAGATGTCAAGTTGAGAAATAATGACAAAAGTTGTCAAATAGGCAAAAATGGTCTAAAACATGCATATTGATGTTCTAAGGGAACAAACATGTTTAGAAATAATTTTTGGTTAACTTGAGACAAGTCAGGGGGTTCCCAAGTGTGTGTGTGTGTGTGTGTGTGTGTGAGAGAGAGAGAGAGAGAGAGAGAGAGAGAGAGAGAGAGAGAGAGATAAGTTTCTCAAAGAAGCCAATAAGTTGTTAAAATTGTGTAACTTTTTGAAAAGTTGCTTGACAACTTTTTTGCAAGAAAATTGCAAAGAGAAAAGGAAAATTGGTGGTTATACTAGCCACCTAAAACCTCTTTGAGAACATATAAAAACACCATTCAAACATATCCCAAGGGTTGGGAATTATAAGAAGCAAGTTTGAGCAAGTAAATGCATATTTTTCCTGTTCAAATTAAGATAATTTTTAGCATTTGAGTTGCTTGTGTGAATAGATGGATTGAGCAACCCAATCTAGTGTTGGATTTGTGTTACTCATGTTTTTGTAGTAGTTTTCTCTTCAAGTTTCTAGGTTGTGAGATTTCATCTACTTAGGTTTTGAAATCTTTTCTAATTAAATAGTGTGTTATTTCAGTTTTGGGATTTTGAACAATAATGGATCTCCCATGAATTCTTGTCATGAGCTCTTCATGGTTTCAGGGTACATGGGAGTAGATCCCATGTACATATTGTATATTATATTTGGGGCCTTGAAAAGCATGGATAGTAATCATAACGTGATTCCCTAGGCAAGTTTGTTGCACTTGGTTGGGAAATCACATATCAAGAAGAGAATGAAAGTGTTTGATACTTCAAACCAATTAATGCAGAGTGAGGAGAGTTAAGTGAGGCAAAAAACTAGAGAAGGAAAAGTTCCCATGATAAGTCTTGGAGGGGGAAGGAACATACCCTAGCCAGACTAGTTAGCATTAGAATGAAACCCTTGAAAGTAGGCTAAAATGTTTCTTTCTATTGTATGGACACCTCAAAGACCTGAAATCCACAAAGTATTCAAAATTTTCCAAAAGGGTATTTGGATATAACATTTTTTTTCCACCTCCTTTGGAGAAGTTTTGAACTATAACCAAAAAACCTAAGTTGGAGGGCTAATCCTAAATATAACGTTTGTTTTCCACCTCCTTTAGAGAATTTTGGAACTAAAACCAAAAAACCTAAGTTGAAGGGCTAATCCTAGTAGCCTGTTTTAGGCAGTTTTGACTTAGGAGTAAAGAACTTGGTGTTATCTTGCAAGATTAGTGTCTAGAAGTCTAAGGAGAGTATAAGACTATTGGAGACAACCATCACTCTAGATGGATGAATAATTTGGTCAAGAACCCATAGGATTGAGGTCCGCAAGAAAGTTGTGAGTGGCATTTGTACAAGGAGTGAACCATAGCTATTGGTGTAACTAGGCAGAGAGTGGTTAGAGGATATAATGAAGGTCCTCTAGGGTTAGGGTGTAAAAGGTACCCTAATAGGCTAGTATCAAGTCTAAGTAAATCCTTGGAAAGTTAGGGATTTGGATATAGCTAAACCTAGTGTTACATCAGAGTGGTATTAGAGCTCAAAGAGTGGGATTTGTGGGTAGATGTTTCAACCAATAGAATCAGTTGAAGATTCTCATATGGTGACCAATGTTGAATTGGCCAAAGAGATGGGTGACAAAAAGGAAAGGAACATGATCCTTGAGGAAGCTTTGGATGCAATGAAGACCAAGTTGGAAGAAGTTGCTGAGGCAACTAAGAAGGATCAGGATGGTGAAAGTAGTAGAAAGGGTAAAGAAAAGGTTGAAGAAGAAGATATTATCCCTAAACATGACCCTCCTATCAATGAGGAGCCATTCCTAAAAGCCATAAAATCCCTAGGTGGAAAGGCCCCAGAAGGAGTTCTTCTGTTTAGTGGGAAGATGGACCCTGAGTTAGTGATGGAATGGGTAGAAGGAATGGAGAATCACTTTAAATGTGAAGGTGTGAGTGAAGCAAAAAAGGTTAAAGTAGCCAAGTCTAGGTTGAGGGGATCAACCCTAACATGGTGGAACTACCTCCAAGAAGAGAGGGAAAAAGTGGGAAAGAATTCCATTACAAATTGGAATGCTATGGTCACAAAAATGAAAGAGTAGTACCTACCCGAAGACTATGAGGTTAAACTTCATAAGAAGAGACAACGCTTGAAGAAGAAAAACATGGACATAGTGACTTACACTAAAGAGTTCCAAAAGTTTTCTTTAAGATAAAGACTATAAGAAGATGAGGCCATCAAGGTAGCTAGGTATCTAGGGGGATTGAAATGGAGCATTCAAGAAGAGATCAATTTACAAACTCCTACAACAGTCCATAAATGCTTCTAACTTGCTTTGAAAGTAGAAGAGAAGAATAAAGAGAAGGTAGATACAAACTTTAGAGGAAGAGGTAAGGGTAGAGATTGAAGAGGTAGAAGCTATGGTGGAAGGGGATCAAACTACAGGCCACAAGGAGACAACAAAGTAACTAAAACAAGAAGGAAGTTTAGGAAAATGACGTTTCAACAGGGCAAAGACTCTAACACAAGTTGGAGAGAAAGGAGCAACAACCAAGGAAGAGGCTCTTAATTGGCCACCATAAAGTGTTATCATTGCCATCAGCTAGGACATCCTATATATAGGTGCCTTGGAAAAGGTTCGACTTCTCAAGAATCCACAAAAAGAGTCAGTTATGTTCAAGAGGAATCTAATAGCAACAATAAGCACTCTGAGGTACCCTTAGAATCAGAGGAAGAGAATTTGATGATAAGGAGGACATTGATTAAGGAGCTAATCAAAGAAGAAACAAGTCAGTGGAGAGCACTTTTAGGATCAGATGTAGGATCATGGGAAAAGTATGGAGAGTTATCATTGATTCAGCATAAATTGATAATATAATTAGTGAAGAAGCAGTCAACAAGCTGAAGTTAAAAAGGATCCCTCACACAAATCCATACAAGGTCACATGGCTAAATAAAGGACAACATATACTTGTTGGAGAACAAGCATGGGTGGAGTTCACTATAGGAAGGAACAAGGACAAAGTACTATGTGACATCCTTCCCATGAATACATGCAACCTTCTACTTGGAAGGCCATGGAAATTTGATAATCAAGCTATACATGATGGGAGTAAAAACACCTATTCATTCAAAAAGGATGGAGTAACCTTCAAGATCCAATCCTTGCTAGAAGAAGGAGAGTTGAAGACCTCAAGACCTAGTGTGCTTATAGTTGGTGAGAAGGAGTTCTTGCAAACTCTAGAGGAAGGAGATGGAGTTGGATTTGCACTAGTTTTAAAACCTAAGGATGGGAATGCTTCCAATAAAATAGAGATACCAAATGAAATGCACAAATTACTTGAGGAATATAATGCCATAGTTAGTGATGAACAACCTGCCATCTTGCCTCCAAAAAGACTTGTTAGGCACCAAATAGACTTTGCCTCAGGAGCCACCCTACCCAATAAAGCTACCTATAAGATGTGATGCAAGGAGGGATGAAGAACTAGGGCCAAGGGCACACCCAACAATCCAAACCACCTTACAAAGTAACACAACAGAAGAAAACAACACAGAGAACAACACTAAGGAGAGAGAGAGAACAAAACACTTTAGAGAGAGAACAACACTAAGGAGAGAGAGAGAACAAAACACTTGTACTAATTCATCAAATTATCAGCATATATGCCCAACTGTAAGGCCTTTTGAGTTATGACCAGATACAAAATATATTCAAGACCCACGATCCAACTTCAAATTTGCACTTCTAGATGTAACGAAACTTAGGTGCAAAAATAGCTTCCTACACTAATCTCTGACGAGAAGTATGGTGCAAATCCTATTAAAATCTTTTACACTTATAGATTCAGTATCATGTAAACAACAATATTTCAGCCAAGCAAGCATAAAGAAAATAGACAGAGAAAGAAACACATAACACAAAGATTTGCCAGTGGGGAAAAACCTTTCGGTAAAACAACCCCACCCCTCCAGAACTTGCACAATGTATTATCTTCAAGACAAGGTTACAATATACTTGCAATGCAAGTTCAACAGGGACAATAGAAGACACCAATAGCAACTCGCAGTACCAACAATACACTTTTTCTCATCCAACCTCTTCGCAACCCTAAAAATGCTTATAACATGCGCTTCACTTTTAGGGCTACTCCCAAAGGTAACCGTATTAGGGTTTTACAATTCTTTGAGAAAATAGGAACCCTAAAAAATTTTCCAAGGTGATGCTCTGAACCCCACTATTGGGGAAGAGTGTACGGTACTCAAATTTATCAGTTGCCACATGTCTTCACCTGTCATTGAATCTTCCTAACATAGCTCTTACGTGTCATAGGAATCTGTCATAACTATTTTAGCTATGATCTCCTTATATACAATTCAAGATGCCAACACATCAACATTATTTGCAAGAAATACATTTTACAAAACAAATAATAAGAATAGAAATTATCCAAGGTTGAGACACCTTATTCCTAACACTAGACACATATATGCATCAAACTCTTAAAGTCCTCCACGTTCTACCCTTAATCTCTACCTCTAACTTAAGCCTAAGCACCCTATTTATACTTTCCAAAATGGCTTACAAAAGATTCTAGAACATTACATGAAAGAAAGGCTGACCTTAAAATGGTCAACACTCATCTCGAGAAAAGATTCAAACATTAAATTCATGATCCAAAATAAATATGGATGTCGGATCACACTAAGAACTAAAACATAGAAAACTCACCCAAAGAAGGAACCGAGCATCAACAAATAATATGTTCACTTAGCACATAAAGGAACACTCGGTCAATACTAGATAACTCGACCAACATTGGATAGCTCGGCCAACATTGGATAACTCGACCAACATTGGATAGCTCATCCAACACTAGATCGCTCAACCAACACTGACAAAAAGAATGGGATAACACGACAACCACTATGTTAACATGACTTGGTAAAATTGTAACTTGACAATGATTGCATAATTACTGGCACTTGACAATTGTGGCAACTTGGCAATGACTGCAACTTGGAAACAATTGGAAAAATGAATATAGATGAGCAGGATAACATGTCAACCCAAGATGCTCCTGCACCAGACACCCAGGGTAGAAAGAAATGATTATCTTGAATCATGCAAGTTTCACAACTTGGGATGAATCCAACTTAGATTGAGAAATCCATGTAGCATATTCAACTAACATGTTCTTCCACTTCACCAAATATTCATAGTAATCTTTTCCTCTTGTGCTTTTACCAACTCTTTGATCCAAAATCTATTCAACCTCTTCAATCTGCTTCTTAGGATAATCAGTAAGTACAACAACTTCATCATCTAACTCATGATACTCATACAAATCAACAATATTGAATATAGGAGATATATCCATGTCATTAGGTAACTCAACTTCATAAGAATTACCATTGTCAAACTTCTTCAAGATCTTACAAGGTCCAAACTTCTTCATCTTTAGCTTACTATATGTTCCAATAGGAAATCTTCCTTTCTTCAAATGAACTATAACCTCATCACCAACTTCAAAAACATGATGTCTTCTACACTTATCAACATTCTCCTTGTACTTTTGATTACTTTGTTCCAACTTTAGCTTCACTTCCTTATGCAAAGACTCCATAAAATCAACAAATTCTTCCTCTACAACACTTCTCTTCTCTTCACCAGCAACATCCCTTCAATTTGATATTCCTCTAGGTTTTATTCCTATAACAATCTCAAAAGGTGTTTTCCTTGTACTCCTATTCACATTATTATTATATGAAAACTTAGCTTGTGCTAATACCATCACCCAATTATATGGTTCATCTCCAACTAAACATCTTAACAAATTACCCAAGATTTTATTCACAACCTCTGTTTGTCCATCTATCTATGGATGGAGTGTAGAACTAAATTTCAAGTCAGTACCCATCTTCTTCCACAAAGTCCTCCAAAAATACCCAACAAACTTATTGTCTTTGTCAAAAATAATACTTCTTGGTAATCCATACAATCTAAAAATCTCTTTGAAGAAAAGTTCAACAACATGCTCAGCATCTGATGTCATCTTACATGGTATAAAATAAGCCATTTTAGAAAGTCTATCCACAACAATAAATATAGAATCATACCCCTTTGTTGTTTTAGATAATCCAAGAAGAAAATCCATACTGATGTCACTCCAAGGTTTCTTAGGAATAGAAATAGGTGTATACAATCTAGTATTTTGACTTACTCCTTTTGTAACTTGACAAATTCCACACCTCCTTACAAATTTTTGAACATCCCTATACATTTGTGGCCAATAATACTTATCTTTTAGCATACTCAATGTCTTATCAATTCCAAAATGTCCAGCCAACCCACCACTATGTTTTTCCTTGATCAAATTAACTCTCATAGAACTTCTTGGTATACACAACTGAATTCATTTGAACAAAATACCTTCTTGAATGAAATACTCATCATACTTACTCATGTGATCTGATAGATTGGGTGCTCTGCACTCTCTCCATGCCTCAAAAAAATCAAGGCTAGTATCATAGAACTCTTTCATTTCATCAAAACCAGTAACTTCAACCTTCATCTCGGTCAAAAAAGAACGTCTTCTGCTCAATTCATCAACAACTTGGTTAGTTACTCCATTTTTATGCTTGATCGAAAATATAAAACTCTGCAAATACTCAACCCACTTCATATGTCTCTGATTCAATTTATGTTGACTTCCCAAGTACTGTAAAGCTTTATGATCAGTATACAACACAAACTCCTTAGGAATCAAATAATGTCTCCTTTTCTTCAAGGCTTGAACAATAGCATAAAACTCTTGATCATACACATAATACTTCCTTTTAGCATCATTCAACTTCTCACTGAAGAACACGATGGGTTTACCTTCTTGACTTAATACAACTCATATTGCACTACCACTTGCATCACATTCAACTTGAAACACCTTATTGAAATCAAGAAAAGCCAATACAGGTAACTCAACAACCTTTTGTTTCAATGTCACAAAACTCTTATCAACTCCATGTGTCCACTTGAATTCCTTTTTATCTCCTCTCATTGTCTCAATCATAACATTACAAACAAAACTAAAATTCTTTATAAACTTTCTGTAGAAACTAGCCAAACCATGAAATGATCTTACCTCACTCACATTCTAAGGTGTAGGCCATTCCAAAATTTCTTTAACCTTCTCAAGATCCATTCTCAAACCATCAGCTGAAATTCCAAATTTCAAGTACACAATCTCCTCTTGCATAAAATAATACTTTTTCAAGTTAATCATTAGGTTCTCCTCCTTTAATCTCTGCAATACTTGTTTAACATGCTCAAGATGTTCTTCCTTAGTCTTACTAAATATCAGAATATCATCCAAATAAACAATCACAAACTTACCCAAAAATCTCTTAAGAACTTCATTCATCAACCTCATGAAAGTACTATGTGCATTATTCAAACCAAAAGGCATTACCAACCATTCATACAAATCATCTTTTATTTTGAAAGTAGTCTTCCATTCATCACCTTCTCTGATTCTGATATGATGATAGTCACTCTTCAAATCATTTTTGTCAAAATACTTTGCGACACTCAAATAATCCATTATGTCATCCATCCTCGGCATAGGAAACCTATATTTCATTGTGATCTTGTTAATAGCTCTAGAATTAGTACACATTCTCCATTGTCCATTCTTCTTTGGTGCTAATACAATAAGTACAACACATAGAATCAAAATTTCTTTGATCAAACCTTTCTGCAATAATTCACGCACTTGTCTGTTAAGTTCTTCATTCTCTATAGGTGTCAATCTATATGGTGCTTTGTTTGGAAAACTAGCTCCAGGAATATAATCCATGCAATGACTTACAATTCCTACTAGTTGTAAACCATCAGGTATATCATCTACAACAATATCTTTATATTCTTTCAGCAAACTTTTAATTTCTTCTTGTGCTCTGTCATACTAGCTTCTATTGCTCGGTCATTACTACCAACATTAGGTCCTCTAGGAATTATAGCAAAACAAACTTGATTTTTCTTCACTTCTTTTTCAAATTACTTTCCATTAACCATGCAAACTTTTACAGTAGTACAATTAACCTCATCTGGAATCTCAATCAAAGGCAACAATATTTTCTTTCTCCCATTCACCCAAAGAGTATATTGATTCAATCTTTTATCATGTATAACATATCTATCATATTGCTAAAGTCTACCCAACAGAATATGACAACAATCCATAGGCATAATATCACACAGAACTTCATCAAAGTAATGTCTGAATTTGAACTTCACAATACATTGTTCACTTACCAATACCTTATGCTCATCTTTGATCCATGAAACATGATAGGGTTTAGGATGCTTCAACCTCTACAATTGCAACTTTGTAACCAACTCTTCTGATACCAAATTTGTAGAACTTCCACTATCAATAATTGCTTTGCAAGATTTTATAGCTATCTTACATCTAGTCTTGAAAATATTTATCCTTAGGACAGGTTCCTCATCACTTCCCTTATTACATAAGGTTCTCACCATCAGATTTTCTCCAGCCTCGGGTCCAATTGATGAACACTCAATGTCTCCTTGAATCACAACATTTTTTTTTTACCTTGTCCACTTTTAGAAGATCTACATTCAAAGGATCTATGCACTTCTTTACCACATCTAAAAAAATTACCATGAAAAACTTCTCTAGAATAAGAATTACCTCTTCCTCGGTAAGAACTAGTACCTTCTCGGTAAGAATTACCACTTTTCCATTCAATCTTGTTTTTGTCATCACTTTTCCATTCAGATTTTTTTTTTATCTTGTTTAGAATTGTTAGATCTAATACCTTATCCATAAGATCTACCTCTGCCTCTCTGGAATCTACCACCTCTACCTCTTTGTCTTTGTTAACACTTCTTTGTCAAGATCTCCTCGATATTCAAGGCATATTGGTATGCTTCTTCCACACCTTCCAATTTCACAAAACTTATCTCATTTTGAATTCTAGATCTTAATCCATTTAGATACCTAGCAATTTTCTCAACATCATCATCCACATATCCCGATCTAATGTCCAATCTATAAAATTCCTCAGTATACTCCTTCATAGTCATGTCTCTTTGCCCCAAATTTTGCATCTTTCTCAATAAGCTAACTTGGTAATCAACAAGAAGGAATTTGTTCTTCACCTTGTTCACCATTTTCAGCCAAGTCTTGAGCTTCTCCTTTCCTCTCTTTTTTCTATCAATTTGCAAATGCTTCCACCATAGTGAAACATGACCTTTCAACCTAGTGACTGCTAATTTGACCTTCCTATTATTGGGAGTGTTTTCATACTAAAAGAACTTCTCCATATTAGATATCCAATCCAACACAACATTGGTGTCTAATTTTCCATCATAAGGAACAACTTCTACAATGGGCTTTGAATGTGCCCTAGACAATACTCTCAACAATCTTGCCTCATCTTGATCTTTTTTAGGTTCTAGATTAGGGTTTGGTGTTATTGCTTCATCATCACTCACATCATCAAGATGTGATCCTCTCCTCTAGGAAATCTCCACAACATCTAATCTTTCTGCAATTTGTCTCAATGTATCCAATATAGCATTATTAGCATGTCCTCTACCTCGAACCATCTTTGCAATCAAGTTTCTGCAAGATTATAACCCTATGCAAGTTATAGGTCAAATCTGTAGACTTTCAATCCTACAACTAAATTCACTTAGGTTTATACATGATCCAATCTTCACAAGAACGAACCTCAAGCTCTAATGCCACCTTACGCAAGGAAGGATGAAGAACTAGGGCCAATGGAACACCCAACAATATAAACCACCTTGCAGAGTAACACAATGGAAGCAAACAACATAGAGAACATCACCAAGGAGGGAGAAAGAGAGGGAGGGGGAAGAGAGAGAGAGAGAGAGAGAGAGAGAGAGAGAGAGAGAGAGAGAGAACGAAACACTTCTATTGATTCATAAAATTATCAACATACATGCCCAACTATAAGACCTTTTGGATTATGGCTAGATAAAAAATATATTCAATATCCATGATCCAACTTCAAATTTGCACTTCTAGATACATATGCATCGAACTCTTAAAGTCCTCCGAGTTCTACCCTTAAATTGTACCTCTAACTTAAACCTAAAAACCTTATTTATGCTTGCCAAAATGACTTATAGAAGATTTTAGGATATTAAATGAAAGAAAGGTTGACCTTAAAATGGTCAACACTCATCCTAAGAAAAGATCCAAACATTAAATTCTTGATCCAAAATAAATACAAAAGTTGGCTCACACTAAGAACTAAAACATAGACAACTAGGCCAAAGAAGGAACTGAGCATCAACAAATAATAGGTTCACTCCGCACATGAAGGAACATTTGGATAATACTGGATAACTCGGTCAACACTAGATAGCTCAACCAACACTGGATAACTCAACCAACACTGGATAGCTTAGCCAACACTAGATCACTCAGCCAATACTGGCAGAAAGAATGGGATAACATGAAAACCACCATGTTAACATAACTTGGTAAAACTACAACTCAATAATGATTGTATAATTACTGGAACTTGACAATTTTTGCAACTTGACAATGATCGAAACTCAGAAACAACTGGCAAAATGAATACAGATGATCAGGATAACATGTCAACCCAGGATGCTCCTGCATCAAGACAACTCCTCAACAAAATGAGGAAATTTCCAAACAAATCCAAGCGCTCCCAAACCAAGGTGTACTTAGAAAGAGCATTAGCCCATGTGCAGTCCCTACTATTTTAGCACCCAAAAAGGGGGGAACTTGGAGGATTTGTATGGATTATAGAGCCATAAATAGGATCGCTATTAGGTATAGGTTCCCAATACCTAGAATTGAAAACCTAATGGATTGTTTAGGGGAAGCCAAGTATTTCACCATGATAGACTTGAAAAGTGGCTATCATCAAATTATGATAAATGAAGGGGATGAATGGAAGGCATCCTTCAAAACTAATGAAGTTTTGTATGAATGGCTTGTGATGCCATTAAGGTTATCCAATGGTCCATCCACATTTATGACACTATTGAACAAGGTGTTGGAAGATTACATTGGTAAGTTTGTTGTTGTCTATTTAGATGACACCTTCATTTTTAGCAAAACTAAAGAGGAACATATTAGGCATCTGCATGTTGTTTTTAAGAAATTGCATGATGAAAAACTAATGATCAATTTGGAGAAGTGTGACTTCATGAAGCAGGAGTTAGTAAAGCTTGGCTTTGTTCTATCTTAGTGTAACCTAAAAATGGACCAAGAGAAAGAAGATGCCATCCTAAGTTGGCCTACTCCTAAGACTGCATCAGATGTGAGAAGCTTCCATGGACTAGCTCAGTATTATAGGAAATTTATTAGACATTTTAGTGGCATATGTGCCCCTATGTTGGACACAATTAAGGGAGGAATGAAGAAAAAGTTTCTTTGGACCCCTCAAGCAAATCAAATATTTGAAACACTCAAGAAGAAAATAGCAAAGCTGCCTACACTAGTACTTCCTAGTTTTGATAAGCTCTTCCAAGGGGAATGTGATGCTAGTAATGTGGCCATTGGAGATTTCCTATGCCAAGAATGGAGACCAATGGCCTTTCACAGTGAGAAACTCAATGATGCCAAGAGAAAGTACTCCTTTTATGACCTAGAGTTGTATGCTCTCGTCCAGGCTCTCAGGAAGTGGAGGCACTATTTACTCCCAAAGGAATTTTTGGTGTATTCAGACAACCAAGCCCTCAACTTCCTTAGTTCTCAAGACAAACTAAGCAACAAGCATATGAAGTGGGCAGAATATCTGAAAGCCTATACTTTTACAATCAAACACAAGAAGGGAGTACAAAACAAAGTAGGTGATGCTTTGAGTAGAAGTCTCCTCAAAGTCAAAGAAATTCAACTTCAAAATAGAGGCATGGATAGTTTCAAAGATCTCTATGCTAATGATGAAGATTTTGCCCAAATATACAAGGTATTGAAGGAGTTTAAAAATAAATTTCATGGTGAGTTTTTGATTATACATTGTAGAATGACCTATTATTTAAGGGTAGTCAACTTTTTGTTCCTAGAGGGTCAATGTGGCTGAATTTGATCCAAGATAAACATAATGAGGCACTTAGTGGTCATTTTGGAGTCAACAAGACTCAAGAGTTAGTCACTAGGTTCTATTTTTGGCTCAGGATGACTATGGACATTAAGAAGTATGTTGAGAGTTGCATAGAATGCCAAAAACCCAAGGGGACATCATCAAATACTGGCATTTACCAACCGCTTCCAATCTCTAGTAGACCATGGGAATGCATAAGTATGGACTTTGTAGTTGGACTACTCAAAACTAGGCAGGGATATGATAACATCTATGTGATTGTGGATAGGTTTAGTAAAATAGCTAATTTTGTTCCTTGCAAGGCTATCCATGATGCTTGTCAAATTGATAATTTGTTTTTCCAAGAGGTAGTTAGGATTCATGGGCTGCCTATGAGTATTGTTTTAGATAGGGAGACCAAGTTCATGAGCCACTTTTAGGAAACTCTATGGAGGAGATTGGGCACTAACTTATCTTTTGGATCTGCCTACCATCCATAAACTGATGGTCAAACAAAGGTTACAAATAGGAGTCTTGGCAACCTACTGAGGTGCCTTACTAAAGAGTATGGCCATGCTTGAAATCAACTCATTGGACAAGCTAAATATGCTTATAATGATACATTGAATAGGTCAACGAGTAAGAGTCCATTTGAAGTGGTTTATGGGTTGCATCCTAGAGGAGTTTTCTAGTTGAGAACCTTGAAAGATGACAATCCAAGTAGTAGCTATGTTGAGGATTTTTCCCAATCAATGAAAGAATTCTATGAAAGTGTAAGGAAGGCATTGACTAAAAACACTGTCAGATTGAAGAAAAGGATGGATGCCTCAAGAAAGGATTTAAAGTTTCAGATTAGGGATCATGTGATGGTCCATCTAAAAAAAAAAGATTTCCAAAAGGGACACCTCACAATCTCTAAATGACAAGGTTAGGTCCTTTCAGGATACTTGCCAAAAATGGAGAAACTACATATAAGATTGAGATGCCTGTAGACATAGGATTATCACCAATTTTTTATATTGCAGATTTGTTGCATACAAAGGACATGATCTAGATGTTGATCAAAGTATCCAAGAGGTAATACATGGTGTAGTAGGTCTTTAGCTTAGTCCTTCTCCCCCTCTACAAGCAACAAAGATATTGGATTACAGAGTCTACAAGAAGACTAGGACCAAGGCCTACTCAAAACATCTCATCTAGTGGTTGGGAAAAGGTGATGCTGATGCTACTTGGGTTAGAGAGTCGGAATTCAAAAGGTTGGGTATTGATCAAAGCATCCTCAATCCAAGGATGGATTAACCTCTTTTTTTTTGGGGGAGTATGGTGACCTAGCCAAGTTTTCATTTTTGGTTTCATAGTTGGTTTAAATTTTGGGCTTGTACTGACTTTATCCAAGTCAGGGGTGTGAGTGAGTTAGGAGTTAATAGATAGATGTTTTGGGTGTGTTTATGAGTTTTGATTTGTGTTAAGGGACATAGGTCTAGGAATTTGAGAAGTTTGAAGAAGGTGTTCTCTTAGCCCACCTTGTCATTTATGATGTGATTCTACTCCATTGTATGGATGATGACTCCTAGTAAGCCATTTGGGAAGTAGGAAGCCAAAAGTTGTCAAAAGATGTCAAGTTTAGCAACAATTGACAAAAGTTGTCAAACAAGAAAAAAATGGCCTAAAACATGCATATTAATGTTCTAAGCGCACAAACATGTTTAGACATCATTTTTGGTTCACTTTAGACAAGTCAGGGGGTTCCCAAGTGAGAGAGAGCAAAGTTGCTCAAAGAAGCCAATATGTTGTCAAAATTGTGCAACTTTTTGAAAAGTTGCTTGACAACGTTTTAGCAAGAAAATTGAAAAGCACAAAGGAGAACTTGGTGGTTATACTAAACACCTAAAACCTCTTTGAGAACCTATAAAAACACCGTTCAAAAACATCCCAAGGGTTGGAATTTGTAAGAAGCAAGTTTAAGAAAGTAAATGCACATTTTTCCTATTCAGATTAAGACATTTTTTAGCATTTGAGTTGCTTGTATGGATAGATGGATTGAGCAATCCAATATGGTGTTGGATTTGTGTTACTCATGTTTGTACAATATTTTTCTCTTCAAGTTTTTAGACATTAAGAGTACATCTACTTAGGTTTTGAAATTCTTTTCTAATTAGACATTGTGTTGTTTTAATTTTGGGTTTTTGAACAATAATGACTCGCCCATGAGTTCCTGTCGTGAGATCTTCATGGTTTCATGGGACATGGAAGTAGAGCCCATGTACATATTGTATATTATATTCAGGGCCCTGAAAAGCATGGAAAGTAATTTTAAGGTGATTCCTTAGGCAAGTCTGTTGTGCTTGGTTAGGAAATCATAGATCAAGAAGAGAAGTTTTAGGGTTTGAAAGTGTTTGATACTTCAAACCAATTGAAGAAGAGTGAGGAGAGTTTAGTGAGACCAAATCTTACCAAAAGAAAAGTTCCCATGATAATTTGTGGAGGAGGAAGGAACATACCCTAGCCAAACCAATCAACATTAGAATGAAACCCTTGAAAGTAGGCTAAAAAGTTGCTTTCTAGTGTACAGATACCTCGAAGACCCAAAACCCACAAAATCTTCAAGATTTTTCAAAAGCGTATTTGGATATAAGGTTTTTTTTTTCATATCCTTTGGAGAAAATTGGAACTAAACCCAAAAAATCTAAGTTGGAGGGTTAATCCCAGTAGCTTGTTTTAGGCAGTTTTGACTTAGGAGTAAAGAGCTTGGTGTTATCTTGCAAGATTGGTGTCCAGAAGTCCAAGGAGAGTCTAAGAATATTGGAGACAACCCTCACTCTACATGGATGAAGAATTTGGTCAAGAAACCATAGGATTGAGGTTAGCAAGAAATTTGTGAAGTGGCATTTGTGCAAGGAGTGAACCATAACTATTGGTGTAACTAGGGGGAGAGTGGTTAAGGGATAGAATGGAGGTCCTTCGAGGATTAGAGCATAAAAGGTACCCTAATAAGCTAGTGTCAAGCCTAAGTAAATCCTTGGAAAGGTAGGGATTCGGAGATAGCTAAACCTAATGTTACATTACTTGTTAAAGGTTACACTACACACATTTGAATGTGACCTGGTTAGAGGATTTAATCACCTTGGTAGGAGTGGCCTTGTCAGAGGACTTTGTATATTCCATTTAGAATGTCACCTTGCTAAATGATTTACATAGACTTTTAAGTCCTTCAATGCCTGTTAGGTCAACCTTTGATTAAAAGGATTTCAATACAAACTATTTGCAATGGTTAGAAAGAAAAACAATAGGGTTTGATCTATATGATTACAACTCACTTTTGAAGGTTCAGATCACTGTTTGGTTCATGTTCTAATTCTCTGATAATTTCCCCCTTGTCAGCTCTATCCTTGATTATATTGGTAACCCTTCATTCAATTAATCTTCTTCTTCCAACAAACTTAGACCTTTTACTCAGATTCACTTATCAACTTTCAACAACATCTGTGCAAGCATTCCTTTCTCTTTTTTTGTGAGAGAACACTTGCGTTTTCAACCTTGTGCACCTTTCTCTATGTATATCTATAAAATTTGGCTCTATATCTCCTTAAATAGGTAATTCTAGCTTTTCCATTTTTCATGATTATCATCAATCTTAGGTTTTACAATCTGATTCATCAGTTTCATTATATCTGTCAATCTTCCTCTTTTCTAGAAACTTCTCATCAGTCAAATTTGATCATAGATATTATACCTAATCCTATCCTTGAATTAAATAATCTAACTCATCAGTCTTATCTTCAACATGCTTTCCATATCCCAAGAAATCAACTGAGTTAGCTAGAAATCACGATTTCTCATATGCATTCAAAATATTGTCACTCGACAATTACTAAGTTCGGACACTCAGTCATCATTGAATTGCTCACTCACTATAGAGCTTAACACCAACTATCTTGCTTGGTCAAAATTAATGCTTAGTCAACACTAGATTTTCTCAGCTTGTATTGTGGCTCAGTTGACACTAGAATCACTTGACATTCCTTATGCTTTTACTCTATTGCTCAATCAAGCTTTACATCAATGATATATCTTGACTTGTACTATAAAGACTTGAGCATCAACATGATATAAAAAATTACTTTGTCTTTTTCACTTCTAACTAATCAAATTACTATTTTAGGTTCCTTTGCATAACTCAACCTTTCCTCCAGGTGCTATTGTTATTAGCAACATCTCAAATATTCTTCATCAATCGATAGATATGACATTTAGATCAGATAGCAACATTCTCATGAGTATATTTGACATCAATGATGAAACAACAATTATTCCAATTTTAGTTTCCAACAATCTCGCTCTTTGGCATTGATGGAAAAACCTCAATACATCTTAAAATACCAAAATCTAATCTCCCTCTTTTTTACCATGCAATCCAAAAGATTTCACTTCCATGAGTGACCAATATCCTTAGTTTCATTATGATTCTCATCTATGGGAATTCAAAAATTTCCTCTATCAGTTTGTGTCATTCTTCATATTCAAATATCTCCCTCTATAGTATATCTCTCTTCTCTTTCATGATTCTCTCCCTTTGAGGTTTATCTCTCCCTCTTTGTTTATTCTCTCTCTCTTTGACAACAATGCCAACAACACTAGCTTTCTTGGCTTCATATACTTCATACATCTGGATCATGTAGATATTTGCATGTCTGGCTGAATCTTGTCATCTATCTATGACTGATTTGTTATGTTGGTCTTCCTTAGTCATCTCCTAAAGTAAAATTGTCTGCACTAATGTGTATGATATTCTAAGTAGCACATTTAATGCAATGTAATTTTCCACCTTAAGTTTCTTTTCTTAGGGGAATCACCCCTAATTTGCCTCTAAGATATTCATGAGCATCTTTTGGTAAGGTTTTAGTGAATATGTCTACAATTTGTTTTTTGGTGTGCACATATTCTAATTTCACTTCTTTGTCTTGACCTAGTTCTCTCAAGTAATGATACTTGATTGCAATGTGATTTTTTTTTGTGTACATCACTGGATTCTTTGATATGTTAATAGCACTTGTGTTATCACAATAGATAACCACTAGATTTGTAATTTCTTCTTTCCTTCCTTTCATCAATTGTTTGATCCACATAATGTTTGAACAGTTCACTGCAACTACCACATACTTGGCTTTAGCTATTGATTGGGAAATATAATTCTATTTCTTGCTTGACCATAACACCAATCTCTTTCCTGGAAAGAATGCACCTCTACTAGTGCTTTTTCCGTCATCAATATTTCCTTCCCAATCAGTGTTAGTGAATACCTCCAGTTCAAATCTATCACTTATGTTGTAATACAATCCATAGTCTTCTGTAACTTTCAAATATCTCAATATCCATTTCACTGCCATCATGTGATTCTCCTTAGGATTTACTAAAAATCCAACAACTATCCCAATAACTAATGCAATATCAGGCCTACTGTGAACTACATATTACAATTTTCCAATCATTGATTTGTATAGTGTATGGTTCACATTAGTAGATTCATCATTTTTTGATAATTATTGGCCTATAGACATAGGTGTGCTTACTAGTCTTGATTCTTCCATTCCTAAGGTTTTTAGTATCTTCTTGATATATTTGGATCGAGTAACGAAAATACCAGATTTCATTTGACATACTTGCAATCCCATAAAAAATTTGATTTCACCAAATATAGACATCTCAAATGCAAATTCAATAGTAGTAGGTGTGTCATTATCAAAATTAGACATTTGAAAAGTAGTAAGTCTACCAATTACACCTTCCAAAGTCAAAGAGTTACCTGGAGTAAATCTTAACTCTTGAATTATAGAAACTCTAATGACATATATAGGAAGTATAGTCATCAATACCTTTCTTATCACTATTTCATCTCCAATTGATGTAGGAGCATCCATGGGTTTTTAGCAATCCTACATGATTGGAGGTATTTGGTTAGGAGTTGTGAATTCCGTCACCAAACAATGGTGCTTGGTCACTAAAGGAGCTTGATAGATATAGATTTCTTAACACTCTTTGTGTGCTCGACTTGTATGGGTTGCTCAACATTCACTACAATGTTCAACATATGTTGGTTGCTTGACATGCATTGGGATCTTGATAATGCTGTTGTTTTGGTTGATGCTTGGCTTGGCTTTTTTGATGCTTGATCTAGTCTTGGTTCTTATTGGTGTTGAGTTGTCTGTGAGATGACTTTGGGTATTCAATTTGTGTTGTAGCCAACTTGTGGCTTAGTTGGGTATAAGTAAGGGGTTTTATGGAGTCTTTAGTCATTATCATCCATCTTAGAGAAGAAGATGCAAACTTTGAAGGGCTAGTAGCTCCAGCTTGAAAACTAGGAGATTGCTTGGTGGGCTTACGAGCACAAGTTAAGATTTCCTTGGTGGTTTTCTTCTAGAGTGTAGATATGGGCTAGTTGGGAGTAGCGTTTGGATTGGATCTTGTTGAATCTTGCAGAACTATTATTGTAATTGTTGTTGTATTTGGCCCTAACTTGGAAGGCCTTACAACTAGGCATATTGCATGTAATCAATTATCTATGCATAAAGAACTGTGGTTTGGTATTAGATCTCGCATTATTGTTTCTTTGTTGTTGTGTTTCTATTGTCTAGTTATATGTAGGGATCCAGTTTACCTCCAATAGGGGTACCCTCAGATTCTTGCTGCATCAGGTGGTATCAGAGCTAAGGTTTTCCTGTGTGTGTAAACAGATTGCTGAAGCTGAGGTAGTTTACACCAGGAGTTGGGTGAAGGCTGGAAGAGAAGGTTGATCTAATGGAGTTGATTGATCTTTTGGATTTGTGGATCTATTTCTTAGGGTTTGCAAAAAACTTGGAAGATGCCTCTAAGAAGATTGGACCCTAGGGAAATTGATAATCTTAGTGATGCGATGGAAGAAAGGATCTCAGAGAAGATTAAATCAGAATTCAAATCTAAGATTGCATTGATGAAGAGTGACATGACTGCTGAAATTATGAGTGCTTTAGGTGGTGTATCTAGGCATGTGGGTATTGAAGATGGTTATGAGGAAATTGTTGAAGACTTTAAAATTGTTGGATCTAGTGGCAAGGACATAACTAATCATGTAGAGAGACCTATTGGAACTAAGGCTGGTTAGTTTGCTAGACCTAGATCTCGGTTGAAGTTGAAGCATACGATATAGGTTTCTAATTTCTCAAGTACTTTGACTCCTGAAGACTTGATTTTGGATTGGTGAATTAGAAGACAACTTTGAGCTTGAGGATATTGATGATCCACTCAGTGTGAGGTTGGCACAAACTAAGCCGAAATGACATGTTGCTCTTTGGTGGAAAAAACTGCAAAGAGACAGAGAATAGGAAGGTGACTAAGTTTAAGGCTATGCTTATTCTTGCTGATTATGAACTTGATTTGTTTAAGAGGTTGCAGAATCTGAAACAAAAGGATATGTCTATGAAAGATTATACTAAGGAGTTCTACAAGTTGACTTTTCAGTCTGGGCATAGGGAATTTTCAAAGGAGAAGGTAGCTCGGTACATTAATGGTTTGAGATTCAATATTTAGGATGAGGTTGGTATGCTAAATATTTATTTGATTGAGGATGCTTAGCAGTATGCCCTGAAGGTAGAAGATAAGTTGAAGAGGAAAAGTCAAGGCAATGCTAGAGGGAAGGAGAAGTAGGATAGCTCGACAAAAGCTAAACCGAGTGATGAAGATGAACCAAAACTCATTGATCAGAAGAGGAGGACAAGAAGAGGTGATTTTAAGGGTACGTGTTACAAATATAGAGATGTAGGACATAGATTTTATGAATGTCCTAACGCTGGTGATAGAAGAGCTACTGTTGTGAATAAGGTTGAAGTTCAAGGCAGTCAACTTGAGCAAGGAGAGAGTTTGCTAGCTAGGCGAGTACTGATTGGTTAGAGGATAATGGATTCTTGTCAGAGGACTAGTTTGTTCTAGTTTTGTTGTAAGTCTGGTGGTAAAGTCTGCAAGATGATTGTGGATAGTGGTAGTACTGATAACCTTGTTGCCGAGGAGATGGTTTAGAAACTTGGTTTGAAGAGAGTGAGACATCCTTATCCTTATAGGATTGGTTGGTTGCAAGGTGAACATGCTTTGGAGGTGAGGGAGCAATGCCTTGTTATTTTTAGATTGGGTAGTATAAGGATCAAGTGTTGTGTGATATTGTGGACATAAACAATTGTCATGTGTTGCTTGGTAGACCTTGGTAGTATGATTGTAGGGTTGTACATGATTGTGTCAGGAATGTGTTTATTGCTGAGGAAGGTGGTAGGAAGCATTCCCTGATTCCTTTGTAGAATGAAGAGCTCAGTAAGAGGAACCTACGTATTGGCAGCTGAGTTGAGTTGAAGGATTTTGAGAAGGTTGGAGATCAACATGGAAAGTAGACTTGTAGCACACGTAGGATGGATGAGAAGAAGCATAAGAAGAACAAGGGAAAGAGTGTACAAGTTGAAGACTTAGAGGATATGTATGTGAAGAATCAATTTGGGATTTATGTGCTGAATCCCAGAAGATGTTATTCTAGCTTCTGAGAACATCTTTTCAAACCTGGGGTGTTTGATGCAGGAGTATCCTTGGGCTTTTAGAAATCCTGCATGATTGGAGGTATTTGGTTAGGAGTTATCGATTTGGTCACCAAACAATGATGCTCAATCAATGAAGGGTGTAGTTATGGCTGAGGAGCTCGGTCATTGAAGGGGCTATGTCACTGAAGGAGCTTGATAAACGCAAATTGCTCGACACTCTCTATGTGCTCAACTTATATGGGTTACTTGACATTCACTGTAGTGATCGACATATGTTGGTTGCTCAGTATGCACTAGGAGCTCGACAATACTAGTGTTTTGGCTAATGGTCAGCTTTGTTTTTCTGACGTTCAATCTAATCTGGGTTCCTATTGGTGTCGAGTTTCCTGTGAGGTGACTTTGGGCATTTAATTTGTATTTTAGCCGGCTTGTGGCTCACCATATATTTAATGTAAGGGATTTAATTTAATTTGTAATGAACTGGGCTGAGTTGTGGCTTAGTTGGGTATAAGTAGGGGGTTTTGTGGAGTCTTTAGTCATTATCATCTATCTTGGAGAAGAGGATGTGAACTTTGAAGGGCTAGTAGCTGTGGCTTGAAAACTAGGCGATTGCTTAGTGGGCTTGTGAGCACAAGTTAAGATTTCCTTGGTGTTTTTCTTCTGAAGTGTAGATTTGGGCTAGCTGGGAGTAGTGTTTGGATTGGATCTTGTTGGATCTTGCAAAACTATAATTGTAATTGGTGTAGTATTTTTCCCTAACTCGAAAGGCCTTACAACTAAGCATATTGCATGTAATCAATTATCTATAATAAAGAGTTGTGGCTTGGTATCAGATCTTGCATTGTTGTAGTATTTTTGTTGTGTGTTTATCTATAGGGATCCAATTTACCTCCAATAGGGGCACCCTCAGATTCTTATTGCATCATCAATTGTTCCATTTGCTCCTCAAATGGCATTGACAACTTCATTGACTATTGTGTAATATTGTACTATGTTCTCACCTTCCATCATTCTCATATTATCAAATTTAACTCTTAGGCTTTCTGATTTGGCTCTCAAGACATTGTTATCTCCTCCATATATGGTCTTTAGTTTGTCCCACATTTTTTTTGTATTGTCACAGTCCTTTATATCATCAAACTCAACATAGCTAAGTGTTGAAGTAATTTTCAACATTGCCTGATTGTGTTCTTGATTTTCTTTCAATTGTTGAGCAGTTAGAGGAATAGTCGTTATCTTCACATATTCATTGTCCACAAAGTTTATAGTAGCACCATTGATATTGGATATATGCAACCTCATCAATTTTCACCATGCAGGAAAGTTCTCCTTGTTTAGCTTTGGTACCTCTCTTTTGTGAGTCACAATCTTTAGCTTTAAGTACCTTCAAACTTCTCTTATAAGCATCAGTGCTCTGATACCAATTGGGGGGGGGTTGAATCAGTTACTCAAGGTCCACAAGTACCACTTCAACAATCAAACATTAAACATTCACTATTCTTCTTATCATATTGTAACTCATTCTCTATTGTATACTGATAAACAAAATTACTTGTAATCCACTGTCCTACAATAACATACTTTCTGAATGTAAAACATGTAAATGTAAGTCACCAAAAAACATTCAACACAAGTTTGACACTAGGATTTAATGTGGAAACCCAATTCGAGAAAAACCAACAACAACATGTCACCACTTTTTCAATCTTATGAAGTGAGCTCTGTTAGGAGCCAACCCTGTTAAAGGTTACAATACACACTCTTAAATGTGATCTGGTTAGAGGATTTAATCACCTTGCTAGGAGTGGCCTTGTTAGAGGACTTTGATCATTTGATTTAGAATTTCACGTTGCTAAAGGATTTACATAGAGTGTCAAGTCCTTCAATGACTATTAGGTCAACCTTTGATTAGAAGGATTTCAATACAATCTATTTACAATGGTTATAAAGAAAAATAGTAGGGTTTGATCTATATGATTACAACTCACTTTTGAAGGTTCATATCACTATTCGGTTCATGTGTTGATTCTCTAATAAGTTCCCCCTTGTCATCTCTATCCTTGATTATCTTGGTAACCCTTCAAGCAATCAATCTTCAGCTTCCAACAAACTTAAGCCTTATGCTCAGATTCACTTATCAACTTTCATCAACATCTGCACAAGCATTCCTTTCCCTCGCTTCACTCTCTCGCATACACTTGTTTATTCACCCTTGTGCACATCTATTCCACCTTTCTTTGTGTATATCTGTAAAATTCTGCTCTATACCTTCTTAAATAGGTAATTCTGGCTTTTCCATTTTTCATTATCATTGTTGATAGTAAGGTTTACAATTTGATTCATTAGAATCATTGTATTTGTCCATCTTCCTCTTTTCTAGAAACTTCTCATGCATCAAATTCGATCATAGATATTATACCTAATCCTTTCCTTGAATTAAATGATCCAAAACATCAATCTTATCTTCAACATGCTCTCCATATGCCAAGAAATCAACTGAGTGGGCTAAAAATCACGATTCCTCATATGCATTCAAAATACTATCACTTGGCCATTACTAAGTTTTGACACTCAGTCATCATTGAATTTCTTGGTCGCTGTAGAGCTCAACATCAACTATCTTGCTCGGTCAATACTGATGCTCGATCAACACTAGATTTTCTTGTCTTGGACTATGGCTCTGTTGACACTAGCATCACTTGACATTTCTTACTCTTTTACTCTATTGCTCGGTCAAGATTTACATCAATGATATATCTTGACTTATACTGTAGAGACTTGAGGATCAACATGATATAAATAACTACTTTGCCTTATCAAATTCTACCTAATCAAATGTCCATTGTATCTTTCATTTCTTTACTCAACCTTTCCTTTAGGTGCTATTGTTATGAGCAACTTCTCAAATCCTCTTCATCAATCAAATAGATATGACATTTAGATCAAATATCAGCATGTCTCATTAGTAGATTTGACATCAATGGCCAAACAAAAATTGTTCCAATTGTAGTTTCCAACAATTCTTACTAAGGTGAAGTAGATAGACTTCCCACGAGGTCACCCATCCCAGTGCTGCTAGAGCTCAAGCATGCTTCACTATAGAGTTTGTTCCATGGTTAAACTCATTATGCTTGGGAAAGTCTGTAGTTAAGTGTGCTTGAGTTGGAATGGTACTAGGATGGGTAACCTCTTGCGAAGCTCCAATGGTTCACCTATGTAAGCATCACCTTTACATACAATGAGTGCTAATTGTTTCATTCATTCTCATGAGAGATGGGTTTGTGTGAACCGTTACTCATGCAACATGGGTCAATGAGTTTGACTAAGAAAACTACATAGTTGAATCCTGCTAGCAATATCACATATTGGATATAATGTAAAATAAAATAAATAGATGAGCAACATGTCAACCCTATTAATAGTCCTATGAATGAATGCAATAAAACCCAATTCTATCAAGTGTTTAAAGAAACATATTCAACATTATTAAGCACAATATCATTCACTGATTATAATGAATGAAAGATCAGCTTGAGAATATTATCAATAAACAAAAAAATCTATTGATAATGCATTTTTAAACTCATATTTATGACCTAAGAATGATAAACCACAATGATACCCAAACAAACGATTATATTTCTCATATAGAATAATTTTGTAAAAAACACTTTATGCATGATCATAAACACCTTCACATGACATTTTTAAGTTTGCAATCTTTTGAATATTTATTAAACAAAGTTAAAGAACCAAAAAATTTCACACATTCAAATCAACAATACATAATGAAAGCAAAAACCCTAATGACTATGATTGAAATAAGTACCCATAAAACTAGAAAGTTTCAACTGAGTGAATAGAGAGGTGAGGTGAGCGAAAAACGAAAAAGCTATTAATGAAAGTAACACCTAAAATGGTTTTTTTTATAGTTCTTTACCTCAGCGAGGATAAAATTTCTCATTTGGTCTAGACACCACTTCATAACAACTTGCAAGAACAATCATCAATGACAAAATATTAGCAACCACTCCATTATTCTTGAAAACCTTAAAATATTGAAACAAACAAGTATTCAACCAAGTCACTTCAAAGAAAAAGAAATAACAATGTATATTAGGTAACACAATTGGCAATCAATACATTGATCCATGCTTATCTCAGCTATTACAATGATATTGAAGTGGAGCAAAAAGAAATAATCTAATATTGGTGACTATACCTTTAGCAAAATACTTAGCGATCATAATACAAGTGAACATGTTTTGGTGTCTACTTAAATGGACAATAGAAAAGAAATGTCTTTGTATTTGGGTTTGAATGAGCAATAAAAATGAGGTTCGGAAACATTGAATGCTAAATGCTTGGAAAGTTGGCACCTTCCCATACAAGTAAATAGGAAGAGACTTATATTTAATGTCATTGGCTGGAAGGGAAAGAAGAAACAACATTCATTAAATGTTAGAAAGTGGATGAGAGTGGTGACACCTTGTCTATTTGCCATGTGACATGGTACACGAGAGTGGTTACACTCTACTTATTCATCGTGTGGCATGGAGAACACTTACCACTCTCACACCATACAAACATTAGAGTTGGCCCTCACCGTGGTTAGTTATCCATCCAAATGTTTGGTAACAAATCAGAATACATATATGCCAACATCTCTACCTTTATATAGCAAATTACAATAAAGGGTTGAACTTGTTCCTAATGCACTTCCACATGATTTGAACCTTAATAAATGATTTTTTAACCACATACCATAACCCTCAATTTTAGTTTTAAGATATACTCAACTAATTGAACTACAACTCTTTTACTAAATTTCATCTTTGATTCATGATTCAATTTTGAATTCACAAGAACATTATATTTTTATTATTTATTCTCATAGCACTTCGGGGATACAAAATTAGGCTGGATTCTTCGTTTTTAAAGGAAATTTATATAAACATGACTACAATAGACCCCTAAACCTCGGAATTTAATGCTGATTAAATCATTAAATAGTTACTTGTCCAAGCTTTTGTCGATAGGGGGATCATGATTAATGTTTGATTGATTTAATTTATCCTAAATTTGAAAATGTGGAACTTCAAATTTTATTCTTATCCAAACAAGAGGATACAATTGCTCAGATTCTGTTTTCTGTTCCAAATACTGGAGCTTTTCAAAAGCTATGAATTTTTAACCGATTGAGGGTTCAATTTGCGGAAGGTGCGTTCAGGTGAGCTGTTGGTTTTTATTTTTCACCATGATTTTTTTGTAGAGGAGAGTTGTCACACGCCCGCAGAGACCATCTTTCAGGCGAATGAGACATTTTTCGCTCCTGCCTAAACACACATTTTTTAACGTACAACCAATGCTGTCTTCTAGTTTGCTGCAAAAATCTTGTCTCGACCTCAAGAATCAAGAAGCTCTAAAATCCGGTTATTTTAGATTATCTTTCGTTTACTGTGAATATATTGAAGCAACTTCTGTAGGGAGAGTGGTTGCTTCGTTTCATTTGACAAAACTATCTGCTTTAGTAGGGTTCCGTAATAAATTCCATGCAACTCTGCCCATTTTTTAATTTCATCGGCATTGTTATAGTACACCACAATTTTTGTAGGATCTCGCAGTAATTTACTTGCAATAGGCTTGGTGATTTTTGTTTGTGGAGCTTTGTACTCGGTTGGAAAATTTTGTATGGTTTCATTTCATTCTTAAGCAATTCTGTTGTTTTCTATCAAATTGGTTCCGTGTTTTATCTATGGCTTATTTTTTATATATAGTAGTATTGCAATACCTACTTTAGATTTTTAAGTTTTTCTTCGCTTGGAGATATTTTGAACTGTTAAATCATAATCAATTTTACACACACACACACACATATCTAGTTTTCCTTGGTGTTGATGTTATTATTGTCACAAGTCTATGGATACCAGCTACTTCTGCTGCTGTAACTGCAATGGCTGCCAAAGCTATTTTCACAGAGTGAATACTAGAAAATGAGCTACCTTCATATGTTAAACTTATCACATTCTTCTTCGCAAGCCTTATACGTTCTGTAGCATATTTCTCCAAGTTTTGTGTCGTCATACTGGCTTTTGTTCTTTAATGACCAAATATCACAAGGCAAGGGATCAATGAGACACAAAACAACTAAAATTTTAGAAGATCGCGTTGAATAAGTCACAAACATTTTGGTTTTCAAAGTGGGTAGTAACTCTCACATGGTTGCATGGTTACGAATTTTGGACTCTATTGGTACAATGAAGTATCAATATGCTTTTGGTACAACTAATTACATTCTTTTCTGAAACCACATGTCTATGTTACTTCAACAAAAACAACTGTACTACATTTGAGAGAATATCTTTCCACAAACAAATAGAGGTACTATTTCTGCTTTTACAATAATTTGAAATTTTTCAACATCCTTTTAAAAGCAATTTTAGACTGCATTGCGTCTTGTTACATGGTTAAGAATTTGGGACTCTATTGGTACAATCAGGTATCAATATGCTTTTGATACAATTACATTCTTTTCTGAAACCACGTCTATGTTACTTCAACAAAAACAGCAGTGCTACATTAGAGAGAATATCTTTCCACAAACAAACAGAGCTACTATCTCTGCGTTTGCAACAATTTGAAATTGTTCTCATCCTTTTAGAAGCAATTTTAGACAGGATTGTGTCTTGTAGGCCTATCCTTAAAATATTCGGTTTCTGTAACTGCAGAGAACAACTTTCTTTGAAAAAAGATTAAAGTCTTGTTTATGAAAAATTGTACAGTTTGGCGTTTGTCTCTTTTGTTCTCCAATAGTCTATTTTTTCCCCTAGTGTTGTTTTTCATGGCAAGGCACTCAAAGAGTTCCCTGTAATTTGCTTCGTATGCACCCCTAAAAGGTTTTAGCTGCTTTCACTACAGAATGGTGCACAGCATTATTTCTTCATCATGTTATTTCACACAAGTAATGTCTATGAGCTTTTGCTTCTTCAATCTTATCTTGACCGATGAGCTGTAATGGATAAATAATCAACCGAAGACATTCCATTTAAAGCATTTTAATTTTCTAGTCTTCTATACTTAGCACCTACGCTACTATTAATCATTTAAGTCTTCGGCACCTGCTCATCAGCCAATTGATAGAAAATCTGAAACTTTTATCCATATTTGTTGTACAGAATATTAGTTGCAATAAATAAAAGACATTCCTATGAGTTCATTTTGAGTCTCTCCAAATAGGCCCCAACAACTCTATTTGCATTTTAGAAAAGCCATATTGGAGAAGGAAACCTGCAAACACTATGTAAATTAGCTTACCAGTCCTATATTTGGTCATGGTGGACCACCATTTCAAAGCATTTATCTTTTTATCTGTTAAACTTGGAAAAGAACCATACTCATAACGAGTGCTTCCATTCTAGTTTGGTGTGCTTGGTTAGTTGTCTCCTATGTGTGGAATTTTGCCAAGTCTAATGAGAACTATCAAATCATTGCACTTGGAGAACTCATGAAGGCAATTTAATTCCTTGAGCAGAATTTTGTTTTCAGTGGCTACAAAATGCTATTGATAACTATCATAAATAGCAAACTGAGTCTGTGGTGGTATTGGCTAATCTTTGAGAGTGTTGGTTGAGAGATGGCTCCTAGATTTGCATTTTAAAAATTACGATTAACCACAATAAAATGATCAAGTAGATGTTGTTTCCACAATACAGAGAGTTAATAAATTTTTATTTTATATATAACAAAATTCCATAATCCTTCAGTCCAAGCTATGTCAAATATTATAGCTCTACTATATCTTCTCTCTCTTACCAAAGCTCAGATTTCTCCACAAAGTCCATGGTCATCAATAGGTATGTAATGTCCCCTGCTAGGAGGCTGCCAATTTTCAATGATTAACACACATCACTATGCATTTAAATTAGATTAAACTAAGACGCAATTAAGGGATTCATAAAGCATTTGATGCTCAACAAATTTAAACCCTAATTCCTTACTTCTCTCCTATTCATCAACTCTAAGGAGGACATGGATTTACTTGTCATAGGACGCTTGGACACCAATCTACAACTAGGTTTTCTCAAGGCTCGAGGAGTCCGTCCATATCCCATTCTGGGATTCACCTACCTTGTGAGGATTTACTCTGCCTCTTCCTACACAACACCGACCTATACTCCAACCTATCCTCTTAAGGGGCAACAATTAGTAATTAAGGAATAGGATAGGAGTGTATTAACATTCAAATGGATTATGAATAGATAAGATAAGGTAAAGATGAGGAAAGACAAATTTATTAATGTCCAACAAGAGACCACAAAGAGGATCTAAGGGGCTGCAAACCCACAACAAAAGACGAGCCAAAACAAGGAACACCAAAAGGTGCGTAGGGAGAAAAGCAAAGCAAAGACCCAACAAAAGAATTGGAGCAAAAGCCAATAACAAGCTAACTGCTCTTCTTCGCTAAGAAGAAATCCATAATTAAAGGTTATGACCCAGGTGAGATGAGGTCTTGGGTAGTCTTTGAGAATCATTGGAAGTGAAGAGCTGCTGCTGTGAGTAAGCCCTATGAGGCCTAATGAACTTGGTGTGTCCAAAAGTAGGGAGACCAAGCAACTGCTTGGTGCCCTGAGCTGAAGTGACCAATGCGAAGGAGCTGATGAGATGGTCCGTGGTCTGTCTCGAAGGGAACTGAGACTACAGGGCGAGGTACCAAAGCCTCCTGGCCTCTTGGAGATATAAGACAAGACATCATTGATCAATGTATCTGAAAAAGGTTGGGAGAGACCAACACCCTTTGAAAAGGCAGTAAACCTCCTAATCTCATAGAAGATGGGGCAACGAAAGATAAAGCGTGCCTTTATTTCAGCCTCCCCCATGTCACAAAGTTGATGGATTTGGTCCTCTCTATCAATTTGATGGTCTGTCTAGATACGAAGCCGATGAGATTCGACCTTGAAAAGAGCCTAAAGAGATGTCAGCGTGTGTCCAACACCAGGCAAGGTATGAAGGGTGCATAATGACCCCAACATGTATACCAATAAAGTGCTTTCCGTAGAAAGCCGTCCTTAAATGGAGCCCCTTCAAGGGGTCAATCCATGTCGTGAGAATGCACTGCTTGTAGATGTCCATCTTGACATACGGATATGAATGGATATGTATATATAAAATACAACATAATTGATATATTTATATATATGCATGTATATATTGGCTACCTATTCTTAGTAGAATTCATATGTTATATTTGATCAATTGGTGTTGATGCACAAATAATTTTGTGTTACACATTGTTGTCGGCTAATAAATATGGACTTATTGATCTGGTGAGTGCAATTTGTAATCCCTAATTCGATGCTCATTGAATGATTTGAGCATGCCTATGTACTGTAGTGGGAATTACAAGTCATGTGGCAAGAGACATGACTTGTGCCTGTCCATAATAACTGCCTTTACTAATCACACCGATTCTTAGTAGATTGGTCAATTATCTTATCACATCTTTCATGACTAGCGATAATTTGTTATTCTTATTGCTCTTAACTAATCATAATTTTTTATTGATACTTGGTGACTGACAAAAATCTCGATTGGTATCATGATTTCTTCTCTCCACTGGATTTTAATCCTAGATTTGCACAATGTGCTTGATGGTCTATTAGATTCACCAAATGTATATATTAGCTCTGTTCCGTCATGTCAAATCGGGGGCCTTGACAATGTAGCAAGATTCGAGATTCATAATCTACTTCAATGCAAGATTCATAATCTACTGTGAGTACTCTCAACAAACCTTTTTGTAACCTTACTCTATCTTAGAGAATAATTGATTTAAAATTACGGTTACACAAAAACAACTGTCAAAGCACTTGGGCTTGCGCCCTAATACTGCTACAATAACTGTGAATATTCAAAACATAAAAATATTTGTGTTGGGGTTATGAACTACTTGTGAATGATGCAATGATTCGAAGTTGGCATGATATCTTCCTAGTGCGCCCTAATACTGCTACAATAACTGTGAATGTTCAAAACATAAAAATATTTGTGTTGGGGTTATGAACTACTTGTGAATGATGCAATGATTTGAAGTTGGCATGATGTCTTCCTAGTTACAAAATGAGATTTATGCTTTATGTGGAAAACTATGCACTTAATAAGAGTTGAAAGTAAAGCCGCTTTATTTACAACAATAAACATTTACTAGTTTATAAAACTAATTGAAAATGATGTGAATATTTTAGTAAAGCTCTTTAGTAATATATAATTAGTGTTGATATCTTAAATATGGTTGGGTGCAACTTGCAGCATTTTTAAATTGCAAATAATAATCTAAATTAAAATTTAGTGATTTTTTAGAAAGTGTAATGTCCCCTCCTTGAATGTATAACAAGATTAACCTAATTCTCTCTCATACGTCTCCTGTGGGTCTTAAGGATAAGCAATAGCACACTATACAACATGATTATATGTAATGTCCCCTTTTGGGAAGATCCTAGATGTTGCCTTCAAATCACAAAATTAATTAATTCTAGGATTGTAATATAGTTATCAATGTAAATCTGTTTTAGATTCTACAACCATGCGAGGTAATCTTTGACATATAATTCATACTACCAACTGCTTCTATTTAGGGTGTGGGTTCTAATTAACCTATGTTACCCTGAGTTCTTGGGTCGGGGGGACAAGGAAATGAATTTTCGGGATTTTTCAAATGATATATATTTCACGTTTCCACACACACAGAGACACTTTTTATATGGAAACTTGAAATCTCAAATACACTCATTTGTTATATAACGTTTTAACATTCATCATAGCAACATAATAACATTTATAAATCTAAAATCAATTATCATTCATCGAATTATCATAGAACATAGCATCAAATAAATCAAACAAATCATCTTAGAATAAGGACAGATGCTAGCATCAAATGGCAATTCAAATTTCAATATTATACATTCACAGATATAATTCATTGAAACAATGAAAAGTATCAGATCATATATCAAAATGCACACGCTACAAGTTTCAACAAAATCATATCATATATCAAGATTCAATTATCGCATCAATGGATCATATAATGTCAGAAGGCTCAAAGTCTCAAACTTCAAAGTCAACATGAAAACAAAGATAGCATATTGCCGCCCCTAAGATTCAGTTTGATAATACTAAATATTGCTTAGATTTACACTTTCAATCTGCAGATTTTCACCAAAGACTTCCAGAATTCACAATAACTTTGTTCATATTCTAACAACAACAAGAGCAGATGATTATTCACTCGGGCATAACTTTATCTACTATGGCCAATCTATATGCAACTTACAAGATATTTTCGGTCATATACTTAAGATTTGATGTTAGTAGTAACATATTTTAATGTTTAGGGTTGCCTTGAGGTGTGAGGCCCAAAAAATTGCAAATATTTTATAAAATAATCTTACTTTTTACCCTTTTGTTACTGGAAATGGCTAGCAGTCCCCAAGACGGTTAGGGGATGACTTGGAAATCCCTAGCTATCTAGGGGATGGTCAAAGTTTTTTGGAAACTTCCATTGACTGTCCTCGAGTTTCCGGGATAGTTTCCAAAATTTTTGCTTCATCGAGGACAACTTGGAAACATTTCCAACCGTCCCCTATACTCGAAACTATTATTTGTTTTCGAAATAGGTTCATTTAGGGTGGAAATGCGTTTCTAGGTCACCATGTAAATAACATTTATGAGGACATGCATAACAATAATTATCTTATCTCATTAAAATATATCATGCAATAATCATCCATGGTTCTATTTCCCATAATTAATCATATTGAGGGCTTGGAGAAGAAATCTGTAATATCCCCGTCATAAAATAAATGTATTTAATTAATCTGTGTAACGGGCTGATTGATTTAATTTATCTCGGACCCATTTTTATTTTCGTCTTCGTAGTTTGTGTCGCTGTCGGCCATCTTTGTACACCCTCGGAAAGTTTCCCGATGGGTATTTGAGCACAGCTTGTAGGTAGTCAGTAGACATGCTTTGGATTATATTTTCTCTGTATTGCGGATTCCTGTTGGAGTTCAGAATTATTCGCCATTTCGGAAGTGAAAGATTTTCCCTATTTGGCTTGTGCGGTTTCAGTGGGACTCAACCCTCACCCTATTCCGTTGGTGTATGTGTTATTTTGATCGGATCTGGCAAATTGGAGTATTATCTTCTGGTACTCATTATTCGCATTCGACTCTCTCTTGTTGTGTAGATTTAATCAATATTTTGTGTTTTGCGCAACATTGTGTTTCCGTCGCTAATCGTGTGATTCCGCATTGCTCACCCATCCATCTGTCCGTACTGTCTTTCACTTCCCTGTACGACACTAGCCTTCAAATTCTCCATTTAACCCTTCGTACGACCTTCTACAAGCTTCATTTAGCCACCGTATGGCTTCCCAGTCGTGCAACATTTCCCCCCGTATGGACTCAGCCTATAGATATCACCGTATGACATCATTATCTCTCCCGTATTGCCTACCACTGTACACCTTCTTTCCACCGTATGGCTGTTGGTTTCTTTCCATTGTATGGCTTCTTATGGTAACCATATGGCTAACACATCTGTTCCATACGGCCTTCTAGCACATGTATGGACTGTTAACGACCCTCCTTGGCAACTCCGTACGGAGATCTATCTCTAACATATGGCCAGCAAAGTAGTAACTGTACCTCCTGCGCTCTGTTGCACATCCGCACGGCCATTCGGGAACCTTCAGCCTGCTCAAGTGGAGTCGTCTGGAACATTACAAAATCCACAAAAGCTATTTGATATCATTCTACTCAATTAGGTCCAAAAGAGTGTAGTGCTTAACAGAGAGAACTGCCCCCTTGTTTCACAAGCGACATGAACATCCCATGAATATTTCATCCCTTGGGAGGGTCTACTTAATTCGAAAGAACCCAGGTCATAGAGGAAGATTGTTCAACCCAATCAAACCCAAGTGCACACAACACCTGACTAAGACACCCCTTGGCTCAAACACAACAAAAACATCTAGTGATGATTCAATTTCTCGGGGTGGACTACTTAATCCGAGGGAACCCTTGTCTACCACCTCTCCCTACATATTTTCTTCCATTCCTCACATGATTGTTTATTTCACTTCTCATAGCCAACCATTGCGGGGATTGAAAGGATAGAACAAAGATTGCGTAAGGCCATCCGCAACTAAGCCCAAGGGTGCAAAGCATCCAACCAAGACAACTTGACCGCTTGGCCCACAAGTGCTAGGGACTTCTAGCCAACTCGGGATGGTGTGCTGAGAGGGGAAACCTATATTAGTTCTCCCAGCTGCATCTCCTCCCTCACCCACATATCATTTTTTCCTTGGGAGAATAAATAAACTAAGAATCTGGTTTGATTAGCATGTCACATCATTAAGTATATCAAATTGCAATGTCCTGTTTTAGGATCATCTTATGCTTTGCAGTTTGCCCTAATTAAAAAATCAGAATGAAAGTAGGAACACAATATAGTTAGAGACATAAGGCTAACCTAGAAATAAGATGAAATAGTGCCTCTTAGGACTTTCAACCAAATTTATTAGTAATAATATAATCATGATACATGTAATATGTCTATTTTCATGGTTAAGAGAGATAGTTATAGCACAAAATTCTCAAGAGCTTAACCATAATGAGGGTTGAGATAAGAAACACATAATGAGGTGCACTAATTATCCCCGCTGCTAGGCCCAAGAGTGGAAACTCTTCCCCCCTTTGCCTCATGTGGATGTAACCATGCTCATGAGGTGGTGTACAAGCGGAGCCTGTATGGCATCCCTTGCATCATGCTATCCTTCTCTCCTCTTATGATTGGGGATCTCATTCAGATACCCCAGGCCCAAGAGTAGAAACTTTGTCTCCATTGGCCTTATGGTCGTAGCCGTACTCATAAGGTGGCATACCTAATGGAGCTTGTACACCGTTTCCCTTCACTATGCTTGTCTTCTCTCTTCTTATGGTTGAGGACCACTTTGCTAGTTACCTCAATAACTAAACCATATAGGTGTGAAGGAAGATTGCAATAGCGTGCCCTCAACTTGACCCTAGGCCCAAGAGTAGAATCTCTGTTTCACTCGGCCTCATACGGTTCTTCACTGATTTAAAGAGGTGGTGTACCTAGTGAGGCCTCGGCATTCCCCCTCCTTGCACTTCCTTTCCTTCTTTAATTTGGTTGATTATTGTCTCCATATGATTAGTAGAAACATATATATTCAAATCATATATGATTGACATAAGCACATAGACACATTTCATACCACAAGAATCCAAGAGAGTATAAATAGATTGCTCTGCTGTATGTATGCCTGCTTCTGCTGTTCCTTTGTTAATTTTCTTTGCTGCTGGTTTTGCGTATTTCTCCTGCCCCATTCACTGTTGATTGATGGATTCCTTCTTGTCTGTGCTCATTGCTATATCCCTGCTTTAAGTCCGAATATATATTCATTTCCTGTCTTTTCCATGTCGTGGTTGTTAGCTGTAATACTATATACTATCGCTTTATACTAATCTGATTGTTGCTTTATTTGTATTGCTGTCCTCAATGTAGGATGATCCCTGTTTTGATATATTATTGGTACTGCTCATTGCTTATTGCTATAATACTTAGATCTGCTTATATCTGCTATATATGTTTTTTCTCTAATCTCCCATTTCTATCCTTCCAGTTCCCTCCTTACGTACCTCCTAGTCATTTATGAAGGGAAATGTCCCTTGTAGATACCCGCCTCTCTACAAACAGACACAATCTTTCATGATTGCTCTCTTATTAAATTTATGCTAGGATCTCTGTATCTAAAATATCCCAAGTTGGGGTCCTTATAATTAACCCCTAGATAGCTCCCTCAAATAATTTCAGTTAACTAAATCAGCATTCTGTCCATGTTAATTGCCTTTATTTTGTGTCAGCCTCTTGTACATATTTAATTGCCTATAGTTAATTGTTTAAAGCTGCAATGGCCTAAAAACTAATGATTGTTGCTCTTAATATACTTTTGTCCAGGATTGTGGCTGTGATCTGGAGTTTAATTAGGTTGCATTTAGGGTCTCAGATGGGCACCATAAAACAAGCACATAAGAAATTATATTCTAGACAAGAACTTTTATCATTCATACACTAAGCATATATCTCATGCTTACTGCAATTGAACAAGAATGCTATTGCCTGCAATGAACAGAAATTTCTGATCTGATTGATCTATGTGCCAGATCATTGATATCTTATGAACTGATCTGCTCTTTATGAGCACCAATGCTAATTGATTTGGTTTCCTTGATGCCTTCCTCCATCGTGGTCTTCTGCCTTTATATCTTCATGTCTCTTGAAGAGAGACAACTTTTGGAAGTTGCTGTTCTTAAGGAACGGCCACAACCTTTCTTAATAATATACCTTTAAACCAATCACTGCTTGAAGCATCCTAATCACTGGTAGTATAATAAAGGTCTTGTTTCCTTTACATTAGTAATCGCTCCTAAAATAAAATCGCTGTCTACTATATTGCTGCTTCTATTAATTGATTCTGATAATTTTCTGCTCTTAATGTAATCACTGTGATTATGTGATCGTCCTTTTATTCATTATCCTTCTTTTTTTAATTATCCTGCTTGATTGCTGCCTTCTACATTGGCTTAATAGTTAATATACTGCTTTGAAGAAAATCATGAAATCTTATAACCAAGACAATGTTCTTGATTATTGATGTCTAACTGATTGTATCTGGAGTGTTATAAATTCAAATAGTTGCTGATCACTGGGCTTGCATATATATTTTACTTGTTATTAGTTGCTTAGGGATGGGGGCATGACAATCTAATCCTGTGATTGGAAAGTAATTCACCAAAGAACATAAAAGAAATTAAATATGGTGCCAAATAAGACAAAAACCGTCTTTGTCATAATAAAGACAGAAGTAAATATGGTCTAGGCGGAAGAAAACAAAATTATAGCAAATGAAAATAGATTGGGTCATTTAGAAAAAAATCACTTGGGAAATGATAGTCAGGTAGAAGATATTTAAGGCAGCACTCCTTAAATGATTAGTAAACACCAACTAAAACTCAAGTTTGAAATGGTCATAGGCCCTATTTATGGCTGTACCCTATGATAAAAGCTATTAAAAGCTAAGTGATATAAGGAAGGTGGATAAGGGAAAAAAGGCATTAATTTAATGAATGGAAATTATGATTTATTGCAAGTCAATATAACGGCCAAAGAGGACTAAACCCCTTCAAGGAAAATTGAGAGATTTAAGGATAAATCCCCTTAATTGCAATTAGCAAGTTGGTGCATGTAAAACCCTGACTTGGGTAGCATTAGGGATAATCATTCAAGGAGAATAGCTGCAAATTGGTAGGAGTTTTATAGCAGAAAATCAAGATGACCCCTATTTGCAAAATAGTATCATAAGCTATAATTGTGAACATTATAATAAAATTCATAAATTTAGATAAAGTCATATTTATAAATATAAGGTGAATATCATATTGAGCTAGAGTTATTGTTTAAAAAATATTTGAGAACAAGATAGTACAAATTGTATCTGAGCAGCAATCATGACAGCCTGTGTGGCAAAGCTAAAATGGCAAATGCATTCTAGTCGAAGAGACCTAAGATAAGGTGTGGGGTACTGAGAGTTTGTAGCAACTTCAGATTAGTTAATTTTGTTTGCAAATACAACTATAGTTATTGATGCACATAACATTGCTGTGTGTACTTTCCATGGGATTGCAAAGCTTAAATCACACATTTCAGTGGATCTTGATATGTAGGCTGAATTTAATATTTAGAACCTAAAATTTAATTACTTTATTCTATTTTTTTCAAGTCTCGTGTTTTATACACTTGTAGCTTAAGTCAGAGACTCATTTCATCCTTAAAAGTCAATAACTGTTGGTACACTTAAGAAAAGTAATGTGCTCTTGTATAAGGTGTACTTTGTAGGAGAAAAAAGGAGGAACCATAAGAGATTATTCTGGTCCCGTACACATTATGTAAAAGAACATTCAAAATCTGCAAAAATAAATAAAACAAAAACAAAATCAAACACTCCATTACTGCCTTTTAATATTTAGAACCTAAAACTTTAATTTTACTTTATTCTATATCTTTGCAAGTCTCATGCTTGATACACTTGTAGCTTGATTCAGAGATTCATTTTATCCTTAAAAGTCAATAACTGGAGTGTTGGTGAACAATTTGTCTTCCTTATCATTTTTTGGGTTTATACCTCGACTCTTAAACTGCCCAATGGCATATGGAGGACAAAGAAGTTAACAACATAATAGGTCAATGTAGTAATCTATCAAAGACCCCTGAATTGAAATGTACAACTCTCTTTTGAATGCAAGATTTGCAATGAATTATGTTTTTCGGACTTTGGGGGTATGCTCTTAACCAGAGAGTAGAAGAGGCAAATACCAGATTGCTCAGTACTTTAAACAACCTAGGCAAGTGAAAAAGGGGAGTAACTCACTAAATGCAATATATTCTAACCTTAATACAAGGAATTGAAACATGCATAACCAACTACGCCAGCAGGAGAAAAAAAAAAGATGGCAGAATGGGTAATTCCCAGATTACAAAGTTAATTGATGTTTTGACAATACTTGGATTGTCTATCTCTCAGCCACTCTATCGACCAATTTCTCCGTATGCAACGAACTACACTAAACACAAGAACCACGACGTATAAGAGAAAGAACAAAGGGAAACTTATGCTGAAGAAAGTAAGGCATGCAATCTATTGAATGAAGGAAATAAAACCTAGTTCATCAACATTCATTCAATTTTCAACAAAATCTAGTTCGTTCCAAATACTACACTATAACTCAATGAACAACAAAATTAAAATTGGACTTAGAGTTGCACATAGTAGTCCCAATGTTATGTTTCGTTGTTCGTCTATTGCTTTGGAACAGAGCCATACTAGTATAACTTGACGAATGCCAGAATAAAATTGTCCTATTACACACGGGAGAAGGCTTAAAAGAGGCCGTACGATCATTGCTGGGAGGCCAAATTGATGGCCGTACGATGGAGAGAAAATGTAGTACGATATCTTCAAATTCTGGCCATATAGTGGATGGGTGAGGCCGTACGATAGATGAATGGAAGCTGTATAGTAGATTTAGAAGGTCGTACGACAAGCTTGTAGATCGTACAATATTGTGGGTAGGATGTACAGGGGAGTGAAGGAGACAATGTGGTGGTGAGGTGGGGTATGGAGTGAATGCAGAGTTGTCCGTACAGTAGGGAGAGGAAACAGACGATGTACGAATGGAGGAAAGAAGAATATCCAGTCATGTAACAAACTTATAGATCCAAATCCAGTAGATACACCCATAGAATGAAGATTGAATATGAATAACTTTCAATATATATTTGCCAAAAAATGGTGCTTCAATTTGCCAGATTTGAGCGAAGTATTACATGTAACAGCGGAATAGGGTGAGGGTTGAATCCCACCGAAATCGCACGAGCCAAATAGGGAAGATCTTTCACTTCCAAAATGGCGAATGAATCCAAAACTCTAATAGGAATTCGCAGTAAAGAAAATAATCCAAAAACGCATACCTAATGACTACCTATAAGCCGTGCTTAAATACCCGTTGTGGAAAACTTTCCGAGGGTGTACAAAGATAGTCAACGACAACACAAATTACGGGAACAAAACAAAAATGGGTCCGAGATATATTAAATCAATCGGCCCACTAACAATAGTTTGATTAATGATTTATTTTATAACGAGAACATTACAATCCTCCCGTCCCAAATTTTGCTTGTCCTCAAGCAAATGTAATGCCGGATGTTATAAAATGTGCTCGCCCTCCCACGTCGCGTCGTCCAATGGCAAGTGTTTCCAATGTACCAAATATTCCTTCACTAGGCGGTTCCGCGGGATCTTCTCACATGGTTTGATGATCTCGGCTAGTTCCAATATGAGCTTTCCTTCTTCATTGAGTGATGGAAGGTTTGTAGCTATCGTGACATTTTGTTCCACAACTTTCTTCAGTCATGAAACATGAAAAATGTTATGAATACGGCTCCCGTCTGGAAGCTCCAGCTCGTAGGCGACTTCATTGATGCAACAAACTACACAATAGGGGCCATAAAATCGTGGCTTTAGTTTTTCTTTTCCCTTTTCCTTCAATGAGGATTGTCGGTATGGTTGGAGCCTCAGATAGACCAAGTCTCCTACTTCGAAACTCCTCTCTATTCGGTGTGTGTCGGCGTACATCTTTTGTTGATTCTGTGCCCATTGTAAGTTTTCCTTCTGGAATCTTAGGATGTCCTTTACCTCCTAAAGCCAGTCCCTCGCCCTCAATGCGTGACTGTCACGTAGAACTGTATCAATGAAGGAAAGGGGTTTGTACTCGTATAGAGCCTTGAATGGTGCCATCCCGATGAACATGTGGTATGTAGTATTGTAACAATATTGTCCTAGGTGTATCCATTTGACCCATGCCCGTTGCGTTGTGAGGTTTTCACACATCGCCCCAAATCTTGGGGACCCCCCCCCCCCCCCCCCTTTTTTTAATCGTCTTGGCAAATTTTTGGATTGCCCTAAAAATTTTTGAGTTTTGAAAATTTCACACCTTGGCACCTTCAGGACAAATATGGGGAGGCTTAGCTTATTTTCACCCGGTTTTAACTTGATTTTCTAGAGCTATCAATTTTATCCGCAGGCCGAATAATTTTCTAAGTTAATTTCAACTTGGTAGGATAAAATTGTGAATTTTGTACTTAGACGTTTTCTTTTGAAAATTTGGTTTTAATTGTGTAAATTTGGATGATTTTCAAAAGGGAAATTTTAATTAGACTTAAGTTTTTGGAAAATCTCAAATTTTTTTGGTGAAAATTTTAATTTTGTTGAAATGAGGCTAAATTGCAAAAAATCGATTCTTGGTTCTAGATGCAATTTTATTTTATTTTTATTTTAGCTTGGCAAAATCGATTTGGTAGAAAATTGCAAAAAATTGGCTTTAATTGGATTAATTTGCCTTGAAAGCTTTTAGTTTTTAATGAATCTGGTAATTTAATATTGAAAAAATGGCTTTTGGTTAGCCAAAATCCAAATTTAATGACGTATTAATTACTAAACTCTCATTAAATGGAAATATTTAACACCCTCAAGGCCATTTAATTTCGTTTTGCAATTTGGAGCTAATTGGCAAATTTAAAGTGCAATTTTCTTTTGGTAAAATTAAATTTTTTGAGCTAAGTATTTAATTGTGGGCCTTAACTTGGATTTAATTTAATTTTTTTTTCCCCTCCTCCAGGACCAGGTCGGCTAGCTTTAGAGGGAAAGGAAATTGGGTATAAAGGAGACCCCAACTCCCATTTCTTCTTTACAATTCATTTCTTCCTCTATCCTTAGGCGAATTTTCTTGGGAGCAGATTTTTCCAGACTAGGCGAATTTTGTGGAAGGCGAAATTTGTGGGAGCCGAAATTTGTGGAGGGCGAAATTTGTGGGAGCCGAAATTTGTGGAAGATAAAATTCTGATTTTTTCAAGAGGCTGCAATTTTTGCCCTAGGTTGGGTAATTTTATTTGGAGGTGAGTTGCATGATAAATTTCTGATTTGCAAGGGATTTGAAATTCTTGAAGTCATATCCTAGGTTCTGAAAAGTCGTCGTAAGATTATTGGTTAAGGTGAATTTTCATCATCTAGAGTTGTAAGGGGTGCTTAAGCTGACTTCCATCTTTCGTTCTAGTCTAAGGATTGCTCTGCTTGGTTCTTCTTGCCTTCTGGTCCACCACTCTACCATCCTGTAATTGGGCGACGAGCATGGAGGATGGTAGTGCAAGTAAAAATTCCAAGCGGGCGAACACTAAGAAAGACAAAGAGGATATGATGCCCAAAACTTCCTTCTTCTCGAAAATGAAGAGAATAACCGACACCAATATCGGTACAATGGACATGAGACGGATGAGGGACAGATTGAAGGAAGGACAATCCCCCTTGGCAAAAAGGATATACAAGAGCAGAATTGTACATGCAACGGCTTTTCCTCCCATATTGCCCTGTCCAGAATTGATTATGGAATGTGCATCCAGATTTGATCTAAACAGTAATTCCATCATTTTTGATGAAGGGAAGAGAGTGTTGGCCAGCATTGGCGAACAAGCAATCGAAGAAACATTCAACATTCCCCAGTACAAGGGCATGACGATTATGATGATGGACCAAGCAACTAAATCATTTCAAGATAACCAAGAGGCCTATTACACGCATCTAAAGCAGAATTGGATACGCAAGGGAAGGAAAGGAGTTAATAGATCATCGAGGCTCACAATGGCAAATTTCAAACTAGAATATGGTGAACTCGTTGTTCTGCTTAGTCGGATCATGGGCCTAGCTCAAGGGATGAAATTTGAAAACTAGATGTACTTCTTCATTGATGAGATTGAGAAAGGGAAAAGAAGGTTTGATTGGGCCAAGATCATAAGCGAGAACTTAGAATTGCAACTCAGAACCGTGCAAAACCAAAGGCAATTCTACATGGGCTCCTATCTGTTCTACCTAATTGCTAGATTGTACAAGAGTCTGGGACTTAAGGCCTTAGGAGAAGTTGGTAGCGGACCGGGACAATATTTGGTACATGAATGCTATCCGCAGCTCCATTTGCACAATAACAAGGATTACAAGATATTTTGCGATGCCTTCACCATGAAGACAGTAAGGGTATTACAAGGGACACCTGCTAAGAGACTTTCATCGGAAGCAGAAGCAAGAATTAAGAAGTTTGGGAGTTGGTTCATCCAATTTCCTCAGTTTACATACATTAGAGTGGCAGGAAGTACAGTTTGTCCTAAGAGGCTTCCAAGGTACCCACTCGACAAGGTAGTTTTGTTAGAATTGGCTACGCAACTTGAGCACTATGATAGAATAATGAGAAACGAAGAGAAAACAGACATTTCATTCTCAATCGTAATTTGCAATGATAGTTGCCCAAATCGGGCCTCCTTTGCAGCCGCAGAGAAGGAATTGGAATGGTATTATCTAGGATGGTACAGAGCAAGGCAAGGGTTTGACCCTAATGGTCTTATCAAGGCATCTCATGGAAATGAATTTGATTATGTTCCCACCATAGAAGACTTTTGGGCCAACGCCAAAGATGACTTTCATGTGAGAAAGCTAGCTTTCTCAAGGCTGTCGGTGAACATGATGAGGGCTATTAGATGGAGAGGCCTCGATATTATGGATCAACTGGAGGATGATGGAAATGTGTTGAGAGAAGACTATGATACAGTAGAAGGAACAAAATTGAATCCAGTGGATTGGGATGACCATCAGGATCCTTCCTTGGAAGCAGTCACAAGGGTAGTGGATTTACATACCGAGTCGTGGTATAATGAAGGACTAAGGAAGCTACAAAGACAAAGGATTCCCCTTACCTATGAGATGATGAAGCCAAAAGAGAAACAAACAAAATCAGTCAGACAAAGGAATGAAGGAAATAGCCGTCAACAGGAAATGATTAGAAATAGCAAGAAGAAAGTTTTGGAGGTAGAGAAGGGCAAAGAACATCCAGCGCCTCCAGCCAAGAGATAGCATGCAGCGCCATCAAGAGAGAGTATAATTGAGGCTAGAAGCCAAGAGGTCAATTCAAATGATAAAGGGGCCGCGGTGGAGGTGAGCTCTAATTCGGAATCAAGTGGCTATAGTGAAAGCACCGAGTACTTCCCTCTCTCGGAGAACCAACAAGGAAATGATATGGAAGAAACTAGTAGAGAAGAAGATGGACCAATCGACATCAAGGCAATAAGTCACGAACCCGAGGTTGTTGGTGATGCTTTGTTGGTCGAACCAAATCCAGATTTGGGGAGATGCACTGCACCACTATGGTTAAGACAAATGCTTATGCCAAGAGGCGAGGTGGTAACGGCCCATACAGCTGAGGACATCCAAGGGTTAATGGAAAAGGGTGATAGCGAGAACAAAAAACAAATGGCAAGAATGGTGGCAAGGGTAATCAGGAGCGACAATGATGATCACTGAAAGGTTCAGATTGCTATTCCAACATTCAACAAGGCAGTGAATGAGATTGTGGCCCAAGAATATGAAATAGTGGAACATAACTTGGGAAGGAATACAGATGATATGGAGTGTGAGGAGGTCCAGGAAGGTATAGCATCAATCAGAGAAAGGTTAAGGAAGGCAAATGAAAGGATAGTAAAGTTGGAGGCCGAGAACAAATATTGGAGAGATAGCCAACCCATCCAACAACTGCACCAGGTAGCCCTTCCTCAAGACAGCGGGAGCAATTCAGGAGAGATATCAGCTCAACTACATGAAGTCAGGGATTGGATCCATGATATAATCCAAGATGGGCGAAATTTCTTGCCTTCATCTCGACATTCTAGTCATTAGTGGCCATTAGAGACAAGTTTAGATTATTCGAAGAGGAGTGGAAAGGTTTCCTTCCCATCAGAGATTTGGCCATTCCTAGGCTACAGGCGTTCATTGGGCTACCAGAGGCATATTTGCAAAGGGCTAGGTTGGTTGATGAGAGAGGATTGAGTATAGTTGAATCTTGGTTTGTTGCATTGACTACTGGATTAGAACACTTGAGGAGATACATAATGAGATTGCACGACACAGTCCAAGCGTCGACACTTCTATTTCAACCATGATGAGCGACGTTGGGGTGGCACTTGATTTTGAGGATATTAGAGAAGAAGATATCAATGAGACAGATTTTGGATCAAGATTGGATGAGTTAGGAAAGGTTGCTATTAAGAAAAAACGTTTGGGCACCCTTTCCTCTCTCAATGCTTTTATTGGATTTGCAAAGGAATATGAGAAGGATCACGAAAAGATACTATAAGCAGCGAACAACATGGCGAAGTCAGTGGAACTCAAGGCAAAGCACACACCTTGTCCTCCTATGGAAGAAGTTAACGAAAGGCTAGCTAAGTTCATTGCCTTCGCTAAGAAAATGAAAGAAAAAGGAAGTTTTATATTAGAAGATCATTTGATGTAAGCCCAAGTGGCAATTTCCCTTTCTTCTAGAATAGGACAAGTGTCTATCTTTGATTGGCCACCATTTTGGTGCCTTCTCATTGGTTGCCACTTTTTGTACTTTTTTCATTGGTCCATTGATGAGGTGGCGGCTTCTCATTGGCTGATGGGGTGGCAACCCTAATTAGGGTTTTGAGGATCCAATCTGGATCGTTGATCTTGTTTTGATCTCCACCGTCCGTTGTATTTTTGGCTCCTATAAAAGGCCATTTGCTCTCATTTGTAAAGTGTTGGAGAAATTGTTGCGAAGATAATACCAAAATTGCTCTCTTTTTCATTGTTGCGATTTGCATGTTGATTAAGAACATTGGGTGTTATTGCATGTTTTCTACTTCCACTTAGTTAGATTTCCTTTCAAGTTGTTGAAGCAAATTTCATTTCAAGTTGTTTAAGTGAAGTTAAAGTAGATGGATAGTTGTATGGTAGCATTGGTAAATGTTTGATAGGGATCAATACTAGGCCACTAGCATCCTAGCGGCTGGTTAGGAAGCTTTGTGTGGTAAACGAGTTTATTATTCCTTCGAATCATTGCACCTGTGGAAGTGAGGCCGCTGGTCAGTTCTCATTAGGTTCGATCCCTATCCATTTGCTAACCTTCCATTCATAGGAGTAGGAGTAGAATAGTAAGTAGCTGGGTAGTCGAAGCTTAGAGAAGCAAGTTAGAGTAGATCGAGTATTAGAGCACATCCATTCACCTCCCATAACCATCGCTTTCCCATCAACATCATCATTGACAGACACATCCTCCATCATCGCTACCATCAACATTATCTGCCTTCACACATTTCACAAACCGAGCCATCATCACCTTCATCCCACCAAAGTCCAAGTCATCCTCAACAATTTGCGTAAGGCCGCCTACGTGATTATCAGCAAATCACATCGATAAAACTGAGCGAGTATCCAACGGTGTAAGGAACATTGGAGCTATTGCTTATGTCTTCATAGGTAATAACTTTTAAAGAGAGGAATTGTATGTTTGATACTTCGTATCAAATGTTCAATTGCTAATATGCTATGTAAGTGATACAAAACTCGCATCAACACGTTGTTATGCCGAAACATAGTTCCGAAGGTAACCTTCAAGCCATTTGTTCACAATCTTCGCTTGTCCATCTATCTGAGGGTGGTAACTAATATTTGGTGATAATTCTGTCCCGACTAGTCGAGATAGGTCTGTCCAGAAGATGCTGATAAATCGTTCATCTTGATCACTGACAATATTTCGAGGTAACCCGTGTAGACAAAAGACTTCTTTGAAAAATAGATCGACTACCTGTGTGGCCTGAAAGTTTGAGGGGATGGTGAAGAAATGTGCATACTTCGTCAATCTGTCAACCACTACGAAAATACAATCCTTTCTGTTCACCTTTGGAAGTCATAGTAATGAAATCCATTGAGATACTTTCCCACTTCTGTTCTGAAATTGGCAAAGGTTGCAGTTACTTGGCGAGTAGAGTATGTTCGGATTTGTTCTGTTGGTAGACCAATATGTCTCCTTTAAGACCTTTCCATGAAAACCTCTCCCTAAGACGTCTGTAAGTTTTGAGGAAACCTGGGTGTCTTGCCAAGGGTGAGTCGTGTACCTCCTTCAAGATTTTCTGCTTCATTTGGTTTCCGACACTAAAAATAACCGATTCTTATAGTAAATGATGTCATCCACCACTTTGTACCGATCATCCTGGGTGTTGCCATCCATTAGCTCACAGGAAAATGTGTTTTTGGAATATTCTACCAACAAGTGTGCTTTCTAGTCAGTTGAAATCTGGGTCAATAAGCAAATGACGCGTTTTTTGGACAAAGCATTTGCAACTACATTATTCTTTCCTTTCACATATTCAATGTCAAAATCAAAAGCTTGAACCTTGTTTACCCATTTTTGTTGCCTCTCATTCAAGTCCCTTTGCTCCAGAAAATGTTGCAAAATATTGTGATCTGTATGAACGACAAACTTGGCACACACCAGATACTACTAGAACTTGGTTAGCACATGTACGATGGCCAACATTTCTTTGTTATAAATGGAATATAAGCGTTCTGTTTGTGTAAGCTTCGTACTTTCATAGGCTATGGGGTGTCTATCTTGCATCAGTGCCATGCCAATGCCTTCTCCGGATGCGTTGCACTCCTGAATGAACGATTGAGTGAAATCAGGTAATGCAAGTATAGGACACATGCTCATTGCCTCTTTCAGTTTATCAAAAGTGAGTTGCGCCTTTTCATTCTACTAGAAAGAACCCTTGTCTGATACGTTAAGGGTGTGCTAAGCTGAGAGAATCCTTTAACAAACCTTCGGTAATAACTGTACAATCCAAAAAATCCTCGCAATTCCGTGAGTGATTTTGGGGGAGGCCAATCAAGGATAGCTTGAATTTTCTCTTAATGAACTTGAACTCCATATTTACTGACAACATGCCCCAAGCACAATATTTTTGTCATACCAAATTCACACTTGGATTGCTTGGCAAACAAGGATTGATCCTTCAAGCACAATATTTTTGTCATACCGAATTCACACTTGGATTGCTTGGCAAACAAGGATTGATCCTTCATGATTTTTAGGACTTCATTCAGATGCTCTTCCTATGTCCTGCTATAAATAAGAATATCATCAAAAAATACTAGTAAGTACTTACACAATTGTTTGTTGAAGATGCGATTCATGCATGATTGGAATGTAGCAGGTGCATTTGTTAATCTGAACGACATGACCAAGAACTCATAGTGCTCGTAGTGACAATAAAAGGCCGCCTTTTCCACATCATCTTCTCTCATGTGGATCTGATGGTATCCGGAATGGAGATCGATTTTCAAAAAATAGACTACGCCATGTAATTCATCCAACAACTCATCTATTCTTGGAATGGGGTATCTATTTTTTTTTTTTTTTGTTCAACGCTTAGTAGTCCACACACATGCGCATCGTCCTGTCCTCCTTTTTGACCAAAACTACTAATGACGCAAACGGGCTAGAATTGGGACGGATACATCCTTTCTCTAGCTGTTCATGAATCATCTTTTTGATCTCATCTTTGAATTTCTTGGGATGGCGGTAGGGTGTGGTTATGACTGGCTTGGCTCCTGCTTCCAACTTGATAGTATGTTCAAACCCTTAGTGAGGTAGTATGCTAGGAGGAATGTTTATAAAATTTTTATCATGATCATTCAAAATATTATGAAGATCATCATCTTGGGAAGGTGTCCGTTGCCCTTTTATAGGTTCTGCCCTTTTATAGGTTTTGTCGAGACAAAACAGTGTGTAGCCCAAGCAACGTCATCACGCCGAAAAATTGCTTCCATTCGATGTGCAGAAACTTCCTTCGAACACTCATTTGCCATTCTGCAGAGAACAATCTTCTTCCCATTGACAACAAAAGTGAAATCCATTCGTTTGAAGCTTTGAGTGTATTCATCAAGTGTCTCCATCCATTGTATGCCCAAAATAATTTCCATATCATCAAGGTTCACTATGAAGAAATCCTTGGTCACCATGTGATTTGCCATTGTGATACTTAGCTGAGGAACAAGGTGTGTGCAGGGTAGAAGAGTCCCTCCGACAACCTTGACTTGAAATCTTGCGTGCGTCTCCGTAGGTAGACCACTTTGTTTCACTAGAGAGGAGTTTATGAAGTTTAGAGTAGCTCCGCTATCGAGCATCACCATAACCCTTTGTCCTTGAAGGGTTCCCCGTACACAAAATATTGTGCACCTCGAGCTACTGGCTAGGGCAATATCTCCTTTGCGTCATACCAATGCTGCAATTCTTTCTGTATGGTTCAAACTAACCATTTTGGTGTCCTCCTGGGGTTGGTTGTCTTTGATGGGTATATCTTCTTGTTCGTCCTTATCATTGGGCACGACCTCAATGTGGTGGATCTTTCCTTTCCCAAGGCATCTGTGCCCAGGTTCCCAAGGTCCCTTGCAATTGAAATATAGTTTCTTCCTTCAGAGTTCCTATTTGGTAGCTTCCTCCAACGACGACTTCCTCAGCGGAGGTTTATTATCTTTGTCCCTTGGAAACATCGGTGGTTTGGAATGTGAGTAACTCCGAGAGGATGACGCCAATGATGATGCCATACTCCGTGCCTTCTCAATGGGCCTTCGACAGGGTGGAAGGATTGAATCCTTTTACCCAACCTTTTAGAGGTTTTGTCAGTCTGTCCATGAAGAGCACTATCCATCTTCTTTCAGAAATGTCCTGACCAAAACATAGAGCTTCTGAAATTTTGCAACCGATCCAGTTTTCCTCAGCTGTGCCAAATCTTTAAAATTGAGTTCCGGGTACTTACCATCAAATTGATCTATTAATCTCTCAGTGAATTTCGCATAGGTATTTATTTGATCATGCCCCAGTGTGATGGTGCTGTGATGCCACCATTCATGCACTACTCCCACTAAGTGTAATGCCGCAAATTTAATTGCTTCCTCTTTTGGCATAGGATTAAGATGGAAGTAAGTATCGACTTTCATTACCCACGCTTACGCAGATATGGATCTGAATCCGTCAAATGGAGACAAATTTACTTTACTTAGCTTCCTTCTGAGATCATCGTTAAAATATCCCCAGTTTCTGCCTCTGGAATATCTCATTCTCAGATCTGCATAGTCTTTGTAAGATAAATCTTCCTCAAAATTTGCATTCTTCTAGTCTGTTCTTGAACCTCCTCAAAAGTTGGTTGCTTCCATCCGTGTGGTGCCTCCATCCGTGGGGGAAAAGATGGCATGGAAGGTCGTGAACGTGTTGAATGAGGGTTTGCTTTTCCCAACGCAGAGTCCACACTGTGAGTATTCTGGTCATCGGACACTTTATTGTCTGCCAATTTCTTGAGAGTTTCTACCATGAGTCTTTGAGTATCATTGATCTGTGCTTGATTCCTCACAAGTTCTCTTAGTAGTGCCTCAACTTCGGCAACTGTAGGTTCCAGTTCTGCCACCATTCTATCAAACGAATGGGTTCTTCTTCTCTTTCGGCTATAAACTCTCATTCACTGTCCACAGGCTGACAGGATCGAAGCTCTGATACAACTGTAATGTTCCATGGTTCATCTACCCCTTTGGAATAGATCCATACTAGTATAACCTGATGAATCCCAGAATCAAATTGTCCTATTACACATGGGAGAAGTCCTTAAAAGAGACCATACGGTCGCTACTGGGAGGCCAAATTGATGGCCATACGGTGGAGAGGAAATGTTGCAGGTCCGTACGGTGGATGGGTGAGGCCGTACAATAGATAAATGGAAGCTATACGGTAGATGTAGAAGGTCATACGTCAAGCTTGTAGGTCGTACAATATTGTGGTGAGGATGTACAGGGGAGTGAAGGAGATGATGTGGTGATGAGGTGGGGTATGGAGTGAATGTAGAGTTGTTTGTATTGTAGGGGGAGGAAACAAACGATGTATGGATGGAGGAAAGAAGAATATCCGGTCATCTAACAAACTTATAGATCCAAATTCAGTAGATACACCCAAAGAATGAAGATTGAACATGAATAACTTTCAATATATATTTGCCAAAAGATGGTGCTCCGATTTGCTAGATCCGAGTGAAGTATTACACGCAACAACGAAATAGGGTGAGGGTTGAATCCCACCGAAATCGCACGAGCCAAATAGGGAAGTTCTTTCACTTCCGAAATGGCGAATGACTCCAGAACTCCAACAAGAATTCGTAGTAAAGAAAATAATCCAAAAGCATACCTAATGACTACCTACAAGCCGTGCTTAAATACCCGTTGGGGAAAACTTTTCGAGGGTGTACAAAGATAGCTGATGGCAACACAAACTACAGAGAGAAAACAAAAATAGGTTTGAGATATATTAAATTAATCGGCCCAATAACAATAGTTTGATTAATGATTTATTTTATAATGGGAACATTACACCCAGCTACAGGGGTTCACCCAAAAGTAATTTTGCCGATCTTATTAACTTCACAAAAAGTTACATATATAGGCCTTCTCAAAATTGCCAGTTATATTGGATGATTGCTTCGCAGAGCATCTCTGAACATAATCAACTAAAAATAGGACAAGCTTGAATCATTGTCCGTTACAGAGACTGTCAAAATGCCATAATGGCAATAAAAAGAAGAAGAGGGAGAATGACAGATGTCTGGAAAAGCATTAGAACATCATGCCTTCTTAGGAGTAACTGCTTTGTCTCTATAAGCTTTCTTGGTGTCAGTTACTTTGTCCAATTCCTCGACATTTGAAATGATGATGTTGTTAGCTCAAATCATCTAGTAGTCATGCATCTTAGTCAATTCATCAATTCTGGCGACCTTTGTTTGGAACTTTTTCGAAGCTCTTCTTATGATTGAATCTGCAGATGAGAGTTCTTGAGTCTTTGACATTTGGAAATTGAGTGGATCAACAATGTTGTCAACAAATGCCAAGAATTTTGACTTCATTCTCTCAATATCCACAAGTTTTACCATTTGCAGACACATAGGACTCTGTGTGCAATATCTTCAGATATTCAAATAATTTCTCAATGACCTTCTGCACCAAGTCATGTACATCCTTGAGCTCGTTTGCAGACCTCATGGAGCTCTCTATAATAAACTCCAAGGATTGTTTCCAGTGAAATAATGACTCCTTGCCTGTCTTGAGGATCCCATGGGTAATGGCAACATTGGTCTTTATATCAATAACTTCTTGCAGTAGGGCCAATTGCTTTGTCAGTCCGTCTATTGCCTTTTGTATGGTGGTCTGATGATTGGAAGCTACCTCCTTTAGCTTGTGAGCATCTAATACTAGACTTCCCAAATTTTCAATTAATAGGGGACCTTGAGCCTTCATTTGGTCTACCCATGTTCGACCAATCTGCCCGGATTCCCTCTCTTGTTGTAGCTTTAGGAGTAGATTTTTGTTCTTCTTTGCATTTGGGTCAAATTAGCTTGATGAAGTGCTCCCGAGTGCAGATTTGATGTACTCCATCAATTCTTTGTTTGAGGCTTTCAGGACCTTTTCTGCTCTAAGCTCTTCCAACTTATCTTGAATCTTCTCGTTGGTAGACTTCCTTATGTTCACCATGGACTTGTGAATAGGGATACCAAGATCCACCGTTTTGATCTGGAAGTCATCTTTGGAAAGCTCATGGAATTTGCCTTCCTTTTGTGGCTCAACAATCTCAACTAGCATGTGGCCAGTGGTTGAATTAGTGGCCAATGCAGCAATTGTTTTCTACTTCTTCGTTTTCTTGGATGGCTAAGAAGAGGTGGCTTGTGCGATCAAGTGCTTCAATGGGGTGGCTTCTTCATATCTTCTCTTCTTCCTATCAATGGTCTCCTCGAGCCATGACTTAGTAGAGAGCACATGATAGCAGACTGCAAGGCAGTAGGATCAAATAACTTCCTTGGTACTAGGGGAGTTTGCTTTCTCTGGGAAGAAACAACGAAGGCAACGACCTTAGTCACCTAGAGGGCCAAGGTATCCTCTTGCTGAGATGCGTCTTGTTCTTGGCCATCCATTGGTTGGTGTCACCATCCAAATTGATGACTTGAATAGAGAAAGTATGCTTCGTCACTAATTTCTCTTGTTCTTTCTCCTTGTCCTTGTTTCCCTCCTCCCCAACTTTTCCAGTGTCCGAAAGAGAGCCACCTCCGTAGGTAGGAGTGATTGGCACATTCTTCTCTAGAGGCTGGTCTCCACCTTGACCAATAGATTGTAATGGGCCTGCAGATGCTGAAGTAGTAGCTATGGTGGTGGCTGTTGTAGTTGACTGGGCAGCTCCAAAAGATGCTCTTGTTAGCATGAATGCTGATGATACTACTTTGGGGGAGTATCCTAAGCATTGGAGAGTATTGACATGTTGTATTCATGACTGTGTTTGCCATTGATGTCAACATAGCATGGTTTCTGTAAAGACTGGCTGAGTAGCAGACAAAGATCTTAATGGTATGGACAATGTTTTGATTTTTTGGTGATGCGCAATCATGGACATGTTCTACATTGTGTCCTGATGACGTGCTCAAGTGCGCAGAGTCTAAGTCGAAGACGTACATAAGTTGTACCTGATTTACAAAGAGTAGTTCAGAGACAATATTGGGAAAGCAGTTCCTGATGTTTGTTTGCTATCTTACATTTGAGATGTAGGAAGAAGATGCACAGTTAGACAGTGACAAAGGATGGTCGGTTGGTGACGTCAATAAGTGCGCAAGCCCTAGTATCACGTGTGAATTTTTGTATAGATTGTGAGCCGATTGTGCTATTGGAATTGTAATTAATTAATTATCTTATTATAATTAATTGGGAAAGCCTCAAGGTGACTCCAAGAATTATTTTGAAGATATGGTATAAAGGAAAGATGTTTTCCTTGTTTGTAATGTGTGTGTGATTGTTGTATGAAGTGCGAAGTGTGAAAAGGAGCAGAGTATTTGGTAAATGTGTGTAAGTGATCCAAGGGATTATTGGATGTGAGTTTTGTGATTTGGTTACAAGATTAGTAAGAGTAGAGGTCCGGTTGACAGGACAAAAGAAGAGGAAGGATGTACATTTCATTTCTATTATTCTGCAAAGAATAATACAGAGATCATTTGGATAGTGGGTTCATTGGTCTTGTCCTTGAAGCTGTTTGTGCAGTGGGTCCAGCTGTCTTCCACAACTCCTAATAGGGTTGGAATCTCCTAACAGGGATTCAAAGTCTCCTAATAGAGACTCATATGTACTGAATGTATTCATAGACTCCTAATAGGGTCCATCCTCTAACAAGGAATATTTATATTAGTACATCATCTTGTGGGTATCATCTCCACTGAGGTTTTCCCTCTGATCAAGGGTTTCCCTAGTTAACATATCCGGTGTTATTGTGCATGAGTATCTTGTTGAGGTTTCTGATAATATTGCTCATATAGTTAAAGCATAATAAGGTTGATAATAGTGATATTAGTTGGATAACTGATTCACCCCCCTCTATCAGTTATATTGGTGGACTATATATTCTAACAACTCCACCCGTTGAACTAGTGCTCCTAGTCCTCTTCCTCTCTCAGGTCCACTCTATCCACTTATCTGTTCTTTTAATTATTCCATGCATGAGGACTTCCATGGTGTCTATGATAGTACTTGCAGGTGGGGTAGAAAAAATTGGGGTGCCCTTGATCTTCTCATAAGATGTGGGGTGCATGTAGGCTCCATCATCTGCAACGTCAGAAACATCAACAAAATCGTTATATAACTTAATCTCATCAATTGTTACTCGTGACCAAAATTTCTCCCGGGTTTGGTATTCATCGAGACACCTAGCCCAGTAGTCCTCAATATTCGGAAAATGCCTGTAGGCATATCCCAACTTAAAGTGATCCCTTACAAAGTTGACTAGATCATATAGAGGCTTGAGTACCTCACAGTCCACTAATTTTATTTTGTTCTCGAAACTCTTCACCAGAGTCCGAGCATCGGATTTGGAAGCATAGGAATAGGGTCCAACCACTATGGGGAAGGGAATCCAGGCTTATTTCTTTACATTAGAACACAAGGTGTTCACTTCAAGAAATTGTCGACATAACTCGATTAGAACCACCTTGTCCTCTGGGTACTTGGGCAACCTCTTAGGAAAACCATCAAAGGCACCCATCCGTAGATATGAGAAGCTCGGATATTGGATGAATGAGCATTTGAATTGGCTAATAGTTGAGATTGCATCTAGTAAGAATCTCCTTTCAGGGCATCCTTGCAATTTCTTAGCATAGCCTCATTGTGAAGGCATCATTTACTGCCACATGCTCTTCGAAACTTCTTTGCAGTTGTAGATGTGGGCAGAACTCATATACCTTCGTGTGCTCATCATAGTTTTGGATGCTAGGAAGGCCAGGCTACAAGTGGTGAGTAGCCAAGGCGTAAATTAGATAGGAGGACATGTAAAATTGTTTAAATCCTCTGGTTGAATTCATCCATGAGGCAAGCTCATCACAAATGATCTGCGCACAATCAATTTGCATACCCTCAGCATTGATAGCTTGCACCAAGAAGAAATGGTGCTCGATGAACTATAGAATTTCCTCTTTTCATTTGAGTTTGAGCAACAAAGCAAGAATATCTACTATCTTTCTTTTCAAATTTGTGCCAAACAGGGTCTTGGGCATTTTGCTCTTCTTTGAATGAGGAGTTTGGAACCATGTCCTCTGCATGTCTTCCCGTTTGAGGGTCTTCTTCTCATTTAACATAGACGTGGAAGAGCCGAAGTCAACATCACAATACTCCTCTTTTACGAGAATGCCAAATGTGGACTGCATTAGTGTCTTGTTGATCGAGATGAGGACGAATTGATCAAGAAACAAAATTTGCTTTGTTTTTTGGGTCATATCTCTCGATACATTCCCTCACAAGCTTCGGTGCATGTATAGCCTTTGGAAAACCAATTGCCTCAATCAGTCCACTCGCTTTAAGCTTTTGAGTGATCAGGTGAATTGGCTGAGAATTGAGTCTTTTATGGAGATCACCCAAATCGTAGAATTTGAATGACGTATTTGTTAAGTCTTTTGATTCACTCTCCAGCCCTATTAACTTATCATAACCAAGAACTTTGATTGCCATTTGCTATGATTGCACAAGATGTAGTTCTCGATAAATAGCCGTTTTAGTATGCTTGAAAAAATCAATTTCGGGCAATTTCGATGAAATAGGTATAGGAATTAGAACGTTGGCACCACAAGAACAAAACTAAGTTCGGCCAATGATTATAACGATAGGATTTGCATTTAATTCCATGATCAATGACTAAATAAACTTTCCGTTCACTTGCACATAAAAACTTGTATTTTCGGAAGCTCTATTGCTTTACTTAAAGTGATATTACTAAAAATCACTTAACAAAACAAGTGCTTAAGTTCCACGAGGAGTGCCTTTTCGCTTTAGAATCCGAAATGCAAAAATACTTGCTAATATTAACATATGCGGAGGAGAGAGAGAAACTTAGCTTTTCCGCAACCCCGTTTTCCTTCTATTTGGAATCGCAACGCGGGGAGTGATCCTTTGTTAGCTTGCACACTTTATTCTTGCACTTTCCACCCTAAGCATTTAGCACTTCCTTTCCTTTATATCGTGGTCGCATTCTCACCACTTACTTTTCCGAAAGTATCTTTTGAACATCTTCAAAGAATATTCCCTCTTTAAGGTGGCTTGCCTTTCTATTTTCAAAGCTTTCCGAGAAGTGGCCTTTTTCATTCCCTGGGGATGGAAAATCCCTCTTTGAACAACATTTTCCAGAACGAAGTAAACTAACAACACTTTACCCTTTAACCTCAATCTGATGGCTCCAAAGCTAGATCTTGAGCATGCCTCACTGATTAAGAGCTCGAAACAGTTCATTCAACATCGTGCTTTTACTACTTGTATGTAAAGGCTTGGATTTCACATAAATCATTGTAGCTTCGGAAGTAGTTCAAAACACCTTCACTTCCATTAGTGCGCAGTGGAAAACTCATAGACCCGCTTTTCCTTGTGAAAGTAGATTTTACCCCTGCAACTTGAATGGGCTATTTTCTGACTTCGATTTGCGGCTTCGTGGGTTTTTCCATCATGACATAATCATGTACACCGCTTCTTAATTGCTGTCATGGCTTCATCCTTTCCATACGCACTTGATTAAGTTCACCAAAGAGGAAAACTAGTTTGATTGCTCAGAATTTGTAGGAAAAAGGATGTTGAGGCAAGATAGCAAATAGTTAAACACGGACAACCTACTTCTTATCAGGAAGATGCCAAAACCCATCCCAACCATACCTATATCACATCAACCCCGTTTGCATTGGAAAAACAGAGAACCCACATAGAAGAATTAGGTAGAGGTAATGCAAGGGAGACCCAGAAAACAAAGAAAGTGAGGTACTCGGGAAAGATGAGAAGTAACCAACCTAAAGGATACTTAGACATCACACTTGAACACAAACTCCCTTAAATACCAATGACTTTAAGTTTTATAAGGGCAGGACTAAAACTTGTCAACATGGAGGCATACGTAAGAAAAGCAATGTGCTCTTGTATAAGGTTTACTTTGTAGGAGAAAAAAGGAGGAACCACAAGAGATTACTCTAGTGCCATATACATTATGTAAAAGAACATTCAGAGTTTGTAAAAGTAAATAAAACGGAAAACAAAATTGAACACCCCATTCCCCCCTTAGATATACTCATTTATTAAATTAAATACATACATACATATAGTATAACAAATAATTTTGAATAATACAAACTAAAATATAAAAACCAACATATATTCATTATATGTTAAAAGATATGTTTATGTTATGTTCTATACTCTTAGTTGCACAAATAATTGGAAATATGTATATTTTATTAATTGCAATATCTAACATATCTGTATCGAGGTATCTTGAAAGTTTGACATATATTTATCTGATACCATCCTTCTTTCCACACCATTCTGCTCTGCTTCTTGTATGTGATATTCTTTTCTCTCTCTCTTATGAGGTTCTAATCTTGCATACGTTATCTCTTGCAAATTTGAGAACAGTGCATAAGCTTTCTTCAATAGGAAAAGATATTTAATGCATAGAAATTAGAATTTCTATAACTTTGACAATAATTATATAGATAACATGTAAATGAAATAGGATTGCTAGAAGCTCTTTGTTCCCTGTTGATTTTTCCTTGCCAGTGATGCAAATTCATTTTTTAAGTTTCTGAGCAGTTTAATAAATCAAGGCAGTCTTCTTCAAATGAAGGATTGGTTTGAGGGTTTGATGAATGTGTATTTTATGAAAGGAAAGAGCTTATGGATGCACACACAACCCTTTCTTACAAAGCTTATTGCTCTCTGCCAAATCTTAACTAAAACCGTAAGGATAAGGATTTTTACCCTGAATAAAATGAGTTTTACATTTACCTGAATTCTATTTATATAAACTGGAATATGAAGAAAGCTACTTTAATCAATGTTTACATATTGTTACTAGCTATATGTTTGGGAACGGGTACATGGACATGATAGGACTTCCATTGTAATCCAACTATGTGAATGTTATTTAACCATGGAATGTAGTGTGGATTTGATGACATAGTTGGTAGGTTTATATGAAAATTTTCTTTTGTAGATGCAGAAAATATCTCTAGTTCAAAATGATATAATGGGGCTCAGCTAAAGAATTGGCATGGTACTTGGATAAGTGGTCAAACTTCATTTCATGTTAGGTTATTTGGGTTCATCTAATAATCAGTCTTAATTGCAATGATGGAAAGCTGATTCCCTTTGCCATTCACTATAAATAAAATATCGTAGACTTGTAACCTTTTATTGAGTATGTTAATGCTCTATCAGTTGCTTGTTAATTAGTGAGTATCAAGCACTATGCACTTTGTAGCAATGTCCTTGAGATGGATGAGGAGTACTAGAATGTACAAGTATAGTAGATTGTTGCTCTTGGAAAGTGTCTTACGTACCTATGAGCATATGCATGATTGATGTATAATATTCACTTCTTGAATATAAAGTAAGAATGCTTATAACAAATAAATTTGTATGAAATTATAGGTAGATATATTATTTGTGTTTGGATTTTCGAGGCATTTTTTATAGGATTTGTTCCATCAAGGTGAGGGTTCACATCTTTTAGTAACAATCATTAATAACTCTTACGATATGTTATGCACTGGTTGTTACTTGGGAGCTTATCAAAGCTGGGTACGAGTCATGGAATGCACATATTGTTGATAAGATGGAATCCATTTTGTTTAGAAATATGAAATAGACTAAATCCAAAGTAGGTTATGCCAGAAATGAGTTTGATATTTGCATTATTCTAAATTGGTATTTTTGTCTAGAAGAGACCAACTGAAAGCTATTTGGTTTTATCTTTATCAGTGTTGCAGAATAAGCATTATGGCAACACTTATTGCAAGCAGTAACTTGGTTGGTGGGTTGAAGGCACTTTCTCTCTCATCCAGCTCATCTTCCTTTTTCAATGGGGACAAATCTATCGTAATAAAGCAGAGGTTGACCTCTTCATTTCAGTTGAAGACACCTTTAATTATTGAATCTGCCCACAAGAAAGGAGCTGGTAGTACAAAGAACGGACGAGACTCAATAGGTAAGAGGTTAGGTGTAAAAATCTTCGGAGACCAAGTTGCAAAAGCTGGTTCGATAATTATCAGACAACGAGGAACCAAGGTGAACTACACTTAGAGCATATTTGTTTTGATCACTGTTTTATGAGGCCTTCTAAATTTTATTTCATCCTTCATGCTTTCTTGCTTTACTTGTTGTCCTTGGAAATGAGTGTTACAAACTCTTTGCCATTGTGATTGGGCAAGTTCTGACATAATGATAAAAAAATATATATGTTAAATTCTGAAACATGCTATATTATAATATTTTAAAATTCATTAGAATTTATTTAAACTTAACATTGTTTTATTTTTATAGTTTTATTATTTATATTTAAAAAAAATGAATTTGTATAAGATGAATTTAATCCGATTATTTTTTTGATTTTTGTCCTCTTGCCAAATTTCTTTTTAATTTTATTGTTGCAAAACTTGAACTTGAACTTTTGTAACATAGGTCTTGACTATTACATCAGGTGGATTTATCCACATGCCTAAAATGACCCGTAACACTTTTCCCCTTATTATCAATTCAAATATATTAATTTATCATTTGAGTAGTGTGCTATTTTTGGCATGTTAGTGCTCTGCTTGATAATATTATTTTGAGTGAGATCCTGACATATGTGGAATGCATCAAGACAAGGAATTCTCCACAGGGTGTCGATTTGTTCTTCAAGCATGCTTGAAACACTTTCTGGCAGCTATTTGCTATAAGTTTAGATAGCGACTGACAACCCAAACTCACCTTTGGTGATCTCTATGAAAGTTTCTTGGGTTTTAGCTCCACTTTTTCACTTCCTACCATCTGTAAACTGATGACTAAATGAAGAAAGCTTTTGTGTCCTACTTTATGCACTCCACACACATGATCAACAGAACAGGCAGGGGAATTCAGCATTCATAAGAAACAAATTTCTACTTTCAGAGTATTTATGAATTATTTATATGGATAAAGCAACTTTTATTTAGAATCATCATTTGAATTAAAGTTTTTTGATCTCATGCACAAGCTGGGGAGGATTTCCTCCCAGCAGGGAGGTGTTGATGTGAATTTTGTTCCACTACAACATCCATAATCAAATGTTTAGTATTCCAAGGTGAAACACCAAATCTCCAACTATCTCTTGAATGAGGATGCTCTTATGCTAAATAATATGTATGGATTGTGTGATCTAATGAGACAACCTCAAGGTTCCTTTTCAATTGTGCACTTCCACTCTCAAGGTTCCATTTCAATTGTGCACTTCACTCTGTTTTATGATGTGATATGCTGGTTATCACAAAGGGACTTATGCTATTCATTCAATGGATACCAACTCAACTTTAACTTCCTCAATCACACAAACTGCGATGGAAAGTGTTAAGAAATCTAATCTACTCCTACAATGTAAGAAACTTTGGATGTCTTTGTGACTCTACAAGAATTAGTTTAGCCATCGATATCAACCAAACTAGTGCAATCTCCTATGGTAATTGTCTTTGTCATGCATACAAACCTGTACTTCTCCATTAACTTGGCCCAGTTCTGGGCGGAAATCATGTGGTTGCTAGGTTATGAATCCCAGCTCGGGGGCAGATTCCATTCCTTGGTAAGGATCGATCCAGTGTTTTTTCATGGAGCTTCAAGTCACCCTTTGCCCATTCTTCTTTATTCTTTTCCTTCCTCATGTCAGTTTGTGGCCTCAGACATGTCTTAAACACCATTAGTTTTTGATAGAGATCTTTTATATGTTGGGATTCCGCCTTTGTAGCATGGTGGACATTTGAGGTGCCATAGGATTTAGAATCCCTAGAGGGCAGCGGATTCTGCTATTCCTCTAGGATTTTCACTTAACATCTCCTTCATGCCCAATCATTGTCCATTCTTTCCTCTTTCGTTTTTGTTTGGTTTGGCACAAGTTTTGATTTGACTAATGTTAGAAAGTTCACTGTATGATTAAGACAGAATTTAGATGTTCCATAAGAGTTGGAATCCTAAGAGGGCAGCAAATTCTGCCATTCTTGTAGTATTTCACCTTACAATTCTTCACGTCCATACTTGAAAAATATCCTAATTCTTCATTCTTTCTTGATCTTGGTCCAAGTTTGAGGGCATTCACCTTTTAGTTCGAGTTGATTATTTAGTAAGGGTGGAATTTTAGTCCCTCTTTAGGATTATCGTGCAATTCTTCTAAGTCCTTCAACTTCATTGTCTTCTTTGGATCAGATCTGGTATTGCTTTCAACTCGAAATTCCGTCACCTCATGCTCTGGGTTCATCCTTTGACTGCTCCAAGGAAGGGGGCAGAATTCTTGCCTTGGTTGGGATTATTAATCCTAGGAAGGCAGCAGATTCTGCTATCTCCCTAGGACTGCATTTGGTCATCTAAAGTCTTCAATTCAATTGCTTCATCATCGATTGGGTCTGATTTCTTGGTGCAAGTTATTAACATCCACTAAGCTTTTTGTCCATGAAACTCCCATTTTGTTGGCTCTAAAAAGGGGCAGAAATCTGGGCTTGCTTGGGATTAGGAATCCTAAGAATGCAGCAGATTCTGTTCCTATAGGATTCTTCGTTACTTGTTTATCTTTACCCCTTTGTATTCAAAATTCCACCATTTATCCCTCAAGGATTGTTATCTCGTATCCTCCTTTCAACTATGCCTTAAGTCATTTCTCTTGGTAATCTGATTGGGGAGGCAGAATTTCCACCTTTCATAGGATTTGGAATCCTAAGAGGGCAGTGGATTTGTGTTACATCCCAATTTTTGACCTAACTTGAAATATAGCCATTGAGGTTTGCATGAAGTCAGTTGGCAGTTTAATTTGTTATATCTGGCGAAATGGTAAGATAGCTAGTCATTATGATTTCAAGTGAAGATGACATGTTAGTTGATCATTAATCACAAATTCATGGAATTAAGAAGATGGTTAACCATTGTGATTATTTAAATAATTTATTATGATAATATAATTTAACGATGGAGAATTTCTTTGTAGGGAGCATCTCAGTGGGGTGGCAGCATTGTCAGAAAAGAATCAGGCAAGAGCATCACCATCATTGAGCAAATGGGTAGAGGACCTAGCGACTTGGAACAGAATACATTTGCGAGACCCGCATGAGTTATTTAATAAATAATTTAATTAATATAATTGAGTTAAAAATATAAAACATATCTTAAAGGATCTTAATTTATTTTTTGTCATTATTTTTAATAATTATTTATTTACATGCATTTAATATAAAATGATTTAACATCATCATAATTGAATAATTTAAATAAGTGATTATAATAATGTTCAAAATATAATATCGTTTGAATTATAATATTCGAACTATAATTTCTTACTTTTAACTGATTAACACTTGGCATGAAAATCAATTTAATATTTGACGATTTGAATTGCATAATCTTTCAACCTTTTATTTATCTTTCCTTCTTTTGTTTAAATTGATTTAATGCTATGGAATTCAAATTTGTGGAGGAACCGAAAAGTCTTCTTGTAACTGTTCGGAAGCCGATGAGTCAAATTAAACTTTATATTAGAGTCTCACGAGTTATCGACTCATACACCTTTTCCTCTCCGTTTTCGATGATTCCTGGCTCACATCTTTGAAGGAGAAAAACTGTGAAGTACTTCCTGATTGCTATTTTCTTTACACACTAATCTCATGTCCTCAGAACTGCGAATCAAAACTAGGCTCGGGTCTATATTTTTGCCATAGTAGAGTTCAAGAACAGTCACGTAAGGGTATTTTTCTTTGTACGTTTTAATATACTTTCATATGCCATGTCTGAATGAGCCATCGAAATATACATAATCCTTATCATTTTGCTATGCTGAACTATAAGCATAATCTTTATCATTTTGCTATGCCGACTGTAAGCATAATCTTTATCATTTGCTATGTCGACTGTAAGCTTGTCTATCTGATAGAATCCGGCTGAAGTTGAAAACAAGTTATAATTAAATTCATTCCAAGTTGTGAATGTGCTATGTTTTAAATTAAATACTGAACCCACCTTTTTCTTTTCAGTCTGAAATTGATTTGATAAGAGAACATTCTTGTTCAATTATTCTGTTCATTATCTCCTTGATAATCTTTGTTTTTAACTTAGAGTATCAACCTTGAATATGCCACAAAAACCATGAATAATAATTTTGATTAGAACTTAATACGTTCTTTTCTTTCATAATGAGATGATAAATGAATCCACACTGAGGAATTCATCAGTGATAATGCCATAATAGGTGGAGAGGTGTATGGTGGATATGACTCGAGAGCACCTGGGAATCATTGGCATAGTAGCCTGAAATGGTGAGGAGGTGTAGAGGGTTTGCAAGAATGCGGAAGAGAATTCAGTTATGATTAATTTAATTAATTAAACATTCGAATTTGAAATCTTTGAAGAATTATGTAATCATAGATTGTGAAATGCTGGATGTATGTAATCTTTTTGAATAATTGACAGAGTTGTCTGCTTTGAGAATTCCAAATACTTGAGATTCACCCGGCTGTGTAGCCAAGGAGATGGGTGATGAGGTGAGAGAAAGGAATCATCAATAATATGAATCAGTATCAAATATGACTGAACAACTTTTATCATTTTTAATATGAATCAATTAATAGCTCATGCATATTCCTGTTATTGTGATCTCCTGCCACCAACTTGTATGGTGAGTTAATTACCAGGAAGCCCAGTGGATGGCAAGATGTCCCCTGCCTATTCTGGGTAGGGATGGCTTTTCTCTTAGAGATCGTGTGGGGATACATTGTGGTCCGAGGTTGGGTGGTTAAGCCCCTGATAATGTTTCACCTTTCCCCAAGATGTCAGCTGTGAGTTAGACAAAGAGAAGCTATGCAGTCAATTGTTTAATGGAAACAGGTAATATCACTTTTATTTATGAGGTAAGATTTAATTGAGTTATTTCATTGTTACTGTTATTTTACACCTAGATATAAGAGATAGATTCATGGATTACTTTTCATTTATATGAATATTGAATAGAAGCATATTTCTAATCTTGAGATACTGTCACAGTTAAGTAATCAGAAGGAAAAGAATCTGAAACCCTAATTGATTGAGAGATGACTGGAACCCTAAATGATACAGTGGTATCAAAAGCCCTAATTGAATCTGTGGTATTGGAAGCCCTATTTGAATCAGTGGTATCAGAAGCTCTAATTGAATCCGAGGTAGTAGAAGCCCTAAGTGATATAGCGGTATCAGAAGCCCTAAATGAACCGATGGTAAACGATGCCCTAATTGATACAGTGGTGTGTGGTGCCCTAATTTAAAATATAGTGGTATTTAATTGAAATTATCATTTGATTTTAAGATAGTGGTTTTTAGATGAAAGTCATCATGTGAAATTGTTATAGTGTATTTGTGGACTAACCCAGGTGGTTGCAGAAGCATCCTTAGTTTGATTTCGATCTCAGTTTTCCAAGGTATGTGGTTTTCAATTTCTGTAGTAATTTTATTTGATGGTATTTCAAGTTTTTAGTTAAGAAATTTTGTCTAACTGATTTTTAACGAGAAATCTTATTCACATGAACATGAATGATATAACTGTCTTCCTATGAAACGAAGTAGTAACTATATTTTTTGAGTATGTTAGATGTTAATTTAGACCTGGGAAAACCGGATGTTACAATTTGGCCATCCCTCTTGGATCTTTCATCACATTTTCATCATCACCAACTTAACCCAATCATCATTGCAATTTGGTTTCAAAGGTGGGTTTCATTCTCATTTCAATCTGAATTACACATTTTGAAGTCTGATTTTTCTATGTTACCCGGGGATGCATCCCTAGTATTTTTTCAACCATCCCTGTCCCGGGGACTTGGGGACACTAGGGGACTTTGACTTTGACTTGTAAAACAAATTTGACTTTGAGTCTCATAGTAACACAAATTTGACATATGAATTCTGCTAATTCTTATGTTTTAAGGTTCTATTATGTATAAGTGCAAGCTTCATCCATGTTTTCAAATGAATATTTTAAATTCCTATATATATTTTGATTTTCCCTATTGTTATATAGCCGTTCCCTAGCTGTCTCCAAAAATGGAAAAAAACTTTGCTGTCCCAGAAACTCATACCCCCCGTCCCCTGCCGTACCTGTCCTGGAAACTTGGGGTAACACTGAATTTTTCATATTTTCTAAGGATTTGACCCTCATGCTATTGCAACAAGTTCCTCTATCATCTTAAGACTTCCACGCCTAGCTGGACTTTGAAGTTGGGCTAGGATTAGGACCTATGAGAGAAGGCAGAACTCAGGGTGGTGTTAGGATTTTAAATCTGAAGAGGTAGGCGGATTCTGTGTTGCACTTGGGATTTTTACCTTACATGCTTTGCCCCAACTCGCTCAACACTGTTCTCTCTCAAGCCTTCTCCTTGCACATTGAAATGGGTTTGTGGCAGGCTGTTTTTTAGTCTACAATTGCACTTGATCTAATCCTAGATCTAAACATTGATAAAACAGTTGTTCATCCATGCCTTACTCAAACTCCACTGGCCCTATGCTAAGTCCCTTGAGGAAGATTTTATTTTCTAGTCTAAAGACCTGACTGACTGCATGCTCTCTCACTTGACTCAGAAACTTGAAAATAGACCAGTAACCTACTACTAAAGCAAAAAGATGGGGTCCCCATTTGCAATGGGATGATGGTGTGAAAATTTCACAACGGTAGGAAGCGATGGATATCATTCTTGTAATTATCTCCTTTTATTTTGTGTAAATATCTTACATGTACTCTTAGCCTTTTTCATGAGAGCCTAGCTGATTATGTAAGTTAGACTTTGGTGTATTTTAGTTCAGTGGAGCTTCATTGTCTGCATGTATGTTGGCTGGATTTAAGTTATCTTGAGGTATTGACGTAATTTTTTGAGTCTGTTTGCATGTGATTGGCCTCATCCAGCCAGTGCACAAGATCATCTGTGTAAAGCCTATTTAACTATTGCTAATATAGTGTGCAATTTTGATAGAGACACCTTGACTGGATTACAAGGTTTTTTACTTTGCTATATGTTGTACAATGTACAGTTAAACTAAATTTAAAGAAGTGTTCATGCAGATATACACCAATATAACATAAGATCATATATTAATATACATTCATGTTCTATGTTTTTTACAATATCCTTTATATGTTGTATACTTTGTTCCTCATGTTTATAACTTCCATACTCAAGTTATTCTTGCACATAAATAATTCATATGATTCATGCTCTTGTGCCCCACCTTTCCCTTATAGAGCCTCCTGGTGCCTTTTCCTTATATCCTTCCCCGATAACTCTTAGACATCATCTTATCAAGAACTTTTTTTTTTTAACAGCTCACTTAGGCATACATATAAGGCCTATTTTTATCATATGTACTGGATATATAGGTCTAGAGCTAACCCAAATTTTGTGTGGTACTGTGCAATCTCTTGTAAGCTATATATGTCATACACCATTAGATTTAGTAGATTATTTGTTTTTGTCCTGTTGTTCTGCATTTTAGCATTTACATTTTGCATTGTTTCATTCTATTATGAAGTATGCTACCAATATTTGACAAATTTGATCATGTTTTTCTAAAACTTTTTATAGGCTCCTTTCTATCTAGAGGGTAAGTGTAAAATATGAAGTAATATTAATAAGCTGATGAAGAATTCAAGCCGGAAATGCCTTTAGGTGCTTTCCTCACCAAGCCAAGATCCTAGTTGAAAGTGAAATTGTATTGCTTTGCGTGCAGTCCAAAAAATTCTGACATCTACTTCCAAAATATCGTTATTATGGCTCCCATATCCTTGAGGCTTTTTATACATCCCTTATTTGGACTGACGTTCGCTAAAATTAATCAAAGAGAATGCAATCATATCCTTACGGCTTTTATACGATTTCTTATATTCATTGATGTTTTTACCAATTTGAATGCAGTTTCATCCTGGCAAAAATGTTGGACTGGGTAAAGACTACACCATATTTTCCTTAATTAATGGTCTTGTGAAGTTTGAGAAACACGGTCGGGACAAGAAAAAGGTGACATTCTAAGGTTGTTTTTATTTTTGCTAAATTTACAGCTGCATTATTTATGATGGAATGGACATAGAATACGTTTTAATAATTTTGCTGCAAGTACATGGAATTTTAACTCTATGGTTGTTGCTTGTAATGCCACAGGTGAGCGTTTATCCTTACGTGCCTGAACCTGAAAATCCTAACAGCAGGAAGGTGAGGCAACGCGAGTATTACCGCCTTAGGCGGGAGCAGCAAAAGGCTAAAAAGATGCGTATGTCTTCTCCAGTACTCACATTAGCTTTAGCAGAATCAAAAGAACCATCTGTTGAGAATGAAATTTGCTAGTTGCATGTAATTGAAGAGGCTTACAACTTTTCATTTTTTCTGAACAAAACTGAGATCTCTGACATTCTGGCTTTGAGATCCATTGAACATTGTCAATGAGGTTTACATTGCAATATTTGATTCCTTCAGCTTTAGGTCTTCTATATACAAGTCCTCCACCTCTTGGAAGGTTAATTTGAGAAATGCTCATCTCATATTTTGTGTACTGATAACAAGAGTACATGCAGGAATAAGAGTTTGAAAATTGGCACCATTTGTTAAGCTTGTCATGGTTGGTGAGCACAAAATGTATGGATCATGAAATTTCCTACAAACTTGAGCCTTACCAGAAGTGTAATGCATTTTCAACAAAAAGTTGTCTATTCACTTTGCAAATGTGCTAGAAAATGATTTATATTCTGGGAAGTGTTCTTAAAAGCCTTGAATGTTCTATTACCTTCCAAGCTAAATTACAAATGGCATAGCATCAAATATATACTAACTGCTACATTTGTAGTTTGGATATGTCTGGAACAAGGTTATGTAAAGTATTGATAACTAAATTTCCAGTGGTTTTGGCCTTCATGTGAATGATTTTAGAATCTATTGAATACCCTGCAAACACTCCTAGCTCTCTTGATTAGGATAATTGGATGTTAGGAACAATCATGTCTCTCTACTGCTTTTGCTGCTTGTTTTTGAGTTTTGATTACATTGTGATTCATTTGTTGCACTGGCTGCTTGCTTGTTAATTTCCAGTATACTTGCTGGAGCACAACCTTGTAAATAAGTCATAGGCTTGATTATGTGCCAGTAACTGCAAAGTATTTTTCTTTTAGTGTTACATCTATGATGTTGAATAAGAGGATTGATGCAGTCTAGGTGTTTTACTATTTTGTAGTTTCCCTTGTAGAAGACTTCATGATGCATAGGATATTATTTCAGCAATGAAGATTGAGGACCTTCAGGGATCTTTGAGTCAACCATGTCAACCAGCCAGTCACAAGCTCAGATATCTATGCCTTGATTAGGACATCCACAGTGTAGAGATTTACAAAGACTTATAGTTCATAGGATATTGTTTCTGCAAGGACCTTCAGGAATTGTTGAGTCAACTATGTTAGCCAGCCAGTCACAATCTACAATACCTATGCCTTGATTAGGACATCCTTGAGTTTAGAGAGTTACAATTTGTAAATATCTTAACAACTAGCTTTTGGATGGATTTGTTTAGGGAGGGGAAAGTCGAGCACTCTAGGGCACTCATCATCAAGTTGCATAAGAAAAGGGTTGAAATGCACACATCAGTTTATGAGGCAATATGTCTTATAGGCTATCTTTAGCCTCATAGATGTCCTTGTAGACACCTAAAAACTTTTAGAAAATAAAGTATTTTTATTTTCTGAAATTTTTTTGATGACATCATCATTTATTAATTAATTTATTTTTATGCCATTAAATTCTTTTATCTTAATTAAAAATATTTAATTAAGGAATCCCTCCAAAAAATGTTTAAATCTTATTTAAATATTATTTCCTTATTTATTAATTATTTAATTAATAAATTGACCAAACAATCCAAAATAAATAAAAAATATATTTTTTGCCCAAAACTTGGCCAATTTCTTTAAGACCACTAACCTCTTCCAAAATTTTCTAATCCTTCTTTAATTTTGATTAAAGGCTAATCCCATCATTTCCTATCCCTAATCTCAACTCAAAATATTTAATTAAGATTAAATATTAATCCTCATGTTTATTAAAAAAGTTTTAATAAATATCTCCTCAACCCAAATATTTGAAATAAATAAAACTTTATTTATTTCCTAAAAATCTAATTTATCCTCATCCTAAGAAGTTCTAGACTCTTCTAGAAAGTCTTCATCCTCATCCTAAGAAATTCTAAACTATTCTAGAAAGTCTTTATCCTCATCCAAAGTCTAGACTCTTCTAGAAGATGTCTTTAAACCTAATCTTAATCCCTTCCTAACCTTGTCACATTCTCTAAACATGAGTTAAGACTTACTAACCCAAGCCAAAGTTAACAAATATCTCTTCCTTCACCCACCCTCATTAAATGCCATCCACTTGCCTATCTCTAAGCTAATTCTAAAACATCCTAATCCATCCTCTAATCATTTGCACAAGCCTAAGCAAGCTTAAAACCTTCCTAATCAAGCCCAAGTCGAAATTCCTCTTATCTCCCTCAAAATATCCCAACCATAAAACTTTATGAAGCCCACTAGGCCATAAATGACTCTTCCAAAGCCCTTTTATTGCTCTTACAAGCCATTATGAGGGTCTTTATGAATATTTTATCCTTTGAGCCTCATTTGTTGACTCATCCTTCCCCTTTCTTCCATCCTCTCACCTTGTGACATGTGTCACTCTTTGATTGGCTGTAAGGAAGCACAATCCATGTGCTCTCCTCTCATGCAATCTGAGCCCTCCATGAGCTTTTTCCCATCCTTGCATCTTAGCCCTCAATCCCTCAAGCCTCTTGCCTATAAATTGGATCCTTCCCCTTTGCAAAATAACACAATCCATGAAGTAAAGTCATAATGCCATTTTAAAAAGTCATTTTACATCAAAACCATACACTCACACCCAAATTTCAACTCCATTTGAAGCTCTTTTTGAAGCATGAAAGCTTGAGCATACATCCTATCTATTTAGACAAAGCTACTCAACAAGAGAGCTTCTCATTGAGAGAGCCCATTAATGGCTCATTATTCTCAATTGAGAGCTCATCTTAGTCTATCTTGAAGTTTATGAATTTAGTTTAGTTTGTAGAAGCTTTATTTAAATTTGGTTTCTATTAGCATATTAACATTGCTCATATACATTTTGGCACGCCCAGTGGGACTCCGCATGGGTCATCTTCATTAGCTTTTTTAGTCAAGTTTTGTATGTCATTTGCTAATTTTGGCTAATTTTGTTTGTTTTTGTGATTGGTAGGATTGTATAAATTGGTTTTGTAAGTCCACATGAGCATGAAAAAGACAAAGGAACTCATAATCTATCTCATAGTGTTGCATATTTTTCGAGCTTATAGGTGGACAAAGCACTTGGAATTCTTCTTCCTCTTCTTGTCTATATTCTTCTTATTCCATATACTTCTTCTTCTTCTTCTTGTGGGAGATCTTGGCCATTTTTTTTGAAGTAAGCAAAATCATACACTTCTTTTTAGTGCTTAAAATGAACTCCTAAATCATACTTAAATCCATTAAAAATTAAAAATTTGCTAAAAAAAAAAAAAAGTCTTTTAACAAGTGAAACTAAACCAATTCAATCATTTGCATCCTTGCAACATCAAGGTTTTAGATGCATTCATGCAAAGTTAGGAACACTTCATTTTTGGAAATTTAAAAAGAACTTTAAGTTTTCATTTCAAAAGGTTCAAAATCAACACTAAGTGCACACTAAAATCTAAATCAAACTCAAAGCATCAATCAAGGATAAAATGAACCTCATTTGCAAATATTTTAAAGTTCTTTTAAAAATCTCATGAAAACTAAGAGTCCTAAATGGTTGCCAAAAATTGTCCTAAAAACTTTGTTATTTGTTTTGAACAAATGTCTTGTTGCAAACTCTTGAATGTTTCTTAGGTTTTTTATGCATCAAAACAATTTAGGAATATCATTTTTGGGCTTAAAATATGCAAACTAGAACACAAAATCTTGAATGAAAACCAAAGTGTAAAGAGTCATTTTCACTTTTGAGTCCAAAACAATCTTGAATGATCTAAAGTTAAAACAAAGCACTCCAAAGTTCTTAAAACAACACACAAAATCTCAATCTTGAACGCTCAAAAGAAAAAACTTGAATGTTTAATCACTTGTCTTTGAATGCATGTTGCTAAACACACTCTTGAATGCCATGGATTAAAATCAATTTTTTTTTGAATGCATGATTAAAACAACAAATCCAATTTTGAATGCCAAGGATCAATTAACCATTGCAATATCAAACACTTCATTTGGAGCTTCTAAAATTGAACAAAACAAATCTCTTTTCCACATGCAATTTAGGTAAAGTTTGATTTTTGGACATTTAAGAAACTTTGTTAAGTTAAATACAAATTTGCAAAAATCAATTTGAGTAGTTCCTTGGACTCACCTCTTTTCTAATCACCCATCAATTCAACCATTGGTTGCAATCTCAGCACCATTTATGGGGATGGGTCTACTTGAAAAAGGTGTTAAATGTTCCACAATCTAACTCACTCACTTGGTCTTTGAACGTTTGTTTTAACTTTATCAAAATTTTTAAATGACCAAAACTCTAGATTAAATCGATCACGCTTCAAGTTTGGGCACTAAAATTGAACAACTTTTGACGTGGAGGGCCTCCAGACGCACACTTGACAAATCGAGTCTCACACATCTTTGCTTTGGGCTTAAAACAAAATCACACCAACTCTTGAATGCTTTAAAGAAAATTAATTGATACTTGACATGGAGGGCCTCTGGGCGCGCGAGTTTGCTTTTGTTGACTCTAACTCTTCTTCTTGTTTGCATTCTTCGATCGATTTACTTTTGTTGGCGCTTCAAGTTGGAATTGAACATTGTCTCTTAAACATGAGTGCTTGCAAAGTCTAGATTAGCACACATAAGAGTCAGTTGGTAAAAGAACAAGCGTGTTTTTTTTTTTAGCCCAAGGTCATCCAAGTCTTCTCTCCCCTTGTCGTCTTTCGAGGCCATCTTGGGTGCATAAGATTAGGATCCAAAACCTTGTTTCTTTTTAGGAGGCCTGCTTGGGGATTTCATCACCCCTTGGACGACCTCAACTTCAGCGTTCTGGCGGAGTATAAGAATCGGGAGGTGAATCGAAAGACACCTCTCTTGGAATCAAGATTTTTGTCACTCGGGCTAAGCTTCAAGGAACTTTATACCCTTGAGAAGTGAAAGAGGAGAAGTGGGTTACGCTCCTCTCGGCTGTGTGACATCTTGTTGGTTTCATCTACGGATTTGGGCCTCACGTACCTTTGGGTATATCGAGGACTCCCTAGCTAAACCAACTGTCAGCCTTGTAGACAACCATCTAGAGTGTTAATGTGTTTGAAGTGACTAATCGAAACATTTGTAAAACATACACACTCCTCAGCGCAAGTATCACATTTCGAGAATAAAAAACTTCTATCTGGTTGTTCTTATCTATTGCTTGCTTTTTTATTTGTTGAATGAATGTTTGCCAAACTTGGTCAATCCTAGCTTAGGGTACACTTAGCGTAGTCACTGCCTATTCCAGAAGTTGAAGAAGTTGAAGCAAAATAACCGAGGTCTCTCAAAGCCAAGCAGATTCAAGAATTAATGTCAGAGCAACCCAAACCCAAACAAAAGTTCCACAAAGTTAAACTCAAACCATTTCAGGCATACCAAGAACTTTCAGCCAAGAGAAAGGAACTAACACCAAGTCCTCGAATTGCCAAACTCCACAAAGCAGAGGATAAAGCTGTCGACGAAGCACTTCAAGAGGCCTGGTTAGAGCGCACCATCAAATTTAGCCAACATCTAGGAGTTAATCCTGCTTATGCCTTACCAACTAGGCATGATTTCTATGATTAGACACCCTTGTTTCTCCACACCTTCTTAGATAAGCTTCACCTTAGAGTCATCTTTGTAGAAAAGTCAGCCATCTTAGGTTATCCCCTTAAGAATATTAGCTCATCAATCTCATTTAGGACCAAACCATCTAGCCAACAATCCAAAATCTTCACATCCAAGCCTTCAAAAATTGTTGTCACCTTGCTAAAAGTTTGCCATTCCTAAAATCTTTCAAAACCACCAATCTCACCAAGGTTATCCCTTTGAAAAAGCTTTGTCTAGGGTAATCTAGCTTTGCCACTTGTTATACCTCATCACCTTGAGCTAAAGGTTGGGATCCACAAGTGGTCAATCTCGTGTTCTTCCTAAAGGATCATAAGTCTATCCTTAAGTTGACACAATCACCACCAAGCTTGCACATAGGAAAGCAGACCTTTTGTGTTTTGGCAACATATCTTTGAAGTTAGAATCCCCAACCCAATCCTCCTTAGGTTTTGTCATATAGCTTTGCCTCAACCTAGGAAATCATTTGCATAGAAAAGCCTTCCTCCCTTTTGCATCCACCAGCATTTGTTGCATCTCATCCCTAGGAGCATTTTTCATGCCACCCGTCACTCACTTAGTCAAGAAGAAAGAAATAATGGAGCCCTATCATTTGGAGCGAACAACCTCACCCCCCTTGAGCACTCAACCATCCTTCAGCCCAGAGAAAGCTATGCCATCATCTACTGACATTGAAGCTTTCATGAACCAACCAGGAAATGCAGTATTGGTAAACACCATTATAGACAAGAACAAAGAGACAATCATGGCTAATTTTCGAAGGGACAATGTAGGAACCTTTGACTTTGGAAGACCCCCTCCATTATCAGATCCATCTCACCCGTTGTTTGGGCAGCTGCCACCACCTATAGGCTCTTATGATCCAAATTATCCTCAATATATGCCAAAAGAAGAGCCTCCAGCCAATCCATATGATCCAACAGACCCAAACATACCATCATCCACCCAAGTTGAAATCTCCATGTCACAAGCCAACCTAGCCACCACCACTCCATCCTTGGTTCATACCTCTCCGCTCCAAACCCCCTTTACCCAAAACACCTCACCGTTCACGCCCTTCACTATTGTTGCTGCTGCTCCCCAACCCAGCCTTCCAAATCCACCCATCTCCCAAATCAGTGCTAGCAGCTTTGGCCAACCTCAACAATATACAACAGGGATGCCGCCCATGGGGCCAAGTAATCAACCTTTCATCACCCCCAGCTTGTTCACCACAGCCCAAAGCACAATCCCATCATTTCCATTAGGTCTTGGGAGCTCAGTGCCATCAACCACAAATCCACAAGCTACTACCCTCACTCCACAAAGCTATCAAACCCCACAAGCTACTACCAATGTTCTTCCCAGCTCTCAAGTGACCCAAGCTCCCGCCACCACTCTACCAAACTTCCAAATCCAGCCACCAAGCTATCAAACCCCATCAATTCCATTTCCTAGCTTTCAATTCCCACCACCTCCACCACCAACTAATCCATTACCTCCTATTACCAACTACTTTTCAATGCCATTTCTAGGAGGTAACCCACCAATCCAGCCAACCACCAATTATTTGTAGGTACCATCCCAAATGGGGGCGTAGCCCACATATCTTGGTCAAACCCCACAAGCCCCCCGATCCTTTCCCCAAGCTTCATAACCATCTTATACCTTACCTCCGCAAAGAAATTCATTTATCCCACAGTCGGCTTATGTTCCTCAATCCCAACCTCAAATCCCATATCAACAGCAAGCCTCGCAACACATGCAACACTATGCGCCACCTCCCCCTCAGCAAACCGTCATCCACCATGTAGCTGCCCAAACAATGTACAATTCCTATCAGCAAATCCCTCACAGCCATCCATATTCAGTGGCCCCATCTAGTGCATACCTACCTCAAGGTACTCCTACATTGGGGGCACCCCAACCATCACCCATTAATTCAAAATGGGAAGCCATGAAAACAACTTTGAAGAGCATCCAAGAGAGAAATGATCCAAAAACTTTCAAGTTTGAGAATGTGTGCCCTTACCCATTTGACAGAGCCATTACCATGACACCATTCCCCAAGCATTTTGAGACACCCAAATTTGACAAATTTAGAGGAAAAGGAGACCCTGTCACACATATCAAAGAATTTTACATGCACTGCCAAGGAGTGGCATACGATGACGTCTTCCTCTTGCGTCTCTTTCCGAAAAGCTTGGCCAGACCAGCTCTTGAATGGTTTTATAGAATCCCCTATGGCACAATTAAAATTTTTGCTAAATTATCTAAGGTATTTATAGCCCAATATGCCCATCTTGTTGAAACAGAGCTATCAGTAGTTGATCTTGTCCACACCAAGCAAAAAGGTGGAGAAAGCCTTCCCGAATATCTGCAAAGATGGAAAACCCTTACCACCCGCATATCTTGCACCTTGCCAAAGCGCCATTTGGTGAAAATGTTTATTGATAATGCCCATCCTAGCTTGGCTCACCACATGACCATGAACTGTTTGCAGACCTACAAAGATATCAAAGAGAAAGGAATGATCCATGAGCAAGGACTCATTAAAGATGGTGTGGTCAAGATTTACAAGGAAGCCAACCAAAATCAATCACATTCCAATGACAAGTCTAGGTATTGGAACAAAAACAAGCATGTTGCAATAGATGGCATCACTGACACCAGACGTGTGAATATTGTTGGTCCTTCTCACAACCAGTCCAACCCACCCTATCAACCAAACAATCAGCAAGCTATCAACTACCAACAACAGAATAACCAAATCTATCAAAACCACAATTCAAGACCAAACTTTCAAGGGTCTAGCAATCAAGCTAATGCCATCAATGTAGCTGCAGGACAAAAGCCTAGATTCCAACCTACACCTAGAAACTATACACCCCTTGGTGAGCCATTGGATGTCATTTTTGAGAAATTAGTCAAGGAAAACCTCATCAAATTTCCTCCTACCCAGCAAATTGACCCAAACCAATCCAAAGCTGCATGGTACAAAGACAATGAGTACTGCAAATTTCATAGGGTAAAAGGTCACACTACCCTCAGATGCATGAAACTGAAAGACTATGTGCAGGACCTCATTGATCGGAAGGAAATCACTGTTGGTGCCCAAACCTCTCCCAATGTAGGCTTACAGATCTATCAAAATGCTTTTCCTCCTCACAACAATCAAAATTCTGGAAAAGCACCTATCCAAACCAACAACAACAACACCAACAACTGTCGGCCAAACCAACAGCATGGGAAGAACAATGACCACACTTCATCCTATATAGACTATGGTAGCCTTATAGGTTGTATATCCGAGAAAGAGCCTTCTGTCAATGTTATCAATATCCAAGGACCAAATAATGAGTGTGCAGTCACCACTCGAAGAGCCCAATTTAACATCCCAGGCCCACCCGTTTCACCAGCACCATCAGCTCCATCAAAAAGCCAGTACAATATCTTGGAACACCTTGAGAACATGCCAGCCCAAATCTCCATTTTAGACTTTCTTCGCACTAGTCCTGTGTACAAGAACATCCTTGACAATGCTCTCATAGAATCCCGTGTCCCTTCTGATATCAATGCTACTGATTTTCGTAATCTTGTTGGACACCTTTCATCCTCATGTGCCCTATCGTTCAAACCCACTGACATACCCGTGGTCGAGCCAGATCACACCCTTCCGCTTCGCATAGCCATCATGGTATCCAATTTTTTTGTGAAAAGAGTAATGATAGATAATGGATCAGCTTTGAATATTTGCACCCTAAAATTCATAAAAAAAGCTGGGTATACTAAGGCATATGTCATCAGTGAGGTTATCACCATCAAAGCTTATGACAACTTGGAAAGAACCACAGAAGGAACTATTTTGCTACCAATCAAGGTTGGGCCAGTCATCCAAGAGACACTCTGACATGTTATTGATCTAAACCTACCATTCAACATCCTCCTCGGTCGCTCATGGATTCATGCCATGAAAGCCGTTCCATCCACTTACCATCAGTGTGTCAAATTTCCGCATCAAGGCACTGAGGTAACCATCCATGCCGATCCAGAACCCTTTGCTTACTGCAATGCGGTTGAAGCTTCATATACAAACCATTGCCCTGGAATTGATATCGGCACATCCATCGCCAGCTCATCCCACACTTGTAATGACCCAGAAACCATCCTTGCCTCTACCCTGTCTACCGTGAAGATCAATAACAAGGGCTGTGGAGAGTATAGTTTGTCGGATGCATTTGCTATCGGGGCACTCCCACTTGATCCACATGCCCATGGACGACCGACATATCACAAAGCTAAGGAGATTCCACCTCCTCGATACAAACAGTTTGGCCCAACAACCTTTGTATCCTCGAAAATCCCTCTTCATGAGGAGCTCACTCCAGATATCAACAATTGGTTACATAAGGATGCACCTCAAAGGAATCAGGCTCGCCTTGATCACTTCAGCCAGAAGTATCCCCAGGAACATAAGCTCATCACTGACAAATGGAACTATCAAGGTGGTGGTCTAGGACCAGAAGAAAGAGGCATGCAGTGCCCCATCGACGCACACACGTGGGAATCGAAGTCAAGTCTTGGCTTTGGCATACCCACAACTGAGGACACCAATACGAACAGTCACGCTTTTTTGAACATTCACCGCGACCTTGTCAAAATCGAAGACATTCCTGAGGAAGTTGAAAAGAGAGCCTACGATGATATCCTAGACCAAATCTCCCTCGGAGACTCTGTTCTCCAAGAACTATCCATCCACCTCATTGACCTACCACTCACCCATCCACAACTCATAGATTGGGACCAACCAAGCGTCATACACATTGATGAGTTCACATCAGAGGAAGTGCTTCTGAGATTCATGGGAGCTGAAACACTTCACAAGAAAACAAAGCCAGATTCTGCCTATATCTACAAGCTAGATCCCAAGGGGTATTTTGGAGAAAATCCCCAACCTAGTTCCGATACACCCAAAACTAGAACTAAGGTGAATATGAGACTAGCTAAGGCAGTGAAGAGAACCCCTCAGCAAGAACATCCAGAGCTACAAGTAGAACTTGAGGATTTAGCATTACCTCTTCAAGATAATCGACCAGAGATATCTTCTATTCTAATTGAGGATACTAGGGAAGTCAACATCGGTTCTTCAGAGATCGCTAGGCTTGTTCACATTGCTGCATCCCTATCACAAGACCAAGTTGATCTCCTCTTTGAGGTCTTAAGAGAAAACATTGGCCGATTTGCATGGTCATATCAGGACATGCCAGGGCTTGATCCAAAGCTTGTAGTTCATCATCTTGCAGTCAATCCACAGATCAAGCCCGTCAGAAAAAAGCTTAAAAAAATGCACCCCAAGGTGGCATTACTGGTCAAAGCTGAGTTAGAAAGAATGTTAGATGCCAAGGCTATTCGACCTATCGACTATTCAGAGTGGATCTCCAACATGGTCCCCGTCACTAAGCCTTTTGGTGACATCAAAATCTGCACTGATTTTAGATATCTTAACAAAGCTTGTCCAAAAGATGATTTTCCCTTGCCCAACATAGATATGATTGTAGATCTTACAGCTGGACATGAAATTTTGTCCCTCATGGATGGATTTTCTGGGTATAATCAAATCAAGATTGCAGAAGAGGATCAACATAAGACAACATTCACTACTCCTTGGGGAATCTTTTGCTACAACATGATGCCTTTTGGCCTAAAGAATGCTGGGGCTACCTATCAAAGAGCTATGACAGCCATTTTTCATGATCTCATCCATAGCATTTTGGAAGATTATGTGGATGATATCTTGGTCAAGTCTCATACCTTCATGGATCATCTTGCTGACTTGGAGAAAGTCTTTGATAGGTTAGCCAAATATCATCTCATGCTGAATCCCAAGAAATGTGTCTTTGGGGTCACATCTGGCAAGCTTCTAGGCTTTATAGTTTCTAAACGAGGTATAGAGATTGACCCCAAGAAGGTCAAGGCTATCTTAGACATGCCTCCTCCCCAGACACTGCGACAGCTTCGTTCTTTTTAGGGAAAGCTTCAATCTGTTCGGCGCTTCATCTCCCAACTTGCAGATAAGTGTACACCATTTTCACATTTACTGAAGAAGGATGAAAACTTCAAGTGGGATCCTTTATGTCAGCGCAGCTTCGACCATCTCAAGCAGTATCTCATTAATCCCCCTATCTTGGTTCCACCAATTCCTGGTCGTCCCCTGATTTTGTACATATCAGCAACACCTACTGCTCTAGGGGCACTTCTAGCACAACTCGATGACTACATCAGAGAAAGAGCCATCTACTACATCAGTAGAACCCTAGTTGGTTATGAACTCAATTACACTCCTATGGAAAAAGCTTGTTTGGCAGTTGTTTTCTCAACTCAAAAGCTTCGCCATTACATGCTAAGTCATACCATCCAACTAGTCTCCAAGATTGACCCTCTCAAGTATATGCTCTCCAGAACAACACTTACAAGCCGTTTGGCCAAATGGGTTATGCTCTTTAGCGAATTTGACATCCAGTATGTGGATAGAAAGGCAATCAAAGGGCAAGCTATAGTAGATCACCTAGCTGATGCACCTCTAATAGATGCTTATCCGTTGATCACATAATTTTCAAATGAGCATATCTGTCTAATTGAAGAACAACCCCCATGGAAACTTTATTTTGATGGCTCATACACATCTCATGGATCAGGGGCAGGAATATTGTTGGTCACACCTCAAGGAGATTACATTCCAAAAGCCTTCAAGCTACAATTCCCTAGCACCAACAATATAGCTGAATACGAGGCCCTCATAGCAGGATTAAAGATAGCTGCAGAATGGAACATTGCTGAGCTACAAATCTTTGGCGATTCTCAGCTCATCATCAAACAAACCCTAAATGAATATCAAACCAAAGATGAAAAACTATTACCCTACAAAGAGCTAGTTGATCAGCTAACCCAACATTTTACAAGGCTTTAGTTTACACAAGTGCCTCGAATACAGAACAAAGCAGCAGATGCTATGGCTACTATAGGCTCACTCTTGGAAATTCCCCAAGCAACTACACAGTATGAGTTTTTAGCGGAGCAGCTCCTCACACCCGCCTATGCGAATGAGGATTCAAACCGTGTTTGTATCTTGGTTGGTCCCCAATCCCCTTGGTACCATGAGATTCACGCTTACCTTAACGATGGTATCATATCCCCTCACCTCACACGTACCCAACGCCATAACCTCATTCGAAAATCATCCTGCTATGTTATTATAGCCAATACCCTATATCGTCGGAGTTATCACGATACTCTCTCTCGATGTTTAGACCAAAACGAGGCCGCGATGGTGTTAAAGGAAGTACACTCTGGACTTTGCGGTGCTCACACGAGTGGTATTATCCTAGCACGAAAAATCCTTAGAGCAGGCTACTATTGGCCTACCATTGAAGAAGACTCCTGTGACTTTGTCAGAAAGTGTCTCCCATGTCAGCAGCATGCAAATCTTGTGCATGCTCCAGCACAGGATCTACAGCCTATTGCAGCACCTTGGCCTTTCCCTTGTTGGGGCCTTGATTTAGTTGGAACTATCACACCCCTCTCATTTGATGGACATAAATGGATAATAACAGCTACAGACTATTTCACTAAATGGGTGGAAGCAGTCCCCCTAGTCTTAGCTACAGGAGTTCAGGTCTCCAAGTTCATCTTGTACCACATTGTTTGCCGCTTCAACATCCCATCCACCATCTTCACCGACCACGGAGGTAACTTTGAAAATCTCAACATGGAAGAATTATGCACTTCCCTCCGCATCCATCACCGCTTTTCTAGCCCATATTTCCCACAAGGTAATGACCAGGTAGAGGCAACTAACAAAACCCTCCTCAAAATCCTAAAGAAAGTTGTCAATGATTCCGGCCGTGATTGTCACCTACAAATAAATCTAGCCCTATGGGCGTATCGAACTTCCTTCCGTACATCCACAGGCACAACTCCATACTCCCTAGTCTATGGTGCCGAAGCGGTATTACCTATAGAGGTTGAACTTCCCTTCTTGCGCATATCTTTGCAAGGGCAAATATCAGATGAAGAATACAGAGTAGCTCGGCTAACCCAACTAGATCTCTTAGACGAGAAGCGACAACAAGCCTATGATCATCTCACAGTCTATCAAACTCGTCTCAAAAGGAATTTCAACAAGAAGGTGCTTTCATGACACTTTCAGCCAGGTGACATGGTCCTCAAAGAAAACATGAAAGTCCAAGCAGATCGAGAAAAGAAAGGCAAGTTTGAACCTGCATGGCTTGGTCCTTATGTTGTCACTGCTTCCTTTGGCTCCGGATCCTATCAGCTATCTACACCGAAAGGAGAACTCTTGAATGATCCTACTAACATCATTCATCTCAAGAAGTTCTATGCTTGAAGATCCTTGGTATACCCAGCTTTTGAAAAATAAAAAATAAAATAGTAAAGAGAAATAAGTGTCCAATGGTGAAAACTTGGCAATTCAAGCGCCTTGGATAGGTACCTTGGTGAAAACCTGGTAATTCAGGTGCCTTGTGTACTAAGAATAATCCATTATCTATCACTATCCTATCCCTCATCCATTCACCCACCATCCCATAAAACACTTGCTTGTTCCCTTGGTGTTCCAACCAAATATCCAAAATCTAATGGAGCTTGTAAATACCTCCTGTACAGCTTGTAAAATCTTGTACCTCAGCTTGTAAAATCTTGTACCAAAGCTTGTATTATACCTTGTAAATCTTGTACCATACTTTGTATATCCGAATCTTGTCCAAAGTTTGTACCATATTCCAACCTGTAAATAATCTTGTATCCTAGCTTGTATACTATCATGTGCACACACAAAACCCCATTTTCACTTAAGCTTTTCACAAACCATCTACCTATCCACCTATCACCTATTATAGACATCCCATCGTTCACAAACATTTCCATCTTACAAAAACCAAAACATGAACAAACTTGTACATTTGTAACATATCTTGGTCCATTAGCTTGTACATTCTCTTTAGCTTAGTACCATTGTATCTATCCAGCGTTCCTGTCAGTTCGTCCTTGATCAGCATCTTGCACCCATCACACATCTTGGTTAGCTATTCCAATGCATCCTTTAGCTAGATTTCCTGTCACCAAAGTGTTATCTTTCTTAGTTCAGCTTGCCAGGCGCATCACTCATCCAAATCCACCAACTTAGGTGCTCTCCGATAGGTCCTTGCAGGCAAACGGTTCTCTTTTGGATTTTCGCTTTCTTTTGATTTGGACTCTTCCCTGTTGGGTCTTGAAATATCTTTTCCAAGCAATCTCCTTGTTCCCTCCTCAAGGTTGCCACGATCTTCCATATCATGGTATACTGTGAATGGGGCAATCAGAGCGTAAGGTCTTGATCATATCTTTTGCTTGTTTTCTTTTCTGCTTGTGGGTTACCCAGTGTCGTTTCCATCCTGCTTCCTTTGGGATTCATATGTGATACTAGGGCAATCCTTGCGTGTTTATTTTGAGTCAGTTTGTCAGTCCTCTGGATAGTTGGTGAAAAGGCCTTGATATTCTTGGTAACCTTGGCAATTAACCAACAGTCCTATAGAAAATCTAGTGCTCAACTACATGGTGGTACTTCTCTTTCAAGTATCCCCCCGCTCAAAAAGCTTCAATGGTTTTCCTTCATCTCCATTATCCCCCATCCATATCCAACATCCGTCTCTCCTACCCCGGCTTATGCATCAGCATCTCTTTGAAGCACTCCTCACCTTTAGCTTTAGGGATCCACAATCCTAGTCTTAGGGATCCACCAATCCAAATCAATCCACCAAGCCTCATCTTTCGAGATCCACAATCCTAGTCCTAGGGATCTCCGAAACCCATCTTCCGCCAATCTAACTCTTTGAAATCCTATTGCATCAGCTTTATAATCCCCTCATCCATCTCCCTATCCTGGATTCCTTTTTATAGTGCTCCGCTCCTTCATCCTGCACCTTCCCTAAAGTCTTAAGCTTGCTTCCTCTTGTGCATCTGATTCTCCTTTATCATTCTCCCATAGTGAGAGTTTGAGCTAATTCAGCCCCTTCTCTTTGCCAATATGAGTTTTCTTGCTCATCTAATATTCTTGTACTTTTCACGAAGCCATCGAGCCTCAGTTTCTCTCTCCGCCGCCTTCTTGAGGGGGCATCTCACAGTCCATTCTCTCCTCTTCTGCTCTAGCCTTAGGCATCTTTTTTTTTTTTATATCTTTGATGCCATGCCACTTGCGGCATCACATCAAAGAGGGGCAAAATGTAGACACCTAAAAACTTTTAGAAAATAAAGTATTTTTATTTTCTGAAAATTTTTTGATGACATCATCATTTATTTATTAATTAATTAATTAATTTTTATGCCATTAAATCCTTTTATCTTAATTAAAAATATTTAATTAAGGAATCCCTCCCAAAAATGTTTAAATCTTATTTAAACATTATTTCCTTATTTATTAATTATTTAATTAATAAATTGACCAAAAAACCCAAAATAAATAAAAATTTTATTTTTTGCCCAAAACTTGGCCAATTTCCTTAAGACCACTAACCTCTTCCAAAATTTTCTAATCCTTCTTTAATTTTGATTAAAGGCTAATCCCATCATTTTCTACCCCTAATCCCAACTCAAAATATTTAATTAAGATTAAATATTAATCCTCATGTTTATTAAAAAAGTTTTAATAAATATCTCCTCAACCCAAACCCTTGAAATAAATAAAACTTTATTTATTTACTAAAAATCTAATTTATCCTCATCCTAAGAAGTTCTAGACTCTTCTAGAAAGTCTTCATCCTCATCCTAGGAAATTCTAGATATTCTAGAAAGTCTTTATCCTCATCCAAAGTCTAGACTCTTCTAGAAGATGTCTTTAAACCTAATCCTAATCCCCTCCTAACCTTGTCACATTCTCTAAACATGGGTTAAGACTTACTAACCCAAGCCAAAGTTAACAAATATCTCTTCCTTCACCCACCCTCATTAAATGCCATCCACTTGCCTATCCCTAAGCTAATCCTAAAGTATCCTAATCCATCCTCTAATCATTTGCACAAGCCTAAGCAAGCTTAAAACCTTCCTAATCAAGCCCAAGTCGAAATTCCACTCATCTCCCTCAAAATATCCCAACTATAAAACTTTATGAAGCCCACTAGGCCACAAATGACTCTTCCAAAGCCCTTTTATTGCTCTTACAAGCCATTATGAGGGTCTTTATGAAGATTTTATCCCTTGAGCATCCTTTGTTGACTCATCCTTCCCCTTTCTTCCATCCTCTCACCCTGTGACATGTGTCACTCCCTAATTGGTTGTAAGGAAGCACAATCCATGTGCTCTCCTCTCATGCAATCTGAGCCCTCCATGAGCTTTTTCTCATCCTTGCATCTTAGCCCTCAATCCCTTAAGCCTCTTGCCTATAAATTGGATCCTTCCCCTTTGCAAAATAACACAATCCATGAAGTAAAGTCATAATGCCATTTTACATCAAAACCATACACTCACACCCAAATTCCAACTCCATTTGAAGCCTTTTTTGAAGCATAAAAGCTTGAGCATACATCCTATCTATTTAGACAAAGCTACTCAACAAGAGAGCTTCTCATTAAGAGAGCCCATTAATGGCTCATTATTCTCAATTGAGAGCTCATCTTAGTCTATCTTGAAGTTTATGAATTTTGTTTAGTTTGTAGAAGCTTTATTTAAATTTGGTTTCTATTAGCATACTAACATTGCTCATATACAGTTCTAACATGGATATTGTATAACATGTGCTCGCTCTCATCTCATGCTTCAAATGAAATTTGAACATTTTGACTTTTGTATATGATGCCCTCTCTCATCTAAAACTTCAAATGGAACTTTGAACATTTGAACATAGGCAATTAAATTTCACTAATTAATTTTAAAATAAACACATGCATTATATAGTGAAGGAATGAATCACACTACAATAATGTTTTGGGTAAAGAAATGGATGCTATCAGTTATCACTTTACTAAGATAATAGAGCTGGGATTGGTAATTGAATCCAAATAAACATGACAATTAGATGAGATTATAGAGGGGCTTAGCTATAGGATTGATGATGGCTAAATGGTATCAATGATGCTTTTAATTAACTTCCTTTGTCACACAATTGTTTACTATGGTCTCATAATCCTCTTAACATTCAAAATTTAATTTAAAATTGAAGAGATAGATTTCAAGCGGAATGAGTTTGACCTTGAGTGTTTTGAACTTGATGTGATGTGTAGAATTGATTTATGCCATGATGCTTGAGGATTTGTTTGCCTTCATATATTATATATTTGAATCTAAGGTGGCATGACACTATTGAAGAGCTTGCTAACTCAATAGGTAAGTATGTTCCAGTTAGGCAAAACCCTTAGTGGACTGAGTAGATTAAATTAATAGCGGTGATAAATACTATGGACAATATTTAAGAACATATGATTCACATTTCATTCTTGTCATTGTGTTTAGAATTGATTATGTTTCAAACCAACCCTATTTTGAAATTAGCATCACATCTACTAATTTTTGCAACACTATTGATTGTCAATTTGAAAACTGACCTAGATTGCACAATATTTTGTTCAATATGGTCAATTAGGTTTAGATTTAGGAGTTTTAGACAATATGCCTTGATTTCATATGAGTTGTATTGGATCCATGTATACCCAAGAGAGCTGGCCTACATATTTTTCATATTTTTCTTTACAATATCACTAGACTAATGAGGAATGATATACACTACATGCATTGTGTTTAAACTACATCACGTTCATGCTTGAGATTGAGGCTAATAGGTGTCTCATTGCTGCATTGGCTACAAAAAATTCAACTCCTTTCACTTGCTTGTGAGGCAACAATGACACTCAAGGATGCTAAACATATTTTTTTTGTTTTCCTACTCATGGAAAGAGAGTTGCCTACAAGCTAGATGTGGGATATTGCTTTATTGAATACGTTCTTCAAAACCAAGGATATTGGTATGGAGTATTGCAAGATTTGGTGGTATTGAGTAATGTGAGATCTAGTATGAAATATTGGTTGGGCGCTATGAGCACTTGATCTTAGTTGTTTGTGCAACACTAGATGGATGAGGGAATGGTTTCTTGATTGGATGGGGATGAGCTCTAGAGGGTATGGTGTGTCAAGGTATAGTGTATGTTGTGAACTTTGTTTTCTTGGGATGCTTTATACCTAGTTACATGATGTTCTTTATAAGAGTGGATATTCCATTCGATGTGGAGTGACATCATTATAGGTATAAGCCTAGGAGCACATTGTTGTGTGCAATCCAATTGCAAAAAGACACCTTAGAGAGGATTTACCATGCCTACATAGACATGGATGAGTGTTCACACAACCTTAATTAGGGTGTATAATATATTGGCAACATGTCTCTTAATTATTGGTGGATTTTACTTGGAGATCTTATAAACAGATGAAAGAAAATAAGATGCATGCATGGATGGAGTAATGAAGACCCCCCCCACCCCAATTATGAAATACACCATGTATACATATTATACAGTCAAGTATCCCTCCATATGAAAAAATAAGGAGACATAAAATTGCCCCCACAAAGAATGATCTCTTGCAAGAACGTCAAGTGCTTGAAGGCAAAACATAGAACCATGCTTGCAAACAATATTTCCTCCCTTAGGAAGAAGATACACCAAGTACAAATGTAAGAATGCTTCCCACCATGGATATGAAGAAGGAAGGGGGATCCAAATGAAGTATGATGTCTCTAAAGTTTTCTCATGTGTTGCCATGTCCTTGGTTGATGAAAACAACACAAACTAATTAGGATCAAGCCCAATAGAAGGAGGTGAAAAGCAAGGAACCAATGGTAACTTATCCATGTAATAATTTGGATCAAACTCCAAAGACGAGAATGCCTCCTCAAGATGTGAACTAAGAAGAAGCCCCCTCTCAATGTAGGATATACAACCCATGATAGATGCTCCAAGATTAATATAGAAGATGCACCAAGAAAACTGAATGATCACATGTAGGTGTCATAGGCATATTAAAGAATCCTCCCCAATTAGTAGGAAGAACCCTCAAAGTGTATGGTGCCTCAGGAAAATAAATGGGAATCAACAACACATAAGTATAGTCAACCATGCAATGTAACATCTCAAGTGAAGTTTGAGACTTATGAAAGCCAAGATCCAAAGAATCAAATGTCTTCTCTAAAGCAAAAGAGACCTCATCCAAATGTTGTATAAAAAGATCCAGAATCATATCAAATTCAAAGGAATGATCAAGTAAAGAATGACAAGGGTCGGAATGTTCCTCATAAGAAATGAAGAAGGATCATCGTCAACAAAGAGAAGATGAATGTTATCAATGAAGTCTCCTAAATCCTCATTGTAGGACTTCACAAATAAGCCTGTAATGTATGTCAAGAAGTTATCTTTAGGAATTGTATGTTGACTTGGTGTAGCTAAGCTCTGCTAATGTGTCATTGATGATGTGGTAGAAATTGGTTTGACAGTCCCCATTTTGCGAGGAAAAGATCAAGTGATTGAAAGTTTTCCACTCTACATTGTTTTGATCAATTCCTAGGCTTAGAATGTCATATTTGCGATTTGAATGCCTAGGAATGTGAATATGTTTACTCAACATCACAAGTTAGTTTGCAACAAAAGACTTAGGGTGTGGGTATGGTTTGACACTTCAATGTTGGTCCAAGTAATGTCAAATCAGTTCGATTGCAGTACGGTGGGATGTCCTAGCCAATGGACTTGGCTTGTGCTTGCCAACTTCGGTGTCGATCTATGTAATGCGCTGCCAATTTGGTCTTGATGAATGCCAATTTAGGGTTGGTTTCACTCAGCTCAAATTTGCATTGTTGCTGCTGCAAGTGCAATGCATATCAAGCTTCAATGTTGACAAGACAAGTTGATGTTGTAATGTATCCTACAAGATAAGGGAGCCAACTTGGAATCATTGATTTTGAAGTGTGCATGCAATGTTGGGGATGAAGCACCTCAACTTGCTAAGCTAGATTGACAAATGTTTGGCCTAGGTAGGTAAATTGTTGCAACTTAGAAGCAATAAGTTGAACTGTATGGGGGAGATTGTTGGGATTTGAAGCCCAACAATCACGTGACTGTCATTTCTCCCTCTTGACTCTTTATATTCTAGAGATCTATATAATTGCTATGTGCAACCTATGTAAGGTATTCAATTATTCTTTAATATAGTGATTCACTACTCGAGTGTGGACATAGCCACTATTGTGGTGAACCACGATAAATACCTATGTATTGTGTTTTCTCTTCTGAGTTTCCATTTCTTTGCTCAATTTTAATATTTACAATTGGAATCAGAGCCGAGGTAAGGTTAGAGAAAAGGTGGAAGATGGTGAAGTTGATTTTATCATCAACAATTTTTTTGGAAATTTGGGCTCGGTAGAGGATGAGGTTGTGCCTGCTAAGAGAAGAATAATCCGCCATGTGCATTGGTGGGATGGTTGGGAAAATAAGCCTGAAGCTGAACCAAAAGATTTAAATGCTCTTAAATCTGAGCTTTATGCAATTCTTGAGCGCATAGGTGTGCATAAGAAAACTCTCATGGAAGAATTGTAGAAACAAACAAGAGAATAAAGACTGACGACTCTGTAAGACACATGGTGTTGGCATATTATAAAATGGCTTCTCTTATTTCTGGTTCCAACCTTAATGATACAAATAATTTTGCATCCAGAGTTCATAGGATGCTACAGTTATAGTACTTGAAGAGCATGGGAAATTCCTGATAGTAAAAGATGAAAGGGAAGACAAGAAGTCTATTGTGAAAGAAGATAAAATAGTGAACACAGAGTTCACTGTAGGAGAAGGTGAAGGGGAAGAGTTGAGCTTTGAAATTGAGATGAAGGTCATAGGACAAGAAGTAGAGTCTCTAGTAGGCACAAGTGATATTCCCATAGAGGTTGAAGCCAACACCGATGAAGACATGAAAAATATTGATGAAGATACTTAAGTGGCTGCGAAGGTTGACAAAATTGGGTTTCTTATTGCATAAGATCTTGAGGTTGAATCGTTACATCCTCAGAAAACATTTGCCAAAGACCAACATATAGTGTCCAAAGAAACCACAAGCTTGGGCTGCACAAATCAATCCATTTCCCATCGGTCTCATGCTGATCATGACCTTGATGAGCAATTTGTGCCATTACAAAGATTGGCAATAAGGAGGTTGCCAATGAGTCTCAATTCCCATACTAATGATATGAGGGATTCAATTGTTAGGCGTGACAATCAACATAACACTTGAGAAAAGAACACTGGGAGGATGTGAGTAGGATGTGGTCTCCATAATGCTCCAAAAGGACAACAATGTATAGTTTAGGTGGCAACACTGAGGGACAATGCGGGTATAGGTAATACCACCAAAGAAAAAAAAAATTGTCAAGAATATGATTAGGACCATGGTCATAATAAATACCCACACCAAGAAATGACTTAAAGGCATACACATGTGAAGTGGTCAAACACACGTGAGAGTTATAATTTCAAAACATTAGTGCTTGGAGGACTTGCTGAAAAAGTAGTGACTAGGTTTCAATATTAACCCACTAATGAGTTGGATATGTCAACACACGATGATAATCGGCCTCGCAAACAAAACTAGTAGGATGCTAGTAGCATGCAACTTCCTCAACAATGTGAAAGGAGGGCACTTGACGATCAAGGGGGCGATATTGTTCCCTATTCTCATTATAATGTGCAAACCATTATGGAATTGCTACATGATTTTAATAATTCACCAGTTTGTGTCATGCAGACTGCTGTCTTTGGTACTTGGTCAGGAAGACTGTTGCTTGAGGAACAAAGGTTTGATGTGCTCATGCAAGACTGCACATTTATGAATTGGGTTTTAGTTATTTGGTTTGATTCATAGTATATGCTACTAACACATAGAATCAATGATTTATTCAAGTTCTTGTGTGTGTACATACTCACCATATATCACACATACATTTTTGGTGTCAACAGTGGGTCTGAAACTAGTTTCTACCCTCTTTTTGCATTTGTTTTTTTATAATTTTCAAAACTTTGCAAAGTTTTGTACAACATAAAATAATCTCCCATATGATATTTATGGTGTAGGCTTTTTTTTTGCATTTCTGTATGAATTTTCTTGTATGGGAACAAGGTTAATTTTATTATATCATTTCTACAAAGGGAATGTATCATACGTTAGGAACTAACATTTGGGATTTTATCACATGGCTTCTAGCATTTCATCATATGATATTATGGTGAAAAATAATTATTTGTGATTTATCATATTCGAAACAAAGATCATATTTTAAGGTTTAAATGATATGATTTTTGGTTTCTAACAACTAACATGGTTTTATATGCTTTCTGGTTATATAATTTTGTAGCTTAACAACTTTGTGCAAGACATTATGTAGATAAGATAAGATAAGATAATATAAGATAAATCTATCAATGTCCAATGAAAGACCAACACAAGTCTATGGGACTAAAAAATTACAACCAAGAAATCAACAAACAAGAGGACACCAAATTATGTCCTTGAAAGAACAAGAACAAGAACAAAGAAGTGAGTGAGAACCACTCGACAAGGAGTAGGGATCCATACTCAAAGAAAGATAGAGAGGGGGAAGAGAAAACGGGATAAGTGTTGCCACCTAGGAAAATATTTGTAGCCTTTAGGACCTACTTCGACCTTGACTCCCAACTAGTAGGGAAAGTGTCTTGAATCACAGCCTTGAAGTTTCTAATCACTATCCATTTACCATCTTGTCGGGAAACCACAACAAGGGCCTGAGCCTCCTTAAGTTCTGTCACTTGCGATCTAGTGAGATCCTCATCAAGATAAATCTTGATGGGGAGAGAGAAGAGTTTCCTCTTTGCCCTCAGAGCTCGAAGGCAGTCAACAAGTGAAAGGAACCAAATAAAGAGGGTATTGTCATGCCCAACTCAGTCACAATCAAGTGAGATGTCGATGATATCCAATTGGTCTTTAAGGAAGGAGTAGCCTACTGCAAGAGGCTCAGGGCAAGGAAGAGGAAGACCACAAACCGTCAAGTTTAGCTCATGGGAACGCCTGAACCTTTCATTTTCTATCTTAGTTTGGACCAGCTTCTCTATGCCAGAGTTAGTAGTAGTAGAGGAAGGAGAGGAAGAAATGGGGTTGCTGTAAATAGATGCCCATGATTTCAATTGTTGTTTTGTTTTGGTCTAAAAGGAGTATTGTTTTTTATCGAGTTCAGATTGTTTCAACTTCAAATCTTGTATATCCATCTTTTGCATTGTGCTCTAGATTGCTTCTTTAATTCTGAGGTCAATAATGTTTGAAATAGCTATATTGAGCTTGTTCAGTAAATTCTGTTGCAGGCAACAGTTAAGTTGCTCCTTCAAATCCCTTTGTAAACTTGTGAAAGAATTGTCAACATGTTGTTTCAAATCATTGATTGTCTCGTGTAGGGATTGCACAGTATCCTGAAGAGTTTGATTCTTAGATTAACCTCTTTCAACTGATTACAAAGCCTAAGAGAGAGTGAGGATGCCGCAACAACGATGTCTTTCAGGGCTACATTGTCAGTCTCAATTTTTGTCAATCAGTCCACTAGATGCTAGAATGTGAATGGGTCGGGTTGGGGGTCCCTAGAAGACAAAAGGTCTGACATTCTGTCAAACAATTTTCTTACAACCCATTTGATGTTTGATGTGCACTCCTCTTTGGCGTAATTCTCCTTTGGCCAAAAATTGGCACTTGTAATTGTTTGGATTCCTAGAAATCCATTGTCCTTATTGTATAAGTCTTCATTTACTTAAGATTGGAAGTTGTAATTCTCAAAATCATAAGTCCACTTTGCTCCATGTTTTGCAAAAGTGGCAATTGTACATGCACTAAATTATAAAGTGCCAAAATCATCTATTCTAGGGGGTGATCTTTGAACTAGTGAAATTGGGGGTGTCATCTTGTGTTGCTTTGTTTTTGAATTTCTTGGTTGTCATACAAATGGGGAAATCACAAATTGAACTCCTAACTCCATATAATTATGAAACATGAAAAAAATCAGTATGAAATTATCTAAGGGAAAAAGATTGTACAGGATATGTAAATGAAACTATTATTGCACCTGCATCTACTAATGCTATTTGTCTCCAAACATGGGAGATCAATTGTGAAAAAGCTTAGAGGAAACCTTCCAGAGTATCTAATTGCCCTAATGTCCACCTTTCCATTTTGGACTACTTCTTGCCTGCGAGGAGTTCTTAGCTGTTGATTGTTCCCCATTTCTTGGTTATTTTGTTGTTTTGCTTTCACGTTCTTTTTGTGAACACCGTTTGGTGCTCCCTTTGCTGGCATTTTCCCATTATACTATTTCCAATCCCTTAGATCCTCGTTGGTCTGTTGTTGGACATTAATAAATTTATCTTCTCTTATTTTGGTAATATTTTTTCTTTAGTCTCTTTTGATTTACAATTTTATTTCGAATCATTCAAGACACCTAAAGAGGCTGGGGATGCTCTTGAAACTTTGTTTGGGAAAACTGACAAGATTAAGGGTTATCAAATTGATAATGATCTAATGAATCTTGATCCAAAGAGTTTCAACAACATCCAAGACTACATCTCCAAGGTTAAACAACTAAGAACACAACTAAAGGATTGCAAGATAATTAAGGAAGATATACAGTTGATTCTCAATGTGCTACTCAAGCTTGGTCCTGAGTATTTTGTATTTGTTTCTACCTTTCATACCAATCAGGTTTCTATGGGAGCTGCATATGTTGATCCTACTTTTGATGCATTTTCAAATCTTCTCATCCAAGTGGAAGTAAAGCTAATTCAAATGGGTATCATCAAGACATCCAAGTCACAAGCATTAATTTCTAGTGAGCCTAAGGTACATAAAGAAGCAGGGAATCCTGAATAGAAACACAAGAATAAATAGAACAAATCACAGAGAAAATTTGAATCTTCTTCCTCATATAAGGAATTATTTAAAAAGGAAAAGCTTACTTGTGCATATTGTAAGAAGAAAGGACATGAAGAACATCATTGCTACAAGAAGGACATTGATGAACTCAAGAATATTCTTAAGAAAAATCAAATAAATCTACCTTCAAGAATGACTACTTCCTCTTCTTCTCATTCCTATGTTGCTAAAGGAAAAGATAACAAGTGAAAAGGTCAAGCCTTAATTGCTACTTCAAGTCATGATTCACGAAGATGGCTTCTTGATTCAGGAGCTTCTCATCATATGGCATCTTCACAGTCGCTTTATTCTTCATTTGAGCCTTGTAATAAACCACCTATTTTGATGGGCAATCATACTTACATGAATGTGATTGGGAAAGGAACAATTGATTAGGAAGGAGAATTACACCAGAAAGGATTGCAAAAAAACTTGAATTGTAATGTTAGATTAAGAAATGGCCAAAAATTCCTTTTTATAAGGAATCAGAAAGGATTCATCAAGATCCATTAAGGATTTATGGCAATCAAACTACATCAAAACCCCAATATTCTTGCACCAATGGATAGCTCTCGGAACCAGCTTTCTGACAATATTTCATTTGTCGAAAATGGAGTCCATATACTCAAGTTATGGCAAAAAACCAACAGTACGTTGAAAATAGACCTAAAAGCTTGCAAGTGGGTGATGTAGTGGGTAAGGAAATGAGGAAATATTGATGCTGTTATGCTTTTGAGCATTTACATCACACACATTAGGAAATATTGATGCTATTATGCCCTTGAGCATTTACATCAGAGATTGTTTTTGTGTTGTTATTCTAACAATTTTATTTCCTCTTCAGTAATCTATCTCTTTTATTAGATTTTGGTTTAAATTTATTTTTCACAAATTCTAACATGGTATCAGAGCATTCATTGAAATTTCAGAGGTCTTGGAAAATCTCCTAAGCTCTTCTCTTGAGTTTCTATATGATTTGGAGAATTAGAATGGATTTATGAAGATCCATTAATCTCTTTTGCACATATATTATTTTTTCTTGATTTGGTGATTGCAACACTTATAAGTGTACAGATCTCGAAGACAATGTGTAAACAAAGCATTTTTTTAGCAATTGGGGCCCACCTACCTACGTGGTCCACATATTAGTGGGGCCCGCCTCCAACAATGACCACCTTCCTGTGGGACCCACCTATTATGGGTTCTTCTACAACTCTTGATGAAATTCTATGTACAATTTTGAATTTTGCAACTTTTGAGGTATCATTCGAGGTTATACAAACACTTTTCCTGGTGTTTTCTTTTTTAACATGCATGATTTTGTTCTCTACTTCTCATATTTGGTATCAAATTTTGAGATATTATGGGTAGACATTTCATTTTAAATATTTGGTCAAAATTGGCCTAATTTGGCACTTGTAGTTTAATAGATCCTTGAGTGATCTAGTGCCTTGATTGTATAAGTCTCTCGTTGCTTCAAATTTGAAGTTGAATTATCAAAATTCAAAAGTCCATTTTGGTCCATTTTGGCAAGTGGCAATTGTACACACACTACATTATAAAGTGCCAAAATCATCTATTCTGGGGGGGGGGGGGGTGGGGCATTCTTTGTTTCATTGCATTTTTGCAGGTGCATTGATTGGTTGATCTCAATTTTTCATGTGAGAAGTACATCATGGATGGTCTAATTGGATTGACAAGAGGAAACTATATGTAATGTAGTAACTTAGTTCTCGCTCATCTTAGTGAGCATAATGTATTGTCATATTTATATGTGAAAGAAATTCCTCATCCGCATAACTTGGAATCTTTACACAAAGTTTTGAGAACTATTTATACACATATGGATATGGAGGTTATGGATTCCTCTGATGACAGGGATCAAAGTTCAACTAATGCTATTTGGATCATTCTTTGGGAACTATATGGAGATCCAAGTGTTCCTCCACTCCCAAACTATCCAAAATCTCCTATTGCAGTTTCTACTTCTCAAGTTGAGATCACTTCTGATAATACTTGTATTGTTTCAGCCATGGTTGCCAGTGATCTAGTACAACATGATATTTCTTGTGATTCTATGCCACAAGATATTCCTTGTTTTCCTATCATAGATCCTTCATAGGACTTCTAGACAGATATAGTAGGCTTATTTGTGGAGTCCTACATTGAGGATTTGGGAGACTATATTGTTGATATTCTTTTTCAATTTTTGTGAGGGATCCATTTGACCCTCTTCTTCCTTCTCTACATGGTCATTCTGCATAGATTGATATGAGTTTGGATACATTTACGCAACATTTTGAGGAGATTTATTTTCCTTCTGCGGTTATATTTTGGTCTTTGGAGTTTGATCCATATTCTTACATGGATTAGTTACCATTGGTTCCTTGTTTGTCACCTTCTTCTATTGGGCTTGATCTTGATTGGTTCATGGAATCTTCATCAACTGAGGACATTGCAACACATCATCAAACTTCAGAGACATCTTATTTCATTTGGATTCCCCTTCCATCTTCCAATCCACCATGGGAAGCCTTCATGCATTTATTTTTGGTATATCTTCTTCCTCAGGGGAGAAATGTTATTTGGAGGCATGGTTCTACCTTTTGTTTCCAAGCACTCACCATTCTTGCAGGAAATCATTCATTATGGGGGGGATATCATGACTCATTATTTTCTTCCTATGGGGGGATACTTTATTGTATATGCATGATGTATGTCATAATGGGGCGGTCTTGATTATTTCATCCCTCATGCATCTTGTATTTCCATCTCTCTTTCCGGGGGAGGGTTTTTCCCATGAGGTTTTCTTTCTTTCTCCATTTTTTAAGAGATTATATTTAATTTTACATATTGTACATGGGTACCTAATATGGCCTCATAGTTGAGACCCATCATGCATTTCATTTAGCTTTGTGAGCTTAAGTATGTCTCCCTAAGTTGCACTTAAGGTGGGGTGTTAGAGTAAATTAGATTTTCTCAATTTTTCTATTTACTTAAGTTTACTTAGGTGAGTTTAGTTTATTTATTTAGACAATATTGTGAAATATTTATGAGACACATATTTAATTCCTCATAGAAATTAAACACATGTCTTCATTTCTCACATGCCAACTACATTTGGTAGGTGGATTTGACCATGTGCCACCTACTTTGGTAGGTGACTCTTGCCCATATAAACATACTAGCTCTTATGTATTAGAAATGAGGAAATGAGGAAAGATTGATGCTATTATTCCTTTGAGCATTTACATCACAATTATGAAATATTGATGCTATTATGCCTTTGAGAATTTACATCATAATTAGGAAATATTGATGCTATTATGCCTTTGAGCATTTACATTAGAGATTGCTTCTATATTGTTAATCTAACAATTTTATCTCCTCTTCAATAATCTATCTCTTTCATTAGATTCTGGTTAAATTTGAGCATTTACATCAGTACTTTCAAATAATCTATCTCTTTCATTAGAATATATTAATATAGCCATAAATCCAAGATCATATTAAAAGAGTTAGATTAAGAAATGGAACTAAAATAAGGAGAATAACAAATTAGACAAACTTGATGTAATTATGCATCAAGGGAAATATGCTATCCTTACATTTAGAATGTATCTCTAATATGGAGAATACAAAGTTTTAGTATATTGAATACATGTGAGTTAGCCTGTTTATATAGGCAAGAGTCAAAGTTAGGTACCTAACAAAGGTAGGCAACATGTGTAATTTCTATAAGGAATTAAATATATATAGTTCCCATAAGGAATTAAATATATGATTTATGTGTGACTCACTATTAGTCCAATAAAATAAACAAGCCTCCTAAGTAAACTTAAGATAAGAGTTAAATGGTAAGAGTAAAATGGAAAATAACCATTTACTCTAACACCCTCCTCAAGTACAACTTAAATTTTTTTGCTAAAGCTCATGAATATAGATGATGATGCATTATGGGTCTTGGCTACGAGGCCATATTAGGTACCCATGTACAATATGCAATCTCTAATAAAGTGGAAAAAGAGGGAAAATCTCATGGGAAAAACCTTCCTCCAAAAAGAGAGATGAAAACACAAGACACATGCAGGATGGAGTAATCAAGACCCCCCCATTATGACATACATCATGCATATACAATAAAGTATCCCTCCATAGGAAGGAAACAAGGAGAGATGATATCCCCCCATAAATGATATCCTGTAAGAATTTCAAGTGTTTGAAGGCCAAACATAGTCCAATTCCTACACATAACATTTCTCCCTTGAGGAAGAAGATAAACCATGTATAAATGCAGGAATGCTTCCCATTGTGGATAGGAAGTAAGAAGATGAATCTTCAACACATGAGTGTGATCATACAAAACCATGCAATGTGACTTCTCAAGTGAAGTTGAAGAATTGTTAATATCAATCTCCAAAGACTCAAATATCTTCTTAGAAGGGAAATAAATGTCCTCCAAATGTGCTGGAAAACTATCCCCAATCACATAAAACTCAAAGGAATGATGAGAACGACGAGAGATAGAGTTTTCTCTCGCAATAATTGAAAAAAAAATATCCTCAAAGAGAAGATGAAAGTTGCCAATGATGTCTCCCAAATCCTCAAAGTGTGACTCCACAAACAATCCTGCAATGTCTATCAAGAAGTCATCTGAAGGAACAATATCTAGAAGACAAGGAATAACCTACTGCAAAGAATCATTGGAAGCTTTCAAAGAAGCAACACTCAATTTTGTAGAAGCAAAAATAGAAGAAGGATCACCAAAATGATCATCCAAGTGAGATGGGGCAATAGAAGTCTCAGTTTCATCCATAGAAGCTTGGCTATCTAAGGAAACATCACTTTCAGATGAAGACCCAACGTCTCCATACAATTACTGGATGATGGTCCAAGTAATGAAAGGGCACTCTATGTGCTCAATATGATGTAAAATGTCCTCAAATATAGTAAGAAATATTATTCGATAGACCATTTTCTTACAAGGGTAAAAGCACAAACCAGTGTCACCTTTTTGTAAAGGAAAATGCTAACAAAAGTATAACTGTTCACCTTCAATGACATAAAATTGGTATTATTTTGAATTTGAAAGTGAAGTAAACTAATGAAATGTGTAGAAATGGATGAAGTTTAGGATTATAATTTTTAATAATTATTTGGAATAAAAGTTGATATATTTTCCTAATTTTTATAGATAATTTTTTAGCTGCTAAAAAATGCTAAAAATTAGGGGTCTAGTTCCCACCACAAAACTAGATGAAAATAAACTTATTTCCCTTTGATCTCAGAGTATGTTATAGATAACATATATAGCGAGAACAATCAAAAATAAAAATTAGCTTTAGACCTATATTTTCTCTTTTATAATGATTCAAATTTCAACTCACCTGAAATCGATAGTTTTCATCTCCCACCACATTTTTCAAAACAAATCTATTGTAACCAGGAGAACAATTATACATTATAAAAGAGGACTCTCTCCTTTAGAACGTTGTAAAAATTTTAAATTTTTTTGATATGATTTAATATTTTTCTCTTTTCAAAATTGACATCTTTTAAAGTGTTAAAACACGTGCTTGTAGAATTTTTAATTATAATATACTATATCTAATGAAAACATTATAAACTCTATATGAGAATTTTCTTGAATCTAAGCTCTATAAAATGGTGTTTATATATTATTAAAAAAATAACATAAAATATAGTAAGAGTTATTGAAACGCCACTTTTCTAAGATAATTGTATTTCTTTAGTAATTGGATACAAACTAGTATTAAACATGCATTTAATAGATATTTCTAATTGGAAAAGTGTCAGACCATATATAACTTAGCTAGAATGAATTTATCTAGATCATATGTTTGGGAAAAATTGATTTTTAGATAGAAATACTCAAATTCAGTCATTTTGATAAGTCGGCTTGAAAGGTGACACAACTTTGTACTTTTACCTACAATTCCACCATGCTATTTTCTTGTTCATAATTGCTTGGCTCAGGAACATGTCCCAGGAGATAGGGCAGTAGATCTTGCTCAAGGCAACGATTCATTATCTCTTGTTTCCATAGCATATAGTTTTTTGAGTTTAACTTAACAATAGAAGGATTAATGTATTCATGACACATGATTAAATTCCCCAAATGATGGAATGCATCAAGAGTATGCAAAACTGGATGAGACAACCCCCCTTTTCACTAGATCAAGAATCACCCCCAAGATGCAATGATTTTGGCACTTTATGATTCAGTGCGTGTACAATTATCACTTGCCAAAATGGACTAAAGTGGACTTTTGAATTTTGATATTTTAGCTTCAAATATGAAGCAATCAAACTCATACAATCAGTTAACTAGATCACTCAAGGATCTAATAAACTACAAGTGCCAAAATTAGGTCAGTTTTGACTAGATTTTTTTTGTACAATGTCTACCCATAATATCTCAAAATTTGATACCAAATCTAAGAACTAGACAAGAAAATGTGTACTTTAAAATAAAAGCACCTGCAAAAGTGTCTGTATAAGCTCAAATGATGCCTCATAAGTTGCAAAATTTAGAATTAATAGGTGGGCCCCACTTGATGTGGGCTAGGTGATGGTGGTCTCTACTTGATGTGGGTCTCACTGATATGTGGGCCCCGTAGGTAGGTGGGCCCCACTTGATGAGAAAAGCTCTATTTACACGTCTTTTAGATCTGTATACCTCAAAGTGTTGCAATCACCAAATCAAGAAAAAACAACATATGTGCAAAAGAGTTTAATGGATCTTCATAAATCCTTTTTGACTCTCTAGATTGTATAGAAACACAAGAGAAGAGCATATGAGATTTTCCAAGATCTCTAAAAATGATCTATTCTTTCAATAACTGCTCTGATACCATGTTAAAATTTGGAGGAAGATGTCTCATAACATGTTATAATGTATTAATACAGACATAAATCCAAGATCATATTAAAAGAGTAAGATTAAGAAATGGAAGTAAAATAAGGAGAATAACAAATTAGACAAACTTGATGTAATTATGCATCAAGGGAAATATGCTATCCTTACATTTAGAATGTATCTCCAATATGGAGAATACAAAGTTTTAGTACATTGAATAAATGTGAGCTAGCCTGTTTATATAGGCAAGAGTCAAAGTTAGGCACCTACCAAAGGTAGGAAACACGTGTGTAATTCCCATAAGAAATTAAATATATGATTTATGTGTGACTCACTATTAGCCTAATAAAATAAAAAAGCCTCCTAAGTAAACTTAAGACAGGAGTTAAATGGTAAGATTGAAATGGCAAATAACTATTTACTCGAACATTAGGATTCATCAAGATCCATTAAGGATTCCTACCTTAGAGATTTTTTTCTCCCTAACACATCAAACACTCTTTGACGAAAGGATTCCTACCTGCAGAAGAATTCATTTGTTGAAGACTTGCACTAAAACCCAACAGATTGCAAACTACTCATGCTTGTGCCTACAAGTTGCGTTGGCAAAATAATAACACTCATATTACTAATATCTTGTTCTTGCAAGTTGAGTCTTGATATATCAATCAAACTTAAAGCATTTTCATTAGTATTAATTTTATAGACACAGTGATTAAGGTGGATTGTGAGTATTTGGTCAAAAGTTTAGGGGATTGTACTCTTTACCATTCTTAAAAAATAAGAGACCTAGAAAGTTATTGAATTTTTACTAGTAAAATATCCTTGAGCAATGAACAAGAGTGTTTGATGTGCTAGGGAGAAATCAAATTGGATAGGAGAGTATGTTCTTTTCCCTAGTGGAAAAAAAATCTAGACTCCAAATGTTGCCAATCCATTTCCTTTATTGTCAATCCTTTAGAGAGCCTTTTGGTTGAGGAAACAAAAATCTCTCATAAATGACTCAAGTGGGAACAAGCAATCCCCAACTATCCAACTCACTATAATCAAAAGCCTCCTTGAGATTAAAGTCTTAGAGGATAATGCATTTCTTTATAGGGCTATAGGCCTCAATCATGCTTGCGTGACTAGGGTGTGTTTGAACCAAACCCAAATTATTAACTCTAGTGTAGAAGCTACCCAAATTAACATTGATAGGTTGATAATCCTTGTGCAAGGAAGATAGAAAATTCCCAAAGACACTCACCATATCATTCCTCAATCATTTGGAGTCAACTAATATGAAATTGCTTGACCCATTGCATGGTCTTTAGTGTCGTATTCTAATTATCTCTTGGATGCATACCTAAGTTAGTGAGAAATGGTTTTAACTTAAAGTTGATTATCTTAGGGATGAAGCATGCTTGATTTATTTTATACTTATGTGCTTGATGTGTTTGTTCTACACTTGAAACATTGACAAAATTTGCCTCAAAACATGCATGACAAACCCAAATTTCCAAACAAGTTACAACAAAAATTGACAAAAATTCTTGATGAAAAGTGGAAAATCGTTCAAACTATCAGTTCCATTGTACAAATTAAAATACTTGTCACTATTTTATCACACTAGACACACCCATTTTCCATATGAGTTTTGCTTTCATCATATTGTGTACACAAAAATATCACATAAATTTTAATTTGAGATATCTACCAGTTTGTTCTCAAATTCACCATTTTATTATTTCCAATTTGGGATTCTGTCATACAAACCTAGGGTTATCACATTACCAAATCAAGATTATTATATGAAACCTACATTATATTGTATGAGTATGTTATTGTTTAACCTCTAGAGACCAAAAATTCACTTTTGACAACAATATTTGACTTGAAATTTGATTTTCTAGTACATCATTATGCTCAATCTTGGTCACCTCATATTTTGGTATAGAAGTTAGCCGTATACCCTTGTTGTTAAACTGTTAGTCTATTAGTCATCGATCTTGACTTATTTAATTCTTGACTTGTCTCAATCTACATTCATCAATTGAATCCAAAATCAACTTGTTCACAAGTGTCTACCATTATGCAATCAACCCTCAATTTTGACACCATGTAGCTAGTTTAATCACCCAATCACTTATCAAATCAATAAAATGTCATCTCTTCCATCAATCTTTGAGACAAATAAACACTTTCTTGTCTAGATACATACATAATCACCTTAGTTTCTTCTAAATCTTGATCACATCATATTCTTATGCCGATACAAACTAGGAGCCAACGACAAAGATCTTATTTCAATTCAAAAGGAAAAGGCTATAGACAATTCCTTCATTGGACCATAATCATATTGGAAATAAAGGTCTAAATAAAAATCAAAATATAAAGTCCAAATCTAAATTGAAGTCAAAGTCAAAGTCACCAAGTCAATAGTTTGCGAAAACAAACATGTTTGGATACAATTGGGGTGGTGCTAGCCAAGAACAAAAAAGTCATCATGGTGATACATTTTATTCTTTGTTTGTATTTAAAGAGACTATAGAAGAGGAAATCCCTAAATGTCAACAAGAAAAATACTTTCATAAAATGATCCAAGTGATGTTACAACTTGATGAAGAAGTACATTTCGTGCAGTTATCTTTGATAGGACTCAAACTACCACCTAACTTTGATGTGGAAAAATTGATACAAAATGGGAAAGAATCCCCCATTGCAATTATTAACCAAAAATTGCAGGAAATAAGGTGTGAATTCATGCAACTAAAAAAGGAGAAGGGTTGACCATATAGAAAATACTCTTTTGAGGCTATATGCCTTTTTCCCTTTGATCAAAATTTATACATGCTAGTATTTCCACTGAAAGTTGAAATCCCAAAGTATTATAAGTATAATGGGAGTGGTGACCCTTAAGATCATTTGAGGGAATTTTTTACTCTTAGTAGTATGAAATTTATGCACGAATATACATACCTAATGGGACTCTTCTCTAGGAGTTTCAAATGTTAGGCCATGGAATGGTTCATGAAACTTGCATAGGGAATCCAAAAATTTAAACAGCTAGTACAAAGGTTCATCAAACAATGTTCCTACAACATACAACATAGGGTCACCTTGTTGGACCTTTGAAATGATAAAAAATGGAGTGAACAAGATTTTATTACATTCCTCTAGAGATGGAGAAAGATATTCACAAGATATCTTTCTCCCTTTGATCAAAATTTGTACATGCTAGTATTTCCACTGAAAGTTGAAATCCCAAAATATTATAAATATAACGGGAGTGGTGACCCTCAAGCTCACGTGAGGGAATTTTGTACTCTTAGTAGTATGTAATTTATGCATGAATAGACATAACTAATTGGACTCTTCTCTTGGAGTTTCAAAGGCCAGACTATGGAATGGTTCATGAAACTTGCATAGGGGATCTAAAAATTTAAACAACTAGTACAAAAAAGGTTCATTAAACAATATTCATCAAAGGTTCATTAAATAATATTCCTGCAACATACAATGTAGGGTCACCTTGTTGGACCTTTGAAATGCCGAACAATGGAGTGAACAACATTTAATTACATTCATCTAGAGATGGAGAAAGATATTCACAAGATATGTCAATAAAATTATGGAAACATAGAAAATAGATATCTGCATTCGCAACGTGATGATCAAAATAAACGGCACTTTCCAAATGAAACACATACCTCATTTGACAAAATGGTAGAAAAAACAATTTGAGTTGAAAAGGTTCTTGTTTAAAAGGGTGAACTTACCATATATAAGGATATAAAATTGTTTAACAATTCCAATAACAACATTAAAGCCAAGAAAAAACATTGCAACAAACATGTAGTACTGAAAAATTAGTCAACTCATCGAACATAAAACCCAAAGAACCTATCTTCAATCTCTTTAGTATCACTCAAGCTACTAAAATAACAATAATACATCATCAAACCCAAGGTCCCAACATGATTCAAATAAAGACAAAGAACCTTGGGTACAAAAACCAAAATGAAACTTCACTCCTCTTGGAGAGCCCCTTGAGGTTGTCTTAAAAATATTATTGTCTATCAAGATCATCACTCTACTAGAAAACTATAAACCTTGGGAGCTTGAAGTTAAAACTAGGTGGTGGAATGACAACCACTATTGTGACTATTATTTCAACAAAGGACATAAAATGATTAAATGATTGAATCTCAAGTATGTCATTCAAGACCTCATTGATAGTGACACTATTATGGTGGATGGTTGTGAAACCAACATTGACCACAAGGCATACACAAAACCTTTACCTAAGTATAAAAAGGGGAGAATTACAAAAATTCAAAACGTGGTGCCAAGGTCAACTACACCAACAATGATAATGTTATAAACACGCTTGAACCATTTGATTCTATCTTACATGATTTCTATTACTAGTTTTTTTTTGTTGAGTGAAAACCATTTTATTAAGATACATGATCACATGTTAAACATAATTACATCAACATTTCTATGATATTCTTCATTGTTATGTTGACTTATATAAAATGTTAGCATTCCTTTATCATGTTTTATCTCAATTTAGATTGATTCCTCATTGAGGCTTGACCGAGGCAAGCCTCTTCTCTCCAACCAAATTCCCCTCTCTATTGTGTGTAGGGGCAATTTCAAAGCATAGTTTTGAGTTCAGATCTATGGATTATTACTAAAGTTATTTCTAGATCTGTATTTTATTCTGAGTTCTAACATTCGAGGGTCAAGGTTGAGGTCATCCCTCACCCTGTAGTCTTAGCGAAAGTTCAATTGTATATCCATTAGTCCAAAGTGTGGATTTTTGGTTTTTTGTATTAATTTCAATTCTAGGTAGAGGAAAAGATCATCCTCTACCCATAGTTAATGGTGAGGTTATCCTTGACCTCCCATGCCATCCCTGTCCAATATAGAAATATAGTTTGACCAAGTTCATTTTTGGTAGCTTCTAAGGGCTCATAATAGAAATCAGGTCAATGCTTTTGATCTGTAGTAAATTAGCCATTTGGATTTCACCCCCCTTTGATACCTATGGTTCATGTGTTCTTACCTCTACTTCTGGAACTTTCTTTATTAGATCATATGTATATACATTTAGTGTTTCTTATAACATCTATCTACACACTTTGGATCAATACAAAGAGGTCTCCAGACTTGCACGATCAAGGTCTTGTTCTTTTGCCCTTATACCTTAGTAACTCTTGTTGGATCTACTTTGTGGGTAAGGATTCCCCCTCTTGATACCTAATGTAATGTTGGAGTGACTACCATTTCACCCATTACTAATATATATTGAGTTTATTGTGACTTTGTATTTTTTGTGTTAATAAACATAGGGTTTTGAACATATAGTAACTTCTTTGTTCAATGCTTATGGACAAATAATAAAATACACAATTTTTGCAATGCAAAATATTTAAATGCTACATATTTATTTTCTCTCTATAACCAAAAAAGAAAAAAAAAAGATTTTAATACATAGATAACATGTTAGGGGTAAATAAATGAACCTCTGTCTAAATTATAGCTAATGACACTTAAAAACACAATAAAATATAAAATATTCAACCAAATCAAATGCAACCAATCGTATACTCTATAAATAGTGTTACAAACTTTAATTTGAAAGAATTACATTTTTCATCCTTTTTTAGAAAAAAATTGTGCTCAACTAAATGAATTACACTATTTGAAAATGTTTTATTTTAGAGAATACATTTTTCAAAGGAGATGGAAAAATTGATATAAATCAATTACTGTTTTTAAATAAATAAATATTTAGAAGCTACTCACAAAATGACAATAATCAATAGTTTATGTCATCTTCAAATTCTTAATGGTTTAGGATCAACAGGTGTCCAAATGTAAAGTTTTTTTTGGAATTTTTTTTTAGTGTCAAAGTTGGCAAATAAGTGCAAGACTCTATTGTGGGATGACCCTGAATGAAAGAGGGGTTCAATACATAGTTCCAAAAGTGTAAATTATGGTTGTCTTGCATATTATTGTAATAAGAAGTCTCACATTGTTGTAGAACATTATTTATGAAATTTTGTAATGTCATTTCATTGAAGATAATAAAAATTGAGTTTTTTTGTTCTTGCAATTTTTTTTGTTTATTTCTTTTTCTTTTTTTGTGTTTTATGTGTTTGGATAAGAGGAGTAACCTTCATTAGGAATGCTCACTTTAGTTGAGCCTTATACCTTACTTGATGCAGAAACATCTAGGTGAAGAGCAAACTTGTGTCGCCCCAATAAAAAAAGGAATAGGAAAGAAAAACAATAAACACCCCCCCCGCCCTAAAAAAAGAAGAAGAAGAGAGAATTTAAAAAAAAAAAAAAAAATTAAAAAAAAAAAAAAAAAAAAAAAAAAAAAAATAAAAAAAAAAAAAAAAATATATATATATATATATATATACACACACACACACACACACACACACAATAATATTACAAAATTTAAAAAAACATCATTTGCATTTAAAAATAAATGCCACTTGCATGTGAACCTTAATTAGGTTTAACTGACATAAGTTAATAATAATAAAGTTAGTTTTTGTAATTACTTATCATTTAAAAAACTTTGTAGGATCATATTAGGTGGCACTTTAGAAGATAAATAATAGCTCATTATTAATATTTTCTTTAGGAATTTATTAATTTTTGTCATGCATTTAATTTTTGTATCAAAGGCAATTTTATCCACCTTCTCAACTCTCACCTATATTAGCAACACATATGAACATAAATGCAATCATCCTCAAGCATTTGTAAGCATCTTCAAGGATCCCCAAGAAGGAATCCTCAAGTATCTTAAAACATTAAAATATTTTATTTGTGAAACATTTCTCTTTGTGTCTATTTTGTTATGTGTTGAATGTGTACAAGTGGATAGGTCCTTAATCATTATCACACATTTGGAAAGGAAACAACATATGTGTGTGGGAGGGGGAGGAGTGATCTATTAACACGAGAGAAGGTAAATTCTCATGAAGTACTTTATTTTCTATCCTTGTCAATCAATATCCTTTCCTTCTATCACATTAGCATAGCAAAGAAAGGAATAATGTTGATTTCACATCAATTTTATGATCATCAAAGAGTTGGAGTGTTGAGATTATGTGTGTTGCACACATTGCATAACATTTCTATATTGTATTATTTTATTTTATTATGTAATGTTGGACCTAGGAGCACCTAGATGGATGTGCAACATGTAGAGATTCCCATGGAATGTACTTGATGAATTGTATTGTAATATTGTGATAATATTTGATGTAATTATTTAATATTAGGAAAAATATTAAATGTTCAATATTAAATGTGGGTCAATGGGGGGTTTGGTAGCACATAGTTTATGGAATACCACCTGGTGGTTTTTGTTAGAGCTTGCTACTATAAAAGAAATGACAAGGGTAGTTGTAGAGGTAAGAGAAAAAATGCAAAAAAAAGAAAGTCGAGCAAGACAAGGCGAGTCAGGTTAGCCAAGGGAGCATTTGTGAAGGTTGGAAGCTTAACATGGGATGTGTGGATTCATGCTTGTTCACATGGATTACTTGTTTGTGGCTATGGCTTTGAAGGTTTCCATGGTTGTATTGAAATGATTTTTTTCCAAAAAATACATGGTGATTGATGTTTTTGAAGGTTGCTTTTTTTTTTTCCCTCAATGAGGGTTTTCTAGGGTATATCTTGTGTCACATTTTTGTGAGTATGTTGTCTATTTTCTTGCATGTTAATTTTAATTACTTATTTTTTTTAGATCTATTATGGGTTAAGAGGAAATGGTGATAATTTTCAGTTCCAAGTTTCCTAACAAGTGGTATCAAAGCTATGGTTTTGTTGTTTTAAACCTAGATTGAATCCATGTGAATGCATGAAAAAATGAAAGAAATGACAAGATATATGGGTTTTGTAGGTTGTTTATTATAGATATGAAGGTTTTGGATTTTTTTTATTTATAATGGGATATTGGTAGATTTTGGGCATGTGAAAATATTGGTCAAAAGGGTTTTTGGCTATTTAATTTAAATGAGGGTTTTAGGAGTCCACTTTTATAAATGAGCTCCCAAGAAAACATAGACCTCACTATTGGATCTAGGTTGATGTTTCCATAAATTTTGATATGCCCTAGTTTGGCCATGTTGAGAAAAAATGCTTAGCGTTTCTAGTTTAAGCCCACGATGGATCTCAAATTTAATCTCGTCAAAATTTGTCATGAAAAAGAGAGGAAAAAAATGCTTTTAAAGTGGTCAAATGGTTGTTTTGGTAAAATGGCCATAAATTTCATTTAGGATATCAGATTTTAGACTTTTTATAGTCATTGGAAAACTAATTCTAAGCACTACAACTTGTTGTAGGATTTATTCTGTGATTTTGATAATTTGTAAAGTTTTAGGAGCTTGAAAAGTAGATATTGTTTATTTTAAGCACAAATTTGGGCATAACTTGGGCATATAGAGTCAGATTTTGGACTTTGAATAGTCAATGAAAAGCTCTTCGAGAGCTATACACTTTGGTTCAGATTTAGTGTAGGTTTGACATGGTTTATTGGGTGATATATCTATCTAAACAGTTTATGAAATATATTGACTATGGTAACATGTGAGTTTATTACATAGTGTATGGTTTGAAGATTTGAGATTTGATGTCATTGTATACTTAGAATATATTTTTAGATTAGTCTCATGATGATATAGTTATCAATGTTTGACTTGGATATGTATGATGACTTGTTGGGTCTACAAGTTGTGCAATGTTATAAGCAATCTATACATATAGGTTGCATTATGGCTTGGATATGGGTTGTCTTTGCCCATTGATCTTTTAGTTTTGATTTCATATTTGTGGCATGGATTTGGGTTGTCTATTCCCTTAGTCACATGATTTTCTGATTTGTCTTCATGTAGAGGGGATGAGATGATGTTATCATCTATAATCATGGTGGAGGATTGTGGTTGACTATTTTATTATGACAAGTTGGAACTTTGAGAGTTTGATAGCCGGTTCATGGATGTGATCATGGTGCCATGGATTTTGGCATAGCATGATTGGATATATAGGTAATTAATTGGTGCTCATTGGTTTGGATTCTTGATTTTGTGGTATATCTTCTTGGTTGAGGATCATGGTTGTTTGGTCACTTTTGAGGTGCTCATGATGTGCACTTTGAGTTCTTTGATGGTTTGATGTCTTAGTTGATTCTCATGGTGTATGGAGATGGTTCTTCATGGTGTGTGGAGATAGTTTCATCTTGAGGACTCATAAGGTTCTTAGTAGAGGTGTGGTTAATGCTTTAATTTTACATATTGTCCTTGGTGATAGGATGGTTTCATTATGATATCATGGTATAGTTTTGATACATATTTAGAGTTTTGACATGTTATGGTATGTTCATATGGAGCATGTTGTCTCTTTTTTTGGTTGAGATGGTTTAGATCATGTTGTCATGTTTATGTTCCTAAGGCTATCATTGGAACTTTGACATTGATCTTGGATTAGTTTCTTTATATTGAGTACATTGATAATTCTTTGGATAATTAATCATATTTCTTATGTTGCACTTGGAGTTAGCATGGATTTATTGGTTAAATGTGCTCATGGATATTTAGAGACAATGATGATGTTGATTTCTCTTTGATTAGAGAAGCATTTGTTGAGACGGTTGTTGGTTTCAACAAGAAGTCCAAGGGGCATTCACTTGATATGAACTTGAGAAGATATTGTTCTTATGCAAGTCTTGGTTGGAGACTTGGATATTGATGAATATTCTCATTCTCCACTCTTGGTCTATTTGATAGTTTACTACTTGAGAGGTACAACCCATTATTTCTCTCAGGTGCATTATGTTTATGTTTGTTTTATATGGATATGGGTCTTGAGCTATGGTATATGAGTTAGTTCTGGAGGGTTCATTTCAGAGATGGTTTAGCATTGGTTATCACCTTGTACATATATTGTTATGATGGTTTATTTTGGGAACATTCCTTAGATTATAAATGGTTATTTCTTGGTTTAGGAATGGTTTACATGTTTGATCTTCTTGTAAGAGGCTTACATTCATGATTATTTATATGGTATAGTTTGGGTGTTTTTGTGGCTTCTTGGTTGGGGTTTTATGGAGATCACACTTGCACAAGTTACATCTAGAGGTGTGTGTAGAAGGACATGATACATGCTATGATTTGCATGGTTTCTCTTGGTCTCAATTATCTTCTTGGATGTTTGGTTTCACTTACATTGGATTTGGGATTGACCAGAGCTTGTGATGATTAGTTTGTTTTCATGTATGTAATGTGAGAGATGACATGGTTATTCCTTTATCTCTTTCTTTTGTTGGTTGTGGAGAGCTTTGAAGAGAATTAGAGATTTTTTATGAGATTTGTTCTTGCAAGTTACTAGTTTATGTGTTGTGGATGTCCTTGATACTACATGGGTTCAATTCTATGAGATGTTTTGAGTGATTTGGTTACAAATTTGACATTATCTTTTTCAATGGGACTATGTGGCAAGTATTGCTCTTGAGGCTTGTGATTGAAGGTTAGAGATTGGATATGTTGATGTTGTGAGTTTCACTTGGTATACTTATGGAGGTATGGATATTTGGATGGGTTATCACTTGTTGTGGGTGTTATTTTAGCTATGGATACTTGACAACTATGGATACATGTGATTACCTTTGGATCAAATAATTTTTTGTGCTTGGCATTTTAGTTGGTACATGATTCTATGATTCTTATGTGATAGGTTGGGTGGCTCTCTTTGGATGAGTTCTATGTGTGTTCGATGGTAGTGGCATAATAGGAGGTGAGATCATTCATGTTTGAGATCCTGGATACTTTGATTTTGTTGCAGGTATTAAGATGGAGTACACGGTGTACTTTGATCCAAAATGGTGGATGTGTTAAGAGTGATTATTTTATTGTTCATTTATGTGGCTACCAATTAACCCAATATGTAATATATACAACAAGTGACAGATTGTTGAGATTATATGTGTTGCACACATTGCATAATATTGTTATATTGTATTATGTTATTTTACTATGTATTGTTGCACCTAGGAGCACCTAGATGGATGTGCAACATGTAGATATTCCTATGGAATATATTTGATGACTTGTATTGTATTAATGTGATAATATTTGATGTAATTATTTAATATTGAAAAAAATATTAAATGTGGGTCAATGGGGGTTTGGTAGTACATGATTTATGTAATACCACTTTGTGCTTTTGTGAGATCTTGCTACTATAAAAGTAACCACAAGGGTAGTTGTAGAGGCAAGGGAAAAAAAATATAAAAAATGAAAGTTGAGCAAGACAAGGTGAGACATGTTAGTCAAGGGAGCATTTGTGAAAGTTGGAAGCATGGCGTAGGATGTGTAAATTCATGCTTGTTCACTTGGATTGTTTGGTTTTTTCTATGGATTTGAAGGCTTCCATGGTTGTATTGCAATGATTGTTTATAAATAATACATGGTAATGAATGCTTTTGGAGATTGATTTTTTCCTTCAATGGGAGTTTCCCAATGTACATCTTGTGTCACATTTTTCTGGGTATGTTGTCTATTCTTGACACAAGCATGCTAGGGGGTTAAGATGGAATAAAATAAACTTAAAGATACTAACACCTTGCTAAGAGTACACACAAAAGCCAAACACAAAATTGTAGCAAAGAGACCAAAGATTACATAGATTTAATGATTGATTACACATGATAAATAATAACCAACATTCATGACTATGAAGCCTTCCGGGTTGCATCCTTATACAAATAAATTCAAATGTTAGAGTAAAAAAATCAGATCTTCATGATTCCTTCTACCTTCCTCTATGCTTATACTATTCTCCTACACCAAAACCAAGTGTTTATATAGCCAGTTAGACCACAAGTTGTTAGGAAATTAATTATAATATAGGTCCACTCTTGGAGATTTAAACCATATCCCAAGAAATGGCCATCAATTTCTCATGCACTCTTAAGGATAGGTCCAAAAACATGTTTGGAGTTAGCGCCTGACTGCGCAAGATGCCATGTCATCAGAAGATGAAATCAACAAACAACAAAGATAAAAAATGACACAACACTCAAGAAATATGACATGTAAAAAATTGTGTTCTTAGGGAAAGGACTAAAAATAGGTTCTCTACATAATGCCAACTGCACATAGCACAAAAATCAAAATAGAAACAAATACACCATCAAAAATAAATAAATACAAAAAACAAGAATTTTTTTTGGGTGATGCAAGATTGCTCATTGACCCAAGATGCTCCTGCATTAGACAACTATGGTTAGTAAAGAATTGATGTCCACATCAAGAAACCCTAATGCTCTAACATAAATCGTAAAGGTCTAACTCATCTTAAGTTCTCCAGAAACTATCTTCATTTGGTTTATCTTTCCACTAAACAAGGTATTCCATGTAGTCTTTTCCTTTGGTGCTCTTTCTTTTTTTGCTATCCAAAACTCTCTCAATTATGTCAGGCTTCTTCTTATGATAATCTAGGTTATCTTTAAATTCCCCATTTTCTTCAAAATACTGAAAGATGTCTGCAATATTGAATATAGGTGAAATATCCATGTCTCTAGTTAATTCAACTTCAAAAGCATTTCTACTATCAAACTTCATCAAAATTTTACAAGGACTAAACTTCTTCCTCTTTAGCTTAATGTAAGTACTAATTGGAAATCTATTCTTCTTCAAATGAACCATCACTTTTTCTCCAACCTCAAAAGATTTATTTCTTCTTCCTTTATCTTCTCTCTGTTTATATCCAAGATTACTATCTTCCACATTCTTTCTTACTTCATCATGCAAAGCCTTCATGAAATTTGCAAACTCTTTAGCTTCAACACTTCTTTTCACCTCAGTGTTTAAGTCTCTCAATTTAGTAGTTCATTTAGGACTCAAACCATTAACAATCTCAAAAAATGTCTTCTTAGTACTCCTATTCATGGATTTGTTATACGCGAACTCTTCTTGTGCCAAAATCAAATTCCAATTTCTAGGTTTATTTCCAACCAAACATCTCAAGGTTTATTTCCAACCAAACATCTCAACAAATTACCCAAACTTCTATCTACGAACTTAGTTTGTCCATCTATCTATGAATGAAATGTAGAACTTAACTTCAAACCTATATCCATTTTCATCCAAAGTGTCTCCAAAAATGTCTAGTAAACTTAGTATTTATACCTAATATAACTTGTCTTAGGAAAACCATTCAATCTCACTATCTCCTTGAAGAATAATTCAGCCACATGTACTGCATTAGATGTCTTCTTACAAGGTATGAAATGAGCCATTTAAAAAAAATTTGTCCACTGTTACCATAATAGAATCATTACCTCTCTAAGTTCTATGAAAACCAAGAACAAAGTCCATACTCATATCTTCCAAATGCTTATTTGGTACATACAATGGTTAATACAATTCCAAATTTTGACTAACTCCTTTTGTTGATTGACAAATTCCACAACCTCTAACCATTCTCTATACACCCTAATAAATCTATTTCCAAAAGTACCTATTAGAAATACACTTCTTTGTCTTATCAATTCCAAAATATCCAACAAGTTCTCCACTATTCTCCTTCATGATATTATCCGTCATAGATCCTCTAGGTATGCATAACCAAGTTCCCTTAAACAACATGTCTTCCTAAATGAAAAAATCTGTCCACTTATTCTCCTCACTTATCAACTGGTTCTTACAAGCTTTCCAAGATTATGAAAAATCATTTAGTTTCATACAAGTGCTTTAAATAATAAAAACCAAGTACCTTAATTCTCATTTCTATCAACAAATTCCTTCTTCTACTCAAAGCATCAGTAACTTTATTTGACTGTCCACTTTTATGTTTCAATAAAAAGGAAAAATTATGCAATTACTCAACCCACTTCATATGTCTCTGACTCAACTTGTTCCAACTTCCCAAATACTACAAAGCTATATGGTCAGTGAATAACACAGATTCTTTAGGCATCAAGTAATGTATCCACTTCTTCAAAGCTTGAATAATTGCATGGAATTCTTGATTATAATATGAATTTCTTTTCTTAGCATCATTAAACTTCTCACTTTAGAAATCTGCACATCTTCCTTCTTGAATCAAAACAACTGCAATGAAATTTTCACTAGCATCACAATCAATTTGAAAAACTTTACTAAAATTAGGAAAAGTAAGCGTAGGTAATTCGGCTACACTTTGCTTCAATGTTTCAAAATTTTTATTTTCTCTATGTGTCCACTTGGAATCTCTTTTATCACATCTCATAGCTTCTATCATAGTATTAGAAATTGAACTAAAATTCCTTATAAACTTCCTATAGAAACTTTCCAATCCATGAAATGATCTAACTTCCCAACATTCTTAGGTGTAGGCCAATCCAGAATGGATTTTACCTTTTGAGGATCCATCTTTAAACCATCAACTGAAATAAAAAAACCAAGATAGACAATATTTTCCTTCATAAATGAACATTTCTTTAAATTAATCAACAACTTCTCCTCCTTTAATATCTGCATTACTTGTTTGATATCAACAAGGTGTTGTTCTTTAGTCTTACTAAATATCATAATGTCATCAAGATACACACTCACAAAATTACCCAAGAATTTCTTCAAAATTTCATTCATCAGCATCATGAAAGTCCTACCATTAGTTAAACCAAAAGGCATAACCAAAAATTCATATAAACCTTTATTAGTCTTAAAAAGTAGTTTTCCATTCATCTCCTCCAATTATGATTTGATGATAGCCACTTTTCAAATCAATATTTGTAAAATACTTTGCTCTAGTCAAAGAATCCATTATGTCATCCACCTTAGGAAAAGGAAACCTAAACTTCATTGTGATCTTGTTAATAGCCAAAGAATTAGTGCACATTCTCCATTCCTCATTCTTCTTAGGTGCTAATGTAGCATGTACTGCACAAGAACTCAAACTTTATCTATTCAAACCCTTTTCAAAAAATTCTTGCACTTGTCTATTCAACTCAACATTTTCAACAAGTATCAATCTATGTGATGCTTTATTAAGAAAACAAGCTCCAGGTATCAAATCCATATACTTCTCATAGGAGGTAAATCCTCAGGCACACTATCAAAAATAATGTCTTGAAACTTCACCAATAAAGATTCAATCTCAGGTGCATGTTCTAATTCATCTCATTTCTCAGTCTTTCTAGGAATCAAAGAAAAACAAATTACATCTTCAACAAACTATTTTCCTTCAACCAAAGATACTCTTATTATAGTATAGTGATTTTCATCAGGATTTTCTACAAAAGGTAAAAAAAATTACTTCTTCCCATCAACCCAAATAATATAGTGATTCAATCTCCCATTACGTAAAGCTTGTCTATCATACTGCCAAGTTCTACCCAAAAGAATATGACAACAATCCATAGGCATAATACTACACAAAACTTCATCATGATAATTTCCAATTTTGAATTTAACAAGGCATTTCTCACTTACAATACATTGTGCTCCTTTTGGATCCAAAAAACATGATATGGTTTAGGATGTCTCAGTATTTGCAACTGCAATTTGTTAACCAACTCCTCAGATGTTAGATTATCAAAACTTCCACTATCAATGATTACCTTGCAACATTTTCCAACAATCTTACATCTAGTTGTGAATAAACTTCTTCTCAAAAAATAATCTTCATCAGATTCTTTAATCAACAAAATTCTTCTTATCATCAAGTTCTCACTATGCTCAGGTTCATTACGTGTTTCAACAACTTTTTCACAAACCAGGGCATTTCTACTGCTTTCTCCAATCTTCTTACTAGAATTTCTACACTCAAAAGCTCAATGTCCTCCACATTTGAAACAAGTTCCCTTAAACAAAGATCTTACTTCTCTCTTACCACCATTATTATTCCTAGAGTAACCAATAAAAGTACCTCTAGTGTAATTACCTCTTTTTTGAGCAGGTTCCTCTTTCCATTTTATCTTTCCTTTATCTTGCATTGCATTGTAAGGTTTGCTACATCCTCCATAGGTCCTACCTCTACTTCTTTTAAATATGCCACCTCTTTGTTGTGATGTGGGGCCCAATTAGACTTGGCAATTTATTTAGCATGGTTTCCCCTTAGATTATTTTTATGGGGGTTCGGGGGCAAAGCCCAGAGTGCGCTCCCTATCATAGTATAGGGTGGGGTTGAGGGACAAAACCCCCATGTGGGTTTTTGAGGGTAGACCCCCTGAAGCCAAAAATGACCCTACTATTGTAAAGGGCATTGACTGCTATTGTTCTATTAGACAACTTATTCTAGCCCTAATTTTGTAAGTGAAAAAATCTTGCATAAAATGGCTTAGGGTTAGGGCTTTCATAATGTATGATGATATTATAGCTTCTTTCGATGGTATTGAGCTTTAAGGGATTGTAGATTGTAATCACTGGATGATAATAATATTGGACTTATTGTTGGTGGACATAGCCTATGGATTGGGTGAACCATGTTAAATCCTTGTGTCTTGTGTTCCCTTCTATGTGATTTAATATTTTTTGATGTTAGTTATATTTTCATGTAATTGTTATTTCTATTTGTGGTTAATCCTAACAAGTGCTATTCGAGCCAGATGGTCATCATTTTTTTTTATAACCTAGACTGTCATCATTTTTTAAGGTATCCTCTATAGGAAGGTCTCATGATTGAGTGGGAGTGATGGAATAGGAGGGTAAGATGAAGGTTGAGAATTTTAATAGGAAGAACTTTCAGTTATGAAAAATGCAAATGTAGGACTATCTTTATTAGAAGGATTTGTGGAAGCCATTGGAAGAAAAAGTGCAAGAAACATGAAACTATGACACATATGAAATAAGATATTTTAGATAGAAAGGCGCTTGGAAGAATTTTATTATGCTTGACACCATCAGTGACATTCAACATTACAAAAGTGAAGATGATGAAAGAGATGATGCAAACCCTAGCAAAACTGTATGAAAAGCCCTTTGCTTCAAATAAGGCATTTCTCATGAAGCATTTATTTAATATGAAGATGGTAGAAGGTAGATTTGTTGTAGATTATTTAAATGAGTTTAATATGGTTGCTAGTCAGTTATCTTTTGTGAATGTTGATTTTGATGAAGAAATTAGGGCTCTCTTGATTTTGTGTTCTTTGCCTGAAAGTTGGAATGACTTGGTAATGGATGTGAGTAATTTCGTTTCTAGATCTAGTATCTTAACATTTGATGATGTGATTGGTGTTATTCTGAGTGAGGAAACTCATAGGAAAACCTCAAGTGGATCTACATTAGGAAGTGCTTTGAACACACAAAGCAGAGGCATAATGACTAAAAGAGGAAACAATTCTAGAAATCATGAAAAATCAAGAAGAAAATCAAAGGGGAAAAGGTCTCGACCCAGAGGACCAAGAGATTTCTAGTACTATGGGAAACCAGAGGATAAGAAGAAAGATTGTTGGACTGAAAAGACCAATGATGGAGATAAACTAAAAGGAAACAAGGAGGAAAATGTAGTAAGTAACAAATCCAAAGAGGATGCTTTTCTTCTTTTCTTAGAAAGTGTTGATGATTCTTGGGTTTTAGATTTTGGGGCTTCATTTCATGCTACACCCCATAATGGTTTTTTTTTATTATGTCCAAGAGGATTTTGGGTTTGTTTATTGAACCCTGTCAAGTTGTTGGAAAGGGAAAAATTAATATTAAGTTGCAAAATGGGAATCTTTGGCTACTACATGAGGTAAGACATATTCCAAGGTTGAGTAGAAATTTAATTTCAGCAGGGTAGTTGGGTGATGAGGGTTGCGTAGCTACTTTTAATGATAAAAATTGAAAGGTTTCAAAGGGTTCCCTTGTAGTAGCAAAATGTGTGAAAGTAGGCACCTTATATATTTGTACATGTCATATTGTTCCTTCTACTTTATTTGTTTCAAAGAAAAATGAATGTTCAAGAACAATTACTGCAATTGAGCAGGGAGAACAAATAGATGATGTAGATTTTGATAGAATGCAATGACACTGCAAACTTGGGCACATGAGTGAGAAAAGTATGAAATTAATTCATTAAAATTTTTTTTTACTAGGTTTGAAATGTGTCAATATGGATTTCTATGAAAGTTGTGTGTATGGAAAAAAAGAGAGTTAGTTTTGTGAAGAGTGGGAAAGAAAAGAACAATGACAAATTAGAGTTTGTGCATACAGATGTATGGGGACCAACTTAGATATCTTCCCTTGGTGGCTCTCATTATTATGTTACATTCATTGATGATGCAACTAAAAAAGTATGGGTTTATTTCCTTAGACAAAAATCCAATGTATTTGTAACTTTTAAGAAATGAAAATGCTTGGTTGAGAATGAGACTAATAAAAAGCTAATTTTTTTTAGATTTGATAATAGTGGTGAGTATTGTAGCAAATAATTTGAAGATTATTGCTCCACTAATGATATTGGCAAAAAAAAAGCTATTCCAAGCACTCCACAGGAAAATGGAGTGGTTGAACGCATGAACATGACAATAATGAAGTGTGCAAGGATCATGAAGTTGCATGTTGGGCTGCCCTTAAACATGTGGGCAAAGGCTATCAATACTACTATATATTTGATTAATAGAGGCACCTCTACTCCTTTGGGTTTTGATATTTCAGAAGAAGCATAGACTAGTAAGAAGGTGAGTTATTCTTTTCTCAAACCTTTGGTTGTGAAGCATTTGCACATATTGATTCTAAAAATAGAACCAAGTTGGAAGCTAAGTCAAAGAAATTTGTATTTTTTGGATATGACATTGATGAATTCGGTTATAGGCTTTGTGATTAATAAAATCATAAAATTGGAAGAAGCAAGGATGTCATATTCAATGAGAAAGTGTTGTGCAAAGATCTTTTGCAACAACATGAGAAGAAATAAAATGATAATGTAGTGCTGGATGATACTCAAAATGAAGATGTTTTAGCAGTCTCTCATGCTCTGCAACTACCGCAACAACAAATACCACACACCCCAATGAATGCTAGACAATCAACAAGGATAAGTAGACCTACAAAAACATTTTCTCCCTCTTTGTACTCTATTTTACTAACTGATGCTGGTAAGCATGAATTTTATGATGAAGATGTGTAGGTTGATACAAAGATTTCATGGAAGTCTACAATGAAATAAGAAATGAACTCTTTATAAGACTTGGGATTTATGTAAGTTGCCTATAGGTAAAGGGATTTAAAAAATAAATAGGTTTATAGGTTGAAAGAAGAGGATGGAGGTAAGAAAATATTTAAATCCAGGTTAGTTCTAAAAGGATTTGCATAGAAAAAGAATTTATTTTGATGAGATATTTTCTCCTGTTGTTAAAATGACTTTTATGTATTGTGGCTACTGAAGATTTTCATTTGGAGCATCTTGATGTTAAAACAAACTTTCTTCATGGTGATTTGGATGAATAGATATATATGGTACAACCACAAGGATTTGAGGTCAAAGGTAAGGAGAACTTAGTGTGCATATTGCAGAAAAGTTTATATGTCTTGAAGCAAGCACCTCGGTAATGGTATTCAAAACTTGATAGTTCTATGCGTGAGCATGGATATAGTAGGTGTCATTTAGATCATTATATTTATTTTAAGAGGTTAGATGATGCTATCTACATTATTTTATGTTTATATGTTGATGATATGCTTATAGCTAGGGCTAACATGGATCATTTTAAGGGGCTGAAAAGATTGTTAGCACATTCATTTTCTATGAAGGATTTGGGGGAAAAAAAATAAATCCTTGGTATGATGATTTGCAGCAATAGGAAAAAAAATTGACTTTGTCTCAGGCTGATTATATTGTGAAGGTGTTGCAACATTTCTCTATGGAGAATGCTAAATTTATCAGCACACCTTTACCTAGTCATTTGAAATTGACTAAGGAGATGTGTCCAAAGACACTAGAAGAGGAGTCTAAAATGTCCAAGGTACCTTATGCTTCATCTATAGGGAGCTTAATGCATGCCATGGTATGTATTAGACCATATATTGTACATTCAGTGGGAGCTGTTAATATGTATATGAGTCATCTAGGGATTGAGCATTGGAATGTAGTTAAATAGATTCTCAGGTATTTGAGAGGAACATCTGATCATTGTTTACATTTTGGGGGCTCTATTAATAATTTATAGGACTATATTGACTTGGATTTGGTAGGGGATATTGATACCAGGTGGAGTACTATAGGTAACGTATTTACTATTGGTGGGGCAACACTGAGCTAAGTTTTTTGGTTATAGAAGGCGAATTCTTTATCCACTACAGAGGCAAAGTATGTTTTTGCTACAAAGACATCCAAGGAGATGATATGACTTCAGTTCTTCATGGAAGAATTGGGACACCCACAAAGGGATAATTATTTGTTCATAGATAGCCAGAGTGTCATTCATCTTGCAAATAATTTTACTTTACATTCAAAGAAAAAATACATACAATTATGGTACCATTTCATTTAGTTAATTTTGGCTGATAGATAGTTAAAGAGGGAGAATATACATATAGATGATAATCTGACTGATATGTTTACCAAGGTAGTGATAAGGAAGAAGTTGAACTCCTCTTCAGCTTTAGCTGGTCTTATAGATTGAACAAAATAAAAGAACAACAGAGTCTAGGGTAGTTTGATATTCTATTGGGAGCTATAGGTTTAGCGGTGCTATGATCAGCCTCTAAGTGGGACACTATTGTTGTGGAGTCTGATCAGTCTCCAAGTGGGAGATTGTTGTGATGTGGATCCTAATCAAACTTAATGGTTTATTTAGCATGGTTTCCCCTTAGATTATTTCTATGAGGGTAAGGGGGCAGTGCCCCTTATAGAGATCTGGGGTAGCACCCCAAGTGCGCTCCCCATTGTAGTATAGGGTGGGGTCGAGGGGCAATGCCCCCACAAGGGGGTTTTTGGGGGTAGCACCCCAATGCCAAAAATGACCCTACTATTTTAAAGGGCATTGACTGCTATTTTTCTATTGGACAACTTATTCTAACCCTAATTTTGTAAGTGGAAAAAGCTTGCATAAAATGGCTTAAGGTTAGGGTTTTCACAATGTATGGTGATATTATAGCTTTTTGTGGCAGCATTGAGCTATAAGGGATTGCAAATTTTAATTAGTGGATAATAATAATATTGGAATTGTTGTTGGTGGATGTGGCCTAGGGATTGGGCGAACCATGTTAAATCCTTGTGTCTTGTGTTCTCTTTTGTGTGATTTATTATTTTTTGATATCAATTATATTTTCATGTAACTATTATTTCTAGCTATGGTTAATCCTAATACTCCCCCTCTTTGTCTTTGATCATGTTTCTTTGCCAATCTTTCCTCAACTTTCAAGGCATACTTGTATGCTTCTTCTACACTATCCATGTTAACATAACTAATCTCATCTTGAATAAATGTCCTCAAACCATACAGGTATCTAACCACCTTTTCAACTTCATCATCCACATGTCTAGATTTGATATCCAATTAAAAATTCCTTAGTTTATTCTTTCACACTCATGCCTTTTTGTCTCATATTCTACATTCTTCTTAACAAGTTAACTTGGTAATTTGCATGAAGGAACTTCTTCATCTTTCCAATCATCTTCACCCATGTCTTGATTTTTTATTTTCCTCTTTTCAGTCTTTTAGTCTACAAATGATCTCACCAAAGTGAAGCATGAACCTTCAACTTTGTGATTTCTATCTTTACCTTCTTGTTATCAAGAGTACTTCCATACTCAGTATTTACCCATCTCATAGACATAATCCAATATTGTATTAGTCTTAAGTCTTCCATCATAGTAAGAAACTTTAACAATAGGTCTAGAATTTTCCCTAGAGAAGACTCTCAGAAGTCTTTCCTCATCTTGTTCCACCTTAGGTTCAGGGTTAGGATTAGGTGATGCCTCTTCATCATCACTAATATCTTCAAGATGTACACCTCTTCTTTGGGTTTTTCTCAACAACTTCAAGTCTCGCTGCAATTTTCCTCAACATGTCCTTTATAAGATTGTCTTTGTTTCCTTTGCCTCGAACCATTTTAACACCATTTTCTATAGGATCACAACCTTCTACAAGTTATAGGTCAAATTTCAAATCTGCCACACTACAACCAATCCAATTAAGGTTCCTCATGATCCTATTATCAAGAAAGAGCCTGGCTCTATTACCACCTGATGTAAGCATGAAAGGGGGTTAAAATGGAATAAACTCAGATTAAACCTACTAACACCTTACCAAGAGTACACATGGAAGCCAAACAAAAAATTGCAAAAAAGAGACCAAATATTTCATATATTTACTAATTGATTAAATAGGATACACAACAACCAACATGCATGACTGTGAGGCCTTCTAGGTTGTGGCCTTATGGAAAGAAATTACAGTATCAGATTCAAAAATCACATCTTCATAATTCCTTCTACCTTCCTCTATGCTTATGCTATTCTCATATATCAAATCCAAGTGTTTATATAGCCAATTGGACCACAAGTCGGCCAGTTAGGCAATTAATTACAATATAGGTCTAGTTTTGGAGATGTAAACCATAACCCAAGTAATGGCCATCAATTATTCACATGCTCTTGAGAATAGATCCAACCACATGTTAGGAATCAAACCCTAACTACACAAGATGCCACATCATTATAGAAAACTACACAAAAGAAAACAACACACCTCACATATCAATAAATAACATCGACCAAAAAGAATGACAATGAACTCGAGAAACATGACACATCAACATTTCTAGTCTTAGGGTAAGAACTGAAAATAGGTCCTCAACATCTTGCTAACTGCACATAGCACAAACTTCAAAGTAGCAACTACTACACCATGAATAGAAAATAGGTACATAAAACAAGAAATGTTTTTGGGTGATGCAAAATTTCTCATTGACCGAAGATTCTCTTGCATGTAGATTTAATTTCTTGTTTGTTTAAAATCTATTATGGGTTATGTGGAAATAGTGATAATTTTTGGTTTCAAGTTTCCTAATATAGAGGGTAGGAGACTGTACCTACATATTTTCACATTCTTTCTCAATGTCACATTACAATTCCTTGACTAATATTCATACTTATGCATCTAGTATGAATTATATCTTTAGAAAATATTTTCTTGGTTGAACCTTGGTGTTTCTGAGACTTGTCCTAAGATTTTGTTCTACCAACTCTTGATTCTTTAGAGTTGAATGTTACTAGGACTAGATTACTTTAGTGAAACAAAATAATTATGCTCCAAATTAGCTTTGTGGGATGAATATTTTATAGGTATTGATTATATATTTTGTGTCTCATATATGTGGAGGACATATTTGAGTATATCATTTACTATTGAAGAATATTTAAGCACAACCATTGTCACATCATTTTTTCTTTGGATATTTTTATTTGACTCTCCATCTATTTTTGGATTGGTCACAAATAATTATATTTAGACATCTTTTTTCTTCAACATGTAGATACTTGAGCACTTTTCAAAGACACCCATCACTTCCCTCATCTATTTTAATTGGAGTCTACTTTACATACACCATTAAATTTTGTATTTCCCAATGAGAGAAATATTGTTCTTCAATTTTGAAACATAGGAGCCACTTCTTTGTGGGGGAATCTATACTCTCACTCTTCCTCTCTTACAAGAGCTTATTAATTATGTATTTATTATGAATTTTTTTCTTGGGGGTCTTCTTAAAACCATACATTATCTCTTTTGGAGAGGGATTTCTTTCTACAAAATTTTCTTTTTTATTTTACTTATGAGAGATCTTTTGTACATGTGTACGTAACAAGGATTTATTTCTGGTACCTATTTTCCATTTTAAGTAGCACACAAGAGTAGGGGTTGTGTTAGTGAGAATATATGTTACATCAACTAACTAGTTTACCTCCTAGTTAAGTTTACTTAAGAAATTTTTAATCTATTTAGTTCTTGTGTTGCAAATCATATAATCATGATCCTTGTCATGATCTTAAGTTTCCCTTTATGTTCACTTTTCGTATACAAGAAAGTCATCTCATGTACATTATGTATCATCATCATATGATTTTTTCATCCTATACTAAAGCATTCATTCATTTCCACTCTCTTATGTGTGCGTACACACACACACACACACACACACACACACACACACACACACACACACACACACACACACACACACACACACACACACACACACACACACACACACACACACACACACACACACACACACACACACACACACACACACACACACACACACACACACACACACACACACAGTCTATTGATAATTTTTTTCATAAAACTAATAATAACTCATGTAGAGCTTATAATTAAAAACTAGTTATTTGGAAAGTTTATTACTTTATTATTGTCTAAGATACATGTTAAAATTTCAATAATTTTGGAAAGTTATCTCTAATTACTTAAAATTATATATTCAACTTGAAAACTGAGCTAAACATTTTTTGTTTTCAATATTGATGAAAATGAGATAAAAAAGAACTATTAGATAACTGAGAGTGTAGGGGGGGAGAGCGGATTAAAATAAGTTATAACTAGTTAATCCTATAGACCTTAAAAACACTTTTCACCAACTTAGACTTCTTAAACTTTTAGATCATTAACTTGGTAACCAAATCTAGCATAATAATTCAAACTGGCATAAACTTTGCATCAAACTATCAACTTAACATCCCTCACTATACCAAGTATCAAAGTAATCATCCAACTTATACTGAGTTTCAACATTAAACAATTACCATGAAATAAATATGCAACACAATAAGTATTCATATATTTTGACACAAGTATTTAACGTGGAACCCCCGTAAAGGGAAAAACCACTTGGAAACCAGAAACCCAAATATTTTCACTCTTTTGAAGTGAGCTCTCTTAGGTGCCAACCTTGTTAAATTTTACATACACATTATTAATGCAACCTTGTTAGAGGATTTACACCAAAGATTATCTAGACCTTATCACACCTTGAAATTTATAATGAGTTTCCTACTCTAAAGGACTTACAAATCATTCAAAATAATACTACCATATAGGATTTCAAAAGACTATTAGGTCCACATAGATAAGAGATTTTTCTTCTACAATGTAAGAAATTAACAATGAAATGATCTGTTAGGTTTCAACACTACCTTGCTTGTTCAAATCTGTACTTCACTCAATCTCTTTCTTCTAATCCCCTTCTAGATAATTCACACACTTCACACTTCAACTTAGCACTTTGTTTTCTTGATCTTCACAATGTTGTTCTTCTTTGTTTACCTTATTCTTTCATTAACTTGATCAACTTCAATCAACAACATCAACAATATTAAACATCGCGTTTCACCGCTTAAATATAAATATTTTTCCATTCCTTTAAAATTTTCTAGGTTCTTTCACTTAATCACAACTATTAGATCTTCACCAGCTTTAGATTTGTTGAATCTAGATGCTCAGGGAATATACTTTCACATTGAACTTTGTGCTCCATTTCAAATTGATAAATTGTCTCCATTAGATCTTCTTTGAATTTCACCAGCCCTTGATCTCATAATTAAATTCATCCTTATCCTTGAAACTTCTTGAACATTCTTAATTTTCATCAAAAATTGACCTCAGATTAATTCTTTGCTAAACTTGTTCTTACTGTTCATGCTCGGTAACATTACATCTTGCTCAACCAATACTAGACTCTACTAACACTCAGTTAACACTATGCATTGTTCACTTCTTTATCAGGTGCTTAGTGAAAAATGTAGTAACTCAATTAATACTATATTCATTCATTCACCAACCAAACTATCTTGCTTATACATGATTTCATAACTTTTCTCATATGTTGAAGATCGTGTCAAACAATTGAATCAACATTATACTGCCAGAGTCTAAATCATTCAAATATCCAATGAATACTATACACTTATCAACACTTACATCATCATACTTTCTTCAAATCCTTTTCATCAACCAAATGATATGGCAATCTACTAAATAAGCATAATGTCTAACCAATTAAGGCTTGATATCAATGTCAACATAACAACTGATATGACCCTTTCACATACATTAACAATATTATTAGTTGCGGATAATAATCTCCCCCTTTGGCATTGATCGTAACACATAAAGATATAAGATATTATATTACATAACAATACATTATGGAATATCAAATGTATGTATTGGTAACACATCTTCAACTCTTTGACTTTATTCAAGTTCTCTACAACAAGTTCATAAGTTCCAACTTGGTGTCCACTATGACAATGTCTCCCTGTTTGGGTGTACTTCATTTATTTAGCAACATCTTGAATATTCCCGACTCTCCTCTTTGACAAAATTCTTGGAATCACTGTATTTAAACTTATCTTCTTCATTCTTACTCATCTCCACTCTGTATTGATTCTTCTCCTTATTGCTTTTCTACTTCATTGCTTCTCTCCCCCTTTGACAACAATGCCAAAGGTAAAAAAAAGTTCCAATTAGAAACTTCTAAAACCTTATAACTTGCATATACTTATTTTATTAGCTTCATTACAATCACTTTCACAAATTCAGGAAATAGTCCCTTAAGAGTGAACTTTTGCATCAACTCTAGAAATATATATCTAATCATCCATGAATTAATCCAACATACATCCTTCCTAGATAGGGGAAGGACCTCTAACTTACCTTTCAAATACTCAAAAGCATCCTTAGGCATTTTCTTTGTGAATATATCTACAATTTTCTCCTTAGACTTTATATACTCCAATCTTACTTGATTCTCTTATACTTTCTCCTACAAATAATGAAACTTGGCAAATATATGATTGGTTTTTTCACACATCATAGGATTCTTGGATATGTTTATTGCACTTGAGTTATCACAATAGACAGTAAAAAGATCAGTAATTTCTTCTTGCATTCCTTCCAACAATTTCTTCATCCAAACTATGTTTGAACATTTAATAGAAACAACAACATACTTAGCTTCAGCTATAGACTATGATTTATAACTCTATTTCTTTCTCAACCATGTAATCAATCTTTCTCCTTAAAAGAAAGCTCCACCATTAATGCTTTTTCTATCATCAACATTACCAACCCAATCAACATTAGTGTAAACTCTAAGTCTAAAATTACCTTCTTGCTTGTACCACAATCCATAGTGTTCTATTCCTTTTAGGCATCTGATGTAGGGGGCTCCCCTTAATACCATAAACTCATAACACAAACATAGAAATAACATAAAATGTGAGAACAAAATGTGGACTTCTTATTTTCATCACAAATGTGGAATTATAGAATTCATAAGTAAAATATGCTAACCCACATGGGCGCCTTCATTACAACAATCTGAGACAAGCTGCCAACTATCACCTAGAGCTGTCCAAGACAATGTTCGAGCCTTTCTTAAATAGGCAATTTTATGCTACCCGAGAAGGGTCTAGATGCTCAAACCTGATACTTAGGGCCGAAATACCCTAACAATACACATAGAGTTGGCCAAATACATCTTTGACAAATTATTTTAGAAATTTTGATAGCCCAACTTCTAAAGGCCATAACTCACGAACCATTGCTCTGATTGGCTATTATAACCACTTTTCAGAAATGCCAGCTCCTAATCTACAACTTAGAACCATGGTAGTGTTCTTCTATCAAGTTTTTGGACCTCATCTAGGCACTTTAAGGCCTCCAAAGGTGAGCTTGAACATTTTTCAACAAAATTTTCCACCAAAAATCTGCAATAACTTCTTTGATACTTATGCTTGAGCAATGAGATTTTTATGGTAGACTTAAAACTTTAAAATGAACCTTCCTATAGAAAATGAGAACATTCTGAGCTTATATGACAAACTTATTAAAAATAGCAAGTTCCCATAAGTAGTAAACCACCCTATCTACTAGTCCTTATTAAAGTAGAAAAGACTAAAATACAATTTTTTTTTGGGTGATGCAAGATTGCTCTTACACCTAGGATGCTCCTGCATTAGCATTTGAATATCCATTTAATTGTAGTCATGGGTGTTTACTTAGGATTAGAGGAAAACCTTGCAACAATACCAATTGCATGTGCAATATTAGGTCTACTATGTACAACATATTGTAAGTTTCGATCATTGATCTATATTGTGTCTCATTCTCTTTAGCACTAGTGTCTTTCTTAGATAATTTTCATCTAGTGAACATAGGTGTGCCAATTGGCCTTGAATCATCCATACCAAATGTCTTCGAGATCTCCTTAGTATACTTAGACTGAGTCACATATATACCACCTTCTGTTTGATGAACTTGAAAACCAATGAAAAATTTATCCTCACCAAACATAGACATCTCAAACTCCTCAATTATTTGATTAATGAATGATTTTTATAGCAATTTATCACCACCAAATATTATATCATCTATAAATGTTTCAACAATTAGTAAGTTGTTTTTAGCTTCACTTTTAAAGTACAAGTTATTGTTCTCACTTGTTCTAACAAATCCAATAGTGATCAAATTTGAATGCAACCTTTCATACCATGCTCTTGGTGCTTGTTTTAGTTCATACAGCTTCACAAATCATTCAAGTTGTTCAATGTATACCTCTTCCTCTAGTATTTCATTCAAGAATGCAGGCTTACTATCCATTTGATAGACTTCAAATCTCTTGTAAGTTTCATATTCCAACAATGTTTTCACTCATTCCAATCTTTCTACATGTGCAAATGTTTCACCATAATCAATTCCTTCTTTTTAGGCATAACCTTTGCAAACTAATATGGTGTGGTTCCTCACAAATTCTATATTCTCATTCAATTTGTTCTTAAAAATCCACTTGGTTCCAATTACATTATTGTCAATGGGTCTCAGTACCAATGTCCATTTTTTCCTTCTTAACTTGGTCTATTTCTTCATTCGTGACATTGATCCAATTTTTATTATCAAGTGGATTTTTCACAGTTCTTGTCTCAAACTCATCAATCAAAAAATTATTATCTTTTAATTCACTTCTTGTCATGAATCCAACACTATTATCTCTAATGATTTGTTTTAGTGAATGGTTCTTTCTCACATACTTTACTAGGACATGTTCAACTCCATGATCTCCAACATTATCATTGCTTGGTTGGGGCTCAACATCATGCTTAGGTTGTTCTATTTGTGGCTTGAATAATGCAGACTGTTGCACAATGTCTTTTTGATGTTGCTTGGGTACTATACTAGGTTCAACTTCATATATATATATTCAAACTTCTTGGTGTAAATATGTATTTACTATTTAAACTTACTTAAGTTTACTTAGGTTAATGCATTATTTTATTATTTTATTTTATGAGACACTTAGGAGTTTGTCTGCCTTTTTGAGTTGTCATGTTGACAACACAAAAGTACACAACTCTAATTCAGCACATGGTGCCTATAACATTGGAGTTTGCATCATTCGCTGAGTTGTCATGATGACAACATAGTTATTCACACTTCTTTTTTAGCACATGTTGTCTACAATACTGATTTGCATGTTACACCCTTGTAGGCTTATCCTCTCATCATCACACTTACTTCCGTGCTTAATGGAGGATAACCCATATTTGGTGGACATGTGCCTGGCTATATGACTTATCATGTAGTTCATTCTTAGGCATTCTAGATGTATCTTAGAGGCCTTTATATATAGGCACTCCTAGTGCACTCTTATGCATATTGAATTGAATATATTATTATTCTGATCATACTCCTTTCTAGTCTACAGTTGTGCTTGTATTTGAGTTCTTAGTTCTTGAGTGAATTTTTCCTAAAGGCAAATTCTTACAAAACTTCTTGTAATAATCAGGTTGCTTTTTTCTCTGCTCAACATTCTTATCTACAAACTCATCAATTCTAACATTTTCACTTTTAATCATAGCATTAGTATCTTTATTCAAACACTTGTAAGCCCTTGATCCTAGTAGAGTAACCTAGGATATACCTTCATCGCCTTTTGAATCAAACTTCACATTCCTTGCATCTTTATGAATATAAAACCTATTTCCAAATATTTTAAAATAACTTACATTTGGTGTATGACCATACCAAAGTTCATATAGTGTCTTGCTTATTCCTTTATTTAATTGAACTCAATTGAGAGTATATACAATAGTTCTTATAGCTTCTCCCCAACACATTTGTGCAAATCCCTTTTCAATTAGTAGTCTTCTAGCACAATCAACAATCAATTTGTTTCTTCTTTTTGCAATCCCATTATGCTACAATGTCATTAATATAGATAGTTGTCTCTTAATTTCATTCTCAATATAAAAGTTAGTGAATTTATCAAACATAAACTCACCACCTCTATCAGATCTTAGACATTTCAATTATTTATCAATTTTTTTTTCAACTCTAGCTTTATACCACTTGAACATTTGAAAAATATCAAATTTTAATTTTAAAAACATAACTATCATCGTTCTAGAATAATCATCAACAAATAGTATGAAATACCTATCTTCATAGTAGCTCTCAACTCTCATTGGACTACACAAATCAGTATGAACTAACTCTATAATTTCATTAGTTGAATGTATCTTGCTTGAAAACCTAGACTTAGTCATCTTATTGAGTTAACTTTTCTTGCACATAGCATTATCAAGTTTATGTAGATTTAGTAAACCTCCCACTTTCTTCTTTCTTCTACTTTGACCATATTCTCAAAGTTAACATGACACAGTTTCTTATGTCACAACCATACATCTTAAACTTTTGTAAACAAACATGTACTAATAATAGGATCCGAGTAAAATAGATTACCTCTTGTTTGCTCACCAATACCATTCAACTTTCCATCATCATTATAGATATTTAATTTTTTGTTCTGAAATTCTAGCTTATGACATATATTATTAAACTATGCAACACTCAAAAAATTATACTTTAGTCCTTGAACTCAATATGCATCCTCACATTTTATTTTATCATTTAACATCAATAAAACTTTACCTTTCACAAGATATGGGACATCATTTCTAAGTTTAACAATTCCACCTTCATACTCTTCTAGCTTATCAAACTTACTAATATCACAAGTCATGTGATGTGGACATCTTCTATCAATAACCCATGTATCACTTTTACTAACATAATAATAAGGGATTTTTTCCCCTCATACCTTTCCTCATAAGGAACTTCTTTAACAACAATATATACCACTTCCACTCCTTTTTCTCATCATCAATGTCCAACTCAGTGTGCTCTTCCTCAACAATATAGCATGACTTATTCCCTTTGTCCTTGTAGCCCTTGTTCTTTTTTATATTTGTGCTCCTTGTCATTTTTGTCACTCCTATTATTGTTAGGACATCTAGCAGTAGTATGAATAATCTTGTTGCATTTAAAACATAATCTAGAGGTAGTTTACCTTTGAATTTTCTTTTACCTCTTAGTATCCTCCTTGTCAATAGTGCTTCAATCTCATCTATATCTTCCTCTGAATCTAAATCTCTTTCATCCTTACTTCTATTTTCTTTCTTTGAACTTCCAATGGTTAATGATGACTTGAAAATATTCTCAATCTTAGACACACTATTATCAAAGTTACTTAATTCAAATGTAGTCAAATGACCAACTAAACCATCAAGAGTAAGATCATTACCCAACATAGCTCTGAATTCTTGAATAGAAGATACTCTTATAAAAATAAATAGGCAACAATGTTATGAGAACTTTACTTACAACTTCTTCAATACTAATGAATCCTTATTAAACTTTGATATCACTCACAACTTCCTTGATTCAGTTCACATACTAAACACTATTTTTATCCTTCTTTCATTCTCATCTCATCATATTTGTCTCTTAGATTTTTTTCTCTGACTCTCAATAAATTTTGATCTCCACCATGCAAAAGTATTGTATCACATTTCCTTAATAGGAGCACAATCTTTGACATCATCAAACTCAACATCATTTAGTGTAGAAGCATTCTCAATCATAAGACTGTTATTTTATTTCTTTTGGTTCTCTCATCAACTGTCATGGGAGGATTGGGAGGTATGTATTAGATATCCAAATAATATAGTGCATTATCTCTAATCCTAGATAGATAAAGCCTCATCCTACATTTCCATGAGGAGAAATTCTCCTTGTTTATCTTTGATACCTCTCTCTTATACATCTTCAAATCTTAACATTAAGTTCCTTCAAACTTCTTCCTTAAAGTACTCATTTTTGATACCAATTCTTAGATAATTAAGGGAGGGGTTGGGGGTGGAAGGGTGGGAGGGGAGAATCAATTATAACCAATTATTCTTCAAGTCTTAAAAATAATTTTCACTAACTTAAACTTCTTAAAATTTTAGATCATTAACTCGGTAACCCAATCTAACAACATAATTCAAACTGATATAAACTTTGCATCAAACTATCAACCTAATATCCCTTACTATACTAAGCATCAGAGTAATCATCCAACTTATACCTATATGCCTAAAATGTGGACACACTTCTATGAGTCATTATATTCAAGATTTCTAAAAAATGAGGTCTCGAATGGCGACTCATAGCTCCCTATTCATGGGGTGCAGGGGTTTGTAATGGAGGCCCTTAGTCTGACCTAGTTTGTGCCCATGAAAGTACACCACGAAACAAGAGATTCAATGATATAATATGCATGCAAATGGAAATGAAAAACTAATCTAAATGATAACAATGCAAAACAATGCAAGAAATGAAATCTAATCTATGAAAAGAAATAACAATGCAGATCTAATCTATGAAAGCAAGATCTAATCTATCAATGCAAGATCTAAGCTAACATGAAAATCAAAGTATGGATCATGATGATAGAAGCCATGCATGCAAGAGAGAATGAGACAAGAAGATAGAAGTTCTCCACAAAATTTTTAATATTCAAAACTCCTTCAAAAATCATTCTCCAAACCTGCAACATAACAATAGCATAATAATGGGTGTCTCTAAAATGAGGAGAAGGCTCTCCCTTATAAAGAAGATTGGACGATCTAGATTGAGAGGAAAAAGATTTAATCAAGGGTGGAGAAATAATGATCCATGTGAACTAAAGATCCACCAATGAGAAAAGTGGAGTGGTTGAGAAGAAAGTGGAGCAAGGATGAAGATAAATCCCATATTAAGTGTAGATAAAAGATTTATTTAATTTTTTATTTGTTTTAACTCCTTTTTCATCAAAAAGAGATTTAAGTGGGATATTTTATTTAATTAAAAGGGAGCAAGTTCTTTTAATTAAATAGGAAATATTTAATCAAATTAAAAGAGGGTTTTCTTTAATTAATTAAATGTACATGAATTATTTAATTAAAAGAGAGGTTTTCTTTTAATTAAATGGAGACTTATTTTATTTAATTAAAAGAGAGCAAGTTCTTTTAATTAAATAAGAAATATTTAATTAAATTAAAAGAAATATTTTTCTCTTAATTAATTAAATGTGGATGAACTATTTAATTAAAAGAGAGGTTTTCTTTTAATTAAATGAGGACTTATTTTATTTAATTAAAAGAGAGCAAGTTCTTTTAATTAAATAAGAAAGATTTAATTAAATTAAAAGAGAGGTTTTTCTCCTAATTAATTAAATGTGAATGAACTATTTAATTAAAAGAGAGGTTTTCTTTTAATTAAACGAGGACTTATTTTATTTAATTAAAAGAGAGCAAGTTCTTTTAATTAAATAAGACTTAGGATAAAATGATCAACCTTAGAAATAAAACAAATTGAATTTGATCAAGGAAATTGATTTGAATTGATTTAATAAAATATTACACACCATTGATTTAGGAAATTTGATAAATTGATAAATTGAATAATGGGGGGCCATAGTCTAGGTGACCATTTTAGGGTGCATACAATACCAAGTTGTAACATCAAACATTTAACATGCAATAAACATGAAACACAATAAACATTCACACATTTTGACACAAGTATTTAAAATGAAATTTGTATAAAGGAAAAAACCACCTAGGAAACAACAACATAAATATTTTCACTCTTACGAAGTGAGCTTTGTTAGGAGTCAAACTTATTAAAGGTTACATACACATTATTAATGTGACCTTATTAGAGGATTTACATCAAATATCATCTAGACCTTATCACTAATTGAATTTTCTGAAGATTAGCCTACTTTAAAGGACTTACAAAACATTCAAAAGAATGCTACCATATAGGATTTCAAAAGACTGTTAGGTCCACTTAGTTAAGAGATTTTTCAGCTACAATGGTATGAAAGTAACAATGAAATAATATATTAGGTTTTAACACTACCTTGCTTGTTTAGATCTTTGCTTCGCTCAATCTCTTTCTTCTAAGCCCTTTTTGGCTGATTCACACACTTCACACTTCAATTGTAACGCCCCAATCAGGAACCCAAGATAAATAACCTACCATGATTCAATGTTTACTGAACTATTTAAAAAAAAGTTTATACAATATCAAGATAAAAATGTGGAAATAATATACACATACACATCATTTACCCAAACACAATTTCATTCTTCAAGGGTTCCTTTTGTTGGATACAATTGATTAATTGTGTATTGTCTTTGATGTTACACAAATGTCATATCATTATTAGTCAGTACATGCTGAGCTCACTTGGGTAGTGAAGATAATTTTTTGTGTTTACTAAGTGTTCTTGTGTTTGCCTAGTTCAGAAGGCAATTTCTACCGAGTAAACTTGGGCATCAAAGAAAAGTTTACAAAAGATGAGTGTCAATCGAGCTCACTCAGTTAATGAAGGAAATGTTGGATGGAACCAGTGTTAACCGAGCTCACTTGGTAACCAAAGGATCTTCACAAATATGTAGTGTTAATCGAGTTCACTTGGTTAACATAGGAAAACTGTTTTTGAGTTAGTGTATACTGAGTAGGGTTGGCTAACAAAGAATTTTCTTATTTTGGCATATTGAGTTTAATTAATTTATCTATTGGTTCTAGCTGAATGAGGTGATGAATATAAGTAATTCGAAGTTGTATATGAACCAACTTGACAATATGAATGATATAAGTATAAGGTCAAGTTGAGAATTTAAAAGTGTATAAGAGTGTGAATGCATGAAAGATTTTGAAGATCTAATGGTGCAACAAGGAAGTGAACCAAAAGGATAAGCAAAATATCCTTGTCATGACGAAAATATATATTCGATCAGGAAGGATCAAGTACAAGCCAGAATAGAGATCTCTAATAAGCAAGTTAGTTGCATTAGAAATTAGGTCATCTCATTGTTACTTTCTAACCATTGTAGCAGTGATCTAAATCTCTCAACATAGTTGTCTTAACAACTATTTGTAAAACCTTTAACAAGGTGGCAATTCTATTGAATTGTCTAAAGATCTCTAATAAGGCCACTCCTAATAGAGTGATTAAATCCTTTAATAGGGTCACACCTAATAGTGTGTTCTATAACCTTTAACAGGGTTGGCTCCTAATAGGGCTCACTTCAGGAGAGTGAAAATAGTAACTAGTTATAATTGGTAGTTTTTCCAAATTGAGTTTTCATGTTAAATCCCAATGTTAATTGTGTTCATATTATTTTCTTTTATGTGTTTACATCTAAGTATAATGGTAATCACATATAACATCTAAGATTTGCATATTATGTACTTACTAAACATATTCAGTATTTACCAAGTTACAACATTTTATGTGTATTTGCTAAGTATCAATAGTATTCAGTTTTCAGAGTTTATTTTGTACTGACATCTAAAGGGATCTAGGATTTATTTTAGTGGTAACTAATTCAACCCTCCCCTCTCAGTTAATCCTCTTATATTTCCAACACCTTTATGTTGAGTCATTTTTAAAAAATGTTTTAATTAATTAGTTTTAATCTTAAGCGCAATGTTCCATGATCATAAATGAATAAAAAATACATAAATATAGATGATATGATAAAGAACATCTAGATAAAAATATCTATTACACATCTCATAGGGTATGTAATAATAAATACAAATACATAAAATATAATACACTAATCCCATAGGATCTGAAAATACAAGATACATAAATAAATCTAGATGCAACATCTGAATAAAAGTTTCTAAGACAAGAACAAGAATGATAATGATATAACTGCATCAATGAACATCCAACATTTGTCAAAATAAGGGGGACCCAAATGGTAAGAATGTCACTACCTCCCGACCGCATGGTCACCTAGTTAGGCTTCCACTCCCGCTACATGGGGAAGATAATGAACAATCCACAAATGGCTAATCAATCATAAAAATTTCCTAGGAAATGAATCCTAATAGCCAAAACTACCTCAAGGGTAACAAAAACTACTCAAGAAGAAGAGATAATCTAAATAGAAAGGAAACTCATTTCAATACCAACATCACACACCAAGTCAACATCCAAATACCAAATACAATACAATATCAAATCAAGATAAAGTCAATGAAATGTATCTACCTTAAGTCAAATGCCACATGTCTAAGAATAATAATCAACAGATAACAACCATCATCAATAAGAGTAAATCACCAAAAATAAGAACATCCAACAATAAGTACACTAATAAATAGTTGACACTCATCAATAAAAGTCAACTGTCAACAGTGAATGACATCCAATCAATAAGTAACAACTCACAATAAATACACCATCAAAAGTAATATCCAACAAGTACACTACTAGAGACAAATATAAAAAAATTATGAAGGAGAATCAGAGTACATACTAGGAAGTGTCATCACATGGTCAACTACTTGAGTTACCTTGGATTGGTCTCTCATTAGATCTCAAACTCTCAAATGTTGAGTTACCCTGGACTAGTCACTCTGGACCCTAGACCCTCAACATGACACATGAAAAACAAGAATACACTCTCATGAAGAGGAGGAAAACTAGTCATACCTCTCACTAGGTATTATCCCATTCCTATCCTTAGCCTATACAAGCGCTCAAGACATGGGCGAGGCAATATATTTAACTTATCTTTTTGATGTGTTCCTAAATAGTTTAATTAACTATGTTATCATTTGTTACACAACTTACAATGATTTACCCTAGTAGCCACTTTGGGCCCTAGCCTCCATTGCAAGTCATTCCCATAGACATGCACCTAGACTACTTTCCTAAAACTCACAAACCATAATTGTGTCCCATACCAAAAACGTAATATTGATTGAATTCAATTCCTTAACAAGCAACTTGACAATAACATTTGTTCTCAAAACCCAAGTTCTCATAAATGCTCATAAAAAAAAATCTTATAAAAAAAATCTCAATTTGAATCATAAAATACATCATAACATCTACTCAAATAATCATGAAAGAAATTTCAAAAATGCTTCCGTTGCACATTCTAACTTGACCAACTAAGCAACCCACAAGGAAAACCATCACGGAAATAAACATCACAAGGCTATAAATATAATATAAGAAAACACATAATTTTTAGCCATATGATTTGATTCCTTCAATTTCTCTTGTTTAGTTTGGGTCATAAAGATGTGTTTAGAAATAAAGTAAGAATATACATGTTAATATAAATTTTTATACTAATATTATTATTTAAATCAATAAGTATTTAAATGTCAAATCTCTTTGTACATATAAAATATCATTCAATATTTTCATGTTATTAATTTAAATAATCTTAAATCATAAATGATTCCATTAATAACGTAAATGTAGATATTATTAGACTAAATATTAATATCAATTTCATTTTAAAAATATTACTTTGACTTCATATTTATGTCTAATATTAATATTTACTTTTCCTTTAATTCATAATGCAACTAGAGATAACTCAAACTTGAAATTATAATTTTAATTAAGTTATCTATGATTAATCTCATAATATTATATTTTAATAACTAAATGATTATATAGTGAACTCCACTATAACTTTTCTTACAATTTATAATTAAATCACAATTATATATTTATTAATTTACAATTCCACTTGCATTAATAAATATATAATAAGTTATATCCCACTAAGAGTTTTAAAAGTAATTTATATTAAAAGCTCACTTATAATAAAATAAATAATATTTATTTATTTAATTTTTAAAATAAATAAATAATATTTTTAAATTTTAAATTTTTTTTTGAAATTAATAATATTAATCATAATTCTTTAAACAAAGCAATCTGTAATTTCTTATTTCATATAATATAAATACAAGGCTTCGACCATTTACCGATAAAAAAATAAAAAAATAATTTTAATTAAAAAAATAAATAGAAAAATTAAATTAAATTTTTTATTAAATAAAAATAAATATACAATCAGTATTTTCATATGCCTTTAACATTTCAAATCTTTTAAGCATAATATACTTACTTTTCTATCATTAGTATATTTGTTTTTGCATGCATGTGTAAGTTTAATTACAACATGCTTTCCTCTCAATTACTCCTTTTTCAATAAACTTTGCAACCAAATTATTTTAGATATAAGAAGAATGCTTATCTTTATTTAAAAAATTCACGATAATCACATGGTTTTAATGCCAAATTTAAAGTTGAAAACCTAATTGTTCAATTTGTTGTTTTCTTCCAATTTTCTATAATCAAATTTTCTCTATATTAGAAAGGGTTTCAAAATAATACAATCATAATAATTTTCTAATTTTTTTCTACAATTTTCCTAAGTCAAGTTTTATTGATTAATAAGTTTTCATTTTCAAAACCTATAGCATAATTGTTTATCCAGAATCAATATAATAAATTAATAAGCATTATGCAAGCACTAAGGAAGACACAAAGTAGACAAATCTTTCTATAAAATTATAAAAGGGGTTTTCACACTCTACCTCAAAACCACAACTAAAATCTGAAAAAATCTGTAACCGTATGCAAAGCCAAACCCTCCAAAACTTTCAACAATTTTTTTGATCTAATTCCAAATTTTGCTCCCAAAAACCTGTGTCCCTCAAATAAACTACAAACCCTCTAATAAAGAACCATAACCCTAAATAGGGTTTTTGTTATCCAATATTTCAAAAGCCACTAATTTTATTCTATTGGTGTAAATATGTATTTACTATTTACATTTACTTAAGTTTACTTAGGTTAATGCATTATTTTATTATTTTGCATTATTTAATTATTTTATTTTGTGACACACTTATGAGTTTGCGCACCTTTTTGAGTTGTCATGTTAACAACATAGAAGTACGCAACTCTATTTCAACACATGGTGTCTACAATACTAGAGTTTGCATCATTCACTGAGTTGTCATGTAGACAACATAGTTATTCACACTCCCTTTTTAGCAAATGTTGTCTACAACACTGACTTGTGTGTTACACTTTTGTAGGCTTATCCTCTCATCATCACACTTACTTCCGTGCTTAATAGAGGATAACCCATATCTGGTGGACATGTGCCTAGTTGTATGACTTATCATGTAGCTGATTTCAAGGCATCCTAGATGCATCTCAGAGGCCTTTATATACAAGCACTCCTAGTGTACTTTTATAAGGCATATTGAATGAATATATCATCATTCTGATCATACTCTCTCTTTCTGGTCTATAGTTGTGCTTGTGTTTGAGTTCTTAGTTCCTAGGTGAATTTTTTTCTAAGGCAAATTCTTACATGGTATCAGAGCTATACCAAATTTTTACATGGTATCAGAGCTCTTGGAGAATCTCTCTTCACAAAGCTATTCAAGACCATATTGTTGTTAGAAATATTTAGTAAATGATAAGTTACTGAGAGGGGAGGGGTGAATCAGTAACTTTAAATTCTTCTTTTGAATTAGTCACAAACCAATCTATGCTACTATATGCATTAATACTAAAAGCTAAAACATTCATCACACAAAAGAACACAATATTTTGGTGACTCATAAACCTTCCAAATAGAAAGTAAAAATGGGGTGGAGATGATACCCACAAAACTTCAATACTGCAGCATAAAGTTGGCCTGTTAAAGCTTACATTGACCACTTCTGGTGATCTACCCTGTTAGGAGCACAAAGGACTGCTAGCTCCACCTTGTTAGAGGATTTACAAACATACAATGAAGTATGCACTTGGTTAAGAGATTTGTACAAAGACTGTTAAGTCTACCTTGTTAGAGAATTTAGAAAACTAATTCACATGTTAAGATGAAGCAATGAATTTGCTTATAATTGATTGCTGATAAGATCCTTTATGCACTGATCACCTTATGTGATAGATATAACTTTTCTGCCTCTGTATTGACCTTGTTGTATTCCTTGAACTGCTGCTAATAATCTTTCGCATATACTTCTCATTACTTTGCTATTTCTTCCATGCATGTGATATCTTACAATACCCCTTACATATATACCTTTCAAATTTACAAAACTGCAAGGTCGGCCAAAACATAAGTGAACAAATACATTACAAAGTTGGCCCAATAGTAAATAACTCGAGTTCACTGAACTGACTAGATGACCTTCTGATACACGATGTTCACTGCATTACTCAACATCGTCATGTACTTGGTAGAAGTGAAGGCTTGATCCATACTAATCACTCGATGTAGTGTCACTCGGTAGATACTGAGTTTACCTTGCTTCACTCGGTAAACACTAATTCTTCCATTGCTTGATTTACACAAAATTTGCATGACACAAGCTTACTGCTCAGTAGACATTGCTGATCTTCATATTGCTTGTATTCACTCGGTAGTCACTATCTGCTCGGTGTAAATTGCTGAACTCTTTCAAAGCTTGGTTAACACTGGAATGCTCAGTGAGAGTAGAGAATTAAGTGTTGAGCTCGGTAGCTATATTGATATGGATAAGTGTTGTCACTAATGGCAATACTAACTTAATGTCAACACTTGTTGCTTCAACACCTCAGCCCGAATCCAAAGTATCCCAAAAATTGGGAGTGTCTAGAACTAGATCTGACCTCACCATTACATCTAGAACGTTGATTCGGTGAAAATCGGCTATAAAGTTGTCTACCCTAGACATAGTCAAAATTGAGACAATTTTTTTTGCAAATCGACACCCGAAGGACTGATTTGTAGAATTGGTATGACCATTTTAGATATGTACATTTAATTTTCAGATCTACATTTTTTTCATTTGCATCTTTGCTATTTTTTTTGGATTTGCATTATTTTTCAAATTTTTTTTGGCCATCGGGCCATAGGAGATATTTTTTGCAGGTGAAGATTGAAGCTTGTTGGTGCAAATCTAATATTTGCATCACATTCAGAAGGTCAAGAAACCCTCAAATCAGATTTTGTTTCATCCAAATTGGACATCTGAGGCAAAATCTAGAGCCATTTGATTTTTGGAAGCGTGACAGAGACAATTCAGAAAAAATAACAGCAATAGCGATTTTCAAACAACAATATGTTCGTCATACAGACTCCTTTTTGCGAGCAATTTTCTTTTATTTTGCAGTAGACTTTCATGATCTACACATTGGTGCAGGTGGTTTGAAATCTTTGTTCTTGAATTTTTCTACAATTCGCAAATCTTGATTTTTGCCATTTCAAATGCTTAGTACGGGCTCATCTGGACACATAATCAAGTTTCATTTTTTTTGAAAGTGCATTTTTTTTGTTTACTTTCTAGATCTATAATCATATTATAGATTCTGTGGACAGAAATACTGCTTTTAGAAATAGGTCCTAAATTGGCAAGTGGCTACCAAGTGCCTAAATCATACATTTGGGGGGTGGGGGGGGGGTTTCTTTGATTTGTTTTGCATCTTTGGGGGTTACATTAGTCCATCATGGAAGAGGAAGATTTGATTTTCTTGACACCAAACAACTATCAAGAATAGAGTCAATTGGCTATCAAATATCTCAGTCAGCACAATGCACTACCATATGCAAGAGGACTTACACATGATATTGAGACCTTTTCCTTCATTAGTAATGTTCTCTTTCTACATACAGATATGGAGGTTTTGGATTCACTTATTGACCTTAAGGCAACTGATCCATATGTTCATTGGATGCATCTTTGGGAGACGTATGTAGATCCAGACATTCCTCCATTTCCCAAAGATCTTCTACCTCCAATTGTAGCTGCATCCTTTCTAGAGGAAATCACACCTCCAAATGCTCCTGTTGCTCCTATTGATCCTATTTCAGCCATAGATGCTTTGGATTTAGTGCAACAGGACCCTTTATATCTTCCTACTTTACCTTCATGTGATGACTTCCTTCTAGACATTGCAGTGCTATTCCCGGAGTCTCACATTGAAGATATGGGAGGCATCCTCAATGATATTCGTCTTCTTTTTGAGGTGAATTCTTGATCTATTGCCGCAGCGACAGATTCATGTACTTCACCACAACAGGGTACACTTTGTCTTCCAGTTCCAACCTCAGGTGATGACTTCTTAGCAGACATTTCAGGTTTGTTCGTGAAGTCACACATAGCCAATTTTGGAGACTTCTTTGATGTTATACTGCTTCTCTTTGATGAGGACGATCCTTCTATAGTTGTTGTGAGGGCTCACTCTAACCCTAATGTCCATTCTCTACATGATCAGTCTTCACAAGTTGGTGTGATTATGGATCCTTATGTACAATATTTGTCAGAGGTCTCTTTGTCAATTGAGGAGACAGATGGCTCATTAGGACAAGTTCAATAGACATCCTTGCCAGATCTGTATTCGTTCTTTTCAGTAGTGTTGGAAGGGGTGAACATCAGTATCAACATAGGGATACTGGAGCAAGTTTCAAGACTAGCATACATCTTTAGGATTGTACCTTTGGCTTTATTTCTTCCAAAGGGGAGGAACATCATTCTGCACTCTTGGACCAACTTCTTCATCGGAGCAGCAATCACTGGTCGACATTCTTCATTTGGGGGGGGGGGACTACCTTTTCTCTCTTCCTCTTCTTTCTTATGGGGGGGACCTTTTCCTCTTATGAGGTTTTGTCTCTCTCCTTCTTCACTTTTGTATATACGGGATGTATGTCGTAATGGGGGTGTCTTGATTACTCCATCCATCCATGCATCTCTTTTTATCTCTCTTTTTGGGAGAGGGTTTTCCCATGAGGTTTTTCCTCTTTCTCTACTTTATGAGAGATTGCATTTCATTATGTACATGGGTACCTAACATGGCCTAGTAGCCGGGACTCATTATGCATTTCATCTTAGTTTTCATAAGCTTAAGGGCATTCCCCTAAGTTGCACTTAAGGGGGGGTGTTGGTGTAAATACATATTTACTATTTACACTTACTTAAGTTTACTTAGGTTAATGCATTATTTTATTATTTTATTTTGTGAGACACTTAGGAGTTTGTGCACCTTTTTGAGTTGTAATATTGACAACACATAAATACACAACTATATTTTAGCACATGGTGTCTACAACACTAGAGTTTGCATCATTCACTAAGTTGTCATGTAGACAACACAGTTATTCGCACTCCTTTTTTAGCACATGTTGTCTACAACACTGATTTGCATGTTACACCCTTGTAGGCTTATCCTCTCATCATCACACTTACTTCTGTGCTTAATGAAGGATAACCCATATCTGGTGGACATGTGCCTGGTTGTATAACTTATCATATAGCTAATTTCAAGGCATTCTAGGTGCATCTCAGAGACCTTTATATATAAACACTCCTAGTGTACTTTTATAAGGCATATTGAATGAATATATCATCATTCTGATCATACTCTCTCTTTTTGGTCTATAGTTGTGCTTGTGTTTGAGTTCTTAATTCCTGGGTGAATTTTTCCCTAAGGCAAATTCTTACATATTCAAAATATTGATATTTTAATTGTTTAATCCTTTCATGCATACTTAGAGAACTTTTTAATTAAAATATTCTTTTATTTTCATTTCCTTCACTTTATTAATTAGTGCAAGCACTATTTAAAATGTACTTTATTACTTAAATTATTAATAACAATAATTAAAGCTCATTATTTAAATGCAACTCTAATTTAATTATTAATTAAATATTTTTAATAAAGCAATATTAAATCTTTAATCTTCTTTTTATCCAACTTCTTAAATTAGGTTTTAAAATTAAATATTTTAAACTCAAGCACATATTTAATTAATTAAATATCATCAAATTTTAATTTCTCTAACCAATTTTCTAAATTAGACTTCCAAATTAAGTTGTTAAATTAAAACACATAATTAATGAGTTTTTAATTGATTAGATATTATCATATTTTAATATATTTTTTAATCATTCTCAATATTATATGATTAACGAAAAATATTATAATTAAATCATTTACTAAATAACTGACATAGTCAAATCCACATAAAAGCAACATTACTATAACAGACCAAAAGTCAAAATTAAACAACATAGACAAAGATAAACTTATAGGTTTAAAAAGGGTGGAAAGTCAGATACATATCCTCCTCAGGACAAGTAATTAGGCTATGGATGAGATTGAACCTGAACATTATCTTTCCATTCTTCCCATTGAGTTATTACGACAGGGCATGCTCATCTTTGCAATTCAGGGAAGTCAATGTCCGGTACCTGCAAATCTGTTTAAAAGATGTCAGGACAAGTAATTAGGCTATGGATGGGATTGAACCTGAACATTATCTTTCCATTCTTACCATTGAGTTATTGCGACAGGGCACACTCATCTTTGCAATTCAGGGAAGTCAATGTCTAGTACCTGCAAATCTGTTTAAAAGATGAACATGTACTTGTGTGTGTGTGTGTTAAATAGACAATGGTGGGGAGTGGTACATTGTGTAGATCCTGACTAGCAAGTGACTATGACTCCCTCCTTCAACCATATTAAGCACATCAAACATAAATGTAAAACAAACACACACACCATACACATGCAAGTATGGAGTACGTATAATAGTAAATCTTTAATATAAATAACATCATATTCTAACATGAATATCTTATCATCATGAGGACATAATAAACATCTTTCTAAGACACCATATGACATCATCATAAAAGGAATTTCATTAACTAACTAAGAGCAATTAAAACATCATTACTGCAAGTAGGAAATTGTTACAACCTGACATAATCAATTACTCAACATATCATAGTATTGTATTTCAGATATCAAATAACGGCTCATATATTTATAGAAAAGTAATATAGAACTTTAACAACTAAGTCTACAATGGTAGCAAAGGAGGGGTATTACATCAATTTAACACTTTCTTTGCTTGATCTCACAATACTTTTATGCTTGGTTTACCTTATTCTTTCATCAACTTGATTGACTTCAATCAACAACATCAACAATAATAAACATTGTGTTTTATCCCTTAAATAGAAATCTTTTGCCATTCCTTTGGAATCTTCTAGGTTTTGCTACTTAATCACAATTGTTAGATATTCATCAAGTTCAAATTAGTTGAATCTAGATGCTTGGGGAATAGACTTCCACCTTGAACTTTGTGCTCCATTTCAAATTGAAAAACCTTTTCCATTAGATCTTCTTTGAATTTCTCCAACAATTGTTTTCATAACTAATTTCATCTTTATCCTTGAAACTTCTCGAACTAATTTTTATCAAAAGTCGACCTTAAATTAATTCATTTCTAAACTTGTTCTTACTATACATGCTTGGTCACATCTTGCTTGGTTAATAGTATACTCGGCTAACACTGAAATTACTCGATTAACACTAAGTATTCTTCACTTTTTTATCAAGTGCTTGGTGACAACTATAGTAACTCAATTAATATCACATTCCTTCATTCACCAACCAAATTGTCTTTGCTTATACACGATTCCATAACTTTGCTCATATGTTGAAGATCATGTAAAACAATCAAACCAACATTATATTGTTAGAGACTAACTCATTCGAGTGCCCATTAAATACTATACACTTATCAACACTTATATTATCATACTTTTTTCAAATCCTCTTCATCAATAGAATGATATGACACTATTGAATTAGCATAATGTCTAACCAATTAAGGCTTGACATTAATGACAACATAATAGCTGATACGACTCTTTCACATACATTAACAACATTATCAGTTGGGGCTAAAAAGAACTAGATCCTTGAACAAAAGAACAACCATCTAGAAAATGTAACATTTGTACAATGACAATGGAACAAATTGAATAAACCAACCAGACGAGTCAAAAGATAAATAAATTTGCAGCCCACTTGCAACACACAACTTTGACCAGAAAGAAACAAGGAACCCTAGGACACCATTTACCTAATAAAAAAACTAAATTTGTTTGGCTCACATGTATACCTTGAGGACAATAAAGTGATAATAGATTTAGGAAGAGGTTTTTAGTTTCTGTCTTTGTACAACATTCCAAGATATATTACCACTCATCCATAGAACACAAAGATGTGAAGGGGAGTCCTCTAGCAAAGGCTCATCAGTGCACCATTAGAACAATGAAATGGTAAGGTGTAGAAGCAACGAGATGAAGTGTGCCTTCATGACTATGTTGATCCTAAATTGAAGTCAAAGGAACCACAAGTTGAACAATTGGGACAATGGGTGGTTGGGACACTCAAATAAGAATTGATTGATAACATGACTAAGACATGTCAGAAACACATTGAGCACTCAAGAAACAAAGTCTTGAGAGGGGTTGTCATCTTGAGAGAACCCCATCATCTATAAAGTTTGAAACATATATGGTCAAGTCATTATCATTGACACTTTCCATCAAGTTAAGTGCATCCTTGGAATAGAGAAGTGGACAATTCACTTCTGTGGAAAGTAAATCATTGTTGGTATTTTAAAAACGTGCCCTCACAATCAACTCGTTCAAACATGAATAAATTTGGAAATATTAATATCCACCAAAAAAACGCACCAAACAAATTAATATTGACTAAACTATGACTATTAAACCTGAATAAGATTACTGCAATAAAGAGAACAATAGCTTAAAGATACACTCTATTTCATGAAATAAGATAAAAATGTAACTAGTGTCAACTGAAAATTTCTTATTACTACCCAAAATTTGAAAGTAGGTCTATGGCTTTTCGATTTGTCTGTTCGTTACGGTAGTCGATTGTCTATTCATCTTAGAATACTGTTCGTAGTTAGAGACAAATGCAACACATTGAAACAATCTACAACTGAATTGGTAGTGAAAAAATCAAGCCGGCCAGCTCGTTTTATTTGATGTTATGTCCAAAGAAGTCCTATAAATTAAATTCTAAATTAAAACAGAGAATTTCTGTAAATAAATTCAATTGACATAGACTCTATCAATAAACTGAACCTTATGTGATATTGTTGGTGAAGACTAAAGCTTCACAATGATCGATATAATCGAGAGTAAACATTTTGTCTTGAAAACCTAAGCAAATCAATACAGTTAAATTGTTCCAATGCATTTATAAATTTACCTGCATTTTTGGGTAGCACAATACAAAAGCAATATTGCCATTACAATGGCTTTTGCAGGGGAGGTGGATATTGTCATAACAACCACCAAAAATCTGGACTTTTTGGAAAAATGGAGGCCTTTTTTTCAAGCATACCATCTTATCATAATTCAGGATGGTGACCCACACAAGACAGTGAAGGTGCCCAATGACTTTGATTATGAACTCTACAACCGCTCTGACATAACTAGGTTATTGGGCTCCAAGGCTTCTTGTATTACCTTCAAGGACACTGCCTGTCGCTGCTTTGGTTACCTCCTATCCAAAAAGAAGTATATCTACACCATTCTTGATGATTGCTTTGTAAGTATGAAATCTCAATTTGAAATTTATCTTTAATTAATTGTTATTGTAATTTTATCTTTCATCATTGAATGAAATGGGGTTTAAGAGTAGTTCAATATAATTAAAAGCTACTTTTCATCATTGAATTGAGTAGTTTAAAAGTAGTTCAATCTTCTGATATTGTTATCAGAATTGAAGTCCGTAGTTTTAGAAAAAAGCTCACTGATTCACCTTTCATGGCAATGAAAAGAATACTTGGTGTTAATTGCATTTGGGTGATATTTAGAATGATGAAACATTGGGCTTTCGAGGAAATCACCTGTTTTAATGATACTTATGTTTTCCCTATGGTTAGGCCACTTACTTACCAGCCAATTTGCAAAACCTTGAGCTTTATACATTCATTATAGAGAGTCTCTTTAGCTTATCAATTGATAAGTAGTAGATGTTATCCACCCCAAGTCAGATTGAAATATCGCTTTGTGTAATTTTAGAGCCAAATTCATTGATCTATATTTCATGAACAATCATGAACAATTGTTTACAAGAACCTATCTCTCACAAAATTGATAGAAAAAATAAAGCTATTTACATTTAAAAGATATATACTTCAATATAGTTGATATTTGAAACATCCTTTATTAGATAATGTTTAAATTTTCTACTGCTTGGTTTGGATTGCGCAACAAGGGCAAAGAGATTTCATACCAGGGAAGAGACTAAACCAGATTTTGCCAGTCTGCTCATCATGTCAACTTAGTGTTTTCTATTCTAAGAGCATTTTTAATGCAAACCCTCATTTGTTTGACTGGTACAGCCTTATTTTCTAATCTTAAATAAGAAATAGTTAATGTTTCAGTGGTTTCTGGTGACAAATTTTTGTGGCCTATTTATCCGCATGTCTTCTTTTTTTTTTTGGTTTTGTCCTTTCATATTCTTTTCTAAAGGATTTATAGTTCAGAATTAATACTATTTTTATTAAACTGTATGAGAATTGTTTTCTATCAACGTTTTTTACCACTTTATGTGAATTCACTAAAAGAAAAAAAAAATTACTTTTTAAAGCTTAATCCTGCTTTATAATTCTGAACTTTTCACGGGGTCAGTTTCAAAAGATGAATAGGGGTTGTAGTGTTCTGTATGAAACCTAATTCTCTGATTTTCAATTTCTCCCTACTTCAAAGGAATCAGATAATCTTATTTGTTCATTATATAATATTTTCCTATATGTATGTTTCAATTTGTAGGCCTTGAAAGCTTATCAAAAGGACCTTATCTGCCAATAAACTTTGATTTGTTTGGTGTGTAGTACAGATTATAAGATACTATACCCTTTTTTTTATGTTAATGCATCAGAATTAGAATCCAATTAACTTAACTGCATGAGATTGTATTTGTGTTTGTAGGTGGCCCAGGACGCAACAGGAAAAGACATAAATGTAGTGGAACAACACTTACAAAATCTGACAACGCCTTCTACACCATATTTCTTCAATACCCTTTATGATCCATACCATGAAGGCACTGATTTTGTTCGTGGGTATCCATTCAGCCTGAGGAAAGGCGTGCCCACTGCCATCTCACATGGGCTGTGGCTTAACTTTCCTGACTATGATGCACCCACACAACTTGTCAAACCATTAGAGAAGAATACCAGGTATAAAGAAGATTAAATTATATATAGATCAATGTTTTATTTAGTTTTTCAAAATTGCTTTCAACTATTAATTATAAGTCACATCTCCTTTATACTTATTCTGATGATGGATCACAGAATGTGATTTGAAATATTTATGCTAAAAAGTTACACGATCAAATCCAGAAATAATATTGCTGTAATCTAATAGATTGTAGAAATTTACTTGCTCTTATTAGAATCTCCGTATCTTAATCTTAATCTAATATGATGGGTGCTTCTCCTATATAAGTTTTTGGAATTTTTTTAAAACCCTCTTTATTTTTTATTAAAAACCATTTAGATCAATATTGACTAAATTAATATTTGACAAGAAAGCTTAACAGATGGCATAAATTGTTGGCTAAGCTGTAGTTTGTAGGAAGAGCTTACCTTTGCCGTGTTCAATAACTTGTTTGCATAAGGAAAGTTCAACCTGTCCATTGAAAAAAATGGGTTTCTCCATAAAACAACACAATTCTATAATCAAGTTTGGTCCATAAATAACACAATTCTATAATCAAGCTTGGTCCACAAATAATACAATTTTATAATTACACTTTTAGAAAAAATGTTATTTTAAGTGTTTTATTGGATTTGTTAGATTTAATGCAGTTTCTGTTGGAAATTGTAGCTACCACAGAGATCTTTATCTCTGGACATTAATACCATTATGGTCACCTTAAGCTGAAGAGGACATTTATGATAATAATTGTAATATTAAGTATTAATAGATGTGCCATACAATATGCATTAAGGCATGGAAATTCAAAGAGTTGTGTATTTGAAATATGCAGAGTCATGTCTTGGAAACTCAAGAGACCTTCTGTTGTAATGTGAAGAGTCTCTCTATGTGTTATATGTATCGCATCAAGTGAAAGACATTGTACACTTGAACATTTTATGATCAATGGTGACATTTTGTTGTGGCTGGGTTTTCTCTTCAATTTAAAAGCATTTTCCAAAGTAAATTTGTGTGTCTCTTGTATCTCTTTTGGCTATTTCGTATTGCTGTTCATCTTATTTTAGACTCTAATCTTAACACTTTCCAGCTTAGTTCAAATTTCTATATTTGAAACTAATATTGAATTGGCGTATCAAATGTATTTTGATTTTCAGATATGTGGATGCTGTTCTGACAATTCCCAAGGGGTCCCTCTATCCCATGTCTGGAGTGAACCTCGCGTTTAACAGAGAATTGATTGGCCCTGCGATGTACTTTGGGCTTATGGGAGAAGGCCAGCCTATATCTCGTTATGATGACGTGTGGGCAGGCTGGTGCACCAAGGTATATGATTGCATTCAAATCTTTTATTAAGCTTATGATTTTATTATTTATTGATGTTACAGGCTACTTCTATTTCCAACTAAATGGGAAAGTAAGTTGTAGGGTGACTTGAACTAATAACTTAGGTCACTGCATACACGCATATGATTAGTTTAACATTACTGGTTTTGGATTAGATTAAATGGACATAAGGGCTTTATAATTAGTTTGTTATTTTTGGATCAGACTGAGTGGGAAATAAGGGTAGGATAACAGTAATGACAAATTAGTTTTTCAGTATTGCTTTTGATATTAAATACAATATAATAAAGGTGTTGACATTATAACAAAATACGTTCTCTACAATTTATTTATTTTAGCATGGCATTAATTGCTTATACAAGTCTGAATACCAAAACAATATTGAGTATATAGCCAGCAGCATATCATAGACCTTAAGGTAAAAGATAAGAAAACACCAAAATGACAAACAACATGATGCAGAGCATAATGGACGCCTCTTGGAACTCTTCTTCTTCTTCCTCTTCTTCACTTGCATCCCATACATCAGCATTCCTTCTTTGATTTGAGCCAACAAACCATTTTATGACTCCTGCAGTCTAGCATTCTTTTCCTTCAACTCTTGTATCTCCCTAGCAGTACCAATTCCCTTAGGAGGCATCTTTACTCACTCTTTTCTTCAGCCTTTAACTTCTCACTCACAAGGACCTAATTCCTTGCTCTGATACCAATATGAGCTCTGATACCAATATGATGCAGAGCATAGTGGACTCATGTACTCTTGGTCATTTAGACCCCTCAACTTAACTCAGTAACACAGATTGCCCTCTTTGGTGCAATGATCACCGGCCCTTGATCTTGGGTGATCCCACTCACATGACACAACCCCTTATGCTTCCAAGGCTCTTGAAGAGACGAAGAGACTCCTCATTGGTGTTTTGTTTTATAACAACACCATATTCGTGTCAGGACACCTTAAATCACACCACACCCTATTGACATCAGTATTTTGACAAAAATGAATGTGTTAGGAGGACAGTCCTTGTAGGACAGGGAATGGAATGTTCCTTGACTCCCCAAGACTCAACAGTTTCTTGAAGTACCTTGACTCAATGCTGAGATAGAATGAAAAATACCAATTATCCTTATAAACTCAAATGAGCACTAAACACAAAGATCTTCCGAGGACCAATAGGTCTGATCAGACTGAGACGGTAAGACATAACAGAGATCTGGAATGAAGACAACGCTTTATTGGTTTGGAGATGGTATGTCAACAGGCATGGATTCAAAGATGGAAAAAGGCGAGTATTCAAAGTCATACATACACATATGCACTTGACATCAAACAATGTAGGATGTGACCCAACAAGGTAATATCCTGTCACTGATCACAAACTGACAATTAAGACCGTATCATCAAAACAGAGACCAAAAATGGGCTTCCAACCCTTAAAACTTTATTTAAAATGTCCGATAGGTCCTTCTCAATCTACTATTTCACTTTGTATCCTTGATGGTACTTAGAATGGGACATTCAAGTTACTGGTAACTTCAACTGCCCCTGTATCAGTCACTGGCATATTGCAATCAGCTTTTATATTCCCAACAAAATAATGAATCTTCCAACTTCCAAGTATTCATATAAGTTAGATTGAATTCATATTAATCTCCCTTTAACTAATGTATTCAATCTAATCATTAAATTGATCATATGTAATGAGAACGTGAAGATATACAGTCAATATCATAGTTTTGGTCCAACTTAGCGGGCTAGGGCATCACATAAATTTTTCAGTACACAACCAAAAAATGTGAGATCAAAACCAAATGAAAGATACCTCAGAATAATATCATTAAGCATAAGATTATAAATTTTGAACGGTTATAAGTATAGATATCATTCATTTTGAGTCCATACCCTTGCCAACAAGGGTTTTATGTCAGTTTTAATAAAAAGATATAGAAATTTCACTACAAAGCACGGAAGATCTTCCCACAAGTTAAAAAATGAAGTATATTCATTATAATTTCACCCACCAATGGTTCCAATAATATTAAATTCTTTTAAATGAGATATCTGTGTGATCAGCAGATGAACAGTGAAAAATGACAGTAAAATGCAATTTCCTTATTGAAACTTCGATTCAAACTTCATGGATTGTCCTCCTTCAACCCAAACAGGGGTACTTAAATATATTAATTCAGTGTCCAAATTCCCACAACCAATTTCCAATTAGTTGGACACTAATTCACCACTTTGACAACTTTGTAGCCAAATGTTGCAAAAGTTGCTTGTTATCAAGCAACTTTTGCAACATTATTACAACTTTTACAAATTGACACCAAATGACCCGAAACATGATCAACATGATTAAAATGCACAAAAAAATCCATCTTTATGCCCATACTACCTGTTGGACCAGTTTGACTCCCTTTGACCCATGTTGACTGTGTAGTTACTAATTGACAAAAAATGACAATAACATGGTCCAATGACCTTACAAAAGGCACTCCATTTGAAACTCTCAACACTATTGACTTCTAAAAAATTGATGGCCTTATCCTAGCCTTATTACATTGCTTTGGACCATTCATGGTCATGATTATATTGGTGCACCTGCACCACAACAGAGGGCTAGTTAAAGAGTTGCTTAGTTGTTTTTTTGGTGCGTTTTAATCATGTTGGTCATGTTTGGGGTCATTTGGTGTCAATTTGTAAAATTTGTAATAATATTGCAAATGTTGCTTGACAAACAACAAAGTAAGGAACTTCCCTTGTCCCCATCTTTCTTAAGCTCTTATTCTGCAACAAACAACAATGGTAGCTGATCTGTGCTCATTTTCAAGGCACATTTAGAAATGCTTTGTTATTTAGTTCCCTGATCATCATTGTTTTTACTTTCAAGGTGATTTAGTTAGTTCACTACTCTTTTTAGAAACTAGACTACCTCTATGCTAACGCTATTCTTGGAATGATCTTTAATCATCCATAACTCCATTTTCATTTCTTATTCTTGCTAAAATGGTTGTTGAGATGATTTTTCCAAGATTTTCAAGTAGCCTGATTGTCTTAATGCAGGTAATTTGTGACCACCTGAGCTATGGAGTCAAGACAGGTCTACCATATGTATGGAATAGCAATCCCAACAATGCCTTTGTAACACTGAAGAAGGAGACTAATGGCATTTTATGGCAAGAAGAGATAGTCCCCTTCTTTCAGTCAGTCAAGCTCTCTAGAGATTCCAATACTGTTGAACAATGTTATCTTGATTTGGCTAAACAGGTTAAGGACAAACTGAGTCTGATAGACCCTTATTTTAATAGATTGGGAGAAGCCATGGTTACATGGATTGAGGCATGGAAGCAGTTCAATCCTAATCCTAGCCCCAGCTTGTCAAAGCTTTGCAGTGGAAAAGCTCTTAAAATTCTCCCATCCGCATCTACAGTGCAAGTTTCCAGTATGGAGAAAGCAAAATTGGTGCATGATAATTATGATGATGAATAAGATACCCATATTAAAACAAGTGGCGGATGCCAATAATTGTTGGTGTTTATCATAGGTTATATGTGATTTGCACATATGATGTCAATTGCAGTCAAGCAATTACATTTGTTTTGGGTGTTTTCTTTGTGACAATGTTGGCAGCATAGAACAATTTTATTAGAAGTTGGTCAATTGTGCTCCTTTTTTTTTTTTTTTTTTTTTTTCATTTTTCATTTATTTTCTTTTTGAAATTTCTAATTACAAATCAAGTTTTCATGGATGTCATTTTTATTTAATCAAGATAAATGTAATGCATTGATAGATGATAACTTCTGTATTTTACAACAGTCTGTATTTACTATTTATTTAGTGAGTAATTGATTATTAGGTCGAAACAATCTAAGAGATCTAAGAATAGAAAGCCCAAAAACTTTATACAATTTGTAAGCTCCTCTTTAAATCTACCTCTCAATAGTGATTGGTCTATGAATTGAACTACTTGGATTGAGTTTGAATTAAGAATAATGACTCTCATCTTTGGTATACTTTATATCTTAGGTATGGTCTATATTGAAGTACATGACAAAATGCATATATTATTATAGTTATAAGAAAAATGACTCTTATCTTTGGTTTACTTCATATCTTAGGTACGTTCTATATTGAAGTATATGACAAAATACATTATGAAATTGGAAAGTTTGAAATACAAGCTTTCAACAAATATAATGTAGAGGGAAAGGAATTCTTTGGTGTCCATGAATAGAATGGCCTTTTGGCTTGGGTTTAAAAGTAATAGTTCATATGTTGATTGTTTTAAGTTTTTAGGTGATTTAAATAATAAACAATTTAGAAATTTTTAGTCTTTTGTCCTGGTGTGTATGTGATGGTTTATCAAATATTTTTTACAAAGAATGTTAATGTCTAATAAATGTATGCAATTTCACACTCACAACTTTAATTGGTTTATATGTTTAAAGCCGTTGATATTCATGGAGATTTGTTTCTAAATTAAGAATGATGTGTTTTTAGTTTACTTATGATGACATACATGTGTTATGATGTGATGGACACTTTGAGGTTATGGGCATAGTGCACATGCATTTCTTGTGATATATGATGACATTTGATATTATGTATATTTTGATTATATGAGATTAGTGCTTATGTTTTCTTTATGATTTACTAATGTACTAACCATACCGATGTTTTGTTAATTACTATGTGTATTTATTACTTTTCATTTATCATGTTGACATGTTTTTATGATGAGGGACATAGTTATATGAGGTCCACATAATGTCATGTTCTCCCTTCATTTTCTAGTACTGTTTATCATGATATATGTATATGTATTGTCTTTGTGATCAAGCTTGCAAGTATTAGACATCAATTTCACCTATTTTCCAAGTGTAAGCATGCCTTTGGGGTTCAATTTGTCTAACTTAGCCAACTATCATTCCAAATTGGGACGGTTAAGATTTGTGTTACCCATTTGAATTGTCAAAAAGACAACTTTGGATTTCTTTGACCCTCTTATTTGTGATTGGCTTGAGATTTACATTTGATCATGTTGGTATTTCTAGTCATGTACATTACATTTTTGATGTTTTAGATTTAATTATTTATTTAACTTGTCTTAACATAGTAAAGTTAACAATGGCTAAAATATTACCATTAAGATAACATTAAATATTATTATGCTCAATATATTATTATATTAATTTAATGAAATATAATTATTATATAATTATGTTAATAGATGAAACCCATTGTTAGTAAGCATTATACCTATTTTAATATATTAAGATTATAATTTTAATAAAGAATAGGATGTATATCATCTTTTTGTGTGATTTTTTCCTAATTGATAGGAAATAACTATTCACATCATATTACTATTATCTAAATAGGAACTTTATGTTAAATGAATTAAAATGTTTATAACATTTAAAAAAAAGTCATTGCCCTTTGCTTTCTCGTGCATGACTCATGGTTGGTTTCAAAAAAGGAAGAGTTTAAGTCTATTTTTTTGTCTTCTATGGAAACTTGATTTTCATTTTGGGAAAAAAAGAGAGCAATTGTGGATTGTGGTAAATTTGTGAAGCCTTGAAATAGGATGGTTGTTGACTTGGATTTTGGGTGCACCAGGTTCTAGATTTCACTTAATTGATGAAAGAGGACAATGGATTTGATCTAGTGGTTTCATATTTCAAATTTATTTTCTCGGCTAATTTGCAATTTTTGAGGAATGTTCAATTTATTCTTTTTATTAGTCTACTAAATACATACTAAATTTATATTATTTCTATATGGTACTATGCAATAATCAAATTTTATACTTTAATTGTGTATTCCATATTGCATTGAGTTGTAGGTAGCCATTAACAATGTTTTGGCCATTCCATTTTGATTATGTTGGTATGTGGTATGTGTTGTGAATTTTTGTTCATCCTTCTAATTTTTAGGGTGGTCAATGTTAAAACCATTCTTTTCATTCTCTCATGCCAAACACATGCTTATTTTCAATTGCGTGTGGGTTCTTAGAAACCAATATTGTATTGGGGTTATACATCTATAATGAAATTATATCTTTTACCCTTCTTTGTTGTTTGTATACTACCCACACATGGTGATAAGCACCTATTTTTATTGGTTCTTGCATCTTAGTGTCAGCCCTAATTGAACATGTTGAAGATAAGGGAGATAATGGATATGAAAGAGTCATACCATTTGTTATGTTTTCATTGATGTTAAGCCTAAATTTGTAAGACATTATGCTAATTCAGTAGATTGTCATATCACTTGATTGATAAATAAGATTCAAAGAAAGTATTGATAAGTATGGCGAGTTTCAACGGGCACTTGATGAGTTAGACTTTGACAGTATAATGTTGATTTGATTATTTTACATGATGTGACTGTGTGTTGAGATCATGTATAAGAAGGTTATGAAGTCATGAAGTGAGAAGACAAAGAAACCATAAGTTGCATTGAGCTAGTCAATTTGGTCAGTGAATGAAAGACTAATGGTCACCAAGATATTATAGTTGTCACCGAGCATATGTCAAGTAAATAAAGAGTGAGTAATGTTAACCGAGAAAGAATAGTGTTAATTGAGCTTAGTATTGACCGAGCAAGTATAGTGTTAACTGAGAAAAGGAAAGACGAAGAGTTTGGAGAAGAATTGATTTGAGGTTGACATTTGATGAAAATATAGATTGATCGAGAAGGTTCTAAGATAAGGATAAAGTCTTTTACAAGATTTTCGATACGAGAAACCCAAAGAATATTTAATGATTTGACTGATTTAATGCATTGTAAACAAGGTATTAAAGAAAAACTATTTGATTTCATTGGTAGATTTAAGAATTTACATTCTTATATTTCTTATCTTGTTACAAATATTGATGTGTAACATATTTTAATTTCTAATTAAATAAAATACATTAGGGACAATATTCTACTTTTGAATTTTTTTCACCCAATTGTGTGTAGTGCTTCATAGTTATTGATTTGAAGTGAGTAAGTTTGTGAGCATGAATTAAATGGATTTATCCAATAAGAGTTATGTCAAATACCAAAACTATAACAAAATTTAAAACCAAAGAATTTCATCAAGATCAATACCTCATCCAATAATGGTGATGAGAAAATTATAGTAGTATCCAAAGGTGTGGCTCCCTTTTCATCTAGTTTTAGACCTCACAATTTTAGTCAACTTTGTAAATCTTTTCATAATGTGATGTTGCATTTAATCAATACTAAAGTGTTAACTCTTCCTCTTATTAAGAAAATTGACACATCCAAACCTTTACCCAAGTCTTTTGATTACAAATCTTTTTTTTCAATATCATCGTCAACATGGCCATGATATTGAAAGATGTTTCAATTTGAAAACTATTATTTAAGACCTCATTTTTTATTATGTGCAGCCTAACTAGAGTTAGAGGTTAATTTTTCCCCACTTCATTCGATTTTGTTTCCCCCCAGATTTTTCTACGGGGGTTTGGGGGAAATGCTCCCATACTAGGGGTCAAGGAAATTCCTTCGCGGAGGTCCTAAAGCAGCGTCCTAGACGGGGTCAAGGGGTGATGCCTATTGCAAGGTTCTAGGGTCCGCAACCTCAGGTGCACTCCCTATTTCCATATAGGATAGGGTCAAGAGGGGGAAACAAGATGTGAAACCATCTTATTTTGTTTTGTTCTAGCATGTAGCAACTATTGTAAAAGGCATCAAGAGTTATTTTTTTCTATTGAATGGAATATTCTAGCCTTAATTTTGTAAGTGGCAAAAAGATTGTATAAAATGGCTTAGGGTTAGGGAGTTTATAATGTATGATGATTTAGTAGCTTCTTGTAGTGATATTGAGTTACAAGGGATTTCAGATTGTAATTAGGTTTAAATGATTGGATAATAAGAATATTGGACTAACTATTTGGTGGACATAGCCTAGGAATTGGGTGAACCACATTAAATATTTGTGCCTTGTATTCTCTTCTGTGTGCTTTATTTATTTTTGATATTGGTTATATTTGCATGTAATTGTTATTTCTCTCTCTCTAATCCTAACATCATTGACTTATCTATTATTATTGTTGTGGGTATTAACGATTAAGAAAACATATCCATAGAAAATCCCAACCAAAAATAAATTATCTATACCAACCCCTTTCCATCTCATTTAACCAATACCATTGAGCATACCCAATATTTTCTTAATTCCACCAATGTTATTGATTATGATGATAAGTGTGTTGTAGCTACTACATTCTATTAGAAATGTAGTCAGAAACCACAAATATCAACAAAGTCAGAAATCACAAATATCAACCTTAACAAACTTTAACCATATGAGAAATGTAATCAGAAACCACAACAAGATACTCATGCACAATAACACTAGATATGATAACTAGGGAAACCCTTGATCAGAAGGAAAACCTCGGTGGGGATGGTACCCACAAGATGATGTACTAATATAAATATTCCTTGTTAGAGGATGGACCCTGTTAAGAGTCTATACCAACATTCCGTACATATTAGTCCCTGTAAGGAGACTTTGAATCCCTGTTAAGACATTCCAACCCTATTAGGAGTTGTGGAAGATAGCTAGACGCACTACCCAAACAACTTCAAGGTTAAGATCAATGAACCCACTGTCCAAATGATCTCTGTATTATTCCTTGCAAAATAATAGAGATGAATAATACTTCTCCTTCCTCTTTCTCTATCCTATCAACTAGATCACAAAACTCACATCCAATAGTCCCTTGGATCACTTACTCACATTCAGTAAACACTCTACTCCTTTTCACACTTACTTGATTACTTTGCATACAACTTACTTGATATACCCTTACAAACAAGGAAAACAACTTTCCTTTACCATATCTTCAAAATAATTCCTTGAGTTAGCCTTTAGGCTTTTCCAATTAATTATAATAAGATAATTAATTAATTTACAATTATAATAACACTGTCGGCTCACAATCTATACAACTTCTCATAAGTGCAATACTAGGGCTTGCACATTCACTGATGTCATCATTAGACTATCATATGTCACTGGCTGATCGTGCATCAACAGATTATATCTCTGTTAGAAGATATAATGTAATCATCAATAACCTCTTCTCAGGCACTCTGTCTCTATACTACTTTCTGTAAATTAGGTATAACTTTTGTACATCTTTGACTTACTTGTTGCGCATTCAACCACATCATTAGGACATAAAGTAGCACATTTCCATGACCACACATTGTTAGACAATAAAATCCTTGTCCATACCACTAAGATCTCTATCTTCTACTCTAATAGACTTTACATACTTACTGTTATGTTGACATCAATGAAAAACACAATCATGAATGCAACATGCCAATACTCTTCAATGCTTAGGATACTCCCCCAAAGGAATACCGCCAACATTCATGCTAACAATCTCCCCCTTTCCCATTGATGGCAACATAGATGAAAAACATCTAAGTTCCAAGAATACCAAACATTACTTTGTTCCTACTATTGTTGTACTCATTTCTCAAATCCTCTTCATCAATCAAATAAAAAATCCTCTGGAACACTTCTTTGTTGTTGTTGTTGTTGTTCTTAGGATTGGCAACAATTGTTCATAGTAAACAACTACCCATAAATATCTCCCCCATAGAGATATTCCTTTTTCATTCTTACATGAATATTTCCAAATCTCTCTAATAAAGTAGATATTTCTCTCCCATGCATTCTTTCCCCCATTCAACTTAGAGGGTGTTTTTCATGTACATATCTCCCCCATTACATCAATGACAAAGGCCTTAGTATGTTAATATTACAATTACATGTCCAATTTACTACCAACTCGAGTGTCCAAAGACACTATTCAATACTAAATACCAAATACCACATACCAAGAGTCCTTAATGACTTAGCTCATCATAAATTCTCCCCCATATAGGAAACATCAATATTTAGTCCAGTCTAACAATAGTGCTCTGTACCACTAGACTAATGCACTCTCTACATCATCTACTCAGAAGTAGGCAGGGGCATAACCAAAAGCATACCTCTTAAGTACTCAAATGTATCTTTAGGTAAGGGCTTCATAAAGATATATACAATCTGATCTTTAATACTCACATATTCCAATCTAATCTCTTTTTCTACTGCCTTCTCTCTCAAGACATGATACTTAATATATATATATATATACTTAGTCTTAGAATGCAATACACAATTCTTAGACATACTTATTGTACTTGTGTTATCACAATCTATGATAAAAAGTTTTGCAAACTCAATCCCAATATCCTTCAACATTTGCTTCATCCACATAACTTGATTACAATGATTTTCTATTGCTACATACTCTGCCTTAGCTATACTCTATGAAATGCAATATTGTTTCTTGCTTAGCCAAGAAACCAATATTCCTCTAAGAAAAAATGCTCCACCATTGGTGCTCTTTCTATTATCCATACTGCCTACCCAATCCACATCAGTATATGCACATAAAGTGAAATCACTTGATCTATCATACCATATTCCATAGTCATATGTTCCTTTCAAATATATGCATATCTTCTTTACTGCTGCATAATGATACTCCTTAGGATTAGCTTGAAATCTACCTACAATCCCAATTGCATTTTCTATATCTCGTTTGGTGTGAGTTAGATATTGCAAACCTCCAATCATGGATCTGTACTTCTTCTTCTCAACTGTAAGTGTCTCATCCTTGCTAGATAACTTGTGACTAGTTATCATAGGTGTGCCAATAGGCTTCCAAATTTTCAATCCAAATATCTTCTATAGATCTTTCAAGTACTTAGCTTGTGAAATAAAAATACCATCACTATTCTACACAATCTGTAAACCTAGGAAAATCCTCATTTCTTTGATCATACTCATCTCAAACTCATTCTTCATTTCTTCAACAAACTTATCACTTGCTTTATCATTACCTCCAAATATTATGTTATCAAAAAATATTACTATTATGAACAAACCATTTTCAATTTCTCTCAAATACAAATTACTATTTGTCATACCTTTAACAAATCCAAGATTTGTCAAATACTTATCCAACCTTACATACTAGGTTCTAGGCACTTGCTTTAGACCATACAGAGCTTTCTTTAGTCTATATATTGTATCCTTGTCTTCTATTAGAGGGAAACCTTCAGTTTTCTCAATATATACTTCTTCACGTTCTCCATTCAGGAAAGCTAATTTAACATCCATCTGATATACTTTGAACTTCTTATTCACTACATAAGCCAAGAACATTCTTATTGCTTCCATTCTGGCTATAGGTGCATATGTCTCCTCATAATGTATTCCTTCTTGCCATGAATAACCTTTGAACACAAGTCTATCCTTGTTTCTCACAACTTCACCTTGTTCATTAATCTTGTTTGTAAATACCCATTTGGTTCCTATCACATTCTTGTCTTTAGGTCTAGGAACTAATTCCCATATTTCATTCTTCACAATATGATCTAGTTCTTCATTCATTTCTTGAATCCAATGATCATCTTTACATGCTTCATCTACACTCTTAGGTTCAACTTGAGAAATTAGACATAATTCCTCATTAACTTTGTGTCTTGTCATCACACCTTTATCTTTGCTTCCAATTATCTACTATGGAGGATGATTATTTGTCATGTTACTGTTAGAGGTAGGAGTTTCCATCTCAACTCTTATATCTTCCCTAGGTTTAGACCTCTACTCTCCTCTTTGCTCAATAATTTGTACATCATTCTACAGATCATTGTTAGTCTGAAAGAAAACTTCAACATTTTTTCTAACAATTCTAGAATTATCTTCTTCTTCATCAAAATTGTAATCTAACATCTTTTCCTTTGTACCAAACTTTCCATCAATCTTTACATTTGCACACTCAACTATTATCTTAGTTCTATGATTAAAACATCAATATTCCTTGCTTTTCAATGAATAGCCAAGAAAGATACCTTCATCAATTCTTGGATCAAACTTACCAATATCATCATCTCTCTTAATATAACACTTTCTTCTAAATATTCTAAAATAATTAAGTGATGGTGAATGTCCAAACCATAATTCATAAGGGGTCTTACTCGTACCTTTTCTGATCTATACTCCATTCATAGCATACACTATTGTATTGACTACTTCTCTCCAAAATGTCTTGGATACATCATTCTCAAAAACCATTGCTCTTGCTACCTCTAAAAATGATTTGTTTCTTCTCTCTGCAATCCCATTCTACTCAGGGGTCTTGGGTGCAGAGAATTGCCTCTTGATTCCATTCTCTTCACAAAACATGTTAAACTCTCTAGAGGTGAATTCTCCTGCATCCAATCTCAAACACTTTATCTTAACACTAGATTCATTCTCATTTCTACTCTTAAAGATCTTAAAATTATCAAAAGATTTATATTTCTCTTTAAGAAATGCTACCCACATCATTCTACTTATCATCAACAAAAATCATAAAATACCTTTCACCATAGAATCCTCTTGTTTTGGTAGGACCACTCAACTATGTGTGAGTAATTTCTAGCTTCTCTGTCATAGTGAACTTCTTACTGGGAAATGATACATTCTTCTACTTAGCCAAAATGCATTCTTTGCAAATGACATTAGTACACTTTATTATCTTAGGCAAGTCTTTAACTGCAAATATGTTACTAACTTTCATAATATTATCAAAGTTTATATGACAAAATATCCTATGCCATAACCAACTGTTATCCACTTTAGCAACCAAACATGTCATTTCTATGGGATTCAACTGAAATACATTACCTCTAGACCTTGCTCTAGTTCTAATCATCTTACCATCTTTATCCTTGATAGTGCAAGTCTTTTTTGTGCACTACAATTGATACACTTTGTCCATCAACTGTCCAACACTAAAAAAATTATGCTTCAATCCATCAACAAAATAAAAACCATCAGTGATAGTTCTTCCATAAAAAGTAATGGATCCAATCCATGTAATATGATAGGCTGCATTGTTACCAACTTTGACAATTCCTCCATCATAGTTCTTGAATTTAACAAACTTAATCATATCACTAGTCATGTGATATGAACAACCACTATTTATTATCCAATCAAATTTCTTTTCAACTTGGGAAACTAGATCCTTTTCTTCTCTAATTTCTCTATCAAGATCATCTTCCTTAATAGCTAAAAATCCTAGCTCATCATTACTTTCACTTTGAACTTTTTCATCAAATTCCTCTTCTTCACTAGCATACAAGCAATTCATAGGTCTCCTAGGATTGAACCTTCCCTTATACTTTTTCTCTCTTTTAGGACATTTAGATGCATAATGACCAAACTCATTACATGTCCAAAATTTAAAGATATTCTTACCATATTTTTCTCTTCTCATAAGAAGTGTTGTACCTTCTTAAATCTTCTTGTCTTCATCAAATTTGGTTTTGCTACTACTAGCAAAATTTCCATGTGTACTTTCAATTCTAGATAGGCTTGGCCAAACATTTAGGGCACTGAAGACATCTCAACTCTTTTCAAATCTCTAGATTGTCTCAGACCTACTTTTGCTACTTTCAATTTTGCAAGCAATGTCTCCCTAGAGAACTCCTTAGTGCAAGGGATCAACAATTTAATCATCTGAGCTAGTTGCTTGAATGGTGGTGTTGAAGTTTTCAGAATCTTTCACACCACTTCATCTTCTTCGTTGGTTTCACCATATGAATTGATTCCTAAAACAATATTTGATATCCTACTAATATAGCTTCTTATAGATTCATCTTCCATCATTTTAGCATCTTGAAATGCACATATCCAATTCTACAATCTTACACTTTTTGTATGTGTATCACCTTCAAAAATAGATTCTTATGTTGTCCAAATCTTATGAGATGTTTGAAGTGACTTTACCTAACTGTATTCTTTCTCTGGAAGAGATGACAATAAAGATGCTCTAGCTCTCATGTTGCACATGAACATATCTCTTTCTACTTTACTGCATTCTTCAAGCTTCTCTTCTTTTACAATTTCCTTATCATTCTTTATCAATAACCAATAACCCAGAACCATGTATAATAGATGAATCTTCATATTCTCCTTCTAACTATCATACTTGGCCCCATCAAATATATTACTATCCTTTTTGAAAAGATTCACCATCAATCTCCCAAAGATGTTAAGCTTATCCTTCAAGGACCTGATGCTATGATACCAATTGTTACAATATATAGTCCACCAATATAACTATAAGGGTAGCAGGGGGGGGGGGGGGGGGGGGTGTTGAATCCATTATCCAACTAATATCACAACTATCAACCTTAATAAAATTTATCCATATGAGCAATGTAATAAAAAACTATAACAAGATACTCATGCACAATAACACCCGATATGTTAACTAGGGAAACCCTTGATCAAAGGGAAAACCCCAGTGGGGATGGTACCCACAAGATGATGTACTAATATAAATATTCATTGTTAGAGGATGGACCCTGTTAGGAGTCTATAAAAACATTCAATACATATCAATCTCTATTAGGAGATGTTGAATCCCTGTTAGGAGTTGTGCCAACTCCTCTGAATTGTGGAAGATAGTTGGACCCACTACCCAAATAGCTTCAAGGTTAAGACCAATGAATCCACTATCCAAATGATCTCTATATTATTCCTTGTAGAATAATAGAAATGAATAGTACTGTTCCTTCCACTTTCTCTATCCTATCAACCTGAATTTTGCTCCTTCAGATCTTGTAACTAGATGAAAAAAATCACATCCAATAATCCCTTGGATCGCTTACTTTCATTCAGTAAACACTTTGCTCCTTTTTGCACTTAGTTGAGTACTTCGCATAAAACTTACTTGATACACCCTTACAAACAAGGGAAACAACTTTCCTTTATACCATATCTTCAAAATAATTCCTTGAGTCAGCCTTGAGGCTTTCCCAATTAAATTATAATAAGCTAATTAATTAATCTACAATTACGATAACACTGTCAACTCACATTCTATACAAATTATCATTCTATACATATCAAAAACTGCTTCTTAGGCACTTTGTCTTTGTATTGCTTACCATAAATTAGGTACAACTTCTGTACATCTTTGATTTACTTGCTACACATTGAAACACATCATCAAGGCATAGTGTAGCACATGTCCATGACTGCACATTGTCAGACAATAAAAACCTTGTCTATACCACTAAGGATCTATGTTGCTTCTCATTCAATTTGTTGTTTTTGTTCAAACACTTGTCTAGTGAGACCTCTATCTTGTAAGTCAATTCAACCATTTTTCATTCAATAAGGAAAGGAATATACAGTTCATTTGATAGTAGTTTATGAAGATTTATTTTGATGTTAGAAAATTTAGTAAACAACAAGTAGGAACGATTGTCAATAATGGACATTCAAGACATAGTAGACTTAATAGTTTCTCATATACTCCATAATTATTTTAAATCATATTAGATAATATTTGATCTTCTTTTTGGAGTTTTAATAAATGATATCTATTGATCTTCATGAGTTGTTTGACTAAGTTTAATTCCTTAGTCCCTTATGTCTAGCCACATTGTTTTCCTAAATTAGCCTTAGGTTGTGTTGGAGAATAAAGAGAAATATTTTTTGTCGTCAAGACATAACAAAAATAGTAATGTGTCTTATAACCTAAAAACTATTAATGCATGTTATATAGAAAGAAAAGGTATACCCAACATAATATGATAGCCCCCTTTAGTCTCTTTAGGAGAAAGGATCATAAAATCAACTGGGTATTCCCAAGAATTCAAACTGACGACAATATCTTGTACCATATTGTCAAGTATAAAAGTAGAGTTATTTTATAGTTGTAGGATAGTATGTGTTGGCCTTATACTAGTGATGTTAAAGTATTTGATATCTTTTTTCATCATATTGATAGCCATTCCTAGATTGACTAAAATATTTTGAAGTCGGATTCCATTAATAACAACTCCAACCATGAGGCTACAATGATTAAAGTTATCTAACTAGCCCACTAAATCCAATGTTTTTGTGTCCCTTTCCTTCCTTCTAGGCTTCTTCAAACATGCTTCCTTAATGTATTTTCTATAGATGGGGGAATCCTTAGTGGCTTGAAACACAGGTACATAGAAGGCCAAGTCTTCTTTTTCTTTAGACACTTCTTTTTATAACCTTTAAGAGAATGAATGTATTTTAGTATACTTTTGGGTTAGTTTTGATTATTTGACTGATTGGGTTGGATAGGTGGGTTAGGACCATTATCTTTCCTTACTTCTTTTTTAGGTAATTTAGTTATAATTGGGGATAAAGGTGATAAAAGAGTTTTACTTGATACAACATGTATATGATTGATGCCAAGAGCATACACAAGACACTAATTTGGATCTACATAATAAATAGGTTGTTGTTGTGGCTTGTTAATCATTGGGTAGGTCTAGGTGAGTTAGCATTTTGATTTGGAGGATGCATTATTGATGAAGGGTGCTCCCCTTAATACCTTAAACACATAACATAAACAGAGAAATAAATGAAATTTGTGAGAAAAAATTATGGGCTTCTTGCTATCACTACAAATGTGGAATTACATAATTTAGAATTGCAATATGCTAACCCACATGGGTGCCTTTTAGTAATCTACAAGACAAAGCTATGAATTATCATGTAGAATTATCCTAGACAATGTACATGCATTTCTTAAATAGGAAATTATATGCCAATTGGGAAGGTTCTAGACACTCAAACTTAATACCTAGGGATGAAAGACCCTAACAATACATATGCCAACCAAATACACCTTTGAAATTTATTTTGGAAGTTTTGGTTGGCCCAATTTTGGAAGGCCATAAATTTCAAACCATTTCTTTGATTGGCTATTATAACCACTTTTCAGAATCCTTAGCTTCTTATCTACAGGTGCAGAATGACACAAGTGCCCTTCTGTTGAGTTTTTGGGCCTCATCTAGGCACATTTAGGCCCTCACTATGAGCCTAGATTTTTTATACCAAACATTCATACCAAAAATCTGCCATAAATCCATGAATATTCATGATATGGCATTGAGCCTCAACTAGTAGGTTGATATATCTAAGATGAACATCCACCTCTAAAATTAGGACATTTTGAACTCATATGACTGACATACTAGGTAGGAAGCCTCCATAAATAATAACTTTGGACTGAGAAAACCCTTAGTCAAGAAACAAAAAGGAAATATTTTTGGGTGTTGCAAGATTGCTCTTACACCTAGGATGCTCTTGCATCAGTTATGGATTTTTTATAAGGTTGTGGAGGAGGCTTTAGGTAACTAGTGGGCTTATTTCATCACTACTAACCTCCTCTATATTAGAATGTTTAATGTTAATTCCCTTGAGGTATTTTCCACCCCCCTTAAGGTGGCTACTAACTTCCTTAGTTTTTTCTCTCATTGAGGGTTGTGATAATTAGGCCATGGGTTTTGAGGATTGTTCCAAGGCTTGGGCATATAACCTCCAAGATTTAAAGGATAAGGTATTTTTTATTGATTACTATTAGTGTATAAACTTATATAAGGAGCACGAAAAGTTAGAGAATCCAGTGGATTACCTTGTCCTAGATCCGATGGCCTCCTTTGAGAAACAAAGAAAATTTGATCATCATCTCCTTCTACTAGCATAAATTCTTGTGGAATTTTCTATCTCTCCATATTTTCTAGTTATATAATTGAAGGGGGGAGGGGGGGAGGCAGAGAATACTTATCCTCAAGCCCTTTAAAATATTTTTTGCACTTAGAACAAGATATACTTATCAATAAATCAACTTAGTAAATTGATTAACTTATTCAACCTAATTCTTGCAAACATATTTCAACTTCCTACCAATTATCAACAATTAATAGTAGAATGGATATGATAAAAATGAAATAATCTTGCAAACATTCATCACATTGTCAATTTTTAATATGGAAACAAAATTATCTTAAAAACCACTTGGGAACTATCACCGAAAAAAACATTACACTTTTGAAGGGATCTCTGTTAATAGCCAACCCTATTAAAGGTTACATGAACACTTGCTAGGTGTGACCTTGTTAGGGGATTTTCACCAAAGATCATCTAGACCTTGTCACCCTTCAATGAATGACCTATCCAATGAACTTAAAAATATTCAAGGGAATGTCACCTTACAAAAAGATTTACAAATAAAATTGTCAAGTACACTTAGTTAAGAGATTTTATGCTACAATGGTTAGAGAGTAATAGTGAAATGATCTAATAAATTTGCAACTACCTCTTTCTTATTAAGATATCTATTTATCTCATATCATTCTTTACTAACTAGCTATCACATCAACTCTTCATTCCATTTTAATTCACACTTTAAATATGCTTAGTATCAACTCCTTCAACAAAATTTCCTCCAACTTGACTAGAAAATAAACCAACAACATTTTCTTTCTTGTCTCTTTCTTATATAGATAGAGTTTTTCTAATTCATCTCATTCATTAGGTTTCCATGAATTCCTTTCATCCATATGATCATTAAAAAAATTAGGTTCATTGACTCAGACACTAGGCAAACACTTTGTCAAATCTTGCTAGATGTATCTCCACCTTGGAACTTGAAGTTTTCTTAGATCTCAAAACACATCTCAAACTTTTACCATCAGATATTGCATTGGTAATTTCATCCATTAATCTTTCTAATTGACTTTGTCTTTATCTTTAAATCTTCTAGAATATTTTAGATCTTCACTTGATGTTTTCCATTATAAAATCTTTTGCAAACTATTCTCCTTTATGAAATTGTGTTCTTTATTTGCCAAAAACCTCCATTACTCAGTTAATACTACACTTGGTCAGCACAAAGTTTTCTCGATAGATCTCATGCTTGGTTAATACTATTCTTACTTACCTTCCTCTATGTTTATTTACTGACCACCATTTCTATCTTGATGTAACTCACTAATTTTATTCATTTTCACTTTGCAACTTGATTCCTTTCTTTACCAACCAAAATAACTTACTTATGCATTATCTCAATACTTCATTAAATAATGTAAAACAATCAAACCAACATTATCTTTCTATAGAGTAATTCATCAGTTACCCAATTATTTTTTCATTCTTAACATCTCTTCTACATCTCAACTTCTATCTTTACCTTCCACTTCTCTATTCAACACCGCATCCTCGAGATCATTTTCTACTTACATGGATTAGTATTGTTAATCATCTTGACATTAATCACAACATAACAATTGATCTAACTCTTCTACACAAATCAAAGCTTAGTTTTGACCTTGTTCCTCATTAGTCCCACTTTCATTCATGAACATTAGTGGTGTCCAAAAATCTCCTCCTTTGGCATTGATGAAAACACATTATGAAATGTACCATCAAATACAAAAATTCATCATCTTCTCAATAATACATCTCTCTTATCAGATTCATCATTAAGTCTCCCCTTTGATTATGATTCCTTCTACTTTCTTCCATCTCCTTTTCTATTCATCTTCATGCTCTCATTATGCTATGTTCTTCTACAACTCATACACTCCTCTTTACTCCATTTTTTTTCATTGAGTTCTTCAATAATATATATCCACTTTGACAACAATCATCACCGAATCTCTGCATAGCCATATATACCATCTCTTTCTACTCTTCTCCCATGTACATCTTCTTTACTATTTCTCTCCCACTTATTCTCACCAATATTCATTCTTTCCCTTAGTTCACCAATATCTCCCCATTAAATACTTCTCCCCATTTGTCAATAATCCAAAAAGTATCAAGAAAATTCTATTAAAATTTCATTTTTTATGTAGTTATACGTTTTAACTTGCATGTAATGATCACTTCTTCTTCTTCTTTATATAATTTTCATAGCTTTAGGTAGATCCTAAAGAGTGAACTCTTGCATCAACTCACAAATACATATTGTGATAAAGCATGAATTGATGCAATCCAATATCTTTCTTTAGTGAACATTAGATAGGAGAATGACCCATAGTTTACCTCTTAGATATTAAAAGGTATCATTAGGTACTAGTTTGGTAAATATATCTGCATTTTTTTAATACTTTCTCACTTTAATAGTAATACTTGATATATATATGCTTTGTTTTTGTATTTATTACCAAATTCTTTAAAATATTTATAGCACTTGTGATGTCACAAAATATTATTCTAGGATTGGTTACTTCCTCTTTCTTATCTTCTAGTAATTTTTTGATCTAGACAATATTAGAGCAATTGATTGCATCAACTACATACTTTTTCTTTAGCAATAGATTGTGATATACAAATTTGTTTCTTGCTTATCCATGTCACCAATATTTCTCCTAAAAGTAAAGATCCACCACTTGCACTCCTTTTTTCATCCACATTTCCTATCCAATTAGGATCAATATATAATCTCATCTAAAAATGATGGAAGGAAGGATAGGGAAATCTAGGGCCAATGGCACACCCAGCTCTCTAAACCACCTTGCAAGAGTTAACATAATGGAAGCAAACACAAAGAATAGAAACCAAAGGAGGAAGAAGAGTGAAATACTCTCATATATTCTTCAAATATTCAATATACCTGCCTAGCTGTAAGGCCTTTTGGGTTATAGCCAGATACAAAATACATTCATACACAAAGATCAACAACAAATTTGTACTTTCCAATTCTGCTCTGCAATCCTCTTCAAAACTGCCTAAAAAATATTCATTGCCCTAGCTCCTAGCCTAAACACTCTATTTATACTAGAAAAATGGATTATAGATCATTCTAGAACATAGATAAGCCACAATTCAGCTGTCAACAAATATTAAATGAAAATAAACCTAACATTAAATACACAAGTCAGCCTACATTAGCAATTAACTATCTTGAAATCGATGTCTGAGAAAATCATAATATCTCCTAGCTCTAATTGAGTTATAACTTGTGATTTTAATTGTGGGTAGATATCTAGATACTCTACAACCTTTTAACTACACAAAGTTTGATTCATCAAGGAAAAGTGCACATCCATTTTGAAAGTTGAGCATAGAAAACTGTCGCATAGAACTGCTAGAAATTGATGTTCTGGGAGAATTGTCATATCTCCCAACTCATAAGGATTTAGAACTTGTACCTTGGATCATAGATAGTAATCTAGGTTCTATTTAATACATGAAGTGCATAGCCATTCATTCATTATAGAAAATTACTTACATAGTCTACAATAAGCACCCACAAACCAGAAAATGCAGTTTCATTAGCAAGATAAAAATTGAAAACATGTAGGATAGTAGTACAACCCAGGATGCTCCTACTTCAGAAAACCAAGGTTGGAAGAAATGATTCTCTTGAATCATTGAGATGTCACAACCTGAGCTGAATCCAACTTAGATTGAGAAATCCATGAAGCATCTTCCATAAGTCTGTTCTTCCACTTCACTAGATATATTCATAATAATCTTTTCCTCTTGTGCTCTTACCAATTCTTTGATCCAATATCTATTCAACTTCTTCAATTTTCTTCTTGGGATAGTCCTCTAATACAACAACTTCATCATCTGACTCATGATACTTGTATAAATCAACAATATTGAATATAGGAGATATATCCATGTCATCAAGTAACTCAACTTCATAAGCATTTCCACTGTCAAATTTTTTCAAGATCTTACAAGGTCCAAACTTCTTCATCTTTAGCTTACTATATGTTCCAACTAAAAATATTCCTTTCTTTAGATGAACCATCACCTCATCACCAACTTGAAAATCATGATGTATTCTAGACCGATCAACATTCTCTTTATACTTCTGATTACTTTGTTCTATCCTCAACTTCACTTCATTATGCAAAGATTTCATAAAATCAGCAAAATCTTCTCCTGCAACACTTCTCTTTTCTTCACCAGCAATATCTCTCAAATTTGATACTTCTCTAGGCTTCATTCCAATAACAATATCAAAAGGTGTCTTCCCTGTACTCCTATTCACAAAATTATTATATGTAAATTCACCTTGTGCCAATACCATCTCTGAATTACTTTGCTTATTCCCAACTAAACATCTCAACAAATTACCCAAGCTTCTATTCACAACCTCTATTTGTCCATATGTTTGCATATGAAATGTAGAACTAAACTTCAACTCATTACCCATCTTCTTCCACAAAGTCTTCCAAAAATAACCAACAAACTTACTGTCTTTGTCAGAAATAATGCTTCTTCGTAATCCATGAAATCTCACAATCTCTTTAAAGAAAAGTTTAGGAACATGCTCAATATATAATGTCTTCTTACATGGTATGAAATGGGCCATCTTAGAAAATATATCCACTACAAAAAATATGGAATCATACCCCTTTACTTTCTTAGGTAATCCAAGAACAAAATCCATACTAATGTCACTCCAAGGTTTTGTCAGGAATAGTAATAGGTGTATACAAACTAGTATTTTGACTCACTCCTTTTGCAACTTGAAAAACTCCACAACTCTTTACAAATTTTTGAACATCCTTTTATATTTGCAACCAATAATACTTCTCTTTTAGCAAACTCAATTTCTTATCAATTTCAAAATGTTCGGCCAATCCACCACTATGCTTTTCCTTAATCAAATTCAACCTCATAAAACTTCTAGTAATACACAACTAAATACCTTTGAAAAACATACCTTCTTGAATGAAATACCCATCATACTTATGTGATCTATTAGATTTGGTGCTCTGCATTCTCTCCACACCTCAGAAAAATCAGGATCAACATCATACAACTCTTTCATTTCATCAAAACCAAGAACCTCAATGTTCATTTCAGTCAACAAAGAATATTTTCTACTCAATGCATCAACAACTCTATTAGTAACTTCACTCTTGTGCATAATGACAAATGTAAAATTTTGCAAGTACTCAACCCACTTCATATGTCTTTGATTCAATTTATGTTGACTTCCCAAGTATTGTAAAGCTTTGTGATCAGTATATAACACAAACTCCTTAGGAATCAAATAATGTCTCTACTTCTTCAATGCTTGAACAATGGCATAAAATTATTGATCATACACATAATACTTCCTTTTAGCATCATTCAGCTTTTCAGTAAAGAAAGCAACAAGCTTACCATCTTGACTAAATACAACTCTGATTGCATTACCACTTATATCACATTCAACTTGAAATACTTTGTTGAAATCAGGCAAAGCCAATATAGGTAATTCAACAACCTTTTGTTTCAAAGTCTCAAAACTCTTATCAACTCCATGTGTCCACTTGAATTCCTTTTTATCTCCCCTCATTGTCTCAGTCATAGCATTACAAATAGAATTGAAATTCTTTATAAACTTTTTGTAAAAATTAGCCAAACCATGAAATGATCTTACCTCACCCACATTCTTAGGTGTATGCCATTCCAAAATTTCTTTAACCTTCTTAGGATCCATCCTCAATCCATCAACTAAAATCACAAATCCCAAACACAATCTCCTCTTGCATAAAATAACACTTATTTAGACTAATCAACAACTTTTCCTCTTTAAACCTCTATAATACTTGTCTAATATGCTCAAGATGTTCTTCCTTAGTCTTACTAAATATCAGAATGTCATCCAAATAAAAAATCAAAAACTTACCCAAGAATCTTTTTAGAACTTCATTCATCAACCTCATGAAAGTACTAGGTGCATTAGTCAAACCAAAATGCATAACTAACCATTCATACAAACCATCTTTTGTCTTGAAAGCAATCTTCCATTCATCACCTTCTCTGATTCTGATCTGATGATAGCCATTCTTCAAATCAATCTTTGTAAAATAATTTGCTCCACTCAAATAATCCATTATGTCATCCATCCTCAGCATAGGAAACCTATATTTCATTGTGATTTTCTTAATAGCTTTGGAATTAATACACATTCTCCATTCTCCATTCTTTTTAGGTGCTAATACAATAGGTACAACACATGGACTCAAACTTTCTCTGATCAAACCTTTCTGCAACAAGTCATGCACTTGTTTGTTAAGTTCTTCATTCTTTGTAGGTGTCAATCTATATGGTGCTTTGTTTGGAAAACTAGCTCCAGGAATTAGATCCATACAATGACTTATGCTTCTTACTAGACGTTAACCATCAGGAATATCATAAAAAATAATATCTTTACATTCATTTAGAAATTCTACAATTTCTATTGTCATACCAACTTTTTCTGCTTGGTCATTACTACCAACACTTGGTCCTCTAGGAACTATAGCAAAAAAAACTTGATTCTTCTTTACTTCCTTTTCAAATTGCTTTTCATTAACTATGAAAACTTTTATTGCAGTACAACTGACCTCATTTGGACTTTCAATCAAAGGCAACAATATTTGCTTCTTCCCATTTACCCAAAGAGTATATTGATTCAATATTTCATCATACACAACATATCTATCATATTGCCAAGGTCTACCCAACAAAATATGACAACAATCCATAGGAATAATATCACACAAAACTTCATCAAAGTAATGTCCAATTTTGAACTTCACAAGGCATTGCTCACTTACCAATATCTTATGCTCATCTTTGATCCATGAAACATGATAGGGCTTGGGATGTTTTAACCTTCGCAACTATAACTTTGTAACCAAATCTTCTAATGCCAAATTTGTAGAACTTCCACTATCAATGATTACCTTGTAGCATTTTCTAGCCATCTTACATCTAGTCTTGAAAAGACTTCCTCTAAGGTAGGTTCCTCATCAGTTCCTTTATTACATAAGGTTCTTCTCACCATCAAATTTTCTCCAGCCTTAGGTCCACTTGGTGAACTCTCAATGTCTTCTTGAATCACAATATTTCTATTATTCTACCCACTTTCATATGATTTACATTCAAAGGATCTATGCCCTTCTTTACCACATCTAAACCAATTACCACAAAAACACCCTCTAGGATAAGAATTACCTCTTCCTCGATAAGATCCAATAATATCTCAGTATGAGCTACCACCTTTCCACTCAGTCTTGTCTTTGTCATCATTCTTCCATTCAGATTTGCCTTTATCTTGCACCAAATTATTAGATCTGCCACCTTCACCATAAGATCTACCTCTTCCTCTCTAGAATCTATCACTTCTAGCTCTTTGTCTTTGTTCACACTTCTTTGCTAAGATCTCCTTAGCTTTCAAGGCATATTGATATACTTCTTCCACACTTTCCAACTTCACAAAACTTATTTTATCTTGAATTCCAGATCTCAATCCATTTATGTACCTTAAATTTTCTCAACATCATCATCCACATGTCTAGATTTGATATCCAATCTATAGAATTCCTTGGTATACTCTTTCAAAGTCATATCCTTTTGCTTCAAATTTTGTATCTTTCTCAACAAACTAACTTGGTAATCAGTAGGAAGGAATTTTTTCTTTACCTTGTTCACCATCTTTGGCCAAGTTCTAATTTTTTCCTTTCCTCTCCTTTATTTATCAATTTGTAAATGCTCCCACCATAGTGAAACATGACCTTTCAACCTAGTGACTACAATCTTCACCTTCTTGTTATCAAGAGTATTTTCATACACAAGGAATCCAACACAACATTGGTATCTAATTTTCCATCATAAGGAACAACTTCTACAATAGGCTTTGAATGTGCCCTAGATAATACTCTCAACAATCTTTTCTCATCTTGAACTTCTTCAAGTTTTGGATTATGGTTTGGTGCTACTACTTCATCATCATTTACATCATCAAGATGTGCTCCTATCCTTTGGGCTATCTCCATAGCATCTAATCTAGCTATAATTTATCTCAGTTGATCCAATATAGCATTATCGACATTTCCTCTATCATGAACCATCTTAACAAATTAGGTTCCTGCAAGATCGTAACCCTTTGCAAGTTATAGGTCAAATCTGTAGATCTGCAACCCTAAAACCAAATCCAAATTAGGGTTCTACACAATCAAATCTCCATAAGGATGAATCTCAAGCTCTAATACCACCTGACACATGGAAGGATAGGGAAAACTAGGGCCAATGGCACACCCAGCTCTCTAAACCACTTTGCAAGAGTTAACATAACATAAGTAGACACAAAGAACAACAACCAAAGGAGGAAGAAGAGTAAAATAATTTCATAGATTCTTCAAATATTAAACATACATGCCTAGCTATAAGGCTTTCTAGATTATGGCTAGATACAAAATACATTCATACACAAAGATCAATAGCAAATTTGTACTTTCCAATTCTGCTCTGCAATCCTCTTCAAAACTGCCTAAAAACTTTTCATTGCCCTAGATCTTAGCCTAAACACTCTATTTATACTAGCCAAAATGGCTTATGTCACATTATAAAACATGGATAAGCCACAAGTTAGCTCTCAACAAATATTAAATGAAAATAAACCTAACATTAAATACACAAGTAAGCTTGCATTAGCAATTAACTATCCTGAAATCGATGTCCGAGAAAAATTATGATATCTCCTAGATCTAATTGAGTTAGAACTTTCTCTTTGAATTTTGGGTATATATATATGTCCTCTACAACCCCTTAAGTTCCCAAAGTATAATTCATCAAGGAAAAGTGTGCATCCATTCCAAAAGTTGAGCACAAAAAATTATCGTGCAAAACTACTAGAAATCAATGTTCTGGGAGAATTGTCATATCTCTCAACTCATAAGGAGTTAGAACTTGAACCTTGAATCATAGATATAAATATAGGTCCTCTTCAATATATAAAGTTCATAGCCTTTCATTTATTATGGAAAATTATTTCCATGGTTTGCAACAGGCACCCAGAAACCAAAAAATGAAGTTTCAACAGAACCCAATTTTAGTAGCAAGATAAAAATTGAAAACATGAAGGATAGTAGTGCAACCTAGGATGCTCTTGCATCAAAAAATATCCTTAAACCATAGTCCTATGTCCCTTTTGTAAATCTAAAGATTCTCTTCACAACATTCATACATGTTTCCTTAGGATTAGAATAAAATCTTGTCATAATACCCACAACATGAGCAATGTGTAGTCTTCTATTAACAATAAATTATAGCTTACCAATCATAGATCTGTAATTTTTTTCATTTACCTCCATAGTATTGTCTTCCTTTGAAAGTTCACATCCTATGATCATTAGTATTCCAAATGGTCTTGACTCTTCTATGCCAAAGGTTTTTAGAATCTCCTTGATATATTTGGATTGTGTTATATACATATGTTGGAAATATAAGAGGAGTAACTAAGAGGGGAGGGGTGAATCAGTTACCACAAAAATAAATCCTAGACCCCTTAGATGTGAATACAAATCAAAACCAAACTATGCTGAAACTAAAAATACTGTTGTAACTCAGTTAGCATTGAATCACTCGATAGACACTAAAAATATTTGTTACTCAACAATTACTGAAATAAATGATTCTTAAGATTTTTAATGTTATTAACCATTATTAAATTAGTTTTAAAAATGGAAAGAAAATAACATTAAGACATATGACACCAAGATTTAACATGGAAACCCAATTTGGAAAAAATTGTGCCAATTGCAACTAGTTACTATTTTTCACTCTTCTAAAGTGATCCTTGTTAGGAGCCAACCCTATTAAAAGTTACAAAACACATTGTTAGCTGTAAGGATTTAATCACCCTATTAGGAGTGGCCTTGTTAGAGGTCTTTAGATGCTTCAATCTAGAAATGCCACCTTGTTAGAGGATTTGGCAAATAGCTATTAAGCTAACTTTGTTAAGAGATTTGATACATTGCTACAATTATTAGAGAGTAACAATGACATGATCTAATTACTAATGTAAATCTATTTCTAATTTTAGATATCTATTCTAGTTTGAATACTTGATCCTCCTTGATCAGATAAAACTTTTCAACTCGGTCAACTTAGGATACTCTGCTATCCTTCCAATTTTCTTCCTTGAATATCTTTTCAATCCCATGCTTTTCTCATTCAATCCCACAAATTTACCTTATACTTATATCTTTTTCCTTGTCAAGTCAGCTTGGATACACTGAAAAAATATTCAATATTCAACCCTTAAGTTGACTAGACTTAACAAATAAATTCATCAAACTAAATATGTTCATTCAAGAAAATTTGTTGTTAGTTGATCCAACATGGTCAACACTAACTCAGAAAAGAATTTCTTCAGACTTTCTTTGTTAACCATGTGAACTTTGTTAACACTACATCTTGAGCTAAATTTCCTTTGGTAACCAAGTGAGCTCAGTTAACATTGGTTTTGTGCCAAATTCTTTTTTTTGTCTGAGTGAACTCAACAGACATTGTCTTCTAGAAAAATTTCTTTGGTGCCCAAGTGAACTTGATAGATACCTTCTTCAAACATTTTATTATTTTTGGAAATCTCAGTAGACACTAGAAACTATATTTATCACCTGAGTGAGATCGATAGACACTAACTAGTAAAGAGTTGACATTTTGTGTAACTTGAAAGACAATATACAATTGAACAATTATTATCAACAATATAAACCATTCTCTACTTGTTGAACTTGCAATCCAATAAATTTTTTAATATCTCCAAACATTGACATCTCAAACTCTTTTTCATTTCATCAAAAAAAATTCTACATCAGTTCATGTCCTCCAAACATGATATCATCAATAAATATTTTAGCAATGAAGATTGTATCTTCAGATTCACTTTTTAGGTACATATTAGTGTTCTTGCTAGTTCTAATAAAAGAAATTCTCATGAAATATTAATGCGACCTTTCATATCATTCTTGGGGTGCCTGATTTAATCCCTATAAATCCTTTTATGACTTTCATACTAGGCTCTTTTAATTTAGGTCCACAAATTCTTTTGGTTGTTCAATATAGACCTCAAATTCCTTAATTGCATTTAGAAATGCAGATATTACATCCATTTCTTAAACTTTAAATCCTTTAAAAGTAGCACATGCAAGTAAAATTATTTCACCTCCTAATCTAGAACATGAGAAAATGTCTCACCATAATCAATTCCCTCTTCTTCTACATATCCTTTACAAACTAACCTTGCTTTTTTCCTTGTTACTTCTCCAATTTCATTCAACTTGTTTATGAAAACCCACTTTGTATGAATATCATTTTTATCCTTGGATCTCAATATCAGTGTCCAAGTGTTGTTGTTCTCAATTTGATCAATCTCTTTAGTCATTGCATTAATTTGGGCTTCAATCTCTAGTACATCTTTAACTGTTCTAGGCTCAAATTAAGAGATCAATAATTTGTTCTCTTTCAACTTAATTCTTGTCATGATTCCTACATCCTTGTCTCCAATTATTTGGTTTGGAAAATAGTTCCTTGTGACATATTTTTCTAATACAGGCTTAGTTCTCTATAATTTATCATTTCCTCCACTTAATTGGGGCTCAATAGGTTGTCGATTGCTACTTGGTGTTACTCAAGTACTATTTGTTATCACTCGATGACACTTGGTTGTTGCTTAGGTAGGGTGCTAAATGCTCCTTCATGTACATATTTCTTGTTTTCTTAATCACCATTTTCTACAAACTCATCAATTCTCACATTTTCACTTTCCACCATTTTGTTAGTAATCTTGTTCAAACATTTATAAGCCTTTATTTTAGTGGAATACCTAGGAATATACCCTCATCACCTTTAGAATTAAATTTCCTATTCCTAGTATTTTTCAAATATAACATCTATTTCCAAATATTTTAAAGTAGCTAACATTCAATGTATGCCCATACTAGAGTTCATAATGTGTTTTGTTTGTATCTTTCTTCAATTGTAATTGGTTAAGAGTATAGAAATTAATGTTGATTTCCTCTCTCTAGCATATCTTTGCAACCTCCTCAATCATCAGTGTTCTACCACAATTATCTATTTTTTCTTTCAATTGTTCTATTTGCTGTGAGGTCCTTAGTGTAGAGAGTTGTCTTTTAATTCCATTCTCACTACAAAAGACATTAAACTCTTCATTAATGAATTCACCTCCTTTATCAGATCTTAAGAACTTTAGTTTCTTACCCATTTCTTTCTCAACTCTTGTCTTATACCATTTGAAAAATTGAAATGTGTTAGATTTTTCTTTTAGAAACATCATAGACATCATTCTTGAGAAATCATCAACAAATAAAACAAAATATCTATCATCATAGTAACTTTTTACTTTCATAGGACCACATAGATCAATATAAATCAATTCAAATACATCACTATATGGGTAAGACTTAATTTTGAAATTTGAATTAGTTAATTTCTCAATTTGACATTACTTACACATCACTTTATCAAATTTTCTTAAGCTTGATGAACCTCTCACTCTTTTCTTTGTACTAACCTTGATGATGTTATCAAAATTTACATGGCATAACCTCTTGTGCTATATCCAAACATCTTCAGTCCTTGTAATCAAACATTTATCCTCAATATAATCCAGATATAATTGGTTACCTCTTATTTTTCTCTAGTACCAATTAGATTCCCAACATCATCATATATCTTCATCTTTCTATTTTGAAACTCAAGTTGGAAACCTATGTTATTTAGCTAAGCCACACTCAAAAAATTGTATTTAAGTCCTTGTACCCAGTATGCATTATCACATATAGTCTTCTCATTAAACATAATAAAATCTTTTCCTTTAATTGGACATGGGGCATCATTTCCAAGTTTAACAAATTCACCATCATAATGCTTTATATTATCAAATTTTCCAATATTACCAATCAAGTGATGATAACAACCACTATCAATAATCCCTATATCATTATTACTAACTTGAGAAATGAGAGATTTTTCTTCTTCATACATTTTTTCTCGTTTAGATTCATACTTCATTGCAACATAAACAACTTCCTCACCTTCTTCTTGATCAACGGGTTTATACTCTATGTCTTGCTTCTTTGCTAGGTAACATGACTTCTTTCCTTTGTCCTTGAAATATCTATTTGTTTGGTATCTATTCTCCCTTTTGTCATTACTTTCATTCTTGTTTCTATCAATACATCTAGATGCAATGTGACCAAATTTGTTACATTGTAAATAGATCAAAGGTAATTTACCTTTATACTTTCATTTTCCTCTCAGTAGCCTCTTTGCTAGCATTGTTTCAAGCATCTCTAGATCTTTATCTTATGATTCATAATAACTTTCATCTTATTTTCAATGTGATATTTTTTCTTTCTTTGAAATTCCAATGGTTATAGAAGACTTGAAATCAGTTTCAATCTTGGGTAAATAGTTATCAAAATTATTAAGCTCAAAAGAGGCTAGCCTACCAACTAAAGCATCACGTGTAATAACATTACTAGGTATGGATCTCAAATATTGAATATAAAAAACTCTAATAGCATAGATATGTAGTAGATTTATACAAATTTTTCTTACCACAACTTCTTCACTTATGAATCATCTAGCTCCTTTGATTGCATTAACCACTTCCTTGATTTGGCTACTATATTGTACAATATTCTCACCTTCTTGTATTCTCATGTCATCAAATTTACCTCTTAGAACATTATGATGTCCTCCATGAAAAATTGTAATTTTTCCCATATTTACTTCATAGTAGCATAGTCTTTGACATCATCATATTCAACATCAATAAAGGAAGAAGAAATCTCTATCATCAAAGTGATGTGTTCTTTATTTTCTCTCATTTTCATAATTTTAATAGGTCTAGGGGGTGGTGGTGTGTATTGATTATTTACATAGTATAAAGTAGAGTCTCCAATTATAGACAAGTACAACCTCATCTTTCTTTTCTATGATGGAATGTTCTCCTTATTAAACTTTGGTACCTCACTCTTATATATCCTCAAAACTTTAGTTTAAGTCTTTCAAACTTGTTCCTCCTAGCACCTTTTCTTTGCTATCAATTGTTTGATAAATGAGAATGGGGTTGAATCAATTATCCTCCATACCTTTAAATAATTTATCACACTTAAAATAATATATACTTATCAAAAAATCAAATTGGTAAATAAATTAACTCATTCAACCTTATGCTTGCAAATAGATTTCAACTTCCTATTGAGTATCAACAATTAACAATAACATGCATATGATAAACATGAAATAATCTTGCAAAAATTTAATCACACATTGATAACAATATTTTTAATGTGGAAACCCATTTAGGGTAAAAACCACTTGGCAATTGTCACCAAAAAATAAATCACTTTTTTGAAGTGAGCTTTATTAAGAGCTAACCCTATTAACCATTACAAGAACACTTTCTCAGTGTGACCCTATTAGGGGATTTTCACCATAGATCATCTAGACCTTTTCACCCTTTAATGAGTACCCTATCTAAAGGACTTAAAAACATTCAATGGTACACCACCTTACAAGAGGATTTACAAATAGAATTGTTAAGTCTACTTGGTTAAGAGATTTTTTGCTACAATGTATAGAGAGTAATAGTGAAATGATTTGATAAATTTGCAACTACCTCTCACTTGTTTAGATCTCTATTTAGCTCATATAATTCCTTATATACCAGACATCACATCAACTCTTCACTCCACTTCAATTTGGACTTCAAATCTACTCGATATCAAATCCTTTAGCAAATTTGCCACCAACTTGACTAGAAATAGACCAGCAAGGTTTACCTTCTTGTCTCTTCTTTATATATAGATTTTTCCACTTCATATCATTCATTAGAGTTCCCATGAATTCCTCTCATCCACATGATTATTAAACAACTCATGCTCATTAAATCCAACACTAGGTAAACCATTTTTTGAATCTTGTTAGTTGTATCTTGATCACTTTAGAGCTTGAAATTTTCTTGGATCTTATTACAAATCATAAATATTCACCATCGAATCTTTCCTTGTTAATTCCGTCCATTAATCTTGCTATTTGACTTCATTCTTATCTTGGAATCTTCTAGAATAATTTAGATATTAACTTGGTGTCATCCTTTACACAATCTTCCATAATATTTTCTCCTTTACCAAATTGTGTTCTTCTTTCACTGAACACCTCCATTACTCAGCTAATACTATGTTAAATGGTTAACACTATGTTTTCTTGGTTATATCTCTTGTTTAGTTAAAATTAATCAAACTTAACCTTCCTCTATCTTATTTTAAAGACCACTTTTTTTTAATCTTGGTGTAACTCATTGATTTTATACCTTTTCACTTTGCAACTTTATTCCTTTCTTTACTAACCAAAATAACTTGCATATGCATCATCTCAATACTGAACATCAAATCATATAAAACAATCAAACCAAAATTATCTTAACATAGATTAATTCATTAGTTGCCCAATTAAGTTCTCATACTTAACATTACTTCTATATCTCAACTTATATCTTTACCTTCCACTTCTTTATTCAACATGACATCCATTAGACAATTTGCAACTTACATGAATTGATATCATCAATTACATTGACTTAAATGACAACATATAAACTAATCTAACTCTTCTACATAAAACTCTAGCTCAATTCTAACCTTGTTCCTCATCGCCATCACTTTCATTCATTAACATTAGTGGTGTCCAACATGGTCACCATATTTCATCTGTGATCCTTTTTCCTCTACTTATAATGAGGTCAATATTCTACTAACATTGCCTCTACCTCCACATACTTCTTCTTGGATTTAAGTGAATCAAAATGGGTAGCCATCTTATTCATGATGTATTTATTTAAGCTTGAGAAAAATATGCAATTTCCATCCTTGAGACTCCAATGTTAGTGAATTTGATCATGGTAGATTTATAGCCTCTCCCTTTCTTCACAACTTCTCTTGAATAATTATGACACATCTTCTTAATTTTATACCAAGAGGCTTGGGTAATATCTCCTCCTCCCATTAGGTCCAAAGCCTTAATAAAAATTTCATTCATTCCTGTAAGGAAGAGAAAAGTTTGAGAAAAATTGTTAAGTCAATGGTGTAAAGAATTCTGTAAGCTAAACAAGAACCTTGAGATGTAGTTTTCCATACTTTTATCTTCCTTTTGTTTTATTCTAAAGATGTCATCTCTCCTCATATCACTACCTCTGCATACTCCTTATATTTTTGAAGGAATGTTGCACTTTCATATCATCCCAACTATTCACAAAATCCCTTAGTAGACCCATAAATCATCTTGATGTTGATTCCTTTAAATTAGTAGGAAATAACTTGAGTAAGTGAGAATTAATGTTATAATCATAGATTCTATAGAGGATGTCAAATTCTAATAGGAAGGTCTTTAGGTCTTCTATGAATGGGCCATATAACTTAGATGTGTTGGTCCTCAAAACCACAAATTGGAGATCCAAGATTTTTTCCACATCCCCCAAAGACTTCTACATCATGTTTGGCCAACAAACAGGAATGATCACTTGGTCAAATTCCACTACACTATAGGCCTCACTAAACCAAGGTAGGAAAAGCTCTACCTCGAACCCAAATTATTAGTTGGAGGATTTTATATATTGAATTTAGCTCTTAGTATCTTTCAATATGGAAATGGTTCTTGAGGTGGACCAATTGTAATTCCTACAACACTTTAAAAATACGTGAATTGTTACATTTTAAAAATAAAATACTTTCATAAATGAATACGTTTTTTGTATAAATGATTTGTGAAAATTGAATATGATTTCTTGAATTATATTTCTCTTTAGATACTTTATTAAATTATCCTAAATCACTATTAGACAAGTGCTTTTACCCTTTTCTAATTATTGGTAATTAAGTTAACTAACCCTATGTATAATCTTATCAGATGATTTTACTCTTAAAGCAAGACCATCACTTAGATGACATATATATGCATTATAAATTCAAATTTTCTATTAAATTTAGTCTTATGGATTTTAACTTCCTCTAAAAAGACCAATAATATAGAGGGAAGCCTTGACAAACAATCTTCAAACTGACGATCAAAGTGAAACTTAATTCAAGTTATAATGACATAAGATATCACATTGAAACATATAATTAAAATAGATTGTCATAGCAAACTTATTTAATTAATGAAGAGATTAATATCAACAAAGATGAAGGAAAAAAAATCTTTTATTGAAATAAGCATAATATAATCCATTTGGTTACAATTTATATGACATTTATTCTCCAACAATGTATCTTAAAGAGACAAATCCAAAAATGTACAAAAATTGTGATTGTACATCTATTCTACACAAAAGTTGCTCTACATATAAATTAGCATTAAATTTCAAAATGAAATGACACAACCATTCATATTTAGATCATAACTATTTCTAATTGATAACTACTTTGATTTAATTTAAGGAAACTAATTTATATAAAAATAGACTAAATCATAACATTATATGAACTAAAATGACATAGAATCAATCTCCCAAAAGGACACCACATGGACATGCTCAAGATAACTTTTGGAAAGATAGGAATTTGCATCATGTATGGTATCCTTGATGATGATCTCTAATCTAATGAGCCACTTCATATGTGATGTGGCACCTTCAAGCTCTATTCCATCCATACACATAGCATTTAGGGCAATGATAAAGATTTATTTTCACTTGTTCATCCATTGGTCTTTATCGTTCAATTCTCCATGTTTGTCATTTAAAAATTTGGTATAACCTCCTCTAATACAATTATAAATTCAACAACTTTATATTTAATGGGCTTTATAACTTTCTCCTATTTATCAATAGACTTTTGCACTGTTCCTATTTCTTGAGTATTAGCCTATTGTAGACTCTTGCCATGCAATAATATATTCAACCTTTATTTTAATCATGTTACTCAAAAATAATTTTTCTAATTCTTCCTATAGACTTCCCATAAATTTCCAAAGAATCTATACATATGTTCAAATATTTTGTTCAACATGAAGTAAGTGGTTCAATTATGACATTCTGCATTTGCCTTATTAAACCCTGGTTTTATTTTTTTAATTTATCATATCTTATTTTCTATTTTCTATTTTCTATTGTTAGATAAAGACAACATTGGAATTGGCTGTCCACTTTTCCTACACCCTTCTTTATAGAGAGCCTTATATTGGTCTCTTTCCCTAGTTAGCTTTACCATCTAGGCCTTATTAAGCATTGATAAATCAATTACCATATCTACTAAAATAAATGGGTTAGTTTACCCTACTTTTGACTTCATGATGCACTCAAATGCTTTATCAACATTTATGATTTTAGGCCTTTTAATGTGACATGTATATGTAAGAATTTTCCTTAGGGCAGAATTCACCCAAGACCAAGGAACTCAAACATAAGCACAATAGTAGACCAGAGAGAGTATGATTAGAATGATGATATATTCATTCAATATTCCATATGAAAGTACACTAGGAGTTCCTGTATATAAAGGCCTCTGGAGAGCTTCTAGAATGCATAGAAGTTAGCAACATGATAAGTCATACAACCAGGCACATGTCCACCAAATATTGGTTATCCTCCATTAAGAATGAGAGTAAGTGTGATGATGTGAGGATAAGCCTACAATGATGTAGCATGCAAATTAATGTTGTAGAAAATATGTGCTAAAATGAGAGTGCAAATAATTGTGTTGTCTACATGAAAACTCAATGAATAATGCAAACTCCAGTGTTGTAGACACCATGTGCTGAATTAGAGTTGCGTACTTCTATGTTGTCAACATGACAACTCATGATAGTACACAAACTCCTAAGTTTCTCACCTAAATAAATAATAAAATAATGCATTAACCTAAGTAAAATTGAGTAAAGTGTAAATAGTAAATACTTATTTATACCAACACCCCCCCCCCCACAAGTACAACTTAGGGGAATGCCCTTAAGCTTACAAAAACTAGAATGAAATGCATAATGGGTCCTGACTACTAGGCCATGTTAGGTACCCACACACATAATGAAATGCAATCTCTCATAAAGTGGATAAAGAGGGAAAACCTCATGGGAAAAACCCTTCCCAAAAAGAGAGATGAAAAAAATAGATGCATGGATGGATGGAGTAATCAAGACCCCCCCATTATGACATACATCAAGTATATACAATAGAGAAATGTGAGAAGAGGAAGAGAGACAGAATAGGCTCCCACCCCCAAAGAAGAATGTTGACCAGTGACTACTCCAATGTAGAAGCTGGTCCAGGATTGCTGAATAGTGTTCCTCCCCTTTGGAAGAAACAATACCATAGGTACAAGTGAGATGCTTCTGTTGTGTGTGGAAAGAATCCTGATGATCACTGATGTCTATAAAATCTGTTCAACTATCCTTGTGAAGGAAAAATATAGAACCCGTCCCAAAGAATGTATTGTCTCCTCAACTGATAAAGAGACCTCCTGTAACTACTATACATAAGTATCCATAATCACATCGACCTGTAAAGATCCATCATGTAGAGAATGGACATGAGGGTCAAAGTGAGCCCTTACAACAATTGTAGAATGATCTTTCCCATCAAAGAGAAGATGTACACCATCAATAATGTCTCCCAAATCTGCTATGTATGACTCCACAAACAAGCTTGAAATATCTTCTATGTAATCATCCTCTAGTGCTAGAGCTGGAAGACAAGGTGTACCCTAATGTGCTAGACCTATCACTATGGCAATATATGCATGTGGACTATACTAACATCGTGACCTCTCACTACAACTGTCTATAGAACCCCATGTGTTTGAATCTATTGAAGCACTATTGTTGGTGTCACTATTAGTTTCCACAATGTATGATGTGCGAAGAGGATTAGAGGATAAGATGGGTGAACTTTCCTCAAAGTGAAAATCCTTCTCCAAAAAGATCTCACGTGTCTCAGGATCCATAAGTCTGTATGCCTTCACACTGTCTTCATATCTGATGAAAGTACAAGGCCTAGGTGGTGGTGCCTTGTATCCCCTAGAAGATCTATTTGCCCATGCGGGACAACTAAAGACTCTGAAGTGTGTCACAACTGGTTTTCTGCTGCACCATACCTCAAAAGGAGTCTTGCCATCTAAGGCAGGATGAGTAGACCTATTAAGTATGTGATTGGCACTATTGATTACTTCGACTTCAAGTGATGGATCTAGAGACTTGGCTTGTATCATGCAACTTGCCATGGACTTAAGAGTTTAGATCCTCAATGTTGCAACATCTATCTTGTGTGGACTGAATGCTAGTGGATTTTGAAGATCAATTCCCTCAAGTTTGCAAAAGTCTTTAAGTCTTTTGTTCACATATCTACTTTCATTGTCCATCTTTAGAACTTTGATGGCTTTCCTTGATTTCTATTCAATATGAGTCTTGAAGGCTAGAAACTTGTCCAACACTTCATTCTTGTTATGAAGAAAGTAGACCCAAGTGTACTATGAAAAGTCATCAATGAAAGTAAGTATGTAGTGGCCTTGGCTGACTGATGTCATTGCAAAAGGACCTACTAGTACCATGTGAACCAAATGAAGAACAACTAGTGCTCTTGAAGACTTCCCTTTATGTAACTTCTCCTCTAGATGCATATCCACTAAACTTGTTGAATAGTCACCTTCAAAAAAGTTGATTGTAGGTAGACCTTTGACCATTTTGTTTGAGCAAAGTTGCTGAAGATAGTGGAAAGCAAGATGACCAAACCGCTCATGTCATAATTGGATTGAGTCAACAAGGCTTGTGAAGGAGATTTGGGCACAAAGTGAGAGAAAGAATACAACCTTTTTTCATGATTAACTTTCCCCACTATAACCACTGAATCATCTCTTAGACTATGTGTTAGATTGTGGTGACTGATTAGGAAAGTACTGTACATACTTCATGAATTCTTTAGGGCTCCAAATTTTTTTTTGGCCCTATTTTATTGGGATTTTGGGCCAACATGTAATTATTAATTATAACCCTAAAGTGGTAAAAATACTTGTATAAAAGAGCTTCGGGTTAGTGATTGTTTTATAGTTGTGATGTGAAATTGGTTCTTGCAGTGGTATTGAGCTGTAAGGGATTACGGATTGTAATCAAGTTATAATCACTGGATCGTAATAATATCAGACTTGCTATTTGGTCCTAGGGATTGGGTGAACCACGTTAAATCTTGGTGTCTTGTGTTCTTTTCTATGTGATCTATAATTTTCTATTATTGGTTATATTTTCATGTAATTGTTATTTTTGTCTGTGGTTTAATCCTAACACTATGCACTTTTACTAAGTCAGGAAGGAACTCAACTTTATGACCATCTCCAAGGTGAGTGATTTGGTGAATTGAGAGGAGATTAGAACTTAGGTTTGGAACATAGAAAACATCTTTAAACTCTCCATTTTCCATTTTCTAGATTTCCTTTTTGTTCAACTTCCATTTTTGTATCATCTCCCAAAAAGATGTGCAGTACCTTTGATTGCTTCATTGAGGAAAAATCCTCCTTTGAATAACCTATATGAAATGAGGCACCTGAGTCAAGAATCCATTCATTTGAAGAATTTAAATTTTCCATGAGTTCTTTTCCTTTTCCCTTTGAATAAGAGGAAGGTCCTTTCTCCTTGTAAGCATTAGGTAGTGGAACATTATGTTTCTTCATGATAGAGGTCAACTCATCAATCTTTTTACGATAACAATCACATTCTTCATGACCAAATTTCTTGCAATAAGCACACTTTTTATTGTCCTTATTATTGTCTCCCTTCTTGTTTGAGTTTGAAGACTTGCCTTGTTGATTTAATTGTAGTGTTGCCTTTTCTACATCCTCTAATTTATTCTTCCACTTCTTATTCTTTCCCTTTCCTTTATTTGAAGATTGACTAGCTAAATTTTGAGAATCCTCATTATTGGCCACCAATGCCTTTGACTTAGGTGAATTGAGAATCCCCATTGATTTCAACTTCTTTTCTTCTTTATCCAACAAGTCAACATAATTGTCAAAAGAGACTTTTTGATAGGCAGACTCTAATGTAGTCTTTGAGGTGTTATAAGTAGAAAAAAATGTGGAGTACTTAGATGGTAGCTTATTATGAATGAGATAGATCAATCTATAATCTTTAATAGGACTCCCACAATCATTCAGCTTTGTCCTTAGTTTATTCACCTTAATGATGAAATCCTATATAGAATCAAATGACTTAGGATCTAAGGAGACAATCTCATCTTCAAATTTGAAAATATCCTCTTCAAACACTTTACCATATAGGTTTTGGAGGGTATCCCAAGTTTCCTTAGATGTACGAGACTTCTGAAATTGATATACAATCTTGTCTTCAACCCCAAAACAAACATCACCTAGGGCTTTCCTATCCATTGTTTGCTAATCAATTATTTCATTGGTAGATACTTGATCACCTATTGGTTTAGGAAGGGTACCGTCTACATATTGAGAAACTCCTTTATGCATTAAATGAAACCACATTTTAATGGACCATGTAGCATAGTTATGTCGAGTTAATTTTGGAAACTTAAAATTTTCTATGATGTAAAAAATGAAAGTAAAATATAGAAAAAGAGGCACACAACACCAAGAACACCCCCCCTTTTAACTAAATCAAGAAACCCCCCAAAAAAGATGCTTTGGACACTTTATATGTAGTGTGATTACAATGGCCACTTGCCAATTTTGGCCTTAGTGGACTTTTGATTTTTCCTTTTACAACCTCCTTATGGAGTTCAAGCCTAGAACATTACAATGTATCTTAGATATACAACAATTCTAAAGATATATCAAAGTATTACAATGTAGAAAAGGACCTCATTCTAAAAGTGACACTTTTGTCCACACAACCCTATAATTTGATTGTAGATCTAGAAAGTGGATGAAAAATAATGCACTTTCAAAAAAAATAGAACTTGTTTTCATGTCTAGATGAGCCAATATGGAGCATTTGAAGTTGCAAAATGTAGGATTGGATAGGTACAATCGCCAAAAGATGCAAATTTTGAAAAATCCATGCACCAAAACTAGAAAAGAGCTGCACCACTAAATTTTTTAGGAAATTCTACCCAATTTCAAAAATAATTATGCCTGATTTGGAGTCTGAAAGACTGATATGGCCTCCCAAAATCGGACTAAAAAATTAAAAATCAATTTGGAGAGGGGTTGGATCAGCAAAAGATGGGGTTAAATTTGACAGTCATACAACCATTGTAGCAATTCAAATTTTCCCTGGAATGATATTTAGATGATCATCAAATTTAGGCTCGCAGAATTGATAATGTCAACAAATGTTGACCTTGTAATGATGTTAGCATGACATCATGATGACATTAATAGTATGGATTGTATGAAAAAATTCCACATGTCCAATTGAGTTGGTAGTAGAGTGTGACACATATGTATGGTTGTTGACTAGGATTGGCTGATGTGGAGGCTAACATGTCAACTGACTATTCTTGCTGAGTCAGAGTATGATTATTGATTACGTAGCACTATTGAATCCATGTGGCTGCAAGAAATTAAGATGCATGGTGTAGTTGTGTAAGTGCTATGTGGTGGCCTACTGTCATGATCTCTAACTTGGCTAGCCAAAAATATTAATGCAGTGGTGCCAGTTTTTCACTAGGGGTGCTGGTTTTGAAATTTGGCTTAGGAAATTAATCCCACATCCAACATGCTAAGAGACTACATTCTTTTTAAATTGAACCTTGTGCAATGTTCAACTAAACAAGTTGCCACTTGTTGGATTGAGCATGCTGGTGGAGGTTTCCTTTGTCAGGTTCTGGTGAATGGAAAATTGAATTTAATTGGTCAGTGGCCATTGGTGGTATGTATAGCCAAAAATTTGGTGCGTCCTGTCTATGGATTAAAATTGAATAATCACCCAAATTGTAGGGTTGGGGTGTCATTGCCCAGTTTTGCAATTTTTTTTTCTCTGCTAGCCCAATTGGGCAAAAAAATTTCAAAAATAGAAATTCAAAAGAGCAGAGAATTATCAAATCCAAAAAAATAATTAAATAGATTTGAAAATGACTATTACTAGTTTCCAAATCGGTGCCTTTAGGTGCTAGTTTATAATTTTTTTTTGCCTCATGATCAACTTTAGCCTAGCATAGGAAAATTTATAGTTGATCTTCACTGAATCAACATTCTAGACACAATGGCAAGGTCCAATTTGGCTCTAGATGCTCCCAATTTTTGTAGATTCTTTAGATTCGGATCGAGGTGCTGAAGCATGAATGGTCTCGAATGACTATGTAAAGAGAATGTCCTCGAGCTCTGATACCATGTAAGAATTTTTTTTAGGGTAGAATTCACCCAAGACCAAGGAACTCAAACACAAGCACAATAATAGACTCGAGAGAGTATGATCAGAATGATGATATATTCATTCAATATTCCATATGAAAGTACACTCAGAGTGCCTATATATAAAGGCCTCTAGAGAGCTTCTAGAATGCATAGAAGTCAACAACATGATAAGTCATACAACCAGGCACATGTTCACTAGATATGGGTTATCCTCCATTAAGCACGGGAATAAGTGTGGGGATGTGAGGATAAGCCTACAATGGTGTAGCATGCAAATTAATGTTATAGACAACATGTGCTAAAATGGGAGTGTGAATAACTGTGTTGTCTACATGACAACTTAGTGAATGATGCAAACTCCAGTGTCATAGACACCATGTCTTGAATTAGAGTTGCATACGTCTGTGTTGTCAACATGACAACTCATGAGAGTACACAAACTTCTAAGTTTCTCACCTAAGTAAATAATAAAATAATGTAATATAATAAAATAATGCATTAACCTAAGTAAATTTAAGTAAAGTGTAAATAGTAAATACTTATTTACACCAATAGTATAATTACCATAGAAATAAAGCTTTCTCACCTGGATCATATCTTGATCTAATTAAAAAATTATTTACTCCCTCAAAATCCAACTTGATCTCCTTATTTTCTGAATGTAGCAAACCATCAAAGATAAGGTAATACACTTAATTCCCAACCATGAAATAGTATCACCCCTTCCACTATAAATACTTTCTTCCCCTTTGAGGATTCATGTTTTCCACCTATGCATCTATGTATTCCTTTAATTTTCTCAACAAATCTTCATAATTCTCAAGGGTTATGTTTAAGACACTCTTTCTTAATATTTTTCCTTTGTAAATAAAAAAAGGGATTTAAACTTATTTGATTTTATCAAACCTTCATAAGAGAAAAATGAATTGTGCTCCTCCAATCTGTTTTGTCTTAAATGTTCAACTTAGTGATAATATGCTCATTCATGTCAATTTCCTCCTAAACCTATGTGACATTCAATTAGGAAATTGCTTCTTGCTCTTATGGACTATTTTCATCTATTTGTTTAGTCCTCATATCTATCAAGTGTTTCCTTAACTCATTAATTTCTATATTGTATTGATCAATAACCTCATGTGCTTCATCTTCTTCTAATTTTTTGAAGATATCCTCTATTTCCACAAGATAAGAAATGTAATCACTGAGGTCTTTTTTTATTTTTACAAGAATTAATGTTACCCTTAGGATTATAATGTTATCTGGCTACATGTTTAGAAAATCTAAACTCTTCTCACAACTTCTTTTGGATCACCTCATAGGATTTGGTCCATAGTGAAATCACCAAATGTAAGTGTACATGGAAAAATAACCTTCTTGTGAATTATCTCAAAATATTGGCTATTTAAAATCATCAGTTGCCTCATGATTTCTAAATATGCAATCCTATTGGCAACATTGTCTAGTAGAATATATGGGGCTTCTTCAAATCCATAAATCCTATAATAAGTAAAACCAAGATTCACATACCATCTACCCCAACCATGGTAAAAAATATTCCTATCATAAAATTATCTTGGCCTTAGAAATATTTTAATCCCCGTGCTAATAAAAGGCTCACATTGGTAATTCTATAGCTAGTAAACATGTTTTACAAACCACTCTTTTAATATGATATAATTTTAACTAGTATATATAGAATCCCAAACTAATACCCACAAATGTATTGGTTGTTGATTTCCATCATTGTCCTTAATACTCAATTTGAACTATGATGACTATATACCTCTTACATGATTATAAAACAACACAAGGTGCATTGACATGGAATATTACACAAACCTAGAGCATTCATCATTTTGTATAGATAAAAAACCATGTTGTAAAATTTCAACAATACATGTTGCATAATTGAACCACCTTGGTTCATACATTTCTATTTTTGGCGCTAATACATTGGCCCTAGAATTATTAAGTCTGGAACCTCTTTATCTATTACCTTTCCACATGATAAATATGTATACAACAACTATGTAATACATTCATGTTAAATGGGGACCCTGATTTGTTTGTAAATGAGTTAGCTTGATCATCTATTCTTTCCTTCTGTAGTGGTAGTTTCCATCCTTTATAGGTGATGTCCATTTGGGATATTTTTCTTCTATAGTTTGCAAATACAAGGGCATATTGCATGTCTTGTCCAAATTGAACACTTCATCCAACATATCAGTAGAAAGAAAAATGAATAGATTGCCCTTGTCACCTAGTATGCATCTACGCTTACTATCATTATTATCCACTAGCAATTTAAGTAAATTAACTTTTGTAAATACATTGGGCATGAAAAATTTCCCTAAATTGATGGCCCAAGGGTTGCTCGAATGGAAAAAAATTGTCTCTCCTCAAATTATGAAACAAAAACAAATTTTAACCCTTTAATTTTGTCCATACATTGACCAAAAGTTTGTACATGTCCTCTAATTGGACCTGGTGCCTACATTTGATCAATCATATCCTAGTCTAGTCTTTTGTTGTGAACTTTTTCTCCATTCTTTTATTTCTTTCTTTTCAGACTCAATACTTTTGACAAGACTTTTCTTAGTTGATGAACTTGAAGTCTCTATATTCTTAGTTTTGTGCTAACCAAATTATACCCTTTGTAAATTCAAATATACTTTAATAATTTTTCCATTCTACTTTCTCTCTTAACAAATCAAACCACTAGATTTTATATGCTTTCCTAATCAAAGTAAGGATTTTAGATGACATGTGGAGGCTAGTTCCTTATTCATGTGGGCCAATATGTTATCTTGATGTGTGTATTATTGTGTGTCCCGTGAAAATAAAACTAATATGACAATGGACATTCATTAACATAGGGTTTTATGACTTATTTCATTATTTTGGTGTCATCAATATAATATTCTTGAGACACCTTTCTATATTATCATTAGCATAAGTAGGACTGATATGTTCATTGGAGATGAACATAGAAAATTTGTCCTTACTCTGCCATACAATGCTACTCTGATACAAATGTATCAACATATCTCATCCTAATTCATTACTTGTTATATGATTATATGTTTGGCAAATACACATGTATCTTTATTCACCCTTTTCATCAATGTCATATAATACATTTCTCCTTTACCTCCTTATCGACATAGCTAAAACTGACAAACCTATCAGGTATAAAGGTAACTCACTAGTTGCTTTGTTTTAGTTCACAATTCCTCTAATAAGACTGCCATTGTAGGTTTATTTTGATGTCATCACAATTTTTCATCATAACTTGGTCTAATATGATTCTTTTTTCATAATGCATTCCATCACCATAAGATATCTTGATAGGTTTATAGGGTTTTGGGGAAGCATAAACCTCATCTAGTCGATTAGATATGTTGTCCCTATGAGTTTCATGGGGAGAGTTCCTATGATACCTTTAGTTTCATTATTAGTCCTTGCCTTTTAAGGTAGGAGAATATAGTTTTTAGACTTCTTTTTGGTAATTGTCTTCGTTTTAGAAATTGTGAAAAAAGCAACATTTCCTATACACTATGGTTGTCATTTTGAAGTCAATAAAAATTAATTTTTCATTGAAAAATTCCACTTTTCTCATTGGTAGAGCTTATTTCCTAGTGTTCTTTTTATTTTATCCCTCACAAAATTTATCAAAAAAGGCCAGCTTAAAACAACTTGGAGAATCATGGCATGTGGGGGCAATGGATGATGTGTTATTATTCTTGCCTTCCATCTATCCTCAACATGTAGGAAGGTGTAGCATTTTGCATGAGTGTGTCTTGTCTTGGTTCATCAAAATATTCATCTTACTCCTCTTCAATTTTTTCTTCCTATAAATTAAAGTCTTCTAGCTTTAGCATATCACTCTTTGTTGACAAATCATTAACAACTAATCAAGTAAAGGTAATCGTGCCCTAAATTTTTTTTTTACATTCATATGTTTCATCGTAATTCTTCATCCTTTTTTTTTTTAATATAATAGATGTTTTTTCTTTTATTAAAAAGAGGAGCATGATCAAAATAATTCATTAACCATGTTCATGGATTCTACTAAGAAGGACTAGTCATTTTTATTTGGGCTATGATTCTATAAAAACTAGAAATGATTTTTAGATCACATTAATAACTTTGATGATAACACATGCCATGTAATGTTCTTGGTGGATTCAGTTTTCCAAGTAGGGATTTTTTTAGTGGTGATTAGTCGCCAATTGGTGAATATGTCCCGATCAGGCTATAGAAATTGGCAAAAAAAAACACCGTATACTAGTTGACTAATTCGCCCAAATTTTATAAAATACTCATATAGTGGTCAGAATGTTCACCACTATTATTACGTAATTTCAGTTTGGTAGTCGGGTTCTTCATGCATATTTCTCTTTAATGTTTACTCTTATTTGCCATGGAATTAATTGAGTGTCTCTTTCGATGATCATCATTCGCCAAATTCCCATTTTCCTATGTGAAATTTTTATTTGTCCTAGGACCCAATTCGCCATGCATCACACACAATGGGGTCCCAAATTTCCACCCTATTCACCCACTCGATTACTTGAAATTACGCGGGCTTTGGCAAATATTAGTTCTTATCATATGTAACGGTCAGCCCATTTGCCAAAATGAAAACAATTTATTTGTAGTTGTCTATTTAAGAAATGAGTTTCATTATTGAAACATGCCAAAAGAAGGAGCCTTTTTCATAGTATTGTGATCAGTAGAGAACCGAAATGACTACGACTACGAGTCCATAGTATTTTATTGCAGCCTTAATTTGATAGAGATGTCATAGTCAAATTTAAATAGGAAGAGGAGTAGGAATAATGAAGGTGGAGATGTCTAAGAGAGGCCAATGAAATGCAAAAATATATCTTCATACTTTGGCAGGGGTAGACACAATAGTGTTGGTCAAAGTAAGGAAGGTACATCATCAGAGGAGCCTGTACAATCTCAACCCACACAAGAGTCCATTCAAAAAATTGGGGAGCCTAATAAATCTAGTGACGGAGTTGCAGAACCTAATATCTCTAATGAAGATGACCTTGAAGAAGAATATCTAGTAAATAACTAGTACCAAGATCAATCAATCGACTTTGGTGATGATGATGGTGCAATTAATAGTAACAGTGACACTAAAGGGAGAGGAAAATTGAAAGAAAAAATTGATCGTCATTGGGAGATGGCCAGGAGATTTAAATTTGATTGGGCAGCAAAGTATCCATTCATTGAGCCCGTGGACAATCCAATTGTAGGTGAGCCACTAGTAGAATGCAGATGTGCAATTTGTAGTTGGAAGTATAAAAAGGAAAAGCAGTTGCAGCTTAAACTAGACACCATAGAGAAACATGTTGGTAAGATTTATGAAACCTCAACTGTAGATGGTAAGAAAAAAAAAGTGGTAAGATATAAAACAAAGGAGAAATGTCAACATAAAAGGAATGCTGAAGAATATTATATGTTTCAAAAATTTCAGATGAAGCCTGGTGAACTTCAAGGTTCTATTACTGCTATTTTTGCAAAAGCAAGTGAAGTAGAAGAACGTGGAAAAGCTATTCAATTAAGTAATGTTTTCTATATTTTGAGCAGAGGGCGTCCAATGAAAAACTATCTAGAAATGAGTGGTTTTTTACACTTTCTGAAAGTTCCTAACTATCCTGTCAGTCATTGGTCGATAAACAGTGGATGGGAATGGACAAGTTGTATTGCGCAGGTTGAAATAGAGGATGTACAAAGAAAAATAAAAGAGTCAACCTTTATTGCATTGTCCTTAGATGAAGTTACGACAATAGATAATACATCATGGGTATGCATGCATGTTTATACTGTACAGAATAATGTCTGCCAACCACATCTACTATGTAATGTCCCCTTTCTAGCATTCATAGCATGATGTTGTCGTTAGCCTATTTCCCTACAGTCCCGTAGGCTAACTAGGATATTAAAGGGGCTTAGAGGCCATTTGGCCTAGACAATTTCAGTTGCAGGTCTTTCTGAGGGGTTTTGAGGCAACTTTGGGCATACTTACTATTTATAGTAAGTCATCTTGGACATGGCCGGACATTCAGTCACAGTGGTATGTCGATGGTAATGGTTTAAAATCGACAGGAAAACTTATTTATCATTGATAAGATTTGTTAATCATTGATAAAGCCATTTTATAAAGTTAAATTTAAACATTTAACTTTATTAATGCATAGACTTTAGTTTGTGGGAAATATTTAAATTAAAAGAGTTCCCTTTATTTTTATAACACCTTGGAGACATAAGGTACATAAAGGGAGTTATGTTTTATCCCACATTGAGAAAATGAAGGATTGAGCTCTTGTGAGAACACTATAAAAGAAATGGAAGAGTTTTTTTTTTTGTATGCTTGGATGAAAATTAATGTTATGTTGCTGGATATCTGATTATCAGGCTTGGAGGATGGAATCCCTCTTTGCTAGCATTCTCTTCACTATTGGAAGACACAGTCAGGAGGATCAAGGGTGTTTCACTTCAGGAAACACACTGGGTTTCATTTGGGGCGTTTGCATAAAGAAATTTACAAGGGTTTGAGGTGCAGATCTGAAGTTAGTTATTGCTATAGTGCCGCATGAACAGTATTTTGCTACAGTCGGCATGAACAGTATTTTGCTACAGTACGACATGAACAGTGTTGGTATCAAGTTTATTTGTTTTTTCGGCTGATTAGAAGTTTGGAAGGCTGCCGACTACATCTGCAAAATACTACGGCAACTAATTTCAGGTTTCTTCTGTCAAATTTTGATACTTTGCATAATAATTGTTGAATACAAGTCTAAATAGTTGTTGCAGCCTTTAAGGTAGTTGTAAGTGCACATCTACATTTAAAAATCACCCTTTATCAGCAGATTGAAAGAGTTTCCAGATTTTTCATATACTGTTGAATGTGTGCCAAGTGTTTGTGAAAATGTTATGATGTGTATTATGCATTTTAATGTCACTTCATAGTTGTTCGTAAATCTACTCATTGGAAAGAAATTTATTGAGGAAATTAGCTTTATGAGTTTGCATACAAAGTGTTTGACAATATTCCTTAAGTTAAATTTCTACAAGTCAAAGTTCAAATCAGGGGAGGATATTACAGTGGTATCAGAGCTATAAGTCGTGCCATCCTGTGGAGGTCTTATAGGAGATTTGGAACTGGTGGATAGAGGGGAAAGTGTTTGATGAAATGTCAAAACACTAAAATTAGAGCATTTATGTTTGAGCATGCGACAGGGGCCTTATAATTTCCGCAATACCAGAGCAAGACAAAGTAGGAGTTCAGACCTGCAAAGCAAACAGTCTAGCTCATCCGTACAGGGGGGTATAGAATCCAGTCATATAGACACAACGGAGGTATTCTTTGATCAAGACAACAATATGGGTGACCGAGATGACAAGAATACAAGATTAGGTGGAGGCGGGAATGCCGGTCCAAAGCTTGGAGAGGAAAGATTCTTACAATTATTAGAGACCTTGGTACAGGGTCAACGAGTAGCCAAATAAAGGGCACAGGAATAGAATCAGAGATTGGATCTTATGATGCAGATGATGGCTCGTCAAATGGGGTTGAATGCTAACATGGGTGGAGGAAATAATGAGAATGGTAACAATCAGAATGGAAATGATTAGGATGGGACACATAATGGAGATGAAAAAGTTGGGAACAATTTCCATCATGCACCCCAGCGAGCTAGGACAGTGAGTTCAAGGCCCATGAGTCCTACATTTCCTCCTAGAGCTCCAAAGCAGCTCGTACCAGAGCTCTAGATTACTGATATACAGGACTAGTTGAAGAGAGATTGGGAAGCCGGAGGGCCAGATTTTACTGCTGCAATTACCTTTAGGGAGTATATGGATGTGTGGATGAAACATATGCCACGTGGACATGACAGGAACCAGAGCTATGAGCTACGAAAGAAAGTAGGGAGACTTGAGTTACCATATTATGATGGCTTAGGAAAGCCTACAGCAAGAGCTTGGGTTCAAAATCTTGACACATACTTTCAATTGAACCCTATGCTCAAGGAAGAAGCTATTAAGTACGCAACAATTCATCTGGATGGGTTAGCACATGAGTGGTGGCATCATGGTATGGTCACTATGGGACATGCACACATTACCTCATATGTGGAGTTTACAGAGAGGCTAATTGAACGTTTTGATAGGAAGGTTCCAAAAATCCATTTCAAGGAGTTAGCTCAACTTAAACAGTGGGGATCATTGGAAACATACATTTTAGAGTTTCAGAAACTTGTAGTGTTAGTAACAGATGTATCTGAATGGAGGATACTAGTTCTATTTATGGATGGGTTAGCTGATCCGTTGAGAGGGTGGATTAAAGCTCTCAACCCTCCCACTTTGCAGGAAGCCATTAAGAAAGCTCGTGACATGGATTCCTCTTCATCTTCAAAAAATAAATTCCAGGCAAAGAGTTTCCCTTCAAGGAAAGATAAGGACAGGAAACCTTTTCATAAAGAGGTTCAGCCAGCTAAGGAGGAAAGTAAGAGGTTGGAAAATGAGACACTTAATGATCTCAGGAAGAAGAAGCTTTGTTTTCATTGCAGGGAGCCTTGGGATTTGTCACATAAGTGTCCATTGAAAGCAAAAGCTAAGTAGATGGAGTACTTTTCAGCCGAAGAGTCGGTAGATGGAGATTCAGAGCAGTCATCCGAATCAGATGGAGATGATGATAGTTCTTCATAGGAGGAAGTACACGGTGATAGCACGATAGCTTAGTTGTCAAGTATATAGGAGGCCATCACTTTCAGAGTTAGGGGAACCTTGGATGGACAGAGAGTTGTGGCACTCATTGATACAGGGGTGACACATAACTTCATTGATGAGAAGTTTGTGACACGCAGAGGGCTACATACAGAGGAGCATAGGGGATTTAAGGTGATGGTTGTTGATGGCTTCAAAATTGAATGTACCAAGAAAATCTCCAACTTGCAGCTTCGTTTGGGAGATTATGACATGATAGGAGATTTCTTTGTGGTCAACATTGGTGATCAGGATATGGTACTTGGGATGAACTGGATGAAGTCTCTAGCAGAGTTTACATTTAACCTTGAGAAAATGGAAATGAGGTTTGAGGCAAATGGTAAGAAGATAGTGCTTAGAGGTTTGTCAGATGGGAGACTTCGAGTGGTGTCACTCAAGCGGATACAAAGTTTCTTTAGACATGATCAGTAATGCCTGAGATGACAGAGCAATATAAACAAGAGTATCCACCTGATGTACAAAAAATAATAACCAAACATACTAAGGTGTTTGGTGAGATACCTCCAGGGAGACCCCCGGATAGGGGAATCGAGCATGTTATTGAATTAGAGGAAGGGGCTAAGCCAGTTATCATCACACCTTACCGCCATCCGAAGAGATGTAAGGATGAAATAGAAAAGGCAATTAAGGAGTTGATTGACATGGGGCACATATGGCCAAGCAAAAGTCCTTTAGCTTCTTCAGTAGTATTGGTGAAGAAGAAGGATGGTACAATGAGGATGTGCATTGATTATAGGGAGCTAAACAAGAAGACAATCAAGAACCGATACCCTATCTCGCGCATCGATGAGCTTATTGATGAATTGCATGGTGCATGCTACTTCTCCAAGATTGATTTGAGATCCGGCTACCATCAGATATAGGTTAGAGAGGTGGATGTGGAGAAGATAGCTTTTAGATGCCACTATGGACATTTTGAGTTCTTAGTCATGCCCTTTGGGTTGACAAATGCCCCTGCCACTTTCCAGTCCTGTATGAATAGAGTGTTTAGAGATCAGTTGAGGAAGTTTGTGTTGATATTTTTTGATGATATACTGATATACAACCGTACTTGGGAGGAACATTTGAAGCATATTGATACAGTGCTCAGTATTCTAGAGAGGGAGTTATTATATGCCAAGATGAGTAAATGTGAGTTTGGAATGACAAAGTTTCTCTATCTAGGGCATATTATTAGTGCAGGAAGTGTTCAGGTTGACCCAGACAAGATCAGGGCCATTCTGGATTGGCCACCACCGAGGAACACTTCACAACTCAAGGGATTTCTCAGGCTTTGTGGGTTCTACCGTAGATTTGTGAAGGGATTTTCATAGATAGCAGTACCACTTACAGATTTGACACGGAAAGATAGTTTCAAGTGGTTAGAGAGGGCTCAGGATTGTTTTGACAGGTTTAAGGAGCTGATGAGTACATGTCCTATTTTAGCCATTCCAGATTTCACTAGGCCCTTTGAGCTGTAGTGTGATGCCTCGAGAGAGGGCATAGGAGCTGTTCTCATGCAAGACAAACATCCCATCGCATATGAGAGTAGAAAATTATGAGGTGTGGAGAGAACCTATAGCATCTACGACAAAGAGATGCTAGCAATCATGCACGCGCTAGCTAAGTTCAAGCAGTACTTAGTGGCAAGCCGATTCATAGTAAAAACAGATCATAATAGCTTGAAACATTTCCTTGGATAGAAGGACCTTAATGACAGGCAACAGAAATGGGTGAGTAAATTATAGGCCTATGATTTCGACATAGCCTATGTCAAAGGGAAGAAAAATATTGTTGCAGATGTTTTATCTAGAAGGTCTCATTTGCTTGCTGTTGGGATAGTCATGGATGATTGGAGAGAGATGATCTTGGCAAAATATGCTAAGGATAGTTGGGCGTCTAGCATTATTGAGGGAGCTATTCAAGATAGTTGATACACTGTCATAAATGATCTGATCATCTACAAGGAAATGATTTATTTAGTACCCGGGTCTGCTATGAAGCAGAAGATTTTGAGGCATTTCATGATTCACCAATGGCAGGACATCTCGGATTCTTTAAGACATATCGGCAGGTGAGAGAGCGCTTCACTTGGAAAGGAATCAAATCAGAGGTGCTTCAGTTTGTGAGGGAATGCCCTGTGTGTTAGCAGAACAAACAAGAACGTTCTTTTCTGGGTGGTTTACTACAGCCCCTACCCATACCAGAGAAGAAGTGGGATAACATTTCCATGGATTTTATCACAGGCCTCCCCAAGGCACACGATCAGGATTGTATCTTTGTTGTGGTAGAAAGATTGACAAAATTTGCACATTTCTTTGCAATTTTGTCTACATATTCAGTAGCACAAATAGCAGAACTATTTTTTCAAGAGGTATTCAGACTACATGGGATACCATGGAGCATAGTCAGTGACAGAGACAATAGATTTATGAGCCACTATTGGCAGGAGTTGTTCAGGTTACGTGGAACAGAGCTCACTCTGAGTACCAGCTACCACCCCCAAATTGATGGGTAGAAAGAGATAGTGAACAAATGGGTTGAGGGGTACCTTCGAAACTACATTGCAGGAGAGCAGAAGGCTTGGATGAAGTGGTTACATCTAGGGGAGTACTGCTATAATACCTCTTTCCATATGTTTATTCAAATGTCCCCTTTTATGGCACTGTACGGGTATGATGCTCCTAATTTTTTGGATTTTTTAGTTGGGGACAATAGGGTCCCTAAGGCCAAGGATACTTTGCAGGAGTGTCAGGACATTATGCGATCCTTGAAGGAAAATTTGCAAAAAGCACAAAATCAACAAAAGCAATATGCTGATCAGCACAGGGTTGAGAGGTCTTTTGAGGTGGGAGATATGGTGTACCTCATGTTACAGCCGTATAGACAATCCTCTCTCAAGAAGAGTGGACCAGAGAAATTGAAACCACGCTACTATGGACTGTTCAAAGTAATCAAGGGAGTGGGTGAAGTAGCTTATGAGTTGGAGTTGCCTGCAGACAGTAAAGTGCATAATGTGTTCCATGTGTCATGCCTTAAGAAGGCATTGGGTCACAATGTGGTGCCTTCAATAGTATTGCCACCTCTTGATGATGAGGGAAAGCTTATCTTGGTTTCTGAGGCCATACTTGACTCCAGGGAGAGGGTGCTTCGCAGGAGGACTATCAGGGAGTATCTAGTGAAGTGGAGGAACCTACCTGTCGAGGATGCTACTTGGGAAAATGAGCAGATATTGCAGCATCTAGAGCTGAAATTGCTTGAGGACAAGCAATTTTGGGAAGGGCAGACTGTAATGTCCCCTTTCTAGCATTCATAGCATGATGTTTTCATTAGCCTATTTCCCCACAGTCCTGTAGGCTAACTAGGACATTAAAGGGGCTTAGAGGCCATTTGGCCTAGACAGTTTCAGTTGCAGGTCTTTCTGAGGGGTTCTGAGGCAACTTTGGGCATACTTACTATTTATAGTAAGTCATCTTGGACATGGCCAGACATTCAGTCATAGTGGTATGTCGATGGTAATGGTTTAAAATCAACAGGAAAACTTATTTATCATTGATAAGATTTGTTATGCATTGATAAAGCCATTTTATAAAGTTAAATTTAAATATTTAACTTTATTAATGCATAGACTTTAGTTTGTGGGAAATATTTAAATTAAAAGAGTTCCCTTTATTTTTATAACACATTGGAGACATAAGGTACATAAAGGGAGTTATGTTTTATCCCACATTGAGAAAACAAAGGATTGAGCTCTTGTGAGAACACTATAAAAGAAATGGAAGAGTTTTTTTTTTTGTATGCTTGGATGAAAATTAATGTTATGTTGCTGGATATTTGATTATCGGGCTTGGAGGACGGAATCCTCTTTGCTAGCATTCTCTTCACTGTTGGAAGACACAGTCAGGAGGATCAAGGGTGTTTTCACTTCAGGAAACACACTGGGTTTCATTTGGGGCGTTCACATAAAGAAATTTACAAGGGTTTGAGGTGCAGATTTGAAGTTAGTTATTGCTATAGTGCCGCATGAACAATATTTTGCTACAGTTGGCATGAAAAATATTTTGCTACAGTACGGTGTGAACAGTGTTGGTATCAAGTTTACTTGTTTTTTCGGCTGATTAGAAGTTTGGAAGGCTGCTGACTACATCTGCAAAATACTACGGCAACTAATTCCAGGTTTCTTCTCTCAAATTTTGATACTTTGCATAATAATTGTTGAATACAAGTCTGAATAGTTGTTGCAACCTTTAAGACAGCTATAAGTGCACATCTACATTTAAAAATCACCCTTTATCAGCAGATTGAAAGAGTTTCTAGATTTTTCATATATTGTTGAATGTGTGCCAAGTGTTTGTGAAAATGTTATGATGTGTACTATGTATTTTAATGTCACTTCATAGTTGTTTGTAAATCTACTCATTGGAAAGCAATTTATTGAGGAAATCAACTTTATGAGTTTGCATACAAAGTGTTTGACAATATTCTTTAAGTTAAATTTCTACAAGTCAAAGTTCAAATCAGGGGAGGATATTACATACTATCTGTTGCTAAATTGACAGACAATGCGATAGCAAAAACTTTATTTCAATTAGTAAAGAGCAATTTAATTGAATATGGAGCTATGGATGAATTGACAATAGTGAAGAAGTTGGTCTGTGTTGGATCGGATGGAGCTTCAGTAATGCAAGGTCAAAGGAATGGTCTTTGCACAAAGATGCAAGCTTCTTGTTCACCATATGTTGGTTCCATTCACTGTATGGCCCATAGGATGAATCTCGCTTTTAGAGTTGTGAAGAAGTTTCCTTTAGTAAACAAGGTTGAAGATTTAGTAAGAGAGTTGTATGCATATTTTTGCAAAGTCCCAAGCATTTTAGGGAATTTCAGCACTTTGTTGATGGAATTATCGATGGAAACAAGCTTCTAAAAGATGTTGATACTAGATGGATCTCTTTGGATGGACCAGCGCATTGAGTATTTTTTGAATATCAATCTTTGATTGGACTGATGTACGAAAATTGGGACAATGCAAAAAATTAGAGATGTGGTGACCTTCTTCAGAGGTTAAGCAATATAGAGACACTTTTGACTTTGGCATCTCTTCTTCCCATGCTAGAAGAAATGAGGTTAATTATGAAAAAATCCCAGCAAAGAGCCATGTATATTGTAGAATATGCTCAGTTGCGTAAAATGTCATGCCGAGCCCTCGATAGTCTCTATCGTATTGACCTAAATTTATCCGATGATAGATTTAATCACTGGCAGAAACTAACAGATTTGGACGATCCTGATAATTATTTAAAGATTGTTGAAAATGGAGATTTATGTGTTTGTGTAAGGGGATTTCAGATACCAATGTACTACAGTGCCCCAAAGAAGCGAGCTACAAGAGTTACAAGGGAAGAGTTTACCAAGATCGTCGAGTCTATAACATCTACTACAAGGGACATAGCCTATAGAGTTTCCTCTGAAATAATATCATGATTCCCATATGATCAACTGGTTGAGGCCATGGCAATTGTGTTTCCTCAATATTGGTCCTTCAACAATAAGGAAGATTATCGTAGAAGGCTGCTGATTTTAATAAAGGAATTTTGAAAATCTATAGAATTCAATGGAGTGACTATCAACAAAATATTAGATGAGGGTCTTCTTAGATAGCAATCAGGCACCTTTGCAAGGACCATGAAGCATCAATATCAATTAATGTGTAACCCACATGAAGAGGGCTCAACAACAAAGCTTTGGACAGAGCTAAAACAGAGCACATTGTTGCATGAAGAAATTTTAGAGTGCTTCAAGCTTGCTGATCTATGTCAAACCATGATATTGGGTTTAGTGGAGGATGAGAGAGTTTTCAGTGCTTTGGGCTTCCTAAAATCAAAGCTAAGAAACAAACTAGACAAGAATTTGGAATCATGGTGAGGGTATACACATCTAGGTATAATGTCAATACTTTTCTTTTTCAAAAAGCATTGGAAATCTGGAAGAAAAGATGCAAAAGAAGAAGGGTGGGACTGGAGAACACCATTAACCAATCTCCTACAATGACTCCAAGTGGGACAAGTACAGTTGGCAGTGGCACTGGCCATGGGATTGGGAGTGAGCTTTAAGTTGAAGAAGACACAAACAAAAATGAAGAGAACAATGAAGCAACTAGACTACCAGAATTGGATGATGATGACGACATATAGATGAATTGGAAAATTTAGGAAATTTTTGCTAAATTAGCAGTGGCAACCAATAGGTATTTTTTGAACTTATTAACTACTATATGATATCCTATCATTCAATGTTCATTTTAGAAAAACAAGAAATTAGAATGTATTATGTTTCATCATTAAAATTTGAGAACAAAGAGTATTATTACTGTAGAGTGTAGTTTATATCATGTCATCAATGATCATTCATAGTTGAATTTGAAATTCCTAAATAAATGTTTTCAATTTTATTCATTTATTCAACATTAATTGAATTGGAAAACATGAAAATTAGATAGAATCATAGATTCAATTCCACAATTAATAATTATTAATGGTTTTCATTTGCAATATTTAGCTAATATGGTACTATTCTTGTAAGCCAATGACCTTGAATTCCCTTTTATAGAAACAAGGGAGCAACAACAACTTCAGGTCAATTTGCCTAATGTGAAGTCTCAAAATCTAAATCAGTAAGACATCTACAAGTCTACAACATCTCTAAAACTTTAGTTGTACATTTCTTCATTTGACAGGCCGATTTATTAAATTAGCAATTTTAGCATAGGCAACAACATCTACAAGACTGCAACATTAATCCTGTTCAAAAAAAAGAGTTCAAACTTGTTACTTTAAACTCAATTCTAGAGTCTAGACTGTAGTATGTAGGATAATATGAAATATATTCATATATAGTAAAGATATAGAGATGATTGAAACTGAAAGTACTTTCACATACAGACTATAAGTTTCTGTAGTATGCTCCATTCTTCTTTGGTTGGAAGGGCAAAATTTTTGATGTTATGGTAAATGACCTGCATTCTCGTTAGCATTCCATACTTGGAAGAGCGAGTTTCAAGCAATGTTTGTTCTGCTAGTGCATGCAAATTTGTGAATGTTTTGATGCACTTTGCAATGCCTTCATGAGTTCTTTCTTGAGGAAGGTTGCCTAAATCAGAGGTTATTTGGTCCTCCAACTTTTGTTTGTAAACTTCTCTTCCAACAAAACCCATTGTTGAGAAATTAGGTTCAGGACTTGGTAAACCAAGAGATATCAATTTTGCTATTTTATTGTTCATCTTAGTGAGCTTTGGCCCAAATAAAGCAAGAACTTCTTTTTCTTCTGTTAGTTTTTAACATTTATGAAATACAGAGGTCGCCTTTATTATTGAACCAATGCGGTCCTGAATTCCCTTGCTTGCCAAATGCCTGTCAACAGTGCTATTGATTTCTTCCATAATCTGCTTTGCAGTTTTCTGTCTCTGACCAAAACTTTTGTTCTCCTCAAGTTGCTCTTTCAGCTTCCCAAAAACATCTGTAAGAGCTTCGTAGAGTTTGAACGAATCACACAACCTATCAGCAGAAGTCTTTATTTGCCCCCAGAAGTAATTTTTTATTTTATTTACTGTATTATTTACATGGTCATTCAAGCCATTTTCATATTTTTTAATAGTATCATTTGCCTTCTTTAAGTCTTCTTTCATTTCTGAGTACTGGTGTTCACTATGTTTTCTTATTTTCTCTGCTTTATTTTCCCACCCTTTTTCTTTCTCTTCCCACTGTATTGTTTTTACCCTCTCATTTTCCAATTCTTTATTTAACTTATTGTTTACATTTGCAGCATTCTCCAAGTTTTTGTATAACTTTGTTGAAGAGTCTTTTTCATCTTGGAGTTTTTTTCCCATTTTTTTCCAAATTTTCCCTCAGAGTTTTTAGTTCTGCATCCATTTGTTCTTGCTGTTCAGTTGCTTCTTTAGAGCTGGAGGATGAATTTTTTATCCTTTTCTCTAATTCTTTGCACTTGTTTATTGCTGCTTTCTCACTTGCCTTTACATTTGCCAGGTCTGCTTTTAACTTATCTATTGTGCCCTGAAGCTTTCCTTTCTCTCTCTCCAACTTCATCACTGAATTGTAGACCACTTGGTTGGTCATTTTGGACACATTTATCTCATCCACATTTTTAATTTTGGATAAATCCATTTGGAGGGTGCTAACTTGAAACTTAGATGGATCTAATTGACTCTCTGCTGGATTGTTATCTCTAGCTAGGGGCATAACAACCATGAATTCTATCATATCTTTATCTGGGTCATATGTGGGAAATAACCTGTTGGTTGCAGGTTTTGCATCACGAGCTGCAACAATTGCTTCCATCTTCATTGTCGTACTATTTTATCTATTCTTGTTTTTTGATTTTGCATAGTTAGTTACAAATTCATTGTAACGAAAATCAGGATTTTGTGAGACAATTGAATGTTTGAATGGTGAAATAGTAGTAGCACTTGCTCTGATGTACGAGCTTCCACCAATACCATGAGGATAACCAACACCTAGACCCATTAGTGGGGTTTGTGGATTGTTCTGAGGGTTTTGTCCTGAAGGATGGGCAATTGTTGGACTCACAGTCACCATTGGCGTTGTTGTACTAGTAGTAGTAGTACTACTAATACTTGTCATAACCTTCTACTTCTTTACACTTTCTTGATCTCTGGGACCAAATTTTTTTGCATCTATATACAATGTCCTTTTCAGACCACTAGTTGTACCCATGATATCTATAGCAGTGGGAGTGATAGTTGATTCAGATTGAATTTAAGTGCTTGGAAGTGGAACTATAAATGAAGCAGGAACAAATTTAATTAACTAAGATGAATCCAATGTGGATGGAATTGATTGAGTTGATGATTGATCTCCATGCCCAAGGCCTAGTTTCTGACCATGTTTTGGTGCTACAGCTGGTGGTTGAGGTGGTAACCAAACCCCTTCTCCACTGGGACCCAAACCACCATAACCTTGGTAGCCCATTTTTTCTACAATTTTTGCCCCTTTGCTATATAGAAGTTTGGTGGATGCATCAACTCCTCTCTGAATTTGTGTATTGGATGAGGGATTCAAAGAGTCCTGGTCATCATAATCATCATTAGTATCACTGTGATGTGCTTCAGGTGGATGCTCCTTATTCCACAATTCGTCAAATATTGTATCCTCTTCAACCTCATCAAGATATAAAGAGGTCTTTGGCTCACCAAGATTCTTCCTCATTTCCCAAAATTGAGTTATCAGCTTTCTTGTAGAAATTGGACGATGTCATGCCCTACACTTTTCCTTTCTGTTTGTGCAATGCCATTATTTGTGATGACAATTCCTGTATTGACATATTATTTTCAGCAGCATATTTCTCCATCTATTTTTTGACCTCCTCCCAGGAGTCCACGTTTTTAAAATTTTCAATCAAAGGCATACTTTCATGTTGATATTTGCTTGCAGAAGTCCCAATGCCCTTAAGCCTTGCTCCAATTATGTTCAGTGGATCATACTGCTAGTGACTGTCAACATCAAATCAAAAAATTGAAAAAAAGGCTTTTGCCACTTTGAATCCTCTTCTCTCAAATGCGAACCCTCCAAAGGAGAATGGCAAGGAGGGAAATATCATTTTCTTTTGCTGACCATGAAAGAGTACATCCGTGCTCTCCATTTGTTGTACATATTCCAATGCAAATACCCTCTCTGTTACATGTATTGGAAGTTTGTAGGGTTCTACCCATGAACCGTAAAACCTTAACACAGTGTACTCTTCCATTAAGTACTAGTCAGCCAATTGTAGTTCACTTTCGAGTTGAATGCAATTTCTACAAGTAACAGGCAATCTAGGCATTGGAGTGCCTATAATTTTATGGTACATTGGTGCCAAAAAGAGGTCTACAAAATTGTTGTAGTTCCTTCTATTATCAATCATCCTTATCTGAGGCGTCCACTCATATATTGGATTTTGGCCTTGAGTCTGACTGCAAAGCTTGTTTGCCTCAAATAATGCACGATGCTTTGCTAGGAGAAGATAGCACAAGTAGGTTGTGAATCTAAATGTCTTCTCTGAACCTCTTTGAATCATTAGTAATTGATCTTGCATGCAACGACCAATGTGCTCAATATAACGATATCTTACTGGTTCTTTTTCAAAATGAATATGATAAAGCATTTCAAGAATGCTAGCATCCACTTGTTTGTTACTATCCAATCCCAAACAAAATGCTAGCAAAGAAATACTATCCTGTGCCCATGGCACAAAAAATTCAAAATCATAAGGAGGCATGTGATTTGGACTCAACCTAAAATCGCTTGTTATTCCTCTGATATAAGAATCTCTCTGTTCTACATCTAATTTTTCATAATCATCTGCTAACTTTCCCAGGTCAATATGTATGTTTGATTGTTGTTGTTGAAACCCTAGGTTCAACAGACTAGCAAATTCACTCTCAGTTATGGACAAAATTTCCTCCTGAGTAATTTTATTCACAATTGCTTTTCTATTTTCATCATAATTTTTGGCACAGAGCATAACAATTTCTGGGCAATGGAATACTTGAGGTAACGCCATGTGTGCTGACCCAGCTACCCATGGTGCAATTTTACTTGCAGTTGCATTTACACTAGGGTTAAATGAACAAAATTTTGAAGCCTTATTTGGATCATTTCACTTGTTTTCAAGTGCAAATCTTATCTCCATTATACCCTTATTTCCATGAATAACAAGATCATTTATATCATGGAATAAATCACTGAAACCTGGTGTTTTAAGCATATTGTGGAATTCTGTTATTTTGCCCATGTTATTCTTGGTTTTTGTTTTTCCCATTATGGTAAATATTTAAACATAGCTACAAGCCTACAGGGGTGATTCAAAATTAAAACCTTACAGACTAAATCTTTTTATATAATATAAATAGTAAAGTTGTAAAATTTAAAATGTGCGACGTAAATTTTCAGGATTTTAGTAGTTACACTTACCTGTTCACATTCACGTTGCCCTTAGTTTTGATTTTTGCAGAGAGCTGAGAGATTGTAGTTTGTTGCTTTCCTCGGACCACAATCCTCAACCTTGAAATTAAGAATCTGTAACTTTGTAAATTGTAATTTGTAACCCCTTTCTAATTTCTAAATCTACAGACAACATATAATTGCAAAATTAATGAAACTTAACATGCCAAAATTGTACAATCTGTACTCTATAGTCTATAGTCGTCACACTTGTCACACAATAAAATTTTAATTTAAATTTGAGTGGAATCGTGGACCACTAGTGTTACCTAACCCGCCATAATTTATTAATGTCATTCATAATGTCACTGTTAACTGCAAGTGGAATGTGATTATGTCAATGTGTTAACTGAGCAGTGACATGTGTCATGATTTCGGGACGCATTTGAAATGACAGGGTTTCTTTTTCCTTTCATCCCAAAACTCAACTTCGGTCGTTGATCTATAAACATCCAACAACACCGGTGAATGGTGTGGTGGCCCCATGGGTCGTGGGTCCTGCTCCCATTAAATTACGAGTATAGTTAGTATATTATTAAATTGTATAACTGCAATGATGTATATTAATTAAAATAGTAAAAGAATATATAAATAAACATTATAGTATCATGCTAAATTAAAATTAGATGACATCCTAAAGAACAGTTATCATACCAAAGATATTTATCAACGAATTATACATGAGATATAGATAAAATTGTATAATTTAAAAAAAAAGAGTTAAATTGATTAATTTCAATTATTTAATTATTTTATATATCTTGTTCAAGTGATAATTTTATTCAATTGCAGAAGCTAGATAATATTCTTAAGGTTAAATATAATGCATAAAAAAAACATAAATTAATTTTAAAATAACATTTATGCTTTAAAAAAACCAAACACACTTATAATAAATAAAGTTGATAATATACCAAGCTAAATAATTTGAACTTTATTAAAATTGATACAAAATTAATATTATGTATTTTAAAGTATAAATTAAAAATATCAATATAGTAAAAATTATATATGTTAAATAAATGTATAATCTAATAAAATTATTATTTATATATATAAATAAAAAATAAAAGAAAATTTATTAAAAGCATTGGTTTAGATATGTAAAAATAAAAATAATTAAATTCTAATTTAAACTTATATACAAATTAAAATAAAAATAAATATGAAATTAAACTATATAAAAAATAATTTTTGAAAATTGACAATTTAAAAGAGTTAAAATGTCTATATTTGATTGAAATATCTATATTTGAATAACATTTTACAAATAAAGGTGTTGAAAAAAAATTTGTATTTTTAATGAAGAAAATTGAATTTTTTCATTGCCTTTTTCATCATGAACCAATCACGTTTCACATAATTTTTTAATAATAACATATTTTGCTATTAGGTAAAGTCTGAGGGAGGAACTACGTTGCTCTACAACATTGTTTCTAGGGGAAATGTATTAGTGATTATCATTATAAATAATATTTTATATTCACATAGGCTTTTATAAACAATTCAATAGGAAATTCAAAAATGCAAAATATTGCAATGTTGCATAAGTAAGCATAAGAAGTTAAAACAATGAAATACAATTTTATATGGAATTGGAACTCCAGAAATTTCATTGATATTTCTTGAAATTTATAAATTTACAAAATCAAGAGAAAACCCTAGACTCTAGTACTACTGTACTATTTGTCGTAGAATTTAGAAACCACCAGAATCGACCATGGTTGTGAATTCTTGTAGCCAGTATTTGCCATCTTCCACTTCATCCAGGAAAAACCATTTTTGAAGAAAATTCAACCCAATTCTTGGGCATTTCCTATGGTGCTGCAACTGCCCAGCAGTCAAGCCCAGTAAAAATGGTTGCAAGACCACATTCTAGTCAGGTTCCAGAAGCTTGTGGACTTCACCCGCCTAAGGGATCCCCACTCCTAAAACTACATGAGCAACAATTTCAATGTCATTGCCCAAATATACTACTTTAAAAATCTTCCTCAAGAGCACCACAATTTCAGCCCTTGCTTCTCCAAGGTCAAGCAGGGAGGCTAGAAATTGTGAGGTAATGTCATTGTTGACACGATACCAATTCTCATTCTTCAAAAACTCATGCTCCAGAATCATTTTGAAAGCAACAATAACAAACTTCACACCAGAGCATGGAACAACCTCATTGCAAATTGACAAGAGGCTTTCCTCAGGAACGCGACCTAGAAAGGCCTTCTGCTCCTCTTCCAAAGTGCATCTCAGGAGAATAGGGTTGTCCATCTTTACTGCAAAGTTCAAACTCTAAGTTCAAACTGCTAAGCAGACTAACACCAAATAAACTAGACCTATCGACTACCAAAAATGAGATGAGAAATGATGAAAGAAGTAGCTCAATCATCTATAAATAAGCTCAGTGGGCAGGGTGCCAGGGATTTTTTTTTTCTTCTGTTCGAGTGCCAATTCAATTACATTAAATTAGCAAATATTCTCAAATCTTGAACATAATTGCAAGTACGTGCTGAAAAGGCCAATTGTAATTAAACATTAACACGGTCCATTGTCCTGTAATGCGTGTGAAGCTACTTAACCGATGGAAAAGGCCAATTGTAATCAAGACTAATAGTACTACTGCTAGTGGACTATGGGATGTCCTGTAATGCGTGCGAAGCTGCTTAGCCAATGGAAAAGGCCAATTGTAAATTGTAATTAATTAATAGTGACAAGACATCAATATACTAAAGTACTAAATTTTTTGGATTCGTTTGTGTGTGTTTATTTATCATCGAAGTTTTGGATCACACTACATGATCCATCATCAATATACTATCTCCTGCAACTTAAGTGATAAATGCTGGACAAAAACGTGTCACCATTTCAGACACTTGAACAAGGTCGAGGCTTCGTTCCAGACGTTTTGTCCCGAAACAAATTTTCAACCATTGATATATTATCATCGGACGATAGTCTGAATCATGTAATTAATATTTTATATGTAATTAATGTTTATCATTTAAATAACCCAAGCTTTGTTCATTTTTAATTTTTAATTTTTGTCTATAATCTACATGTAATTAATGTTTATCATTTCAATCATCCGAGCTTTGTTCATTTTGTATTGGTAATAATAACAAGTGCGTGTATTTGTCATTATAGTTTTAATTTAATTAATAATTAGAAATATAAGTTCAATTTATAAATTGTCAATTTAAAGTAAAAAATATAATGCTCTCAAGTTACACTTGCGAATTATAAAATTTGTAAAAAATTGTAAACGATTTTTTTTATCATATAACACATTTGAATCCTAGTTAGATTAACAAATAATCATTTAAATTATTTTTAGGAAGTAAAAGTCATTTGACTAAATTTTAATGATAGTATTTTATATCTTTACTATAAATTTTTGTTTTTGTTTTTTACCTAATTGAATATTTCTAATTTTAAATTAGTTAGAGAACCAAATAAATATGCAATACTTGCTAAAATGTTTCCTTTATTATTAAAATTATATTTTTACTTTTCCTTTCATGCAATTATACACTATAAACCCATATCAAAATGTGTATACTATTAAAAATATATTAAAGGCATTTAACTAATTAAACTTAATACAAAATTTATCTCACAATTAGGGGTGATTGTCAAATTTCAAGCCTCACACTAAGTAATTTAGTGTTGGGAGGTTATAAATAGAACATGTTTTTAATTTAAGAGATCAATAAATTTTATTTTATAATATCTTTTTAAAACTGATATGTTCTATCAATATAAATTATTTAAATATGTAAAAATAATAATTTATTTGTTGATAACAATTTAAAAGTACTTCATCAATGTTTTGATGGGAGTATTTGTACTTCATTAATTTTATGAGTTTTTCAAAATCTATATTAAAAATTGGTTCAATTAAAAATTTAAATTTAATATTTTTAATAAACTAAACTACAATGGTATTGGTAACTGTCGATAAAAAACTTTCAGAAATCGACTGTACAATTTGAGAAGTGGTGTGTGGTTAGTGGTAGCGTTTAATTCTTTCTGGGTAGACTGTACTCCACAGACAATGTCACTAGTCTAGCACATCACAATTTGTGTGGTTAGTGGCTATACTAGCGAGAGAATGTTTCTATCACTGACATGGAATTTAATTCTTTTTAGGTACATTGTACTCCATAAACAACTTACCTTGATACGTGTCAACATTCCGGTGACTACCTCGACTATTCTTCTTCCTTCAAGAAATGTTGGCCAAAATTAAACCTTAGCCATTGATCTTGGATCATCAGACGGTCTGAGTTCTCAAATAATACATTTAACATAACTTCCTAAAAACCATTCGCCATAACAAATAAATTAATTCAATTATTTGGAAAATAATTTCACCATTTTTTTATAAAAAAGGTATCAGTTATTAAAATATTTGCCAACCAATATCCATATTTCAAAACATAATTTGCCATCAGTATTAATAATTTTATTTAAAAAAAAAATTATAATCGCCATTATTTTATAAAAACTGTCTAAACTTTTAAAAAATTTGCCACCAAATATCCATCGATTGATGCATAATTCGCCAACACTATTAATTTTTTTTCACCCAAATGACATGTGATTCGCCACAATTTTATAAATTTTGGGAGGGGGGGTTCCTTAAAGTTATCCCTGTTTCCAAGATGGGCAGTCTCAACAATGAAAGATAACTAAATTAATCATTCTTGTAAACTCAGTCACTTGAAGAGGGCAATTGAGCTTAAGTTTTGACCAACTAAAAAATATTTGCAGACGAGCTTGCAGTCTACACACTTCAAAAATAGACTTAAAATCTAGGTTGTAGGTTTGAATCAACAATTGACAATATATTTAGCTACATGTATATAAATTTTCACTAAATTTGACATACTATAAAACAATCGTACATATGAAAATAAATATATCTTACGAAGGCTTCTACTAATTGAATTTTGTTGGTGGGGATTTTTAGGTTGAATAGTGGTATAATAGGTTATAGATGGATGAAGTGCTTTCATAGTGGAAAATTTCTCAGGGAAAATGGCACCACACTTCTATTTCCATAACAGTGAAGGGTATTGGCTCTTGGATTCCATAGGTAAGATCAATTTTTTCTTCTTTTGAAAAGAGCTGTCACTCATGTGTTTTAATACTTGTTCTCTTCTTACGTACTTTTTGTAGGTAAAAAAATGATTGGTAGCTTATGAATTCAAGTGTTGGAAGTATCCAGGGATGGGGGTAGAGCTATTTTTGAGAAGCACCTAGAGTTAGATTTAAATCATTCCATTCCAATATCAAACAGTTCAATGCCTTAATGCTGGGACCTCTTGCTCAATCTTCAAAAGTTTGATTTCTTAACCTATGGAAAGCTTGAATAATCTTTATAGTTTATGAGTTTGTGCCTTTAAAGGAAGAGACTAATGTTTTCACCTCACTCACAGACAATTAGTTTTGAGGATCTTCCATTGTTTCTTCTTATTAATATCTTCTATTTTGATAGAATTGCATTGTGTTTGTGTCTACCACTATTTTCTATTAAGCACCAAGCTATAACATTTGCTTGTATCTTTTTGGTTACCCAAATTTTGTGTTTTAGAATAATGAAAGTAATTTCATTACAAATTTTATGTTGGTAGGGTTTTTTCGAAGAACTTTTTGTTGGAGTTGATGAAAGCCAACTCCGAAGACACCCAAGATCACCTGCATGAAAAAACTTGTCAAAGAGAAGCCAAGGAAGGAAGAGCGTGGAGCAAGGGAAAAACCCTAAACAGACATGAGAGACCATAAGATATTGAAACAAAATGAAAATGTATTTACAATATGAAAAGTGATGTGTTAAAAATACAACGAGGGAGCCCGAATATAAAGAGCTCCACGAATCTTCTAGAACAAGCTAGAAGATGCTAGGAGATACGTGTGATAACTAAGCATACATCCACATAAGGTGGAAAGTCCTTGAACAATGTGAGAGGATAAGTATGACTTAAGAGAGAACAAACTTTCGTATTGTTAACAACTTATAACTAACTCCTAGACTACAACTAATAAATAAATGCATTTACCTAAGTAAGCTTAAGTAATAGAATAAATAATTATTAAATTAATTATTTACTCTAACACCCCCCCTTAAGTGCAACTTAGGGAAATGCCTTAAGCTCACAAAACTAAGATGAAATGCAGAATGGGTCCCAACAACGAGGCCATGTTAAGTACCCATGAACAATGCAAGAAAATGCAACCTCTGTAAAATGGGGAAAGAGAGAAAACCACGTGGGAAAAACCCTCCCCCAAAAAGAGGTAATCTAGTGAAGAACTGAAGAAGCCTCCTACTAGGAAAATTGTCCCCCTAAAATAGGAACAAAAAGTGATCATGAAGAGCATCACTGAAGCATGAAGAAGCTGCAAATCTGCCAAACTGTTGATCTAAATAACCTCCATGGAAGAAGAAGGCACGAATCGAGCATGTTTATATGGTAGATGATCCATCTCACCAAAATGCATAGGTAGCCAGCCACTGCAATCACCTTGTACATAGGATCAACCGCTGAATACATAGTTCACACTATCAAACCATCAAACCATGGATGCATTAGAACAACAACATAACCCCCCTTAATGTAGATAGGGTGTGATGATAGGCAACTAAGAAGGTGGGCTGAAGTCTCCTGCAGACAAACCAAGAACGATGAGAGAGGGAAAGAGGTACATACACCTATAAAGACACGGTCAAATTGACTCTACATGGGGCTAATGTCGTGGAAGGGACACTCACTTGACAGAGGGAGAATGCCTAAAACAACAAATAGCTATCCCCCCATGGTGCTTTATGAAAATAGTGCATGTACAACTAACTCAAAACAACATTCATGACCCCTGGTATGCAAAAGTGGCACTTTATCTCAGTGTGATACAAAAAAGTGCTTCAAAATGATAGCTATAATGATCAAAACTAAAAACAAGCTGATACAAAAGAAAGTACAACCTACAAAAAAGGAAACCATGCTAGGAAAATGATCCTCAAGCCTAAAACACTCAAAATATCCACCAGATAGAAAAAATGCCAAAACTATGATAGAAAGAGAAGGGGCCAAAAAATCAAGAAAAGGACCACATTTCTGGAAAGGTGACAGAACCAGATTTCCAAAAATATAAAGTTTTCAAAAAATGGGCATGGGACATAAAAGATATGCATGCCAGAGTCAAAAATAGGACTTTGAACTTCAACTAAAAAAATGGGCAATAAAAAAACATCAAAACCTAAAAATACCTGCACCAATGTTTCTGTCTTAGAACTAGCTTTTTGGTGCTTCTTTTGGATTGAAAAAATACCTCCGTATGCTCAAGTTAAGGCCAAAAAATCTAAGGTAGGTCAAAAAGGACCTAAAAGGAGAGTGCAAGCAACGCTGATGTAGTGCTCATGTCATGATAATGTCAACATTTTATAGGTTTAAAATTGATAGCCACGTGGTTGTCTCTGCAAAAAAAGAAAGCCATGTGGCAAAATGCTGAGTGGTAGGTGTGACATGGCAGGGCCATGTGGCAATGTGCCACGTGGCACACCTATGGCTGCTGATGTGGCAAAATTGTGTTGACAGGATCTGGTGATGCAGAGTGTTGATGATGCACTAAGCTAGTCCTGACGTGGGCTGCTGAATCAGACAAGCAACGATGGAGTTATCCTCGAGTAGAAACCACCAAAGGTTGCGAATCTGGGAGGAGCGCTGGACAAAAGCTAAGCCGTCGAAACAGAGCTGGTGTGTTAGAATTCTTTAGAATAACTAAGAGGGGGGAGGGGGGGGGGGGCGAATCATTTATTCAAGGTCCAAATGCCCTAATAATACTTCTTCACAAATTATAGTGAATCCATAAAATTTTCATCCATCCAAGCTTAAATCAATCATCCTTAGCAAATTATAGTAAATCAATATGCAGAGATAAAACATGCAAGATCAACACATGACATAATGATTTATGTGGAAACCCAATTTGGGTAACATGCTACTCAATTTTCACTCTTCTAAAGTGATACCCTGTTAAAGGCTTACAACACACTGCTAAATGTGACCTTGTTAGAGGATTTCACCATACTGTTAGGAATGGGCCTAATCAAAGGACTTTAGAACATTCACTTGGAATGTCACCCTGTTAAAAGATTTACAACATGGCTATTAAAACAACCTAAGTCCATAAGATTTAAACTAACTTTTACAATTGCTAGAAAGAAACAATAATGGCTTTTTGATCTAATACAACTTACAACATATCTTGCAGATTTCAGATCACACTTCAGCTCAATCCTTTGCTTGACTTTAATCACTTCAGCTCTGACAGCTTGTCATCTCAAGCTTCATCTCCTTGAGTTTTCTTACTTATCGTACCAATGCAATCATATCTGTGGTCATCTGTTGAAGTAGAGTAACTATGCTTTCTTACTTCTTAGAACCTCTTTCAACACTTTATACTTTCATGCTTGACCTCTCTTCTCCCTTTGCTTCATGACCTTGTTATTCCTTAAATAGAAATCTAGATTGCATTTTTTTGCTCTATTCTCCCTCTCCAACTTTAGGGTTTCAAATGGATTAGGTAGGATACAATGTATCTACCTCATATCTTGCTCTTTTCTAGAAACTTCGTCTAGAGTCCAGTTGTATTCTCCAAAAATGTTCTACATGGTGTTCTATGCCACCAACTCATCACTCTTATCTTCTATTTAATTTACAGAATTCAAGATAACAACTTTGTTAGCTCAGATTTGAGGAATCTTCAATTTTTGAAATAATGCAGCAACTCGAAACTATTGGTTTACTGATGCTTGGCATCTCTGTGTTACTCAACACTTGTATTTTCTTGGCACTTGTTTCTGCTTGGCATCTAAAGTTCACTTGGCACTTGCTGAAGTTGAACTTGCTCGGCTTCAACTAGGAATCTGTTTGGCACTTACTAGCTTGTTCGACTCTCTCTCTCTAATGAACTTAGTTCGACTTTACAAATGACTTAGCTAAAACCTTGCATCTTTGATATGTTTCAGTGTGCCCATTTTCTTGTGTCTTAGAGTATGTAATCAATGCACTTTTTCATCAATGGCTTAGCTGATTCTTGTACTTCATTTCAACATCATAACTTCAACCTTTCTCTAGGTGTTCTGGTTACATCTTATTGATTGCCTCCTTGTTAATCAATCAATTGATAGTATTTGGATCACTAAAGCAATTGTCATTCCTGCAAGCAACAAGTTTGACATCAATGACAAAACAATGATTGAGAACATTCTTTACCAGTTCCATTACTTCCATTACTTTTTATATATGATCATTTCCAACAATCTCCCTCATGATCTTTTTCAATCATTTCCAACAATCTCCCTCTTTGGCATTGATGGAAAACCAAATTGATCAATTGATCAACTTAGTTACCACCAAGATTGTATGCGTTATCTTAATTGCTGCATCCTTACTATTGGTCTCATATATCCCCCTCTTTCTTATATATTTGCTTCTTGCTTTGTATTGATCAGTTTTCTACATATTTCTCCCTCTTTGACATAAATGCCAAAGATGTAGCATCTTTAACATGCGAAGTATAAGCTTTGCATCTCATGTTTTCTCCCTCTGTCACCATGCTTGTGATTGATTTGGAGTTTTTGCTCCTGCTGTCATCCTCTACATCATTCTTCTGATATTTCAATGATTTGTTCTTGTTGATGTAGGCCAGCTTCCTTGTTATTTTATACTACTTGAGTTAGGGGTATTACCCCCAACTTGCCTCTAAGATATTCATAAGTATCCTTGGGCAATGGTTTGGTGAAGATATCTACTGTTTGTTCCTTTCTGTGAATGTACTCCAACTTTACTTGTTTGTCTTCTACCAATTCTCTGACATAATGATACTTGATTGTAATATGCTTGGTTTTTGCATGCATTACTAGATTTTTGGATATGTTTATAACACTTGTATTATCACAATACAATATCACAGGTTCAGTTACTTCTTCTTTCATTCTTTTCAATAGATGTGTGAGCCACACAATGTTTGTGCAATTGATTGCTGCTGTCACATATTCTAATTTTGCAGTGGACTGGGATGTGCATGTTTGTTTCTTGCTTGTCCAAGTTGCTAGCCTTTTACCTAAAAATAATGCATCTCCACTTGTGCTTTTTCTGTCATCAATGTTGCCTCCCCAATCTACATCTGTATATGCATTGAGTTCAAACTTCTCATTCTTTTTGTAATATAGACCAAAGTTATCAGTTCTTTTGAGATACCTCATTATTATTTTTACTGCTATGAGATGATTTTCTTTGGGATTAGCAGAGAATCTAGCCACTATTCCAATTGCTAATGCTATGTCTGGTCTACTATGTACAACATATTGTAGTTTTCTAATTATTGATCTATACATTGTTTGATTGACTTCAGTTGATAAATCATTTTTGGATAGCTTATTTCCTATTGCCATTAGTGTGCTGACTAGTTTGGATTCCTCTAATCCAAATGTTTTAAGTATCTCTTTGATGTATTTTTATTGTGTCACAAATATACCATGTTTTAGTTGATGTATTTGCAATCCAACAAAGAATTTGATCTCTGTAAACATAGACATCTCAAACTCATGTTTCATTTTGTCAACAAAGCCTCTGCAAAGCACTTCCTTTCCTCCAAAAACTATGTCATCCACAAAGATCTCAAATACAATAATATCCTTACCTTCTTCTGATTTGATGTACATGTTGCTGTTATCATTAGTTCTTTCAAATCCTATTTGCACTAGATACTTGTGAAGTCTTTCATACCATGCTCTGGGTGCTTGTTTCAGACCATAGAGTGCTTTATGTAATTTACAAACCATATCCCTATTTTTCTCATCAACAAATCCCTCTGGTTGTTCAATATAGACTTCTTCTTCTAGTATACCATTTAAAAAAATAGACTTTACATCCATCTGATAGACTTTAAAACCTTTATTTGCAGTATATGCAAGTAAAGTTCTTACTCCTTCCATTCTAGCAATAGGAGCAAATGTTTCCCCATAGTCTAATCCTTCTTCTTGAGCATAACCCTTGCATACTAGTCTAGCTTTGTTTCTAGTAATCTCACCATTCTCATCTAGCTTGTTTCTGAATACCCACTTGGTGCCAATCACATTCTTGTCAATTGGTCTAGGAACCAAACTCCAGGTTTTATTCTTCTTTATTTGATCAATCTCTTCTTCCATAGCTTTATACTAGTCATCATCTTGTAATGCACCACATACTGTCTTAGGTTCAAATTTTCTGATCAGACATGATTCATGTCTTAGTTTGTTCCTTGTCATGGGTCTTGCATCTTTGTCACCAATTATCTGTTCAACAGGGTGATATCTTTTTACATATTTGGATAATCTTGGTTTTGTCCTTGTTTGCATGTTTGATCTTTCAGATTTAGGGTCACTATGCACTTCATTGTCAGGTTGTTCTTCATCTATTTCATGTGTACTGACTTCAGGATTAGATTGTGCATTTTCTTCATTCTATAACTCGACTTTTGAGTGTTACTTGGCATTCACTGGTTGTGACTCAGCTGAAACTAAAATTTGTTGTTGAATTTCAATTTGATTAACAACATCCTCATCAATAGGCATTCCTTCATAAGAATACACAAAGGTTCTTTATTCGTTCATTCTCTTTGGTTCTTCAGCTTGGACTTCAGTATGCTCATCAAAGGTTACATTTGCACTTTCCACAATTTTGTTAGTGTTAGTATTCAAACACTTGTATGCTTTACTTCTAGTGGAGTAACCAAGGAATATACCTTCATCACTTTTTGCATCAAATTTCCTATTTCTAGCATCTTTAAGGATAAAGCATTTGCAACCAAATATTTTGAAATGTTTTACATTGGGTGAGTGACCATACCATAATTCAAAAGGTGTTGCACTAGTACCTTTCTTGACTTGTACTTGGTTCAGTGTATGAACAGCTACACTTACAGCTTCTTTCCAGTATTTTAGAGCAACAGTCTTGTCCATCATTAATGTTCTGGCATAGTCAATCATAGATCTATTTCTTCTCTTAGCAATTCCATTTTGTGGGGGACTTTTAAGAGCTAACATTTGTTTTTTGATTCCTTTGTCATTACAAAATATCTCGAATTCGTTTGATGTGAATTCACCACTTCTGTCTGATCTCAAGCATTTCAAAATTTTTCCTATTTCCTTTTCAACTCTAGCTACATACCACTTAAACATTTGAAAATCATCAAATTTTTGTTTTAAGAACATAACAATCATCATCCTGGAATAGTCATCAACAAACAACATTATGTATTTATCTCCTTTGTAGCTTTGTACTTCCATTGGACCACATAAGTCAGTATGAACTAACTCAAGTACTTCTTTAGATGTATAGTTTTTGCTTTTGAAACTTGACTTTGTCATCTTTCCTAGCTGACATTGTTTGCACATGATATTGTTAGGTTTTTTTAATTTAGGTAAACCTATGACTTTCTTCATTTTACTGATATCGACTAGATTGTCAAAGTTGACATGACATAGCCTTCTATGCCATAACCATTCATCATCAAATTTTGCAACAAAATAAGAAACATCATCCATATCAAGGTAAAACAGATTACTTCTTGTTTGATCTCCTTTTGCTATCAATTTTCCATCAGTACCATAGATTTTTGCAATTTTTTTTCCGAATTCTACTTTGCATCCTACATTGCCTAACTATGAGACACTCAGCAAATTGTAGTTTAATCCTTCAATATAGTATGCATTATCACATGAAATTTGTTCTGTAAGTTTAATGGAGCCTTTTCCTTTTATTTGACATGGAGCATCATTACCAAATCTAACACTATTTCCATCATACTGAGTAAAGTTAACAAACTTACTTTTGTCTCCTATCATGTGATGTGAGTATCCATTGTCTATGATCCATTTGTCATTTTTGTTCATACATGTTGCTAGTGCTATAGGTTCATCTTAATCAAACTGATCCTTCATGGCTACATAAAAAACTTCATCATCATTATCATCAGAATTCTCTTCAGCAATATAACACTTCTTGCCTTTGTCTCTGTAATCTTTTTTATCATCTTGTCTTCTATATTTATATTTGTTGCCTTCCTTGTAATATTTTTTCTATGTACAACTTGCAGCAATATGTCCTACTTCATTGCAATTGAAACAAATGATAGGCATCTTACCTTTGAATTTTCCTTTGCCTCTATGAAATCTTCTAGCTAGCAATGCTTCCAATTGTTCCACATCTTCCTCATTAGTGCTACTGTCACTGGATATATATTTCATTTTTCTTCCTTTCTTTGATTTTACCCGTTCAGCATCTTTCAGTGATAGCTTGGCTTTGAAAGTAGATTCAACATTCTTAGGTTTGTAGTTATCAAAGTTAGATAACTCAAATGCAGTCAAAGTTAGATAACTCAAGTGCAACATTCTTAGTGATATTCACGTCACAACTCAAATGCAGTCAGTCTACCCACTATTCCTTCAAAACTTAGATTGTTTCCTGGTACACATCTTACTTCTTGTATTGCTGATACTCTAATAGCATAGATAGGGAGCAACGTTCTTAAGAACTTACTATTAATAGTCTCTTCATCCAATTGACCATTCAAACATCTTATTGCACTTACCACTTCCTTTATTCTTGTGCTATATTGAGCAGCATTCTCACTTTCCTCTGAGGCTTTCTCTTTTTGCTCTTTGGACATTCTAATCTCCTCCATAGATGTCTAATAGGTCTTTCCACATTTTGAATGTAGTGTCACATCCTTTGATATCATCAAATTCAGCATAGTGTAGTGCAGAAGCAATCTCCAGCATTGTCTAATTGTGTTCCTATTTGTTTTTCAAATCTTCTGCAGTAAGAGTACTAGTTGGATCAACATGTTTTGTAACAATTGAATTTTGGGCATAATCTCCTATGGATCCAAGATGTAGCTTCATCAAACTTTGCCATGCAACAAAGTTGTCTTTGTTGAGCTTGGGGACTTCTCTCTTAGGCATTCTGATCTTTTCTGCTTCTAATCCCTTTAAACTAAATCAGCAATTTGGCTCTTATACCAATTGTTAGAATTCTTTAGAATAACTGAGAGGGGGGGGTGGGGGGGGGTGAATTAGTTATTCAAGGTTCAAATGCCCCTAATAATACTTCTTCACAAATTATAGTGAATCCATAAACTTTTCATCCATCCAAGCTTAAATCAATCATCCTTAGCAAATTACAGTAAATCAATATGCACAGATAAAAAAATGCAAGATCAACACATGACATAATGATTTATGTGAAACTCAATTTGGGAAAAACCACCAGTAACATGCTACTTGATTTTCACTCTTCTAAAGTGATGCCCTGTTAAAGGCATGTCCTATTAAAGGCTTACAACACACTGTTAAATGTGACCTTGTTAGAGGATTTCACCACACTGTTAGGAATGGGCCTAAACAAAGGACTTTAGAACATTCACTTGGAATGTCACCCTGTTAAAGGATTTACAAAATGGCTATTAAACCAACCTAAGTCCATAGGATTTAAACTAACTGTTACAATTGCTAGAAAGTAACAATAATGGCTTTTTGATCTGATACAACTTACAACATATCTTGTAGATTTTAGATCACACTTCAGCTCAATCCTTTGCTTGGCTTTAATCACTTCAGCTCTGACAGCTTGTCATCTCAAGCTTCATCTCTTTGAGTCTTCTTACTCATCATACTAATGCAATCATATCTGTGGTCATCTGTTGAAGCAGAGTAATTGTGTTTTCTTACTCAATAGCACCTCCTTCAACACTTTATACTTTCATGCTTGACCTCTTTTCTCCCTTTGCTTCATGACCTTGTTATTCCTTAAATAGAAATCTGGATTTCCTTTTGCCGCTCGATTCTCCCTCTCCAACTTTAGGGTTTCAAATGGATTAGGTAGGATACAATGTATCTACCCCATATCTTACTCTTTTCTAGAAACTTCGTCTAGAGTCCAGTTGTATTCTCTAAAAATGTTCTACATGGTGTTCTGTGCCACCAACTCATCACTCTTATCTTCTATTTAATTCACAAAATTCAAGATAACAACTTTTTCAGCTTAGATCTGAGGAATTTTCAATTTTTGAAATAATGCAGCAACTCAGCACTATTGGTTTACTGATGCTCGACATCTTTGTTACTCAAGACTTGTATTTACTCGGCACTTGTTTCTGCTCGACACTTATTTTTGCTCGACACTTGTATTTTCTCAACACTTATTTCTGCTCGACACTTGTTTCTGCTCGGCACTTATTTCTGCTCGGCATCTGAAGTTCACTTGGCACTTGCTGAAGTTGAACTTGCTCAACTTCAACTAGGAATCCGTTTGGCACTTACTAGCTTGCTCGGCTCTCTCTCTCTCTAATGAACTTAGTTCGGCTTTACAAATGACTTAGCTAAAACCTTTCATCTTTGATATGTTTCAGTGTGCCCATTTTCTTGTGTCTTAGAGTTGTCATCAATGCACTTTTTCATCAATGGCTTAGCTGATCCTTGTACTTCATTTCAACATCATAACTTCAACCTTTCTCTAGGTGTTCTGGTTACATCTTATTGATTGCCTCCTCCTTGTTAATCAATCAATTGATAGTATTTGGATCACTAAAGAAATTGTCATTTCTGCAAGTAGCAAGTTTGACATCAATGAAAAAACAATGATTGAGAACATTCTTTACCAATTCCATTACTTCCATTACTTTTTATATATGATCATTTCCAACAATCTCCCTCATGATCTTTTTCAATCATTTCCAACATGGTGGTGAACTCCGGCGGAGCTAAAATCAGCGGGGGCGAGACTAGTACAAAGTCGCCACAGTGGAGGAGACTGAGAAGAGCCACCTGGGGAGCGGCACGCGTGTTGCCCCGCAGTGGCCGCTGGGTGGTGCTATGGTGGTGCACCCATAAAATTTGTTTATTTTTATTTTTTGGATGCCGAAATCGTCAGTACAGTCCGTACGGAAGGGCTGAAACCAAATTTTTTTGCCTCCTAGAGCTCTGTCTCCAAAATTGAAAAGCTTTATATGAATCCTAACTATAAATGGCCTTTTGGATCCAATGGCGATGTCTTTTTGGCCCTAATGTGCTCTAAAAATTAATTGATCCCCTGATTTGAAGAAAAAATGCACAAACAAACTAGAGTTTGTGACTTCAAATCATGGCTTCAAAAATCCTTCAGCCAAGCAGCAACAGGAAGGCTCTGATACCATGTTGGAGTTGATGAAAGCCAACTCTGAAGATGCCCAAGATCAGCTACATGCAAAAACCTGTCAAAGAGAAGCCAAGGAAGGAAGAGCGTGGAGCAAGGGAAAAACCCTAAACGGACATGAGAGACCACAAGATATTGAAACACAATGAAAATGTAATTACAATATGAAAAGTGATGTGTTGAAAATAAATGAGGGAGCCTGAATATAAAGAGCTATAGGAATCTTCTAGAACAAGCTAGAAGATGCTAGGAGATAAGTGTGATAACTAAGCATACATGCACATAAGGTGGAAAGTCCTCGAACAATGTGAGACGATAAGTATGACTTAGGAGAGAACAAACTCCTGTATTGTCAACAACTTATAACTAACTCCTAGACTACAACTAATAAATGAATGCATTTACCTAAGTAAGCTTAAGTAATAGAATAAATAATTATTAAATTAATTATTTATTCTCACACACTTTGTGTATTTTTTTAGGGTTTTTATTTTTGTTTTGCAAGAATTTTTTTTGCGCTATCATGTTTGCCTATTCGTTTTTATGTTGAATGCATTTGAACGATCTATCTTTACAAATTTGGATTTTTTCAAAATATCAAGTTATCTTTTAAAGTTTTGTTGAAAATAAATGAGGGAGCCTGAATATAAAGAGCTATAGGAATCTTCTAGAACAAGCTAGAAGATGCTAGGAGATAAGTGTGACAACTAAGCATACATGCACATAAGGTGGAAAGTCCTCGAACAATGTGAGAGGATAAGTATGACTTAGGAGAGAACAAACTCCTGTATTGTCAACAACTTATAACTAACTCCTAGACTACAACTAATAAATGAATGCATTTACCTAAGTAAGCTTAAGTAATAGAATAAATAATTATTAAATTAATTATTTATTCTCACACACTTTGTGTATTTTTTTAGGGTTTTTATTTTTGTTTTGCTAGAATTTTTTTTGTGCTATCATGTTTGCCTATTCGTTTTTATGTTGAATGCATTTGAACGATCTATCTTTACAAATTTGGATTTTTTCAAAAATATCAAGTTATCTTTTAAAGTTTTTATAAAAAAAAACTTAAGATATTTGTTTTACATTTCCAAAGAAATACTTAGTTGTTTGTTTGACATATCTAGAAAATTTGAAGCAATTTGTTTAAGGTAGTTAGGAAGTTTGAAGCAATTGTTTAAAGATTTTTTTGAAAATATAAAGTAGCTATTTTAATGTTTTCCTCAATTTAAAGTAATTTTTTAGTTGTTCTAAAAATGTCCAAAAAAAAAACATAGGTTACTTTACAAAAGGGTAACATCTAAGATAACCTCAATCAAATGTTTTTCTAAAAAACAAACAGTAGTTGAAGTAATTAGTAGAACATATTTGATATCTAAAAAATTAAAAATGCTATTCAAAATGCATTTTTTATGTTTGGAATGTCCATTTTTAAGAGTAATATCTCTAGTGTCATCTATAATGTCAAGATTTTGTTTTCCTCTGTTATGCAGTGCAAACATTGAAAGAGAGATGATGATCTAGAAAGTTCCCATGCCTTCCCATTATCCTCGGGAGATGCATGCTTCCCCCACTTTCTTTCACCAGGATGTGTTTTTTTTCCTCTAGATGATAGGTTTAATTGTTAAACCATTTTTGTAGCATATTTTTTAATTTTATTTAAAAAAATTCCATCTCTAGCTCAAGAATCAAATTCTTTAGATTATAATAGAAGTAATAAACCTCATTTTTTTGAAATCCTTCAAAGTCATGCCCAAGATAAAAGATAGACTATAAGGAAATGATTATAGGTTGAGCTTATATAACAAATTTTTCTACCTTGGTTGACCTATATTTTCCCTTATGAAGTGCCAATAGATTGACTTTCTTCTAACTATAGTATAGATTAATTTTTAACTTGTTGAGATATCTTTGGTCTATTACCCAAGCTAAATCCTTAATCAATGCATCTGCAGTTGTTTTTAAATAGATTTGAATCAAAAGAATTCTATATTATCTTAGTGTACCTACATTTTCCATTGATGGTTGCTTTTTAAATTATTAATTAGTTATTAAAATCAAATTATACCATTTCAAGGAGCTTTACATGATTACATGATTTGGCATAAAATGCTTCATGCACATTTATGTATTTTGTATGTATTTTATCGAAATAGCACTATTTTTTGTTTTCCCATTCTTATTTATTGTCAAAACTAACTATAAATGCACTAACATACAACCTAATTGTGAAAATTGTTCAAATTATTAATGCTGTTGTGCATTTGTCTCTATTGTTTAATCGAAAGACTAGTGCTACATTTAACAGATCTATTTTAAAGTTTTATGTTTATCTAATTGTGAAGAAAAAATTTCTCTAGAATTTAATTACTTTTCTATATGTAAAATTTGTACACTAAGGTATTTGCTACTTGTGGCCTCCAATATTGCAGATTTTGATGAGGAGACTAGGTTCTTTAGAAAATTCTATCGATTGTAAAACCTCTACTTTGTCCAATTGAGGTTAGCTATATACTATGCATTTACATGCTTCACCAAATTATTGTTAGGAAAATTTCATATTGCCAATTATGACACTCTCCATATCCAATGATCTTATGTGTTCTATATCTTTAAACAAATTGTATTTGTTACTATACAACACGCTTTAAAGGTATCTAGTGCCCTGTAATATGCCAAAATTTTATATTTTCATTCTTATTTCTCCTATTACTTTGGAAACTTGTGCAAATATAACAATGGATTTCAAGCCTTTGGATAAACTACTTTAAAATCCATAGACCTACATGCATTAATATCAATTCATAGAGCTTAGGAGAAAAAAATGATGAGTGGTTTTAATGTGACCAACACCTAGCCAATAGAACAATATTGTCCCCCAAATAATAAATAATAATAATTATATATAGTCTCTTAATATTTTCATTCGACCATATGTAGGAAGCAAGTCAAGTATCAACATGGTTGCATCATTTAGGAGCATTTTTTGCTGCAATTAGTATCATTATAATTGCAAAATTGTCACGTCCTATGTTGTATCTTTCCTTGTCTTTGCTTATGTGGCAACCTTGACGATTTTGACTATGTCAACCCTTGATTTTGAACATGGATTAATTTAATGGTTAAGTTAACTACTGCATCAAGATGTGTTAATTAGTGTGACTAAATGGATAATTAATGCATTGGAAAGTCTTGTTACATCATTATAATGTTAAATATGATTATGTTATAAAATTATTTTGTGATGATTGGATTTCATTTAAGATGATGATGTAATGTGTTAAGTTACAAAATGATGATGTAATTATAGATATTGATGCATGTGTAATACATTGATGTTATGATGTTCACAATATTGATTCCGTTATTGATGGACATTGACTCTATTTAGTTGCAAGTGTTTGAGTGATGCAATAGTTGATGAGGGTGTGGTTGAGGTAGAGAGGGTTAGCCTCTTGGAAGGGGATGAACAGATACCCAAGCAGCCCACACACACACATTACTTAGAGGCAAAAATAATGAGTTACTTAAGTTACATTTTAAAGTTTTTCTCCATTTCCTTGAATAAAATGTTTACATGTATGAATAGTTTGAATTTACATGTAATTTTGTGTTCCTTCAAGTGTCTATCATTTGATTCATGAAATAGACATGTGGATAACAAAGTAGACGTAAGCTTTTTAAAATAGAAATAAAAATAATACATTGTTATTTCTTTTAATTTATTTTACTTTACCTAGCATCATGATATGACACAAATGAAAGCGAAAAATTTAACAAAAAGACTAACAACCCCAATTTGGGTCAGTTATGAGGGGAGGAGGGTATATAATAGGTTTTTGGGAAAAAAGCATGACTTTCGCGGTTGGAGAACAACTGGATAAATAACTGGAATAAGTTTTCTCCCTTTTTGTCATTTGAATAATCAAAAATATTTTTTTTTTGAAGAATGAGAAACATGGATTAGGTAGTTGTTCTCATTCTAGATTGGGTGCTTGGCATATGTGGTTGCCTATTTTAGATATAGCTACAAATTTTTTAGTTTATATATTTACATCTCCCCTTGCATGTAGTCTCCTTATCAAATCTGCACTAGAAGTGCTTAATAGGAACACTCTAGGTGGTACTAGCAATAAATGGTCAATGCTTTTGGGTAGAGTAAACCTATAAACTTTAACAAGGGCTTCATCAATGGCTCTAATGTGGACTTAATTGGAAACGAGAATGTTGAGCATTCATATCCTTCAAGAAAAATTATCAAGGAATATTGGCATGGAAAACCCTATTAACATTTTAGGGCAGAAATAATCATTTTGTTTATCATTAAGTGAAACCTTGAAATGCTAATTTCCTAATTGGTGCTCTTAGTAACCAAAGAAAACATGGTATTATAGTGTAAATGTTCAAAACCCCAAATATAGTAAGAAATTAATTACATACAATGAATTTGTGTGTGTAACCATTATAAGATCCAAATAGGTAAATGGAGTAACGAATTAGAGAATGATTCGAGGGATGCAGTAACCTAATACTCCAAATCAACCATATTTTATTATAAATCCAAATAGTAGTTCATTCTAAACTCTGGATATTGTACAAAATACCTATTCCAAGTTTAGTAAGTTATTTGTGCCATGTATGTGTATAGAAATCCTTGCAGAAAGATTGCTTACAAATGTACACATACCTCCAAATCGATGTATGAAATGGTGTTGATAAACCTACAGAGTTTTTTGAGTATGGGTTAGGGAGACAGTTTAAATTTAGATTTTTCTGACAGTTTCCAACTCTTTCGAGCCATACCTTATGAAGTACTCCTCTCTTGATTACTCTTACACATGAACAATTACTTCTTTCAATTGTATGATTATGATTCTGCATTGTTGTGATTAGAATAAGTGTTTACATCATGATGGTAGTACAACAACAATACTAACATGAGACTAATTGTTGAAACATAACTCATGCTAAAATTTCTTACTTTATGTTACTAAATTATTATAAATTTGGTGTTATGAGATATTGTTGTTATTGAAGAATAATTTTTTGTTGAACAGTCATGAATCATCCTATAGATGAAATGTTGTTACAAAATACTTCTATTGAACTTTCATCATGGAATAGATAAAATGCTGCTATTGAAGAGTACATACTCATTTAAAATGAATATCCTTAGCCATAGAGTCTACTGAACTGCATGTAGAAGGACTATTAGATGGATCAAAAAATACACTTACACTTCATTTTGTTATGTTAAACCCCCATTAGTGCATTTACTATTCTAAACATGTACTAAGCTGGGACCACACTCCTTACATTAGATGTCCATATTTCATTTCTTGAAATGTTGTAGCCATTAAATCATATGTACTTACCTTAATCTTATGATGCAGGAGCATCTAGTGGTGTAAGGGCAATCTTGTATCACCCAAAAATATGCTTAGTATTAGTTTCTATTTAAAGTTTTTTCATTTTAGGATACCCATTTGGGTCAAATAAAGATTCCAACTCTCATAGTTCCACTATTGGTTTTTTGGGTTAGAGTTTTTGAGCACTTTCAGATACATGTCAATGTCGAAAATGGGTTATTTTGTAATTAAGCCATAATTATAATGAGTTAGAGGGTTTAAGTTGGAGGGATTCTTATATTTGTAATTTTAAAACACTCTAGAAAAAGAATCAGGTCAAAAGGTTTTACAGTTTGATAGTCATTGTAGTTTTAAGTTGCCTAGAGACCTCCTAAGAGTGCTTATGAGTAAGATTTGAGGCATTAAATGACCTTTTATGGGTCCAAAAAAAATAGGGACAAACTAAGATAGTCCATATGGCTATAGAGAACTTTGAGAGCTTTTAAAAAATGTAAACGGTTTGTCAATCAAAGTTCTGAATCAAAAGTTATGCCTCCTGGAAGTTGGACTACCATTTTTGGATTCTTCTAATTTTACACCAGTTTCTAACATGATTTCTAGAACCTTCTATTTTGGTGGTGGATGCAAAATGGAATATTCTAGAATGTATTCCTAACCCTAAACCTAATTGGAGTTTATTTAAGAACATTTCTAGCATTGTAAAGGCAGTTTTTGGGGGAGTTTGAGAGAAGGTACTGTGAGGAGGATTTTTCTTTAGGATCTAACCCTTGTAAGCCTAGAGAGCATGTATTTGGGTCAGTTTTCATGTACTAAATGTAGTAGCATATTTTACTAATAATAATATTTCCCTGTTGCATTAATTTTGGTTGTGGTTTGTGTCTTCATCAAGTGGTATCAGAGCAGGTTTTCTTGAGTGTGTAGACAGAGCACTGACTGTGAGGTAGTTTGCACCAAGACTATGTGGTTGTGGGTTTGAGACAAGAATATTACTCCATGAAGGGAGTGTGGTGGAAGGGCTAGAGTTATTACTCCTAAGGTTAGAGTCCTCCAAATACAAGTTCAAGTATTACAGAGGAGATCTATAGAGGGATGAATGTTGCCATAGGCAATGAAAGTGAGGAAGAAAATGAAGAAGGAAATATTGGGCTAGAAGGGGAAGGAGATGGAGAAGTCCTAAACTAGGTAGAGGAGAGGCTTTTTAGGGCCATTGATAAGCTTGGAAAAAGACCTAAAATTGATGTGGGTATGTTTTTGGGAAGTCTAAACTCAGATGAGTTGATTGACTGGATCAATGAACTAGAGGAATATTTTGAGTATGAGGATATCAAGGACCCAGATAGGGTTAAGTTTATGAAGGCCAAAATGAAAGGTCATGCCAAAATTTGGTGGCAAGAGGTTTAGATAGAAAGAAATAGAAGAGGAAAGGAGAAAATCACAAAATGGGATCGCATGGTGGACAAACTAAAGAAGTAGTTCATTCCTGTTCATTACAAGCTTGATTTGTTCAAGAAAATGAAAGGGTTAAAGCAAGTAGGAAAATCTGTCTAGGAATATACAGAGGAATTTTGTCGAGTTCTTATCAGGGTAGGGCATATAGAAACAAACAAGGAGAAGGTTTCCCATTACCTTAGTGGGTTAAGACCTAGCATTTAGGAGGAGTTAAGTCTAATTAGAATGACTAGCATTGAAGAAGCATACTAGTTTGCCCTATGAGTTGAGGAGAAGCTAAAAAAAGGTTTGATGGAAGGCAAAGAGGCTATGGTCAAGGAGGAAGGGGTGGTGGCAAGTCATTTTCAGGCTGGAATGAGAACCAAAGGAAAAATGAAGATGTGAGTACTAGCTAAAACCAGAGGAACGAGGGTTTCAATTGCTCTCGTGATCAAAACTTTGGAGATCAAAGAGGAAGAGGTAGAGGGTGTGGACAAAGTTATGAAAGAGGAGGCTTCTATGGTACCTATTTTCATTGAAATGAATAAGGTCATTGTGCCTTTGAATGCCCTTGGGTAAAAGAACAAACCTGTGTCACCTTTTATAAAGAAATGTGATATCAAAATGCGACAGTTAATGACAAAAAAAATGGTATTTCTGTTTAGAATTTGAAGATGATGTAAACTGATGAAATGTGTAGAATTGGATGAATTTTATGGCTATAATTTTTATTATTTTTTTGAGTGATAATTTATTCATTTTATTTTATTTTGAAGTCCCTTTTTTAACTATAAAAAACATAGAGTGTAGTTCCCGTCAAAAAAGTATATGAAAATCATCTTTTTTTGTTCTGATTTGAAAATATCTTATAGATGACCTGTATATCTAGTGCAAAAAAAAAAAAAAAAAAAATTATGTTTTATGTATATTTTCTTTGTTATAAGTAATCAAACTTGACCTTATCAAAATCCAATAGTTTTTTCCTCCCGTCAAAACTTCCTTGTCAAATCTACACCTTCTTGAAAAATAATTACATATTCATGAAGAGGACTCTCTCCTCTAGAGATAAATATAATTTTTTAATTTTTTTCATTGGATTTACTATTTTTCCTTATTTTTTAGGGAGAATCTTATAAAATTTTAAAATATTGACTTATAATATTTTAAAATTATAACATATTATAACATATCAAAACACTCAAAAATTTATATAATGATGATATTAAACATGAGATCTACAAAAGGGTATTTTTAGTTTTTGAAAAAATTGAGTTTTGATAGTGAAATGAGATTTGACCAAAGTAGGTTTTTGATATCGTAAATGGTGACACAGATCTATGCTTTTACCCCCTTAACACTAAGGAAGGAAAAATAGGAGAGCTGATGGACAAGCAAGGGTTGCTCATGTGGATGAGGATGCACAGTCATCACATTTAGAGGATGCAAAAAGAGGAGAGGTTCTAGTAAATGAAAAGGTCTTACTAAGTGGTGAGACTGAACCTAGACAAAAGAGGAGTTTTTTTTATACCAAGTGTAAGTGTGAGGGTAAATGTTGTGTTGTAATTGTTGATGGTGGAAGCACTAACAACTTGGTGTCAAAAGACAAGGTTTCAAAGCTAAAGCTCAAGAGGGAAAAATACCCCCAACCCTATTGGATTGCTTGGGTGAAGGATGATCATAAGGTTCTGGTTAGTGAGCAATGTCTAGTGAAGTTCAAGATTGGGAGTTACCATGATGAGGTTCTGTGTGACATCATTCCAATGGATGTTTATCATTTATTGTTGGGGAGGCCGTGGTAGTTTGATAGGCATGTTGTACATGATGGTCATGCAAATACATACTCTTTGACAAAGGATGGAGTTCACCATAAACTATAGCCCTTGATAAAGGTGAAAAGGTATGTAGTTGTGCTAGGGTATGTCTTGTTGATGGAAGATTTTTTTTGGATGGCATGAAACATCAACGTATGTGTTATGATTTGATTCCTAGAAAAGACAAGAAAGGAAGTAGTGAAATTCCACTTAAGGTTTCAAGCCTATTAAGTGAGTATGGAGATGTAATCTTTGATAATGTTCCAGAAGGGTTGCCACTAGTAAGGCAAATTAGTGATCAAATAGATTTAATCGCTGGAGCTAGTTTTCCTAACAAGGTTGCTCATAGGATGATTCCTACTAAAATTGAGGAGCTAAATAGACAAGTTTAAGAGCTATTGAGGAAAGGTTTGATTCATAAGAGCTTGAGTCCATGTGCAGTACCTGTAGTGCTAGCACCAAAGAAGGATGGAGAGTGGAGAATGTGTATAGACTCTCAGGGTATAAATAGAATAACCATCAAGTATCTGTTCCCTTTGCCAGGAATGGATGATCTTATGGACTATTTGAGTGGAGTTTAATACTTTACAAAGATAGATCTCAAGAGTGGCTATCACCAGATATAGATATGAGAGGTAGATGAGTGGAAGACTAAATTCAAGACCAAGGAGGGTCTATATGAGTGGTTAGTCATGCCCTTTGGACTGACCAACGCACCAAGCACCTTCATGCGACTTATGAATGGGGTACTAAAGAAATTCTTGGGAAAATTTGTTATTGCTTGTCTAGATGATATTTTAGTTTTCAGCAAGTCTTTGGATGAATATTTATTTCACATTCATAGGGTCCTTGAAAGGTTGAGGGAAGAGAAATTGTTGATTAATTTGAAGAAGTGTAGCTTTGTCAAAGGGGAGTTAGTCTATTTGGGGTTTGTTGTATTAGCTAAGGGTCTCAAAATTGATCCAGAGAAGGTAAAGGCCATCCTAGAATGGCCTACTCCAAGGTCTACTACTGAGGTGAGGTCATTCCATAGTTTGGTTAGTTTTTATAGGAGGTTCATTAGAAATTTTAGTGGCATATGTGTGCCCCTGACTGAAACAATGAGGAGGGATAGAAGAGAGTTCAAGTGGACTATAGGAGCTGCAAGGAGTTTTGAATTGTTGAAGAAGAAGATGACAAAGCAACCTATGTTGGCACTTCTTGATTTCAATAAAGTGTTCCAGGTGGATTGTGATGCTGGTGCCAGTACTATTTGGGCTGTATTTAGCCAAGAAGGCAAGCCTATTGCCTATATTAGTGAAAAACTGAATGATGCAAAACAGAAGCATTTTGATTATGATTAAGAGTTCTATGCAATAGTTCCAGCCTTAAAGAAATGGAGGTATTATTTATTGTCAAAAGAATTTTTCTGGTATACTTATCATTAGGCATTACAATACCTAAATAGACAAGGTAAATTGAATTAGAGGAATTTGAAATGGGTAGAGTTCATGCAAAGCTATACATTTGTGTTGAAACATAGAAGTGGAAGGTCTAATAGGGTAGTAGATGCATTGAGTAGGAGACAATTATTTCTAACAGGTAATGCAGGTTGAAGTGGTTGGGTTTGATGAACTCAAGAATCTATACCTTGAGGATCCTAATTTTGCTAAAATATGGAAGACCTGTAAAGAACTTGTTACTCTAGATAGGACCAGGTGGCTAGATTATTTAATTTAGGATGGTATGTTGTTCAAGGGTAGTCAATTATGTATTCCAAGGAGTTCTATAAGGGAGAACTTGATCAAGGAGAAACACAGTGGAGGAATGGTAGGACTCTTTGGTTAGGATAAGACTATTGCCATTATTAGATAACATTATTTTTGGTCTCAATTGTCATAGGATGTGATGAAGTTTGTGCAGAGTTGTCAAGTATGTCAAGCAGCCAAAGGATTTAGTCACAATATTGGACTTTATCAGCCATTTCCTATTCCATTAAAGCCTTAGGATGACATAAGTATGGATTTTTTTCTTGGATTACTGAGGACACAAATGGGCAATGACTCAATATTTGTGGTGGTTGATAGGTTCTCGAAGATGGTGCATTTTATTCCATGCCACAAGACTCATGATGTAGTACATATTCTAAATTTATTTTTCAAAGAAGTGGTGAGAGTACATGATCTCCCAAAGAGTATTGTTTCTAATAGAGATACTAAATTTGTGGGGTATTTTTGGAGGAATTAGTGGAAGAAGTTGAGGATGAAGCTGAAGTTTAGTTCTATGCATCATTGTAAATTGACAAACAAACAAAAGTGGTGAATAGAAGTCTAGGCAATTTGCTGAGGTGTTTAGTGGGAGATAAGCCCAAGGGATGGGATTTAATTCTACCACAAGCAAAATTTTCTTACAATAATTCTATAAACAAGAGTACTAGTAGATCACCATTCCAAATTGTGTATGGATATAGTCCAAAGACTGTACCAGAGCTAAGAAGGATGGAGCAAGGGGAGAGGACAAGTGCTGAGGCAGAAGAATTTGCTAAACATGTCAAGAATCTATATGAGAAGGTACATGCACATATCACCAAGATGAATCAATAGTATAAGGCTAGGGAAGATCAAAAGAGGAGACATAAGGATTTCCAAGTAGGGGATCTAGTTATGGTATACTTGAGAAAGGAATTCTTTCGAGTGGGTACCTACAACAAGTTGAAGATGAAAAAATTTGGTCCCTACAAAATTTTGAAGAAACATGACTCAGGAAATGCATATAAGGTAGAGTTTCCAGATGGGATTCACATTTCTCCTATCTTCAATATTTTAGGCTTAATAAAATATCATGATGATGGTGGAGATGAGGAGTTGATGTTGGAGCGACGTCCAATTCCTACTTTGGTGAAGGAAGAGATTGAAGACATTCTAGATAGTTGTGTGGGCCAAAGTACCAGAAATAGGCAGTATGAAGAATAACTAGTGAAGTGGAAAGAATGACTAATAGAAGACTCAACTTGGATATTTGCAATAGAGGTTGCCCATTTGGGTTTTCCTCTACTAGTTATAAAGTGATAGGGTCACTTTTCAATCTACCCTAGGTGTCTGATACAAGAGCATCTAGTGGTGTAAGGGCAATTCTGTATCACCCAAAAATATGCTTACTATTAGTTTTTGTTTAAAGTATTTTCACTTCCAATTACCCATTCAGATCAAATAAAGATTCCAACTCTCATAGTTCCACTACTGGTTTTCTGGGTTAGGGTCTTTGAGCACCTTGGGATGTGTCGATACAAAAAGAGAGGTTATTTTTTAATTTAGCCATAATTATGATGAGTTAGAGGGTGTAATTTGGAGGGATGATTATATTTGTAATTTAAAATACTCCAAAAAAAGAATCAGGTCAAAAGGCTTTATGGTTTGGAAGTTATTGCAGTTTTAAGTTGCTTAGAGACCTCCTAAGAGTGCTTCTAAGTCAGATTTAAGGAATTAAATAACCTCATATGGGTCCAAAAAAATGGGGGATGAGAAAATATGGTCCATAGGGATATAGAACACTTCAAGAGCTTTCTAAAAATGTAAACAATTCATCAATTAGAGTCTCAGATCAAAAGTTATGCCTCTTGAAAGTTGGACTACCATTTCTAGATTCTTCTAATTTTACACCAGCTTCAAACATGATTTCTAGAACCTTCTATTTTGGTGGTGGATGCCAAATGGAATATTCTAGAATGTATTCCTAACCTTAAACCCAATTAGGGTTTATTTAAGAACATTTATGGCATTGTAAAGGCAGTTCTTGGTGGAGTTTGAGAGAAGGTACTATGAGGAGGATTTTTCTCTAAGATTTGACCATTGTAAGCCCATAGGGCATGCATTTGGGTTAGTTTAAATGTACTGAATGTAGTAGCATATTTTATTGATAATAATATTTCTCTATTTCCCTATTGCATTCATTTTGGTTGTGGTTTGTGTCTTCATCATCCTATTACAAACTTTTAACGGGAATAGGAGAATGAGAAACTTGTTTAATAGATGCTTTTTCACTATTATGTTCATGAGAGATTCTATTCTATCTCAAAGATGTAGGTGTAAAATGGGGATAACCTTTTAGACCATGATAAACTAAATTGAAATGTCCTAGGTGATGAGATTTGTCTCCTTGATGGTTGGGTGTAATGTGGCAATTGGGAGGGTTGTGATAGATGTATTATGTTTTTCTTCTCTCAACCTATCAAGATTCTGAAGATAGGATTAATTACATTTTGTCTTTGTTTTAGTATTATTGATGAATTTAGTGCTTGGCCATGCCATATTTATATTGCATTTAAGTATTTTGTTTTTTAATATTTAGCATCTGTGTGTGACTATGCTTATTTTTGTTTTGCACATGTATAGATATGCTTACATAAAAAAAATGTACATGTGGGTAGAGATGTTACAATTTTTTTTTCACTACATATGGGTAGATGTGTAGTGTTCTTTTCTTTTCCATGTCACATTCCATGATTAAGCTACTAGGAGCATGGATGGATATAGCATGTTTCATGACTACACAAGATCCATCTGATCCATCTTGTTTTGGGAAGCTAAAATTTTTGTGCTAGGATTGGGGCATTCTTCATGTTAGGAAGAATCCTGAGGGAGTAAATACTCTATGGTTGGCGAGGTAAAATCACCTGGGCCACACTCCCGTCTCAGATAGAAGATGGATGACATTTGATGGCTTTGGAGACTAGATACACTATTAGAAAACCTATCAAGTTTCAAAATCTATCTTATGGTTTGGTATCTTCATCTTGACAATGATTTTTAGTACCATTCAATTGATGTAATTTTGATTAGTGGATAATGTAAACTTAATGTTAGAAATATATAATATTGGGGGGGGGGGGTGTTGAATCAGTATTCTACAAACCTTTGCCCACAACTAAATATTTTTAATTACTTTATGAATTTCATATGAAAGTAAACCAATAGTGCTGAACAATAAATATAAACATGCACATAGGAAACTCATAACACCATTATTTGTTAACTAGGGAAAACCTCGGTGAGGATGATACCCACTAGAGGATTCACTAAACAATATGATCCTGTTAAGGATATTGACCCTATTAGGAGTCTATGAAGTAAATATAGTGTCTTGAGTCCTTGTTAGGAGACCAAGGCTTGTTAGAAGCCTCAACCCTGTTAGGAGTTGGTAGAGAAAATACAATGTATGCAAGAAGAGCCCACTACCCTAACATACAATTATACAATTCGGTTCTTCACAAGAATATATATACATACAATACTTTTTGTCTACTATACTTTACACTTGTTCTAATTATAGATCAAAATTTGCATCACATAAGGCTCTTAAATATTTCAATCTCTCTATGCAATAGTTTTCATCGCATAACACTTTCTTGTCTATCACAGATAGCACACTTATCGTTGCAAGATAAGATCTTTACTTATACCTCACATATTTACAAAACTCTGTACTTTGGCCTTTATGTGTCCACACACTTGACATAATAAAATAACTTATGGAATAATATCCACATAGTTGGCTCATCATAACTTAGTAATTATTACATAACTAAAATAATTCCTAAGATCGTACAATCCAGTTCTCTGCTATGCTCTGTTTTGCATTGTTAATTACCCACACTGGTATTTTAACCATAACTCATGCCATACTATCTATACACATTAGTGCACTAGAACACATCATCATGATACTATTATGAAGCTTCCCTCAACTATGCATGAGCTAACCCCAATGAGTCATCTGTACAATTAACATATGTTCACTATATTGCTGCAAACTGTCTAACAGTTAGACAATTTTCTAACTCTAAATGCATAAATGAAATGCTGAATGTATGTAATTATTAATGAAAACTATTAAGACATCTATCTAACCATATTTTCAACAATATATCCCTTTTACATTGATGGAAAAATTTGGGAAAATTAGCTAAGTCCCAAAATGATGTCATACATAAAAAAAGAAAAGAAAAGTAACTACACACAATTGCCTTCAAAACATAGCAATTTTATTCAAGTTTTGATGGACCATTACATTCCTTATCACTCCTTTAAATTAATACATATATAAGCTCCCCCTTACAAATACATACAATCTATACAAATTTCCTTCTCTACATAATACTCCCTCTTTGACATCAATGGCAAAGGTGTCAAAATTTGTATACAAAAATCTGGGTTTGCTGCTGATCAACTTGTTAATCTAGAGAAACAATTTGAATACACAACCTTTAGTCTTTCTATCTCTTTCTTCTAGATCTCCTTCACTATCTCTAAGATATTGATTAGTTTAGGGTAAAAGCACAAACCTGTGTCACCTTTTATAAAGAAACAAGATATCAGAATGTAATAGTTGAACATTAATGAAAAAAAATGGTATTTCTGTTTAGAATTTGAAGATGATGTAAACTGAAGAAATGTGTAGAATTGGATGAATTTTATGCCTATAATTTTTATAAATTTTTTAATTAATAATTTATTCATTTTCTTTTATTTTTAAGTCTCTTTTTTAACTATAAAAAATATAGGGTGTAGTTCCCGTGAAACAAATATATTCAAATCATCTTTTTTTGTTCTAATTAAAAAATATCTTATAGATGACATGTATAGCTAGGGAACAAAAAAAGAAATAATTATTTTTGTTATATATATTTTCTTTGTTATAAGTATTGAAGCTTGACCTTATCAGAATCCAATAGTTTTTTCCTCCTATCAAAACTTCCCTATCAAATGTACAACTTCTTGAAGACAAATTATATATTCATGAAGATGACTCTCTCCTCTAGAGATAAATATAATTTTTAAATTTTTTTGATATGATTTACTATTTTGTTTCCTTTTTTGAGGGAGCATTTTCTAAAATGTTGAAATATCAACTTATAATATTTTGAAATTATAACATATTATAATTGATCAAAACACTCAAAAATTTCTATAATGATGATATTGAATCTGAGATCTATAAAAGGATATTTTTTATTTTTTGAAAAAAAAAGAGTTTTGATAGAGAAATGAGATTTGACCAAAATAGGTTTTGCTATCCTAAATGGTGACATAGGTCTATGCTTTTACCCTGTGAAAAGTGCACAAGATGCCACTTCAACTACACTCAAGTTAGTATACAAAAACTTGTCATAGGAAGCCTTAGCTGTAAGACATTCCTCAAGTTGCCTCCGTAAAATGATGACTTTTGATGACAAAATTTCTCTAAGACTAAAGAATCCCCTTTCTTCTCTTTCTTTATTAGATTCCAAGTTTTTGATCGTATCATGTGTCTTCTCCACTTCTACTCTGTAGTCTTCAGCTCTAGATTTTGGGAGTCGTAACTTGACAAAATGTGTTTCAAATTCACTTAACTTACCTTTTGTCAAAGTCTGTAAGGTACTTGTATGACTGCACACATTTTCCATACAATCTTTTCCCTTCATCAATATGCTTTCTTAATCCCTTGATGTTTCCATCAAGTGCCTTCAGATCATTGCACACATTGGTGCATATTATGTTAAATAGTGCTACATCATGTCTTACCCAAGCTTGTATTGAAGCTACTTCTACTAAAGTTGTGAATTCCTTGTCAAAAGGTTTTCACCAACTCCATGGCCTTTGACTACAAGAATGGAATATCTACAATTGTTGTAACTATCATCTTCATTCTATCCAAGACTTTAGTTAATGTCTTCTCCAAAGACTTTACTAATTTTTTCTTCTCAAACAACTTAGTTAAAGTGCTCATCAAGCCTTTCTAATCTTCATCATTTGATATTAGTACTACTGTCACTGATGGACTGGCCATTGTTACTACTATTGTAGGAAAGAGTGGAACTACTTTCAGTTCTATGCTCTTATTCTCTTCATTATCCTTCTTCTTCTCTTTAGCTAACCTTTTTGCTTCTTTCCTTGCTTTCTCTTTAGCTTTCTTTTATCTTCTTCTCCTTTAAAAAAAAAAATTCTTCTCTTTTCCTCCTTTCTTCTTCTCCCTTTTTCTTTTCCTCTTCTACTTTCTACTTTACTTCCTCTTCTTTCATTTTCTTCTCTGCCTTTTCTCTTTGTATCCTTTCCTTCTTTATGTCCTCTATCACTTTCTTCTTTTTTTATTCCTCATTAATAGAGCTAGAGTAAGTAGTAATATTGCCAACAATGGATTGGCCAAATGCTACAAAAAGATTCTCCTTTGTATCCATAGTTATGCACATACTTTATAATGCACACTCACCTTAGGTACTATAGTCATATAATTAACTATTACCTCCCATTAGAAGAATTGCTCTTCTTTTGTTCCTTAACACATGATCAATACCCTTCAAAATTCTATTTGATTCCTCATTAGTATCAACATCACATAGTTTATTTATAATTGTGGTCCTCACATTCATATCTTTCTCTGATATTCTCCTTTTCCTATTTACAAGCCTATTATACAGATCCTCTAGTGTCTTATTATGTATATTCTCAAATATTTTGTTCCTCAAAATCATGTTTCTTATGATGGCATTTTCTAACTACCTCCTATCCATATTGCTATATAAATCATAATATTTATTCAACTGTAAAAAATTGTTATCATTAATAATTTGCATGTTAAGGTTTTCTACCTTTGGCTTCTAGGCTTTCTTTCCAATTTCTATTCTTCCTTCTTGCACATTCTGGACTATAGTTTCATCCTCTGATTCCTCAAAATCAATGACTTGCACTATTTTTCTTCTCTTTCTAGGTCCACTGGTGGTCCTCTTGACCCTTTTTTTGATTTTTGGTGTAGGTTCATTCTTCATCTTCACCAATCTCTCTAATTTCCTTTGGAAACAAATGATTCAACCTCAGGTTGTCTTCTAGGCTGATCACTCCTTTGATTTGACTGGTTGCACTGGTGCAACTGCTACATATGTTGCAAATGGGGCTTGTGCACATGGTTGTGCTACTATCACACCCTCTAAAGGTCCTGCAACTACAATGAGAATTGCTAGCAACACTTCAATCTGTCCACTGGCCTTCATCTCCAACGTAATGCCTTTAATATTATCAAATTCTTTCCTTGTCATGTTTGATTCCTTAAGGATGAAAACTATCTCTTTTTCAACCTTTTTCTTGCCTTCCTTGTTCTATAGTTCAGATAGAACTATTCTCACCTTTTCTTCATAAGTACCCCATCCAGGGCACTCAGTATTCTTCTCAAATTCAAAAATAATCTATGCATACCCTTCTATGAGCTCTGCACTCATCTCATATCCCATAGGTTCTATAAATTTAACTTTGGGAATTACTGCTTCCATGTAGGTGTTGTTAGTTTCCACCATGAAGTATATAATTTATTCCTTGTACTTCTCTACCATAGAGGGAGGTATCCTATACCTTAGTTTCATCTTAGACTATAAGTTCTTCATCATCTTATCAATGTCATCATCTCTAATATTTTTTGGCTTTGACTTATAGCATTGAGTCACCATCTTCATTGCGCACTTGTTACTATCCCAATTTATCAATCTAGGAAACTTCCTTGTACCATAAAAGAATATATGAGTCAACAAGGACTCAAATCTAAAAACTATTTTCTTTGTCTTCTTAATCTTTGCAATTTTGTCCAATAGTTGGAATCTAATAATCTTGCACAAATTAACCTTTTTTGCTTGCATAGCCATTACACGAGCTGCATGCAAAAAACTAGTTGGTACTGAGTTAACCCTTGATCCATGGTACAACTTGCATCCTAATATCTTGGTCAACAATTTTACTCCTCTATCCTAAATAGAGTCTACCTTCATGTTTCTTCCATCAAACTTTGTATTCAGGTTTCTCTCAACCATCTTCCTAACATTTTTCTCATTAACAAGATTGCACCCTTCATTACTCAATCTTGTGACCTTGTGAATTAAATCATTGTCAATAATAATCTTCTCATCTCCTAACCAAAATACATCATCATGTACCCTACTCAAAATGCTTTGGGTCCAATCATAATTGTCAAACTCCATATAAAACATATACTTCCCAGATTCAAATTCTCTAGGTGTGCATACTCAGATTTCAAGGATAAGTCATTCTTACACATCATTCCTAAATCCTCATGAATATCTTTGTCACCTATGCTGTCAATCTTACAATGGATGTAACTTTTGATATCCTTGACATGCAATACAGTTTCCAAAACTTGTGAAAATGTGCCTAATGGGTCATCTAATAACAAAAAAAATAGATGTTTCCTAAACTCATATCATGGTCTTTCACTTACATCAAACACATTCTAACTTTCCATTTGAACTATAACTAAAATAATTGGGAAAAATAGATTCAAGCTTTGCAAACATACCTTTAATTCACGATTTAGGGCTTTTACAACTTTTTCTTCTCAAACTTAACTTCACACTTTAATTCATTTTCAAATCACTATTCAATTTGCTTAAGATACTTTACATGAACAAATGGTACGTAAATCTTGCTTGTAATCCTTAAATCATTTCAAATTGCATTGTGCATTAAATGTGTATCTGCCATAGATTCAAATACTATCTCTATATACTAGTAAGCTTAATTTCTCAATTTATTCTTACTGTGATCATATCAAGACTTGTACACTTGACCATAGCCTTCTCTCTATGTCCTTAACCTCATGTTAACTGCATAACTTTCAACTCTCTCTCTAACATTAGTCCTGAAAACTGATGCCCTACTACAACTAAAACTACTTAATTAAGGTAGGATGAATCACACATAATTAGTGACTTCAATTTCTTATTAGGTGCATCAAAAAATTGTTCCTCCAAAATTGTATAAGAGCTTTCTGGATCTTTAGTTGTCACAAATACCTTTTCAAATTCAGCAACATGTTCCTTAATTGCTTCCTTCTGTCATTTTTGTTGTTGTTCCTTCTATTATTTAGATTCCTATTAATAACCCTTCTATCGATTTTGCAATATCTTTCTGTGTGTCAGAAGTTTTTAAAAATTGTTAGAAATAGATAATATTGGGGGAGGGGGGGCGGGGTGAATCAGTATTCTACAAACTTTTGCCCACAACTTAATATTGTTAATTACTTTATAACTTTCATATCAAAGTAAACCAACAATGCTAAACAATAAATATAATCATGTACATAGATAACTCATAACATCATTATTTGTTAACTAGGGAAATCCTGGCCAAGGGAAAACCCCAATGGAGATGATACCCACTAGGTGATTCACTAAACAATAGGATCTTGTTAAGGATATTGAACTTGTTAGGATTCTATAAAGTACATATAGTGTCTTGAGCTCCTGTTAGGAGACTATGACTTTTTGGAAGCCTCAACCCTGTTAGGAGTTGGTAGAGAAAATACAATGTATGCAAGAAGAGCCCACTACCCTAACATGCAATTATATAATTTATTTCTTCACAAGAATAAATATACATATAATATTTTTTGTCTATTGTACTTTGCACTTGTTTTAATTATAGATCATAATTCAAATTATATAAGGCTAAAAAATCTTTCAATCTCTCTATACAATAGTTTGTATCATATAGCACTTGCTCATCTATCATAGATAACACACTTATCTTTCAAAGATAAGATCTTTACTTATACCTCACATATTTACAAAACTCTGTACTGTCAGCCTTCATGTGCCCACATGCTTGACATGATAAAATAATTTATGGAATAATATCCACATAGTTGGCTCATCATAACTTAGTAATTATTTTGTAACCAAAATAATTCCTAAGACCATACAATCCAATTCTCTGCTATGCCCTGTTCTGCATTGGTATTTTAATCATAAATCACATTGTACTATCTGTACACATTTGCACACTGACATACATCATCATGATACTATCATGAAGCTTTTCTCAATTGCACATGAGCTAACTCTTAACAATTCATCCATACACTTAACATCTATTCACTATGCTACTACAAACTGTCTATCACTTAGACAAGTTTCTAACTCTAAATGCATAAATGAATTTTGAATGTATGTTGCCATAAATGAAAACCATCAAGACATCTATTCGACCATGTAGAACAAGAATTAGTATGCAAAGACCATTAACAAATAAAGTAAACATTCACAAACCAAAAACTAAATTCACATATATGCTTAGACAAAGAAAAAAAACAAGAAGTGCAAACCTCACAAGAGAAAACACTCCATGCTTTCTTGATTCTGTAGATGTGTCCTTTTGCTGTGGATGTATGCTCAAGATGCTCAAAAGCTGCTTCAATGGAGATGGGTAATGGAAAATTGGTAGCTTTGTGAGCTCTCAATTTGGCATTATAAGGGTATGGTTGATGGCTTTGGTTCTCAAAATAGCATGGTAACTTTAGCTCAAAGATTGTTGATGAAATGGATTGGGATGGGATTCAATTTATAGGCTAAGGGGTAGAGAGATGGAGGGCTTAGATGCAAGGATGGATGAAGGCTTAAGGAGGGCTAAGATGCACTCAAAGGGGAGCACATGGATTGTGCTTGTTTAGCACCAATGGGAAGGTGACACTTGTCACAAGGAGGATGAGTGTGAGAGGGTAGGGTAAAGGGTTGGTTAAAGTCATGATGAGTGGGGTTGAGTATGTAAGAGGGATGTAAGAGGAATGAGTGTGGAAGAGGGAAGAGTGTGGAAGATGGGTGTAAGAGTCATGAGTGGGCTTGTAAGAGTCTTTATGTTTTGTAAGAGCACTCATGACTTAGTGGTTGGGTTTTTTGAGGGGAGACTTTGGTTTGGATTAGGAAAGTCTTAAACTTGTTTAAGGAATGTGACAACATTAGGGGGTGGATTAGGCTTGGGTTTAGGATTAGATTAGGAATGTTAGAGATGTGCAAGTGGATGGCATTAATGAGGGTGGGTGAGTTAGTGGCTAAGCTTGGTTAGTATGGGTGGATGGGGTGGATTAGGCTAAATGGAGGATTAGAGATAGGTTAGGGGTTTTTGAATTTGAGGATTTCATTTATCAAATAGATTTATTTAATAAATGGGGATTTTTGGAATTAGATAGGCGAAAAGGATTTAATTGATAAATAATAGATTATTTGATTTATCAATTAGGACTATAGATGATTAATTAAATTAATCAACTAGGGATGGAAAAGGATTAATTAAATAAGAATTTAATTAATGATGCCTTTAGAGATGGCTAAATTAGATTACCAAAGCAGTGTAATCAAATTTAGGTGTCTACATTTTGCCCCTCTTTGACATAGTGTTGAAACAATACTATTTCAAAGAAGTTCGAATGAAGATGACACGAGGAAGATGTTTTAGCAACAAGGTTTCCCTAGTCTCGGATAAGAAGAGGAGAGACTAGACTTAGATGATGCCCCCTCAAGAAGGCGGCAGGGAGAGAAATGAGGCTCGACGACTTCTTGAAAAGTACAAGAAATTGAGATGAGTTGAGATGCAGGTTGGCGAAGAGAAGGGGCTGAATTAGCTCAAACTCTCACTACGGGAGAATGATAAAGGGAAATCAGAGGCACAATAGTAAAGCAAGCTTAAGCCTTTCCAGGATTGGGGGGGGGAGATGGAGGAGCAGAGCACTATAAAAGGAATCCATGGTAGGGAGATGGATGATAGAATGATAAAGCTGATGCAACAGGATTTCAAAGAGTCAGACTGGCGGAAGATGGGTTTCAGAGATCCCTAGGACTAGGATTGTGGATCTCGAAGGATGAGGCTTGGTGGATTGATTTGATTGGTGGATCCCTAAGACTAGGATTGTGGATCCCTAAAGCTAAGTGTGAGGAGTGATTCAAAGAGATACTGATGCATAAGCTGGGGTAGGAGCGATAGATGTAGGATATGGATGGGGGATAATGGAGATGAAGGGAATCCATTGAAGCTTTTTGAGCGGGGGGATACTTCAAAGAGAAGTACCACCATGTAGTTGAGCACTAGATTTGCTATAGGACTATTGGTTAATTGCCAGGGTTACCAAGAACATCAAGGCCTTTTTACCAACCGTCCAGAGAACTGACGAACTGACTCAAAACAAACACACAAGGATTGCCCCAGTATCACACATGAATCCCAGAGGAAGCAGCGTGGAAACGACACTAGGTAACCCACAAGCAGAAAAAGAAAACAAGAAAAAGACCAGATCAAGACCTTACGCTCTAATTGCCCCATTCGCAGCATACCATGATATGGAAGATCATGGCAACCTTGAGGAGGGAACAAGGAGATTGCTTGGAAAAGATATTTCAAGACCCAAAAGGGGAGATCCCAAATCAAAAGAAAGTAAAAATCCAAAAGAGAACTGTTTGCCAACGAGATGGGTAGGATGAGGTACTAATGGACCAAGATCAGACATGAGGAAAGCTATATCCTGCAAGAATCTATCAGAGAGCACCTAAGCTGATGGATCTGGATGAGTGATGCGTTTGGCAAGCTGAACTAAGAAGGATAACACTTTGGTGACATGAGATCTAGCTAAAGGATGCATTGGAATATCTAACCAAGGTGTGCGATGTGTGCAAGATGTTGACCAAGGATGAACTAACACGAAAGCCAGATAGATACAATGATACTAAGCTAAAGAGGATGTACAAGCTGAAATACCAAGATATGTTACAAATGTACAAGTTTGTTCACGTTTTGGTTTTTTTGTGAGATGGAAATGTTTGTGAAGGATGGGATGTCTATAATAGTTGATAGGTGGATAGGTAGATGGTTTGTGAAAAGCTTAAGGAAAATGGGATTCTGTGTGTGCATGTGATAGGATACAGGCTAGGATACAAGATTATTTACAAGCTGGAATATGGTACAAGCTTTGGACAAGATTCAAATATATACAAGGTATGGTACAAGATTTACAAGGTATAATACAAGCTCTGGTACAAGATTTACAAGCTATACAAGAGGTATTGACAAGCTCCATCAGATTTTGGATATTTGATTGGAACACCAAGGGAACAAGCAGGTGTTTTATGGGATGGTGGGTGGATGGATGAGGGATAGGATAGTGATAGATAATGGATTAGTCCTTAGCACACAAGGCGCCTGAATTACCAGGTTTTCACCAAGGTACCTATCCAAGGCGCTTGAATTGCCAAGTTTTCACCATTGGATGCTTATTTCTCTTTACTATTTTTTTTTTTTTTGTATTTTTCAAAAGCTGGGTATACCAAGGATCTTCAAGCATAGAACTTCTTGAGATGAATGATGTTAGTGGGATCATTCAAGAGTTCTCCTTCTGGTGTACATAATTGATAGGCTCCGAAGCCAAAGGAGGCAGTAACCACATAGGGACCAAGCCATGTAGGTTCAAACTTGCCTTTCTTTTCTCGACCTGCTTGGACTTTCATATTTTCTTTGAGGACCATGTCACCTGGCTGAAAGTGTCGTGGGAGCACCTTCTTATTGAAATTCCTTTTGAGACGAGTTTGATAGACTGTGAGATGGTCATAGGCTTGTTGTCTCTTCTCGTCTAAGAGATCTAGCTGGGTGAGTCGAGCTACTCTGTATTCTTCATCTGAGATTTGCCCTCACAAAGATATGCGTAGTGAGGGAAGTTCAACTTCTATAGGTAATACCGCTTCAGCACCATAGACTAGGGAGTATGGAGTTGTGCCTATGGATGTACGAAAGGAAGTTCGATAGGCCCATAGAGCCGGATTTATTTGAAGGTGCCAATCACGGCCGGAATCATTGACAACTTTCTTTAGGATTTTGAGGAGGGTTTTATTAGTTGCCTCTTCCTGGCCGTTACCTTGTGGGAAATATGGGCTAGAAAAGCGGTGATGGATGCGGAGGGAAGTGCATAATTCTTCCATGTTGAGATTTTTAAAGTTACCTCCATGGTCAGTGAAGATGGTGGATGGGATGCCGAAGCGGCAAACAATGTGGTACAAGATGAACTTGGAGACTTGAACTCCTATAGCTGAGACTAGGGGGACTGCTTCCACCCACTTAGTGAAATAGTCTGTAGCTATTATTATCCATTTATGTCCATCATATGAGAGAGGGGTGATAGTTCCAACTAGATCAAGGCCCCAACAAACGAAAGGCCAAGGTGGTGCAATAGGCTGTAGATCCTGTGCTGGAGCGTGCACAAGATTTGCATGCTGCTGACATGGGAGACACTTTCTGACAAAGTCACAAGAGTCTTCTTCAATGGTAGGCCAATAGTAGCCTGCTCTAAGGATTTTTCATGCTAGGACAATACCACTCGTGTGGGCACCGCAAAGTCCAGAATGTACTTCTTTTAATGCCATCGCGGCCTCATTTTCATCTAAACATCGAGAGAGAGTATCGTGATAACCTCGACGATATAGGGTATTGGCTATGATAACATAGTAGGATGATTTTCGGATGAGGTTCTGGTGTTGGGTATGTGTGAGGTGAGGGGATATGATACCATCGTTAAGGTAAGCATGAATTTCATGGTACCAAGGGGATTGGGGACCAACCAAGATACAAACACGGTTTGAATCCTTATTCGCATAGGCAGGTGTGAGGAGCTGCTCAACTAAAAACTCATACTGCGTAGCTTCTTGGGGAATTTCCAAGAGTGAGCCGATAGTGGCCATGGCATCTGCTGTCTTGTTCTGCATTCGAGGCACTTGTGTAAACTGAAGCTTTGTAAAATGCTGGGTTAGCTGATCAACTAGCTCTTTGTAGGGTAATAGCTTTTCATCTTTGGTTTGATATTCATTTAAGACTTGTTTGATGATGAGTTGGGAATCACCAAAGACTTTTAACTCAGTGATATTCCATTCTGCAGCTATCTTTAATCCTGCTACAAGAGCTTCATATTCTGCTATATTGTTGGTGCTAGGGAATTGTAGCTTGAAGGCTTTTGGAATGTAATCTCCTTGAGGTGTAACTAATAATATTCCTACCCCTGATCCATGAGAGGTGTATGAGCCATCAAAATAAAGCTTCCATGGGGGTTATTCTTCAATTAGGCAGATATGCTCATCTGGAAATTTTGTGAGCAAAGGATATGCATCTACTAGAGGTGCATCAGCTAGGTGATCTGCTATAGCTTGCCCTTTGATTGCCTTTCTGTCCACATACTGGATGTCAAACTCACTTAGTAGCATAACCCATTTGGCCAAACGGCATGTAAGTGCTATTCTGGAGAGCATATACTTGAGAGGGTCAATCTTGGAGACTAGTTGGATGGTATGACTTAGCATGTAGTGGCAAAGCTTTTGAGTTGAGAAAACAACTGCCAAACAAGCTTTTTCCATAGGAGTGTAATTGAGTTCATAACCAACTAGGGTTCTACTGATATAGTAGATGGCTCTCTCTCTGCTATAATCATCATGTTGTGCTAGAAGTGCCCCTAGGGCAGTAGGTGTTGCTGATATATACAAGATCAAGGGACGACCAGGAACTAGTGGAACCAAGATAGGGGGATTGGTGAGATACTGCTTGAGCTGATCGAAGCTGCGCTGACATAAAAGATCCCACTTGAAGTTCTCATTCTTCTTTAGCAAGTGTGAAAATGGTGTACACTTATCTGCAAGTTGGGAGATGAAGCGCTAGACAGATTGAAGTTTTCCTTGAAGAGAGCGAAGCTATCGCAGTGTCTGGGGAGGAGGCATGTTTAAGATAGCCTTGACCTTTTTGGGGTCGATCTCTATACCTCGTTTAGAAACTATGAAGCCTAGAAGCTTGCCAGATGTGACCCCAAAGACACACTTCTTGGGATTTAGCATGAGATGATATTGGGCCAACCTATCAAAGACTTTCTCCAGGTCAGCAAGATGATCCATGAAGGTGTGAGATTTGACTAGGATATCGTCCACATAATCCTCCAAAATGCTATGGATAAGATCATGGAAAATGGCTGTCATAGCTCTTTGATAGGTAGCCCCAGCATTCTTTAGGCCAAAAGGCATCATGGTGTAGCAAAAGGTTCCCCAAGGGGTAGTGAATGTTGTCTTATGCTGGTCCTCTTCTACAATCTTGATCTGATTATACCCAAAAAATCCATCCATAAGGGATAGAATTTCATGTCCAGCTGTAAGATCTACAATCATATCTATGTTGGGCAAGGGAAAATCATCCTTTGGACAAGCTTTATTAAGATCTCTAAAATCAGTGCAAATTCTGATGTCACCGGAAGGCTTAGTGACAGGGACCATGTTGGAGATCCATTCTGAGTAGTCGATAGGTCGGATAACCTTAGCAACTAACATTCTCTCTAGTTCAGCTTTGACTAGTAATGCCACCTTGGGGTGCATTTTTCTAAGCTTTTGTCTGACGGGCTTGATCTTTGGATCAACTGCAAGATGATGAACTACAAGCTTTGGATCAAGTCCTGGCATGTCCTAATATGACCATGCAAATTGGCCAATGTTCTCTTGTAAAACCTCAAAGAGGAGGTCAGCTTGGTCTTGTGATAGGGATGCAGCAATGTGAACAATTCTAGGGATCTCTGAAGAACCAATGTTGACTTCTCTAGTATCCTCTATTAGAATAGAAGACACCTCTGGTCGATTATCTTGAAGAGGCAATACTAAATCCTCATGTTCTGCTTGTGGCTCTAGATTTTCTTGCTGAGGGGTTCTCTTCGCTGCCTCAGCTAGTCCCAGATTTACCTTAGTTCTAGTTTTGGGTGTATCGAAACTAGGTTGGGGATTTTCTCCAAAATACCCCTTGGGATCTAGCTTTTAGATGTAGGCAGAATCTGGCTTTGTCTTCTTATGCGGAGTTTTAGCTCCCATGAATCTTAGAAGTGCTTCCTCTGATGCGAACTCATCAATATGTATGACACTTGGTTGCTCCCAATCTATGAGTTGTGGATGAGCAAGTGGTAGGTCAATGAGATGGATGGATAGTTCTCGGAGAACAGAGTCTCCTAGGAAGATTTGGTTTGGGATATCGTTGTAGGCTCTCTTTTCAACTTCCTCAGGAATGTCTTTGATTTCGACAAGGTCGCGGTGGATGTTCAAAAAAGCGTGACCGTTCTCGTTGGTGCCCCCAGTTGTGGGTATGCCAAAGCCAAGTCCTGAATTTGTTTCCCAATTATGTGCTTCGATGGGACATTGCATGCCCCTTTCTTCTGGTCCTAGTCCACCTCCTTGATAGTTCCATTTTTCAGTGATGAGCTTATGTTGTTGGGGATACTTCTGGCTGAAGTGATCAAGGCGTGCTTGATTTCTTGGAGGTGCATCCTTATGTAACCAATTGTTGATATCTGGAGTGAGCTCCTCATGAAGAGGGGTTTTTGAGGACACAAAGGTGGTTGGGCCAAACTGTTTGTATCGAGGAGGTGGAATCTCCTTAGCTTTGTGATATGTTGGCCGTCCATGGGTATGTGGATCAAGTGGGATTGCTTTGACAACAAATGCATCTGATAGACTATATTCTTCACGACCTTTGTTGTTGATCTTTACAGTAGATAGGGTGGAGGCAACGATGGTTTCTGCGTCATTACAAGTGTAGGATGAGCTGGCGATGGCTGTGCCGATGTCTATTCTAGGGCAATGGTTTGTATATGAAGCTTCAACCGCATTGCAGTAAGCAAAGGGTTCTGGGTCGGCATGGATGGTTACCTCAGTGCCTTGATGTGGAAATTTGATGCACTGATGGTAGGTGGATGGAACGGCCTTCATAGCATGAATCCATGGGCAACCGAGGAGGATGTTAAATGGTAGGTTTAGATCAACAACATGGCAAACTGTCTCTTGGATGACCGGCCCAACCTTGATGGGTAGCAAAATAGTCCCTTCTGTGGTCCTTTTCAAGTTGTCATAAGCTTTGATGGTGATAACCTCACTGATCATATCTGCCTCAGTATACCCAGCTTGTTTTATAAATCTTAGGGTGCAAATGTTCAAGGCTGATCCATTATCTATCATTACTCTTTTCACGGCAAAATTGGATACCATGATGGCTATGCGAAGTGGAAGGGTGTGATCTGGCTCAACCATGGGTATGTCGGTGGGTTTGAAAGATAGGGCACACGAGGATGAAAGGTGTCCAACAAGATTATGAAAATCAGTAGCATTGATATCAGAAGGGACACAGAATTCTATGAGAGCACTGTCAAGGATGTCTTTGTACACAGGACTAGTGCGGAGAAGGTCTAAAATGGATATTTGGGCTGGCATGTTCCCAAGGTGTTCCAAGATATTGTACCGGCTTTTTGATGGAGCTGATGGTGTTGGTGAAACTGGTGGGCCTGCGATGTTAAATCGCGCTCTTTGAGTGGTGACCGCACACTCATTGTCTAGTCCTCGGATATTGATAACATTGACAGAAGGCTCTTTCTCAGATATATAGCCTATAAGGCTACCATAGTCTATATAGGATGAAGTGTGGTCATTGTTCTTCCCATGCTGTTGGTTTGGCTAGCAGTTGTTGGTGTTGATTTGGATAGGTGCTTTTCCAGGATTTTGGTTGTTGTGTGGAGGAAAAGCATTTTGATAAATCTGTAAGCTTGCATTGGGAGAGGTTTGGGCACCAACAGTGATTTCCTTCCGATCAATGAGGTCTTGCACATAGTCTTTCAGTTTCATGCATCTGAGGGTGGTGTGACCGTTTACCCTATGGAACTTGCAATACTCATTGTCCTTGTACCATGCAGCTTTGGATTGGCTTGGATCAATTTGCTGGGTAGGAGGAAATTTTATGAGGTTTTCCTTAGCCAATTTCTCAAAAATAACATCCAATGGCTCACCAAGGGGTGTATAGTTTCTAGGTGCAGGTTAGAATCTGGGCTTTTGCCCTGCAGCTACATTGATGGCATTAGCTTGATTGTTAGACCTTTGAAAGTTGGGTCTTGTATTGTGGTTTTGATAGCTTTGGTTATTTTGTTGTTGGTAATTGATAGCTTGTTGGTTGTTTGTTTGATATGGTGGGTTAGACTGGTTTTGAGAAGGACCAACGATATTCACATGTCTGGTGTCAGTAACCCCATCTGTTGCAACATGCTTTTTTTTGTTCCAATACCTAGACTTGTCATTAGAATGTGATTGATTTTGGTTGGCCTCTTTGTAAATCTTGACCACACCATCTTTGATGAGTCCTTGCTCAAGGATCATTCCTTTCTCTTTGATATCCTTATAGGTCTGCAAACAGTTCATGGTCATGTGGTGAGCCAAGCTGGGATGTGCATTATCAATAAACATTTTCACCACATGGCGTTCTGGCAAGGTGCAGGATATGCGGGTGGTAAGGGTTTGCCATCTTTGCAGGTATTCGGCAAGGCTTTCTCCACCTTTTTGCTTGGTGTGGACAAGATCAACTATTGATAGCTCTGTTTCAACAAGATGGGCATATTGGGCTACAAATGCCTCAGATAATTCAGCAAAGTTTTTAATTGTGCCGTAGGGGATTCTATAAAACCATTCAAGAGCTGGTCCAGCCAAGCTTTTGGGAAAAAGGTGCAAGAGGAAGACATCATTGTATGCCACGTCCTGGCAATGCATGTAAAATTCTTTGATATGTGTGACAGGGTCTCCTTTTCCTCTGAATTTTTCAAATTTAGGTACCTCAAAGTGTTTGGAAAATGGTGTCGTGGTAATGGCTCTATCAAATGGGTAAGGACACACATTCTCAAACTTGAATGTCTTTGGATCATTCCCTTCTTAGATGGCTTTCAGAGCTGTCTTCATTTGCTCCCACTCTGAATTGATAGGTGATGGTTGGGGTGCCCCCAATGTAGGAGTGCCTTGAGGTAGGTATGTGCTGGATGGGGCCACTGAATATGGATGGCTGTGAGGTATTTGCTGATAGGGATTGTACATTGTTTGGGCAGCTGCATGGTGGATGACGGGTTGTTGAGGGGGAGGCAGCGCATATTGCTGCATGATATGGGATTTGAGGTTGGGATTGAGGAACATAAGCTGGCTATGGAATAAATGGATTGCTTTGTGGAGGTAAGGTATAAGATGGTTGTGAGGCTTGGGGAAAGGATCGGAGGGCTTGTGGGGTTTGACCAATATATGTGGGTTGTGCCCCCATTTGGGATGGTATCTGAAAATAATTGGTGGTTGGCTGGGGTGGTGGATTACCTCCTAGAAGTGGCATTGAAAAGTAGTTGGTAATTGGAGGTAATGGATTAGTTGGTGGTGGAGGTGGTGGGAATTGAAAGCTTGGGAATGGAACTGATGGGGTTTGATAGCTTTGTGGCTGGATTTGGAAGCTTGATAGAGTGGTGGTGGGAGCTGGGGTCACTTGGGAGCTTGGTAGAAGATTGGCAGTAGCTTGTGGGTTTTGATAGCTTTGTGGAGTGAAGGTAGTAGCTTGTGGATTTGTGGCTGGTGGTATTGAGCTCCCAAGACTTAATGGAAATGATGGGATTGTACTTTGGGCTGTGGTGAACAAGCTAGGGGCGATGAAAGGTTGATTACTTGGCCCCATGGGTGGCATCCCTATTGTATATTGTTGAGGTTGGCCAAAGATGCTAGCACTGATTTGGGAGATGGGTGGATTTGGAAGGCTGGGTTGGGGAGCAGCAGCAATAGTGAAGGGGGTGAACAGTGAGGTGTTTTGAGTAAAGGGGGTTTGGAGCGGAGAGGTATGAACCAAGGATGGAGTGGTGGTGGCTGGGTTGGCTTGTGGCATGGAGATTTGAACTTGGGTGGATGATGGTATGTTTGGGTCTGTTGGGTCATATGGATTGGCTGGAGGCTCTTCTTTTGGAATATATTGAGGATAATTTGGATCATAAGAGCCTATGGGTGGTGGCAGCTACCCAAACAATGGGTGAGATGGATCTGATAATGGAGGGGCTCTTCCAAATTCAAAGTTTCCTACATTGTCCCTTCAAAAATTAGCCATGATTGTCTCTTTTTTTTTGCTATAATGACGTTTACCAATACTACATTTCCTGGTTGGTTCATGAAAGCTTCAATGTCAGTAGGTGATGGCATAGCTTGCTCTAGGCTGAAGGATGGATGAGTGCTCAAGGGGGGTGAGGCTGTTCGATCCAAATGATAGGGCTCCATTGTTTCTTTCTTCTTGGCTAAGCGAGTGACGGGTGGCATGAAAAATGCTCCTAGGGATGAGATGCAATAATGCTGATGGATGCAAAAGGGGGAAGGCTTTTCTATGCAAATTATTTCCCATGTTGAGGTAAAGCTATATGACAAAACCTAAGGAGGATTGGGTTGGGGATTCTAACTTCAAAGATATGTTGTCAAAGCACAAAAGGTCTACTTTCCTATGTGCAAGCTTGGTGGTGATTGTGTCAACTTAAGGATAGACTGATGATCCTTTAGGAAGAACACGAGATTGACCACTTGCGGATCCCAACCTTTAGCTCAAGGTGATGAGGGATAACAAGTGACAAAGCTAGATTACCCTAGACAAAGCTCTGTCAAAGGGATAACCTTGGTGAGATTGGTGGATTTGGAAGATTTTAGGAATGGCAAACTTTTAGCAAGGTGACAACAATTTTGAAAGCTTAGATGTGCAAATTTTGAATTGCTGGCTAGATGGTTTGATTCTAAATGAGATGGATGAGCTAATAATGCTTAAGGGGATAACCTAAGATGGCTGGCTTTTCTACAAAGATGACTCTAAAGTGAAGCTTATCCAAGAAGATGTGGAGAAACAAGGGTGTCTAATCATAGAAATCATGCCTAGTTGGTAAGGCATAAGCAGGATTAACTCCTGGATGTTGGCTAAATTTGATGGTGCGCTCTAATCAGGCCTCTTGAAGTGCTTTGTCGGTAGCTTTGTCCTCTAGTTTTTGGAGTTTGGCAATTCGTGGGCTTGGTGTTATTTCTTTTCTCTTGGCTGAAAGTTCTTGGTATGCTAGAGATGGCTTGAGTTTGACCTTGTGAAACTTCTGTTTGGGTTTGGGTTGTTCCGACATAAATTCCTGAATTTGCTTGGCTTTGGAAAAAATCTTAGTTGTTTTGCTTCAACTTGTTCAACTTCCAAAATAGGCAGTGACTACGCTAAGTGTGCCCTAAGCTAGGATTGACCAAGTTTGGCAAACATTCATTCAACAAGTAAAATAAAAAACAAGCAATAGATAGGAACACCCAGATAGAAGTTTGTGGTTCTCAGAATGTGATACTTGCGCCAAGGAGTGTGTATGTTCTACAAATGTTTTGATCAGTCACTCCAAACACATTAACATCCTAGATGGTTTTCTGCAAGGAAGACAATTGGTTTAGCTAGGGAGTCCTCGATATACGCAAGGTACGTGAGGCCCAAATCCGTAGATGAGACCAAAAGGATGTCACATAGCCGAGAGAAGCGGTAACCCACTTCTCCTCTTTCACTTCTTAAGGGTATAAAGTTCCTTGAGGCTTAGCCCGAATGACAAAATCTTGATCCCAAGAGAGGTGTCTTTCGATTCACCTCCCGATTCTTATACTCCGCCGAAGCGCTGGAGTTGAGGTCATCCAAGGGGTGATGAAATCCTCAAGCAGGCCTCCTAAAAAGAAACAAGGTTTTGGATCCTAATCTTATGCACCCAAGATGGCCTCGAAAGACGACAAGGGGAGAGAAGACTCGGATGACCTTGGGCTAAAAAAAATGCTTGTTCTTTTACCAACTGACTCTTATGTGTGCTAATCTAGACTTTGCAAGCACTCATGTTTAAGAGACAATGTTCAATTCCAACTTGAAGCGCCAACAAAAGTAAATCGATCGAAGAATGCAAACAATAAGAAGAGTTAGGGTCAACAAAAGCAAACTCGCGCACCCGGAGGCCCTCCACGTCAAGTATCGATTAATTTTCTTTAAGGCATTCAAGATTGAGTGTGAGTTTGTTTTAAGCCCAAAACAAAAGTGTGTGAGATTCGATTTCAAGCGCGCGCCCGGAGGCTCTCCACGTCAGTTGTTGTTCAATTTTAATGCCCAAACTTGAAGTGTGATCGATTTAATCTAGAGTTTTGGCCATTTAAGAATTTTGATAAAGTTAAAGCAAATGTTCAAAGACCAAGTGAGTGAGTTAGATTGTGGAACATTTAACACCTTTTTCAAGTAGACCCATCCCCATAAATGGTGCTGAGATTGCAACCAATGGTTAATATTTGATGGGTGATTAGAAAAGAGGTGAGTCCAAGGAACTACTCAAATTGATTTTTGTAAATTTGTATTTTAACTTAACAAAGTTTCTTAAATGTCCAAAAATCAAACTTTACCTAGATTGCATGTGAAAAAGAGATTTGTTTTGTTCAATTTTAGAAGCTCCAAATGAAGTGTTTGATATTGTAATGGTTAATTGATCCTTGGCATTCAAGATTGGATTTTTTGTTTTAAGCATGCATTCCAAAGAAAGTTGATTTTAATCCATGACACTCAAGAGTGTGTTTTGAGCAACATTCATTCAATGGAAAATTTGTTTAACCATTCAAGTTCATTTTTTTTTAGCAACATGCATTCAAAGACAAATGGTTAAACATTCAAGTTCATTTTTTAGCAACATGAAAACCTGCAAGAAACATGGTTAGTGGTTCCATATGTGCTCCAACCTGCAATGAGACAAAATCTTCAAAAATGAGAGCTTAACTATGGGAAAAATTTTTTAAACTTTTTTTGTTATTTTTTCTACGCGTAAAAATGCTTAAAATGGTCTAAATCCTACAGAACCACTAAAAGTCAAATTTTGATTTATACTCTTTTTTTTTTTAGCTACAAAGTGCAGAAATAATAAAGCAGAAATGCAACATAAGCAAGCAGAGAAGATAGTCTGTCAAAATAGGAAGATGCTGAAATATAGAGACGCCAAAATACGAAGAGGAAAAAACAAATTTGCAGCACAGAACACAGGTGACAAGCAGAGACGCCGATTTGCGCAGATGCAGATTTTTGCAGACGACGATTTTCGCAGATGCGGATTTTCGCAGATGTCAATTTTCGCAGATGCGGATTTTTGCAGATGTCAATTTTCGCAGATGTCGATTTGCGCAGACGCGGATTTTTGCAGACGTCAATTTTTGCAGACAGAATAGGTTGCAGACGCCAAAACTGCGCCAAAATGGCTAAAAAATGCGAATTTTTTTTTTTTTAGATGGTATTTCTTCTTCCTAAGTGTGTTCTTTAACCTGCAAAAACAAGAAAAACACCCTCACAACACACTCAAACAACAACAAACATTAGATGGTTAGAAAAATGACATATAGATGAAAATAGATGATTAAATGACCCATAGTGGGGTCCCATCGGGCGTGCCAAAATGTAGAACAAGAATTAGTATGCAAAGAACATTAACAAATAAAGTAAACATTCACAAACCAAAAACTAAATTCACATATATGCTTAGACAAAGAAAGAAAACAAGAAGTGCAAACCTCACAAGAGAAAACACTCCATACTTTCTTGATTTTGTAGATGTGTCCTTTTGCTTTGGATGTATGCTCAAGATGCTCAAAAGCTGCTTCAATGTAAGTGGGTAATGGCAAATTGGTAGCTTTGTGAGCTCTCAATTTGGCATTATAAGGGTATGGTTGATGGCTTTGGTTCTCAAAATAGCATGGTAACTTTAGCTCAAAGATTGTTGATGAAGTGGCTTGGGATGGGATTCAATTTATAGGCTAAGAGGTAGAGAGATGGAGGGCTTAGATGCAAGGATGGATGAAGGCTTAAGGAGGGCTAAGATGCACTCAAAGGGGAGCACATGGATTGTGCTTGTTTAGCACCAATGGGAAGGTGACACTTGTCACAAGGAGGATGAGTGTGAGAGGGTAGGGTAAAGGGTTGGTTAAAGTCATGATGAGTGGGGTTGAGTATGTAAGAGGGATGTAAGAGGAATGAGTGTGGAAGAGGGAAGAGTGTGGAAGATGGGTGTAAGAGTCATGAGTGGGCTTGTAAGAGTCTTTATGTTTTGTAAGAGCACTCATGACTTAGTGGTTGGGTTTTTTGAGAGGAGACTTTGGTTTGGATTAGGAAAGTCTTAAACTTGTTTAAGGAATGTGACAACATTAGGGGGTGGATTAGGCTTGGGTTTAGGATTAGATTAGGGATGTTAGAGATGTGCAAGTGGATGGCATTAATGAGGGTGGGTGAGTTAGTGGCTAAGCTTGGTTAGTATGGGTGGATGGGGTGGATTAGGCTAAATGGAGGATTAGAGATAGGTTAGGGGTTTTTGAATTTGAGGATTTCATTTATCAAATAGATTTATTTAATAAATGGGGATTTTTGGAATTAGATAGGAGAAAAGGATTTAATTGATAAATAATAGATTATTTGATTTATCAATTAGGACTATAGATGATTAATTAAATTAATCAACTAGGGATGACAAAGGATTAATTAAATAAGAATTTAATTAATGATGCCTTTAGAGATGGCTAAATTAGATTACCAAAGCAGTTTAATCAAATTCAGGTGTCTACAGACCATATTGCCAACACTTAAAAATTAGTAATGTAAGTTAATGTTCATGTATATGATGGGCATGCGATGTACATACATTTTATTTTAGCACCATAGTTCATATGATGTATTATTCATGTGATATAATCAACACCTTAATGTTATGTTGTATTTGTTGATAAACTAATTATATTATTTATTTAGTTAATGGATAATGAATGAAATTTTGACTTTCAACACTAGTTGTGATTAGTTTATTTTTTCAATTTTTCATTCTCATGTGATATGACTTCTTTGTTTAGGACATGGTTCTTACATATGGTATTAGAGCATAGTTTAAACCCTAGGCCTTGGGCTACAATGCTAAGCTGCATCGATGTGTGTTAGGTGTTTGTGTTATCATCATGGCCACAAGAGCTAATCATAGAGGTGGGTCCAACACTGGTGTACAAGCTGAGGAACCTAATGAGAGGTTAGATTAGATATTACCACTTATGACCCAATAGGGGGCTTTTTTATAGCAAAAAGGCCAAAGGATGGATAACCTGGAGCATGCAGTTCAATGTAGGAAAACTAATGAAGAGGCAAGGAAGTGTGATGAAGATTAGTGCTCAAAAACCTTGTGTAAGTAGGAGGAAGAACTTAGGAAAAAAATGTGAGGATGATTAGTTGGCTGAGGCTCTTAGGATATTTGAGGTAGAGCAAAAAGTGGAAGCTAACTGTCAAGTTTCTCTCATTAATATTGATAGAGTACATATAGCAGTTGACTTGAGCAAAAATCTCAAGAAAGTTACTACACCCACGTTTTATGGTAGAGCTTCTAGGGAAGATGCTGAGGCATGGATTACCAACATGGAGAAGTATTTCCTAGTATGAAACTATATAGGGAAATCTAGAGCAGTTTGGGCCACATTTTAGTTGATGGGTGAGGTAGCTACATGGTGGAAAAATGTTATGGCTAGAAATAAATTTTAGCAAGGAGAGGTAAGTTGGGAATAATTTTTGTAGCTTTTCTACAAATGATGGTTACCTCAACTATTCTATGACAAGAAATTATTAGATTTCTAAAGCCTAGTTCAGGGGAACATGAACATTACACAATATCATGAGCATTTTTGTCATTTGGTGAAGTATATTCCTTAGTATCAACATGATGAGCTATTTAGAACCTAAAAGGTTGTCATGGGTTTGTGACCTTAGATTTATAGCGTGGTCAAAATGCAAAAGCCTAAGATCATAGCTTTTGCAATGTGTAAAGCCCTTAAATAGGAATAGAGACTTAAGGATGCTTCCTCATTTAAATCTTCCAACCAAAACTATAAAAAGAAGTACTAAGATAATAGGACATATCAAGATAATAGGGGTTATCAAGATGACAGAAAAAAGGGAAATGGAAAGAAACAAAAAATTAGAAACATGAAGGATAAGGGATAGGAGAATTTTGACAGGAACAAGAACAAGGAAAATTAGAATAAAAATAAGAACTAAAACAATAGAAATAATAGAAATGGAAATAATAGAGGTGAACAAAATAGTAATGATGATAGGAGAGGCCCTAGGACAAGATATTTTGTATGTGGTGGTTACCACTTTGCCATCAAGTGTCCACAATGATCTGATAGGAGGGAATTTCAACCACAACAACACATTCATGCTACAGTTGATCATAGGTAGGCAAATTATCCGGTCACTCCTATACAAATGACTGGTATACTTTTTGGTTACCCTATTTCTATTCTTATAGATACTAGTGCTATTGAATTCTTTACAGATCCTAAGATAGTAGCTAATACACCTATTAGGGCTAGTTTTATGGCTGAACCTTGGACTATAGAGAATGGTAACAAGGCTGAATGTAGGGTAGAGCAATGCTTATTTTGTAGTGAGTTTGAATTACCTAGCTTTCAAATAGAGGTCAACCTGTATGTAGCATCTTTGGGCTCATATGATGTCATCCTAAGAATCAATTGGTTAAGTGAACATAAAGCTCTAGTAAACTGTTAGGATAAGGTGATTGAATGCCTCAATGACACAGGTCACTCGGTGATATTAAATGGTGTCAAACGGCCATTAGAATTGAGACAAATTCTAGCTATGCAATTGAAGAAATCAAAGAGGAAGGGTTATAGGTTATATGTTTCCCATGTCAAGAATATAGAAGAGATTTCACCTCAAATAGAGGATCATCCTATTTTGTAGGATTTTAGAGATGTGTTTCTAAATGATTTTCTTGAACTACCCACTAAGAGGGAATTCAATTTCTCCATAGATCTTGTGCTAGGAGTAGAACCATAATCAAAGGTTCCCTACAACATGACTTTCACATAAATATATGAATTGAACACTTGACTACAAGAACTCTTGGATAAAGGTTTCATTTGACCTAGTGTATCACCAAGGGGAGCTCTTGTAGTCTTTGTTAAGAAGAAGGATGGTACCTTAAGGTTGTACATTGACTACCACAAGCTAAATAAGGTGACCATAAAGAATCGATATCCTCTTCCAAGAATTGATGAACTATTTGATCAGGTGAAGGGAGAAACCGTATTCTCTAAAATTTATTTGAGATCTAGATATCACCAACTTCAAATTCAGGATGAAGACATACCTAAGATATCATTTAGAACTAGCTATGGACATTATGAGTTTGTAGTCTTACCTTTTGCATTAACAAAAACACCTACCACTTTCATTGAGAATGTATTCTAAGATTGTATTGAAAAAATCATGGAGATACTTATAGATGATAAACTAATATACTCCAAGAATTTAGAAGAGCACAAAGAACACTTGCACATAGTTCTACATTGTTTGAGAGAGAGGAAATTATATGGGAAACTCTCCAAGTGTTCATTTTATTAGAAAGAGATCTACTACTTGGGACATATTTTATTGACTAATGGCATAGAAGTAGACCCCACAAAGATAAAAGCCATCCTTGAATAGCCAACTCTGCAGAACATAAGTGAAGTTAGGAGTTTTATGGGTCTTGCTAGGTATTATAGGAATTTTTTGAGGGATTTTCCAACATAGAAACATTGATCACATCTATTTAGTGGAAGATTAAAAGATTTGAGTGGATAGAAGCATGTGAGGAAGCATTTCAATTGCTTAAGTAAAGGCATACTACCACCCCTATCTTGGTTATACTGTATTCTAATGGACACTTTGTTGTCACAATGGATGCTTCAGAAGACAAGGCTAGGGGTTTATTAATTCAAGATGATAAGGTTGTCACCTACGAATCCAAGAAGCTCAAATAACATGAAGTGAATTATTCTTCTTATGATTTAGAATTGGCTGTTATAGTACATCGTTTGTAGATGTGGCATAATTACTTATTGGGAAATCCATTTGAGCTTAAAACTGATTATATGGGGTTGAGATATATTTTTACTCAATCTAATCTGAATGCTAGACAAAGGCGGTGGCTTGAAATCATTAGTGAATATAATTTTGGCATAGAGTATATTAAATGCAAAGAGAATAGGGTAGTGGATACACTCAGTCACAGAGGACACATTACCACTATCTCTACATCTCAAACTTGTATGAGAGTATATTCTTGACTACCTTCTTAGAGATACCCATTATGAATGGGAGAAGTCAGTTTTGGACACCAATGCCTCTAATTCATGATTTTTTGATTACTCTTTTGATGATGATGGTGCACTTAAATACCAAAACATGATATATGTTCCCAACTATGAAGGGTTGCAAAAATTGATTCTTGAGGAGATGCATTACACTCCATTTTTAGGGCACCTAGGGGTAAAAAAGATGATGGATGATTTGAGACCTTTATACTTTTGGTTGGGACTCAAACATGATGTGACAGAGTATGTTGCTTAGAGTTTGGGATGCCAATATGTCAAAGCTGAGCATGTCCATCTGGCAAGTCTTCTGTACCCACATGAGATTCCATAGTATAACTGAATAGTTATTAGTATTGAATTTGTATAGGGTTTACCCATGACTAAATGCAAGCATGATGTCATCTTGGTTGTAGTCAAAAAATTGATAAAAATTGCCCACTACATTCCTGGTAGTCTGAAGGATGGATCTTCAATTTTGGCAAGAAAGTATGTTCAAGAGATATTTTGATTGCATGATATTCCAAAAACCATCATCTTTGATAGGGATACTTGAATGACTTCAAGGTTTTGGACAATCTTGAACTCTACTTTGGGTACAAGCCTAAACTTTAGCACAAATTACCACCCTAAGACTAATTGACAGATTGAGAGGGTGAACTAGGTACTCAAAGATTTGTTATGCATGTACTACAGGGATTAATAGTACAAATGGGAGGAGTATCTTACATTGATGGAGTTTTCCTATCACAACTCCTATCATTCCTCCTTGGGCATGGCTGCTTTTGAGGCTCTTTATGGATGGAAGTGCTTGAATCCTATCAACTAAGATAGGGTTGAGGACATGATTATTGTGGGTGATGGGGACACAACCCAAGCACAGAATGGACATAATAGGAAAAGGAAAATTTTATTAACTATGAAAATATGCTAGTACACTTAGTGCAGAGAAACAGACTCCAAAACATGCCCTATGGGCTTACAATAGCATATATCTGGAGATAATTTCTTCTCCCGGTACCTTCTCTCAAACTCCACTCTAAACTACCTTTTACAATGCCAGAAATGTCCTTAAATAGACCCTAAAGGGTTAAGGATTAGGAATACATTCTATAAAGTGCTAGTTGGCATCCACCAAGAAAGTAGAAGGCTCCATAAGCCACATTAGAAGTTGGTACAAAACCAGAAGAATCTAGAAATGGTAACCGAACTTTCGGGAGGCATAACTTTTGAACTGTAGCTCCGATTGATGAATCGTTTACATTTTTAGAAAGCTCTTGAAGCACTCTATAGCCCTATAGATAGGCTTTGCTCATCCCCCATTATTTTACCCTATACGAGGTCATTTAGTGCCCCTAACTTGACTTTAAAGCATTCTTAGGAGGTCTCAAGAAACTTAAAAACTGCAATAACTTTCAAACCGTGGGGCCTTTTGACCTAATTATTTTTTTGGAATGCTCTAAATTACAATTAAATTCATCCAGCCAATTTACACCCTCTAATTTACCAAAATTATGGCTCAATTACATACTCCTATTTTTTTTGCATTTACACGTATCCCAAGGTGTTCAAATACTCTAACCTAGAACATTGATAGTGGAACTATGAGAGTTGGAACCTTTATTTGACCCAAATGGGTATCCAAAAATGAAAATACATGAAATAGAAACTAAGACTAAGTACATTATTTTGGGTGACACAGGATTGCCCTTATACCTCTGGATGCTCCTGAATCAAAAACCTAGGGTAGATTGAAAAGTGACCCTATCACTTTATGGATGGTAGAGGAAATCCCAAATCGGAGACCTCAGCTGCAGATATCCAAGTTGAGTCCTTGATCGGTCAGCCTTTCAACTTAACTAGATAATCTTCAAACTGCCTATTTCTAGTACTCCTACCCACATGACTATCTAGAATCTCCTCTATCTCCTCCTTCTTAGAAGCAGAAATTGGACATGGCTCTAGAGTCAACCCCTCATTTGCACCATCATCATGATACTCTATTAAGTTTGCAATGTTGAAAATAGGAGAAATGTGAATTCCATTTGGCAACTTCACTTCATATGAATTACCTGAGTCATGTTTCTTGAGAATTTTCTAGGGACCAAATTTCTTCATTTTCAACTTGTTGTAAGTACCAGTTGGAAATCATTCTTTTCTTAAGTGTACCATGACTTGATTCCCTACTTGGAACTCCTTACATCTTTTCCTCTGATCAACCCTAGCTTTATACTGCTGATTCATCTTGATAATGTGTGCTTGGACCTCCCCATGTTGGCACTTGATATGTTCAGAAAACTCTTTTGCTTCACCACTTTTCCTCTCCCCTTGCTCCATCTTCCTCAATTCTGGTGCAGTCCTTTGGCTACTTCCATATACAATTTGGAATGGTGATTTTCCAGTACTCTTATTTAAAGAGTTATTGTAAGCAAATTCTACTTGTGGTAGAATCAAATCCCATCCCTTGGTCTTATCCCCAACTAAACATCTCAGCAAATTGCCCAGACTTCTGTTTACCACTTCTCTTTGGCCGTCAGTCTGGGGGTGATGTGTGGAACTAAATTTCAAGTCTATTCTCAACTTCTTCCACAATTTTCTCTAGAAATACCCCAAAAATTTAGTGTCTCTGTTAGAAACTATGCTTTTTGGGAGGCCATGTAGTCTTACCACCTCTTTGAAAAACAAGTCTGCAATATGGACAACATCATGAGTTTTATGGCATGGAATGAAATGTGCCATTTTGGAGAACCTATCAACCACCACAAATATTGAGTCATTACCACTTTTTGTCCTCGGTAATCCAAGAACAAAATCCATAATTATGTCCTCCCATGGCTTTGATGGAACAGGAAATGGCTGATATAGTCTAGTATTGTAAATAAATCCCTTGGCCGCTTGACAAACCTGGCAACTCTGTACAAACTTCTTCACATCCTGTGACAATTGAGGCCAAAAATAATGTTATCTAAGAATGGCAATGATCTTATCTAGACCAAAATGTCCTGCCATCCCTCCATTGTGTTTCTCCTTAATCAGATTTTCCCTCATGGAACTCCTTAGAATACACAATTGACTGCCCTTGAACAACATACCATCCTGAATCAGATAGTCTAACCACTTAGTTATGTCTACAACAACAAGTTCTTTACAAGCTTTCCATGCTTCAACAAAATCAAGATCCTCAGGGTACAGATTCTTGAGTTTAGCAAACCCAACTACTTCAACTTGCATTACTCTTAGCAACAACTACCTCCTACTCAATGCATCTGCAACCCTATTAGATTTTCCACTTCTATGCTTCAACACAAATGTATAGCTCTGCAAGAACTCTACCCACTTCATATGCCTCTGATTCAATTTACCTTGGCTATTTAGGTATTGTAATGGCTGATGATTAGTATACAAAACAAGTTCCTTTGGCAATAAATAATGCCTCCATTTCTTTAAGGCCTAAACTATTGCATAGAACTCTTGATCATAAACAAAATACTTCTTTTTCGCATCATTCAATTTTTCACTAAAATATGCAATAGGCTTACCTTCTTGGCTCAATACAGCTCCAATAACACTGCCACTAGCATCACAATCCACCTAGAACACCTTGCTAAAATTTGGAAGTGCCAACATGGGTTGTTCTATCACCTTCTTTTTCAGCAATTCAAAACTTCTTGTAGCTACCGCAGTCCATTTGAACTCTTTTTTATCCCCTCTTATTGTGTCAGTCAAGGGTGCACATATGCCACTGAAATTCTTAATGAACTTGAAAAAAAAAACTAGACCATGAAATGATCTTACCTCAGTAGCAGACCTTGGAGTAGGCCATTCCAAGATGGCTTTTACCTTCTCTGGATCCTTTTTGAGACCTTTAGGTGATATAACAAACCCCAAGTAGACTAACTCCCTTTTTGCAAAGATACACTTCTTCAGATTAATTAATAGTTTCTCTTCCCTTAACCTTTCAAGGACACTACGAATATGCAATAAATGTTCTTCCAAAGTATTGCTGAAAGTTAAAATATCATCCAAATAGACAATAATTTTTTTTCCCAAGAACTTCTTAAGTACCTCATTCATAAGCCACATGAAGGTGCTTGGGGCATTTGTCAATCCAAAGGGCATGAATAGCCACTCATAAAGACCCTCCTTGGTCTTGAAGGCAATTTTACACTCATATCCTTCTCGTATCCATATATGGTGATAGAAACTCTTGAGATCTATCTTTGTGAAGTACTGAGCTCCACTCAAACAATCCATAAGATCATCCATTCTTGGCAAAGGAAATCGATACTTGATGGTTATCCTATTTATAGTTTGAAATTCTGTACACATCCTCCAATCTCGATCCTTCTTTGGTTCCAGTACTGCAAGTACTGCACATTGACTCAGGCTCTCCCAAATCAAGCCATTCCTCAATAGCTCCTAAACCTGTCTATTTAGTTCCTCAGTTTCAGTAGGAGTCATCCTATGAGCAGCCTTGTTAGGCAAACTAGCTCCTAGGATTAAATCTATTTGATGACTGATTTGCCTTACCAATGGAAATCCTTCTGTAACATTATCATAGATGATATCTCCAAAATCACCTAGTAAATCTAAAACTTCAAGTAGTATTTCACTACTACCTTCTTTATCTTTCTTAGGAATCAAAGCATAACACATACGCTAATGTTTCACGCCATCTAAAAACTTCGTTCCATCAACAAGACAAATCCTAGCATTGCTACATACCTTTTTGCCTTCCTTTTTCAGGGGCTTCAATTTGTGGCAAACTCCATCCTTTTTTAGAGAGTATGTGTTTGCATGACCATCATTTACTACATGCCTATCAAACTGCCATGGTCTACCCAACAATAGATGGCAAACATCTATTGGAATAACAGCACAGAGAACTTCATCATGGTAACTCCCAATTTTGAATTTCACTAAACATTGTTCACTTACCAAGACCTTATGATCATCCTTCACCCAAGCGATCCGATAGGGTTGTAGGTGTTTCTCCCTCTTGAGCTTCAGGCTAGAGACCATCTCCTCTGATACCAAGTTATCAGTGCTACCACCATCAATGATCACATCACATCACTTATCCTCACACTTTCTGTTGGTACGGAATAGACTCCTCCTTTGTCCCAATTCAATCTCACAACCTAGTTGGACCCTTTCATTTACTAAGGTCTCTCCTCTTTCTACATCCTCTAAATGTGATGATTCTGCATCCTCATCCACATGAGCAACCCTAGCTTGACCCTCAACTCTCCTATCTGTCCTTCCTTGTCATTGAGGGCATTCAAAGGCTCGATGACCTTGCTCATTGCAATGCCAACAAGTACCACAAAAGCCTCCTCTTCTTGTACCTTTTCCACATCCTCTACCTATTTCTCTCTGATCTCCAAAGTTTTGATGACAGAAGCGGTTGAAATCCTCATTCCTCTGGTTCCTGCTAGTACCCATATCTTCATTTTTTGTTTGGGTCTCATTTCAGCCCCCAGATGACCTATCACTACCCCTTCCTCCTTGATTGTGCCCTCTTTGTCTCCCTTCAAACTTTTTATTTAGCTTCTCTTCAACTCGTAGGGCAAACTGGTATGCCTCTTCAACATTGGTCATTCTTACCAGACTTAATTCCTCTTGGATGCTAGGTTGTAACCCACTGATATAATGAAAAACCTTCTCCTTATTTGCTTCTGCATGCCCTACTCTAATTAGAAGTTGATAAAATTCCTTCATATATTCTTGGACTAATTTTCCTTCTTTCTTTAACCCATGCATCTTAAACAAATCAAGCTCGTAGTCAACAGGAATGAACTACTTCTTTAGTTTGTCCACCATGCGATCCCACCTTGTTATCTTATCCTTTCCTCTTCTATTTCTTTCCAATTAAACCTCTTGCCACTAGATTTTGGCATGTCCTTTCAGTTTGGCCTTTGCAAACTTAACCCTATCTAGATCCCTGATATCCTCATACTCAAAGTACTCTTCTAGTTCATTGATCCAATCTGTCAACTCATCTGGTTTCAGATTTCCTAAAAATACACCCACATCAATTGTAGGTCTTTTCCCAAACTTAGTAATGGCCCTAAAAAGTCTTTCCTATACCTAATTCAAAACTTCCCCGTCAACTTCCCCTTCTGGTCCAATTTCTTCTTCTTCATTGTCATCCCCACTTTTGTCACCTACAGTAACATTTGTTCCTCTACGGTGCTCCTCTTGCAACACTTGTACCTACCTTTGGAGGGCTCTAACCTCGTAAGGATTAATAGCTCTAGACCTTCCACCATGCTCTCTTCATGGAGGCATTTTCTTAATTCAAACCCACAACCACACAGTCCTAGTGCAAACTGCTTCACAGTCGACACTCTGTTTAGACACTCAGGAAAACCTTACTCTGATAGCACTTGATGGGGACACAACCCAAGCACAGAATGGACACAACAAGAAATTTTTTTTTTTGTTAACTATGAAAATATGCTAGTACACTTAGTGCAGAGAAACAGACTCCAAAACATGCCCTATGGGCTTACAATAGCATAAATTTGCAGATAATTTCTTCTCCCAGTACCTTCTCTCAAGCTCCACTCGGAACTGCCTTTTATAATTCCAAAAATGTCCTTAAATAGACCCCAAAGGGTTAAGGATTAGGAATACATTCTAGAAAGTGCTAGTTGGCATCCACCAACTAAGTAGAAGGCACCAAAAGCCACATTAGAAGTTGGCGCAAAACTAGAAGAATCCAAAAATAGTAACCGAACTTTTGGGAGGCCTAACTTTTGAACCGTAGCTTTGATTGACAAACCGTTTACATTTTTGAAAAGCTCTCAAAGCGCTCTATAGCCCTCTAGATAGGCTTCAATCAATATCCATTTTTTGGCCCTGTACGAGGTCATTTAATATCCCTAACCTAACTTTTAATCATTCTTAGGAGGTCTCCATAAATTGAAAAACTGCAATAACTTTCAAACTATGGGGCCTTTTGACCTGATTCTTTTTTTGGAATGCTCTAAATTAAAATTACATTCATCCAACCAATTTACACCCTCTAATTTACCAAAATTATGGCTCAATTACATACTCCTATTTTTTTTGTATTTACACGTATCCTAAGGTGTTCAAATACTCTAACCTAGAACACTGATAGTGGAACTGTGAGAGTTGGAACCTTTATTTGATCCAAATGGGTATTCAAAAATGAAAACACATGAAACAAAAACTAAGTCTAAGTACATTTTTTTGGGTGACACAGGATTTCCCTTATACCTCTGGATGCTCTTGCATCAGTCAATCTTGAGATGCTAAAATAGATACAGGAGTAGGTGATCTTAATTTGTAGTTAGCTGAAAGAGGCAACAAATTGACAATAGAGTTATGCTAATAAGAAACACACTTTATTATAGTTCTAGACTAGGGATGAGGTGTTTCTAAGGGTTAGACCACATAAGAGTTCAATCTTGTTTGACAAGAGCTCAAAGCTTGTATCAAGATTTGTTGGCCCTTTTGACGCTTTAGAAGTTATCAACCTAGTTGCTTATCTACTTTCTCTACTAGCTACTTTAGTTCACATTCATAATGTCTTCCATGTTTCTTTGCTTAAGCTATATCATCCTAATACATCTCATGTACTTGAATAGCATGCATTAAAAGTACATGATCCAGGGGTGATGGTAGTTTAGACCACCTGACTTATTGAGCAACATACAATTAGGGTATGAGATAGGGACATCCTCTAGTATAAAGTCCAATGGGACCAATTCGGTGTGGATAGTACCACTTGGAAGGATATAAAGAATTTACAAAAATCCTTTCCCCATTTTTTGTATAGCTTGCTTTGTTTCAATTATATCTTAGTTTTTGATGTGTGTGTGCTTATTTTGTTGTGATTGACATTAGGATGATGCCTCTTCCTAGAGGGTTGGGATGTCACATCTCATTTTGTGAAATTCCTTGTCTTTCTTACGTGGCAACCTTGTTGATTTTGACTATGTCAACCCTTGATTTTGAACATGGATTAATTAATGGTTAACTACTGGATCAAGATGTATTAATTAATGTGACTAAATGGATAATTAATGCATTGGAAAGTCTTGTTACATCATTATAATATTAAATATGATTATGTTATAACGTTATTTTATGATGAGTGGGTTTCATTTTAAGATGATGATGTAATGCATTAAGTTACAAAATGATGATGTAATTACAAATATTGATGCATGTGTAATACATTGATGTTATGATGTTCATGATGTCGATTCAATTATTAAATCTAATGGATATTGACTTTATTTGGTTGTGAGTGTTTGAGTGATGTAGGATTTGAATAAGATGAGGGTGTGGTTGAGGTAGAGAGGATTAGCCTCTTGGAAGGGGATGAAAGGATACCCAAGTAACCCACAAAAATATGTCACTTAGAGGCAAAAATAATGGGTTACTTAAGTTGCATTTTAAATTTTTTCTCCATCTCCTTGAATAAAATATTTATGTGTATGAAGAGTTTGAATGTATATGTAATGTTTTTTTCCTTCAAGTGTCTATTATTTGATTCATGAAATTAGACATGTGGATAAGAAAGTTGACGTAAACTTGTTTAAATAAAAATAAAAATAAAATATTTTCATTTCTTTTAATTTTTTTTACCTCACCTATCATCATAATAGGACATGAAGGAAAGTGGAAAATTTAACAAAAAGAAATAAAAGCCACAAATTAGGTCAGTTACGAGGGAGGAGGGCATAAAGATAGGTTTTTGGGGAAAAAGAAGGACATCAACGACTGGAGAACAACTGGACAAACAAATGGAACATGTTCTCTCCTTTATTGTCATTTGAATAATAAAAAATCTATTTTTTCTTTAAGTATGGGAAACATGAATTAGTTAGTTGTTGTTCTCATTCTAGATTGGGTGCTTGGTGTACATGGTTGCCTATTTTAGATATAGTAACTTGTTTAGTTTATATATTTACATCTCCCCTTGTGTGTGATCTCCTTATCAAATTTGCAACAGAATCCTTAATCAAAATACTATAGGTGTTAGTAGCAATAAATGGTCAATGCCTTTGGGTAGAGTAAAAATGTGAACTGTAATAGGGGCTTTGTCATTGGCTCTAGTGTGAACTCAATTAGAAATGAGAACGCTAAACATTCATAGTGTTCAAGAAAAATTAGCAAGAAATATTAGCATGGCAAAGCCTATTAACATTTTAGGGCAGAAATAAAAGTTTTATTTATAATTAAGTGAAACCTTGAAATGCTAATTGCCTGATTGGTGCCACTAGTAACCACAAAAGACCTAGTATTATAGTGTAAACATTCAAAACCCTGACTAAAGTAAGAAATTAATTACATACAATGAATTGGTGTGTGTAACTATTATAAAACCCAAATAGGTAATTGGAATAACAAATTATAGAATCATTTGAGGGTTTTAGTAATCTAATGCTCTGAATCAACCATATTTTATTATAAATCCAAATAGCAGTTCATTCTAAACTCTGGATATTGTGCAAAACACCTATTCCAGGTTTAGAAAGTTATTTGTGCCATATATATGTGTATATAAATCCTTGTGGAAAGATTTCTTATGAACATATACATACCTCCAAATCATTGTATGAAATGGTGCTAATAAATCTAAATAATTGTTTGAGGATGAGTTAGGGAGACAATTTAAATTGATATTTTTTTGACATTTCCCAAATCTTTCAAGCAATACCTTATGAAGTACTCCTCTTTTAATGACTCTTACACATGAATAATTAATACTTTCAATTTCTACATAATTATGCATTCTACATTATTGTGATTAGAGTGAGTATTTACATCATGATGGTAGTATGACAACAATACTAACATGAGAATAATTGCTAAAACATAACTTGTGCTAAAATTTCTTACTTTATGTTACTTAATTGTTGTAAATATGGTGTTGTGAGATATTGTTATTTTTGAAAAATACTTCTTTTTTTGAATAGTCATGAATCATCTAGTAGATAAATCACTGTTACATAATAGTTCTATTAAAATTTCATCATCGAATAGATAAAATGCTACTATTGAAGAGTACTTACTCCTTTAAAATGAATATTATGAGCCATAGATTTTATTGAACTGAGTGTACAAGGACTATTAGATCGATCAATGAATACCCTTACACTTCATTTTGTTATGTTAAACTCCTTGTTAGTGCATTCATTATTCTAAGCATGTATTGAGTTGGGACCACACTCTCCTTACATTAGATGCCCTTATTTAATTTCTTGAAATGCTATAGCCATTAAATCATATGTACTTACCTTAATCCTATTATAAAATTTTAGCAAGAATAGGAGAATGAGCAACTTGTTTAATAGATGCTTTGTCACTATTCTGTTCATGAGAGACTCTATTCTATCTCAAAGATGTAGAAATAAAATTTGGATAACCTTTTAGACCATGATAAACTAACTTGTAATGTCTTGAGTGATGACATTTATATCCTTGATAGTTGGGTGTAATGTGGCAATTGGGAGGGTGGGGATGGATGCATTATGTTTTGCTTCTCTCAACCTGTCAGGATTCTGAAGATAGGATTCATTATGTTTTGTCTCTATCTTAGCATTGTTGACAAATTTAGTGCTTGGCCAAGCCATTTTTATATTATATTTAAGTATGCTATTCTCTGAAATTTAGCATATATGTGACTATGCTTAATTTCATTTGTATATGTGTAGATATTCTTAGATAAAATAAATGTACATGTGGGTAGAGATGTTATAGTTTTCCTTTCACTACATATGGGAAGATGTGTAGTGTTCTTTTCTTTTTTCTGCCATATTCTATGATTAGGCTACTAGGCACATGAATGCATGTAGTATGTTTCATGACTACACCAGATCCATCTGATCTATCTTGTTCTAGGAAGCTAGGATTCTCGTGCCAAGGGTGGGGCATTCTTTATGTTAGGAAGAAATCCAAGGGAGTAAATACTCTGTGTTTGGCGAGGTAAAAGTGTCTGGGATACACTCTCATCTTAGATAGAAGATGGGTAATGTCCGATAGCTTTGGAGACTAGATACACTATCATAACACCTTTCAAGTTTTAGAACCTATCTTATGGTCTGGTATCTTCATCTTAGTGATTATGTTCAGTACCATTCAATTAATGGATATTGTAAAATTAAAAGTTGGTAATGTACTAATGTTCATGTATATGATGGGCATGTGATGTATAAACATTTTATTTTAGCACCACAGTTCATATGATGTAATGTTCATGCTAAATTTGTTGATAAACTAATTGTATTATTTATTTAGTTAATAGATAACAAATGAGATTTTGACTTTCCAACACTGGTTGTGATTGGTTTCTTTTCCACATTTTTTGTTCTCATGTGATGTGGCATCTTTTTTTAGGACATGGTTCTTACAAAAGTTTACAATTAAACATTTTTTGCTAGCTTAGTAAGGCAATCACATATCACCAACCTTAGAGATAGTGGGGAGCTACAAGAGAAAAAAAGAAGAATAAGTAATGTTGTTGCCAATTTTATTTGATATTTCTAATTATTGCCCTTTTTAAAATCCCCATTGCATCATTTCATTTAAAAAAAAAAATTCTAGGTAAAATAACATTCTAATAAATTGCTCTTGTTTAGTAATATATCAATATTGTCATTACCAATGTAGTAAAATCTAAATCATTCATCATTAAATGATTTCTTATAATTTGTTTGAATGCAATGAATATAAAATTTAGAAGACTTTTATCAAAAAACATAGAAATGTGAATGGATTCGAAATAGCTTTGTTAGTGCCAAGAATGTGATAAACCACCCTCTGTTGAAAATGATTGAAAAAGATCATGAATAAAGAATAATGGAACTGGTAAAGAATGTTTTCAATCATTATTTTTTCATTGATGCCAAAGTTGCTACTTGCAAGAATGACAATTGCTTAAGTGATCCAAATACTATCAATTGGTTGATTGACAAGGAGGAGGCAATCAATAAGATGTAACTAGAGCACCTAGAGAAAGGTTGAAGTTATGATGTTGTAATGAAGTATCAGGATCAACTAAGCCATTGATGAAATAGTTTATTTATGACATACTCTAAGAGGATCAACACATTGAGACACATCAAAGATGTAAGGTTTAACTAGGTCATTTGTAAATCCTAAGTAAGTTCATTGGAGAGAGCCGAGCAAGCTAGTTAGAGCCGATTAGATTCTTAGTTGAAGCTGAGTAAGTTCAACCTCAGTGTTAGCCAAGTGATTGTTTAGGTGCCGAGTAACTCAGGAAAAGACTTCAAGTACTGAGCATCAGTAAACCAATGATGCCGAGTTGCTGCATTATTTGTTAAGTCAAAGATTTGCCAAATCAGTAAAGATAAGTTTTTTACATTGAATTTTGTGAATTAGTTAGATGATAAGATGATGAGTAGATGTCATAAAATTTTATGTAAACCATGCAAACCAATTCAAGGTGAATGCTGGTGGACTTATCATAAAGTTTCTAGAAGAAGCAATTTGGAGCGAAAACAATATCATTTTCTCAGATCAAATCAAGATTTGAGTGGGAAATGAAGGACATAACTTCTTTATAAGGAGTTATAGGTTAGAGATCAAGAGTGCGAGAGGGAGTTGGTCATAAGTGTGGTCATGCAAAGAAGCCAAGAGAAGGCTAGTGTGAAGTGTCAAGAAGAGGACATAGTGAGGAGTAAGGACAGAGCATCAAGACTCTAAGTTAATCAAGTGACCATAGAGTGCATTGGCATTACGAGTGGAAGAACTAAAGGAGATAGATCTTGAAGGGTGAACAAGCTGTCAACACTGCAAGGAAGAAAAGCCAAGCAAAGAAAGGAACTAAAGAGTGATCTAATGATGGGGACACAACCCAAGCAAAGAATAGACACAATAGGAAAGGGAAAATTTTATTAGCTATGAAAATATGCTAGTACACTTAGTGTAGAGAAACAGACTCCAAAACATGCACTAAGGGCTTACAATAGCATAAATTTGGAGATAAATTCTTCTCCCAGTACCTTCTCTCAAACTCAACTCCAAACTACCTTTTACAATGCCAGAAATGTTCTTAAATAGACCTCGAAGGGTTAAGGATTAGGAATACATTCTAGAAAGTGCTAGTTGGCATCTAGCGACCAAATAGAAGGCTCTAGAAGTTGCATTAGAAGTCGGCACAATATTAGAAGAATCTAGAAATGCTAACCGAACTTTTGGGAGGCATAACTTTTGAAACGTAGCTTTGATTGATGAATTGTTTACATTTCTAGAAAGCTCTCAAAGCGCTCTATAGCCCTATAGACCAGCTTTTCCCATTCCCAATTTTTTTTCCCTATTTGAGGTCATTTAATGACCTTAACCTAACTTTGAATCATTCTTAGGAGGTCTCCTAAAATTGAAAAACTGCGATAACTTTCAAATCATGGGGCCTTTTGACCTGATTCTTGTTCTAGAATGCTCTAAATTACAATGAAAATTACCCAACCAATTTACACCTTCTAGTTCACCAAAATGATGGATCAATTACATACTACTATTTTTTTGGCATTTACACGTATCCCAAGGTGATTAAAAACTCTAACCCAAAACACTAATAGTGGAATTGTGAGAGTTGGAACCTTTATTTGACCCAAATGGGTATCCAAAAATGAAAACACATGAAACATAAACTAAGTCTAAGTACATTTTTTTGGATGACACAAGATTGCCCTTGTATCTCTGGATGCTCCTGCATCAGACACCCAGGGTAGATTGAAAAGTGACTCTTTCACTTTATGAATGGTAGAGTAAATCCCAAATGGGAAACCTTAGCTCTTGATATCCAAGTTGAGTCCTTTATCGACTGTCCTTTCCACTTGACCAGATACTCTTCATACTACCTATTTCTGGTACTCCTACCCACACGATGATCTAGAATGTCTTCTATCTCCTCCTTCGTAGAAGCAGGAATTGGACATGGCTCTAAGTTTGGCTCCTCATTTGCACCATCATCATGATACTCTGTTAAGTCTGCAACGTTGAAAATAGGAGAAATGTGAATACCATCTGGAAACTCCACCTCGTATACATTTCCTAAGTCACGTTTCTTCAAAATTTTGCAGGGGCCAAATTTCTTCATCTTCAGCTTGTTTTAAGTACTGGCTGGAAACCTTTCTTTTCTTAAGTGCACCATGAATAGATCCCCTACTTGGAATTCCTTATGCCTTCTCCTTTGATCAGCCCTAGCTTTATACTGTTGGTTCATCTTGGTAATGTGTTCTTCGACCTCCTCATGTAGATGCTTGATATGTTCACCAAATTCTTCAGCTTTAGCACTTGTCCTCTCCCCTTGCTCTATCTTCCTCAATTTTGGTGCAGTCCTTGGGCTACTTCCATATACAATTTGGAATGGTGATCTACTAGTACTCCTATTTATAGAGTTATTGTAAGCAAATTTTGCTTGTGGTAGAATCAAATCCCACCCCTTGGGATTATCCCCAACTAAACATCTCAGTAAATTTCCCAGACTTCTATTTACCACTTTTGTTTGGCCATCAGTTTGCGGGTGATGTGTGGAACTAAATTTCAAGTCTATTCTCAACTTCTTCCACAATGTTCTCCAGAAATACCACACAAATTTAGTATCTCTGTTAGAAACTATACTCCTTGGGAGACCGTGCAGTCTTACCACCTCTCTGAAAAAAAAGTTTGCAATATGGACAACATCATGAGTTTTGTGGCATGGAATGAAATGTGCCATTTTGGAGAACCTATCAACCAGCACAAATACTAAGTCATTACCCCTTTGTGTCCTCGACAATCCAAGAACAAAATCCATACTTATGTCCTCCCATGGCTTTGATGGAACAAGCAATGGCTGATATAGTCTAGTATTGTGACTAAATCCCTTGGCCACTTGACAAACCTAACAACTCTGTACAAGCTTCTTCACATCTTGTGAAATTTGAGGCCAAAAATAATGTTCTCTAAGAATGGCAATGGTCTTATCTCGACAAAAATGTCCTGCCATCCGTCCACTGTGTTTCTCCTTAATCAGATTTTCCCTCATGGAACTCCTTGGAATGCATAATTGACTGCCCTTGAATAACATACCATCCTGAATCAGATAGTCTAACCACTTAGTTCTGTCTACAGCAATAGGCTCTTTACAAGCTTTCCACGCTTCAGCAAAATCAGGATCCTCAGGATACAAATTCTTGAGTTCATCAAACCTAACTACTGCAACCTCCATTTCTATAAGCAACAACTGTCTCCTACTTAGTGCATCTGCAACCTTGTTAGATTTTCCACTTCTATGCTTCAACACAAATGTATAGCTCTGCAAGAACTCTACCCACTTCATATGCCTCTAATTCAATTTACCTTGGCTATTTAGGTATTGTAATTCCCGGTGATCAGTATATAAAACAAATTCCATTGGCAATAAATAATGCCTCCATTTCTTTAAGGCCTGAACTATTGCATAGAACTCTTGATCATAAACAGAATACTTCTTTTTCACATCATTCAATTTTTCACTAAAATATGCAATAGGCTTACCTTCTTGGCTTAATACAGCTCCAATAGCACTGCTACTAGCATCACAATCCACCCAGAACACCTTTCTAAAATCTGAAAGTGCCAACACAGGTTGTTTTGTCACCTTCTTCTTCAGCATTTCAAAACTTCTCGCAGCTGTTGCAGTCCATTTGAACTCTTTTCTTTCCCCTCTTATTGTGTCAGTTAGGGGTGCACATATGCCACTAAAATTCTTAATGAACTTTCTATAAAAACTAACTAGACCATGATATGATCTTACCTCAGTAGCAGACCTTAGAGTAGGCCATTCCAAGATAGCTTTTACCTTCTCTACATCCATTTTGAGACCCTTAGGTGATATAACAAACCCCAAGTAGACTAACTCCCTTTTTGCAAAGATACACTTCTTGAAATTAATTAATAGTTTCTCTTCCCTTAACGTTTCAAGAAAAATATGAATATGCAATAAATGTTCTTCCAAAGTCTTGCTGAAAATTAAAATATCATCCAAATAAACAATAATAAATTTTCCCAAGAACTTCTTAAGTACCTCATTCATAAGCCGCATGAAGGTGCTTGGGGCATTTGTCAATCCAAAGGGCATGACTAACCACTCATAAAGACCCTCCTTGGTCTTGAAGGCTATTTTCCACTCATCTCCTTCTCATATCCATATCTGATGATAGCCACTCTTAAGATCTATCTTTGTGAAGTACTGAGCTCCACTCAAGTAGTCCATAAGATCATCCATTCTTGGCAAAGGAAACCAATACTTGATGGTTATCCTATTTATAGCTCAAGAGTTTGTACACATCCTCCACTCTCCATCCTTCTTTGGTGCTAGTACTATAGGTACTGAACATGGACTCAAACTCTCCCGAATCAAGCCCTTCCTCAATAGCTCCTGAACCTGTCTATTTAGCTCCTTAGTTTCAGTAGGAGTCATCCTGTGAGTAGCCTTGTTAGGAAAACTAGCTCCTGAAATTAAATCTATCTGATGACTAATTTTCCTTACTGGTGGCAATCCTTTTGGAACATTATCAGAGATGATATCTCCAAACTCACCTAGTAAATCTAAAACTTCAAGTGGTATTTCACTACTACCTTCTTTATCTTTCCTAGGGATCAAAGCATAGCACATACGCTGATGTTTCATGCCATCTAAAAACTTCCTTCCATCAACAAGACAAATCCTACCACTGCTACATACCTTTTCACCTTCCTTTTTCATGGGATTCAATTTGTGGTCAACTCCATCCTTTGTTAGAGAGTATGTGGTTGCATGACCATCATGTACTACATGCCTATCAAACTGCCACAGTCTTCCCAATAATAGATGGCAAGCATCCATTGGAATAACATCACAGAGAACTTCATCATGGTAACTCCCAATTTGTAATTTTACTAAATATTGTTCACTTAATAGGACCTTATGATCATCTTTCACCCAAGCAATTCAATAGGGTTGGGGGTTTTTCTCCCTCTTGAGCTTCAACTTAGAGACCATCTCCTCTGATACCAAGTTATCAGTGCTACCACCATCAATGATCACATCACAACATTTATCCTCACACTTGTACCTAGTACAAAATAAACTCCTCCTTTTTCTTGGTTATATCTCACCACTTAGTAGGACCCTATCATTCACTAAAGTCTCTCCTCTTTCTGCATCCTCTGAATGTGATGATTCTGCATCCTCATCCACATGAGCAACCCTAGCTTGACTCTCAACTCTCCTATCTGTCCTTCCTTGTCGTTGAGGGAATTCAAAGGCACGATGACCTTCTTCATTGTAATGGAAATAGGTACCATGGAAGCCTCCTCTTCCTTGTCCATGTCCTCTACCTCTTCCTCTCTGATTTCTAAAGTCTTGATGATGGGAGCGGTTGAAAGCCTCATTCCTCTGGTTCCTGCTAGTACCCACATCTTCATTTTTCTTTTGAATTTCATTTCGGCATCTAGATGACCTACCACTACCCCTTCCTCCTTGACCAGACCCTCTTTCTCTCCCTTCAAACCTTTTATTTAGCTTCTCTTCAATGCGTAGGGTAAACTAGTATGCCTCTTCAACACTGGTCATTCTTACCAGACTTAATTCCTCCTAGATGCTAGGTCGCAACCCACTAATATAATGAGAAACCTTTTCCTTATTTTCTTTTGCATGTCTCACTCTAGTTAGAAGTTGATAAAACTCCTCTGTATATTCTTGGACTAATTTTCTTGCTTGCTTTAACCCATGCATCTTCTTAAACAAATCAAGCTCATAACCAATAGGAAGGAACTGCTTCTTTAGTTTGTCCACCATGCGATCCCACCTTGTGATCTTATCCTTTCCTCTTCTATTTCTATCCAATTGAACCTCTTGCCAAAAAATTTTGGCATGTCCTTTCAGTTTGGCCTTTGCAAACTTAACATTATCTAGGTCCCTGATATCCTCATACTCAAAGTATTCTTCCAGTTCATCAATCCAGTCGATCAACTCATCTAGTTTCTGATTTCCTGAAATACACCCACATCAATTGTAGGTCTTTTCCCAAACTTAGTAATGGACCTAAAAAGCTTTTCCTCTACTTGATTTAGATCATTCCCATCAAATTCCCCTTATGGTACAATTTCTTCTTCTTCATTGTCATCCTCACTTTCATCGCCTGCAGCAACATTTGTTCCTCTACGAAGCTCCTCTTGCAACGCTTGAACCTACCTTTGGAGGGCTCTAACCTCCTAAGGATAAATAGCTCTAGCCCTTCCACCACGCTCTCTTCGTGGAGGCATCTTCTTAACTCAAACCCACAACCACACAGTCTTGGTGCAAACTACTTCACAGTCGGTGCTCTGTCTACACACTCAGGAAAAGTAGCTCTGATACCACTTGATGGGGACACATCCCAAGCACAGAAAGGACACATAGGAAAGGAAAATTTTTATTAACTGTGAAAATATGTTAGTATACTTAGTGTAGAGAAACAAACTCCAAAACATGCCCTGAGGGATTACAATAGCATAAATCTAGAGATAAATTCTTCTCCCAGTACCTTCTCTCAAACTCTACTCTAAACTGCTTTTTACAATGCCCAAATTGTTCTTAAATAGACCCCGAAGGGTTAAGGATTAGGAATACATTCTAGAAAGTGCTAGTTAGAATCCACTAACCAAATAGAAGGCTCTAAAAGTCACATTAGAAGTTGGCACAAAATTAGAAGAATCCAGAAATGGTAACCGAACTTTTGGGAGGCATAACTTTTGAACCGTAGCTTCGATTGACGAACCGTTTACATTTCTGAAAATCTCTTGAAGCGCTCTATAGCCCTATGGACCAGCTTTTGTCATCTCCCATTTTTTGGCTCTATTTGAAGTCTTTTAATGCCCCTAACCTAACTTTGAAGCATTCTTAGGAGGTCTCCAAAAACTAAAAGTTTATGATAACTTTCAAACTGTGGGGCCTTTTGACCTGATTCTTTTTTTGGAACGCTCTAAATTGCAATGAAAATCATCCGACCAATTTACACCTTCTAGTTCACCAAAATGATGGCTAAATTACATACTCCTATTTTTTGGCATTTACACATATCCCAAGGTGATTAAAAACTCTAACCTAGAACACTAATAGTGGAACTGTGAGAGTTGGAACCTTTATTTGACCCAAATGGGTATCCAAAAATGAAAAAACATGAAACAGAAACTAAGTCTAAGTACATTGTTTTGGATGACACAGGATTGCCTTTATACCCAAGGTAGATTGAAAAGTGACCCTATAACTTTATGAATGGTAGAGCAAATCCCAAATGGAAAACCTCAGCTACTGATATCCAAGTTGAGTCCTCTATCAGTCGTCCTTTCCACTTGACCAGATACTCTTCATATTGCCTATTTCTGGTAGTTCTACCCACACGATGATCTAGACTGTCTTCTATCTCCTCCTTCGTAGAAGCAAGAATTGGACATGGCTCTAACTTCAACTCATCATCTGCCCCATCATCATGATACTCTGTTAAGTCTACAATGTTGAAAATAGGAGAAATGTGAATACCATCTAGTAACTCCACCTCATATGCATTTCCTGAGTCATGTTTCTTCAAAATTTTGCAAGGGCCAAATTTCTTCATCTTCAGCTTGTTGTAAGTACCAGATGGAAACCTTTCTTTTCTTAAGTGCACCATGACTAGATCCCCTACTTGGAATTCTTTATATCTTCTCCTTTGATCAGCCCTAGCTTTATACTATTGGTTCATCTTGGTAATGTGTGCCTGGACCTCCTCATGTAGATGCTTGATATGTTCAACAAATTCTTCAGCTGCAACACTTGTCCTCTCCCCTTGCTCTATCTTCCTCATTTCTGGTGCATTCCTTGGGCTACTTCCATATATAATTTGAAATTGTGATCTACCAGTACTCCTATTTATAGAGTTATTGTAAGAAAATTCTACTTGTGGTAGAATCAAATCGTACCCCTTGGGCTTACCCCCAACTAAACATCTCAGTAAATTGCCCAGACTTCTATTTACCACTTCTGTTTGGCCGTTAGTCTATGGGTGATGCGTGGAACTGAATTTCAAGTCTATTCTCAACTTCTTCCACAATGTTCTCCATAAATACTCCACAAATTTAGTATCTCTGTCAGAAACTATACTCCTTGGGAGGCCATGTAGTCTTACCACCTCTCTGAAAAATAAGTCTACAATATGGACAGCATCATGAGTTTTGTGGCATGGAATGAAATGTGCCATTTTGGAGAACCTATCAACCACCACAAATACTGAGTCATTACCCCTTTGTGTCCTCAGGATTCCAAGAATAAAAATCCATACTTATGTCCTCCTATGGCTTTGATGGAACAGGCAATGGCTGATATAGTCTAGTATTATGACTAAATCCCTTGGCCACTTGACAAACCTGACAACTCTGTACAAACTTCTTCACATCTTGTAAAATTTGAGGCCAAAAATAATGTTCTCTAAGAATAGAAATGGTCTTATCTCAACCAAAATGTCCTGCCATCCCTCCATTGTGTTTCTCCTTAATCAAATTTTCCCTCATGGAACTCCTTGGAATGCATAATTGATTGCCCTTGAATAACATACCATCCTGAATCAGATAGTCTAACCACTTAGTTCTGTCTATAGCAACATGCTCTTTACAAGCTTTCCATGCTTTAGAAAAAATTAGGATCCTCAGGGTACAAATTCTTGAGTTTATCAAACCTAACTACTTCAACCTGCATTACTATAAGCAACAACTGTCTCCTACTTAGTGCATCTGTAACCCTGTTAGATTTTCTACTTCTATGCTTCAACACAAATGTATAGCTCTGCAAGAACTCTACCCACTTCATATGCCTCTGATTCAATTTACTTTGGCTATTTAGGTATTGTAATGCCTGGTGATCAGTATATAAAACAAATTCCTTTGGCAATAAATAATGCCTCCATTTCTTTAAGGCCTAAACTATTGCATAGAACTCTTGATCATAAATATAATACTTCTTTTTTGTATCATTCAATTTTTCACTAAAATATGCAATAGGCTTACCTTCTTGGCTTAATATAGCTCCAATAGCACTGCCACTAGCATCACAATCCACCTAGAACACCTTTCTAAAATTTCAAAGTGCCAACACAAGTTGTTCTGTCACCTTCTTCTTCAGCATTTCAAAACTTCTCACAGATACCACAATCCATTTGAACTCTTTCCTATCCCCTCTTATTGTGTCAGTCAAGGGTGCACATATGCCACTGAAATTCTTAATGAACTTTCTGTAAAAACTAACTAGACCATGAAATGATCTTACCTTAGTAGCAGACCTTGGAGTAGGCCATTCCAAGATGTCTTTTACCTTCTCCGGATCCATTTTGAGACCTTCAGGTGATATAACAAACCCCAAGTAGACTAACTCCCTTTTTGCAAAGATACACTTCTTCAAATTAATCAACAGTTTCTCTTCCCTTAACCTTTCAACGAGACTACGAATATGCAATAAATATTCTTCCAAAGTCTTGCTGAAAATTAAAATATCATCCAAATAAATAATAATAAATTTTTCCAAGAACTTCTTAAGTACCTCATTCATAAGCCGCATGAAGGTGCTTGGGGCGTTTGTCAATCTAAAGGGCATGACTAACCACTCATAAAGACCCTCCTTGGTCTTGAAGGCTATTTTCCACTCATCTCCTTCTTGCATGCATATCTGATGATAGCCACTCTTGAGATCTCTCTTTGTGAAGTACTAAGCTCCACTCAAGCAGTACATAAGATCATCCATTCTTGGCAAAGAAAACTGATACTTGATGGTTATCCTATTTATAGCTCAATAGTCTGTACACATCCTCCACTCTCCATCCTTCTTTGGTGCTACTACTGTAGGTACTGCACATGGCCTTAGACTCGCTCGAATCAAGCCCTTCCTCAATAGCTCCTGAACCTATCTATTTATCTCCTTAGTTTCAGTAGGAGTCATCCTGTGAGCAGCCTTGTTAGGCAAACTAGCTCTTAGAATTAAATCTATCTGGTGACTGATTAACCTTATTGGTGGGAATCCTTTTGGAACATTATCAGAGATGATATCTCCAAACTCACCTAGTAAATCTAAAACTTCAAGTGGTATTTCACTACTACCTTCTTTATCTTTCCTAGGGATCAAAGCATAGCACATACGCTGATGTTTCATGCCATCTAAAAACTTCTTTCCATCAACAAGAAAAATTCTAGCACTGCTACATACCTTTTCGCCTTCCTTTTTCATGGGCTTTAATTTGTGGCAAATTCCATCCTTTGTTAGAGAGTGTGTGTTTGCATTACCATCATGTACTGCATGCCTATCAAACTACCACGGTCTTCCTAACAATAGATGGAAAATATCATTTGGAATAACATCACAAAGATCTTCATCATGGTAACTCCCAATTTTGAATTTCACTAAACATTGTTCACTCACTAGGACCTTATGATCATCTTTCACCCAAGCAATCTGATAGGGCTGGCGGTGTTTCTCCCTCTTGATCTTTAGCTTAGAGACCATCTCCTCTAATACCAAGTTATCAGTGCTACTACCATCAATGATCACATCACAACATTTATCCTCACACTTGCACCTGGTACGGAATAAACTCCTCCTTTGTCCTAGTTCAATCTCACCACTTTGTAGGACCCTTTCATTCACTAAAGTCTCTCCTCTTTCTGTATCCTTTGAATGTGATCATTGTGCATCCTCATCCACATGAGAAACCCTAGCTTGACCCTCAGCTCTCCTATTTTTCCTTCCTTGTCATTGAGGGCATTCAAAGGCACGATGACCTTCTTCATTGCAATGGAAACAGTTACCATGGAAGCCTCCTCTTCCTTGTCCATGTCCTCTACCTCTTCCTCTCTAATTTTCAAAGTCTTGATCATGGGAGTGGTTGGAACCCTCATTCCTCTGGTTCCTGCTAGTACCCACATGTTATTTTTTCTTTTGGGTTTCATTTCGGCCTCTAGATGACCTACCACTACCCCTTCCTCCTTGATAATTCCCTCTTTATCTCCCATCAAACCTTTTATTTAGCTTCTCTTCAAATCATAGGGCAAACTGGTATGCCTCTTCAACACTCTTCATTCTTACCAGACTTAATTCCTCCTAGATGCTAGGTTGCAACCCACTGATATAACGAGCAACCTTCTCCTTATTTTCTTTCGCATGCCCCACTCAAATCAGAAGTCAATAAAACTCCTCTGTATATTCTTGGACTAATTTTCTTGCTTTCTTTAACCCATGCATCTTCTTAAACAAATCAAGCTCGTAATCAACAAGAATGAACTGCTTCTTTAGTTTGTCCACCATGTGATCCCACCTTGTGATCTTATCCTTTCCTCTTCTATTTGTCTCCAATTGAACCTCTTGCCACAAAATTTTGGCATGTCCTTTCAGTTTGGCCATTGCAAACTTAATTCTATCTAGGTCCCTGATATCCTCGTACTCAAAGTATTCTTCCAGTTCATTAATCTAGTCAATCAAGTCATCTAGTTTCGAATTTCTTGAAAATACACCCACATCATTTGTAGTTCTTTTTCTAAACTTAGTAATGGCCCTAAAAAGCCTTTCCTCTACCTGATTTAGAACTTCCCCTTCAAATTCCCCTTCTGGTCCAATTTCTTCTTCTTCATTGTCGTCCTCACTTTCATCGCCTGCAGCAACATTTGTTCCTCTACATAGCTCCTCCTGTGACGCTTGAACCCACCTTTGGAGGGCTCTAACCTCCTGAGGATTAATAGGTCTGGCCCTTCCACCATGCTTTCTTCATGAAGGCATCTTCTTAACTCAAAACCCACAACCACACAATCCTGGTGCAAATTGCCTCACACTTGGCGCTCTGTCTACACACTCAGAAAAATCAGCTCTGATACCACTTGATGGGGACACAGCCCAAGCACAGAACGGAGACAACAGGAAAGGAAAAATTTTATTAACTGTGAAAATATGCTAGTACACTTAGTGTAGAGAAATAGACTCCAAAACATGCCCTAAGGGCTTACAATAGCATAAATCTGGAGATAAATTCTTCTCCCAGTACCTTCTCTCAAACTCCACTCTGAACTGCCTTTTACAATGCTAGAAATGTTCTTAAATAGACCCCGGAGGGTCAAGGATTAGGAATACATTCTAGAAAGTGCTAGTTGGCATCCACTGACCAAATGGAAAGCTCTAGAAGTTGCATTAGAACTCAGCACAAAATTAGGAGAATCCAAAAATGGTAACCGAACTTTCGGGAGGCATAACTTTTAAATCATAGCTCTGATTGACGAACCGTTTACATTTCCAAAAAGCTCTCGAAGTGCTCTATAGCCCTATGGAATAGCTTTTCTTGTCACCCATTTTTAGCTCTATTTGAGGTCATTTAATTCCCCTAACCTAACTTTGAACATTCTTAGGAGGTCTCCAAAAACTAAAAAACTACGATAACTTTCAAACCGTGGGGCCTTTTGATCTGATTCTTTTTCTGGAATGCTCTAAATTACAATGACAATCATTCAACGAATTTACACCTTTTAGTTCACCAAAATGAATGCTCAATTACATACTCCTATTTTTTTGGCATTTACACGTATCCCAAGGTTATTAAAAACTCCAACCTAGAACACTAATAGTGGAACTATGGGAGTTGGAACCTTTATTTGACCCAAATGGGTATCCAAAAATGAAAACACATGAAATAGAAACTAAGTCTAAGTACATTTTTTTGGATGACATAGGATTGCCCTTATACCTCTGGATGCTCCTGCATCATCTGAAATCTGCAAGGTTAAAGTTGCAATCTTTATCAGTTCAAAACCTTTCCAATACTTTCTTACCATTGTATTAGATATTGAAATACTACATTGCGAGGTTAGCTTAACAGCTAGGTGGATAAGCCTTAAGAGAAGGATAGAAAATCCCCAGGGAGAAGGATAAGAGATCCTCAGGAGAAGGATAAGAGATCCTCAAGAGAAGGATAAAGATATCCTTAGGAGAAGGATAGGAGATCCTTAGAGAGGGATAAAATATTCTTTTGAGAAGGTGATTGTAAATCCCATGGACTTGGGTGAGCCTAACAGCTCTATGTAAATCCTTTAATAGGGTGACATTCTAAGTTGAATGTTCTTAAGCACTCTAATAGAGCACACTCCTAACAAGGTGTAGAAATCCTTTAACAAGGTCACATTTAACAGTGTGTTGTAGCCTTTAACAGGGCAGACCATTAGAAGTGGTTGAAATCAACTGCGTAATTATTTTATGGGTGTCATCCCCACCCCAATTTTACCTTCTTATTCCTAGAGGGTTTTTGGGTCATCAAAATCCTTTGTGTTATGGTGTGATGCATGTTTACTTTTCATGTTTAATTGTATGCATGTTAAGGAAGTAAAAAGGATAGTACTTTCGATTCACTCTTGTTTTACTAGAAAGTTTGAATTGGACATTACAAGACTTTGAATAATTGATTCACCCCTGCCCCCCCTCTTAGTTATTCTAAAGAATTCTAACACCCTCTCAATCATATATGTGGTCATGGAATTGTTGTGGCCAATAGCCTTGGAGATGAAATCTACAATCAAAAATACTGTTACATAATGCATTCTCCATTGCAATGTCAGAAACAAAAGCTTGATTCTTTGAATAACACCTATATTAAGTATGAATCTTGCAAAAATAGTGCTCAATTTTTTCATGGATTTATAGTTGTCAAATTTAGGTTATTCTATTAGTTGCTAGATTGTTAATCATTAAGGTGGGTTGAGATTTTGTTGAAGGACTAGGAAATTAAAAGAAGTTGATGGTGTCGGTGTTTCAAAACTACCAAGCAACAAAATAATTGATACTAGGATTTTGAGAATAAAGCTTAGTCTAATGTTTAGCAAGCTCCTATATTCAACTAAGAAATCTTTGGATCTGGATCCAATTTTAGTAGAATCAAAGGGATTCTCTACCATTTAGGTCCTATAAAACCAAGGCAAGTACACCTGAGGGATATATGGATATATAACTGGTTTATGGTTCTTGAACTCAACATATATTTATTAAAATCATCTTTCTATTTCACTTCTATCCCTTATAGTAGAAAATGGTTATAATTCTTCTATACTTTACAAATAATTCTTGACAACAGTAGCTAATAATGACATACAAGGGATTATTGCAAACAAGTGTTAACCAAAAATTTAATTCTTCATACAATAAAGTAAAGATTTATTTGATTTATATTTGTGCTATATACAACCCCATGAACTCAACGGTTTGCATTCTAAGAAGTGATCAGTGCCTTATCTATTGGTGCAGAAAAAATCACACCAGTAAAACTTGATCTATTCAATTGCCTTACAATTGGAACTATGAATAGTTAACTCTATATTTTCTTCTTATGAAAAGACTCCCATACACCTAGAAGACCTATCAATTTAATGAAAGCATTTATTTAATTCCTTCAATTAAGAGAAATCAATGAACAAAAATACAACCCATTCAAGCTACATTATTATGAAAGAACATTATTCATTCATTCTCAAATTTTTAGATATCTGAAATAGGAGACAAAATTTAGAGACATGGATGTTTTTAGAATCATCCTTTGTATTTATCTTCCTTGAAAATAATACATTACTGGCATCAAATTCAAAATAACTTAAGATTAAACACCAATTCCTTCCATGTTATAATTACTCTTAGATATGCAAAGATGAATACATCATAAAATTCACACAGAGACTACTAGACCGACTGCAAAAATATCCTAAGACTCAAATTTTATAGAATTTGGACCCTTTCTCTAGCCTTGGGATCTCATTTATATAGTATTAGATGCAACAAGCTTTAGGCCTAGAGAAGAATGAAAACTATCCTTAAGACAAAAATATTTTAAAAACAAAAAGGTCATTGTCATAATAAGACAAAAATTTGTGCTTCCTTGGTTTCTTGAAACATAATATCTCTATCATGAATCTTCTTATTAAGGGGCCATTTCTATTGCAACTTCTTATTGCTGAGGAGTTTCATTTGATAATTGGTCTGGATTCAATTGTTGTTCCTCTAACTATGGGACCATTTGATTTACATGTGGTGAGTCATGTTCTAATATTTTAAAATTTATTTTGCCTCATGGTTCTCCCTCCAGATCATCAAATTGAACTACCAAATCAACAGTTAGAAATGTTTGCTCTCTTGTTAAGTAGCCAGTTTGAACTTCCATATCTGTTACTATAGTTGGTTTCTCTTCTTTCCTTTAATCTGTTTTAGCTAGTGCATCAATTATCTATAATTTATCTAGATTAGCACCATCTTCATTAGTTTCTTTAGATATTAATTAATTTTCTTGAGAAAGATTTTCCATCCACTTGTTGAAAAGTGAATCATCTAGCCAAATAAAGTTCAAAATTTCTTGTTGTTTCTTTAGGATTTCTTCTCCTAACTTCTCAATTTCAGCAAAATTCTTTTTAAAATAATCAAAAAATATTTTTACCTTCACAATTTCCTCAGTTTTCTTAGCAAACCATATGGATCCTTTTCATTTATGACCTTATTTAGTCTGATGCATATCAAATCATCGAATTCCTTAGCCCATTCTTATTTATCTTTCAATTTATCTAAAGACTTAAGTGCAAGGGGGAAAAGCCCAAAAATTTCACCAAGATATTTTGAAAAGTAATTTACAATTCTCTTATTATCCAAATCAGAGAGGCCATTATTCATGTCAAATGTTTTTACCACTTGCTCACAAGAAAGACTAATGACTAAACATCATAAAATAGTGACATCACCATCCCTACTATTCCATTTTTTTACAATTGGCTTCAACATGAGCTCATTACTTTTCAGCTCATTCCATATATTCATTAACTTTGACAACTATTCATAAAATGCAAGCCAACCTATCCTATGTACCAGATATATAATTGTGTTTCTTATCTTATCTTCATACTGAACATCCAATTCCACATGCATGGCCCATAATTTTTTCTTTTCTTCCTCAAACTCTTTAGTTGTCTACAACTGGGGTTCGTATGGAGTAGCCAGTATTTCTATAAGGGGAGTTGTATTGAAAGGTGCAATTGGAGGACAAGGAGGATAAGTAATTCTAGGTTTACTTGTCTATCCTTTGTGTCCTGCCATTTTATTCTCAAGTTCAATCCTCTTTTGGACTTCCTTATTATAGGCCTCTAGGACCTACACATATGTCTTGCAATTCTAGCATATGTCTTTTCTCCTTCTTGGCAATGGCTAAAGTAAGGGTTGTTGAAAAAAATGATTAATTGTGTATTGTCTTTGATGTTACACAAAATGTCATATCCTTGCTAGTTAATGTATGCCAAGCTCATCAAGTGATGAAGATAGTTTCCTATGTCTATTAGGCATTCCAAAGTTTTTCTAGTTCAGTATATAGTGTCTACTAGGTTCACGAGGTCGTTAAAGGAAAGTTTGCAGAAGTTGAGTGTTAACCAAGCTCACTTAGATAATGAAGAAAGTGTTGGATGGAACTAGTGTTAACCAATCTCACTTGGTTACCAAAGGAAATTTTTGAATAAGCAGTGTTAATTGAGTTCATTTGGTTAACATAGGAAAATCATTTTTGAGTTAATGTCTACCGAGCAGGGTCGGCTAATGAAGGATTTTCTTGTTTTGGCATATTGAGTTCAATTGATTTAGTTGATGGTTCTAACTAATTGAGGAGATGAGTATTATGTATTCTAAGTTGTATTCAAGTCAACTTAACAATGTGTAAGATATAAATATAAGTTCAAGTTGAGGATTGAATGTGTGGAACATAATAGAAGATTTGATAATGCTTAGAGGAAGCAAATTAGAAGGATAAGCAGAATATCCTTGTTGAGCTACAAAGATACATTCTATTAAGAAGGATCAAGTATTAAAGCCATAATTAAGATCTATAATGAATAATTCAGTTGCATCAGATATTAGGTAATTTCATTTTTACTCTCTAACCATTGTAGTAGTGATCTAAATCTCTTAACATAGTTGGCTTAACAACTATTTGTAAATCCTCTAACAAGATGGAATTTCTAGATTGAAGTGTCTAAAGACCTCTAAAAAGGCTACTCCTAACAGGGAAATTAAATCCTCTAATAGGTTCATACCTAGCAATGTGTTTTGTAACCTTTAACAGGGTTAGCTCCTAACAAGGCTCACTTCATAAGAGTAAAAATTAGTAAGTAGTTGTAATTGGCGGTTCTTCCCAAATTGGGTTTCCATGTTAAATCTTGGTCTCACTTATGCTCATTCTATTTCTTTTATGTGTATGCAACTAAGTTAATCTTAAGCTTAATCACATTAATTTTAGTATATTCAGTTATTGTCGAGTTTCAATATTTGCTAGTGTAAACCAAGTGCATGTGTGTTTGCCGAGTTACAACAGAATACAATTTAATTAGAGTTTTTATTTAGATTGACATCTAAGGAATTTGAGATTTATTTTTGAAGTAATTGATTCACCTATCCCCTCATAGTTACTCCTCTTATATTTCCAACAATTGGTATAAGAGCTTCTTAGTGCTTGTAGAAAAGGTTTTCAAGAACCTAAGCTAAAGATCAAGATGTCTTACAAGAAGGGAGATCCCAAAGCTGAATAGAGATAACTTCAAGGCATGGAGAGAAATCATGAGGCTACACATGGAAACCATTGGAGATTCAAGGCTAAAGTATCGAGACCCTAAATACAAGGCTCCTACTGGAACTATGCCTGTTGAAGAAATTACAAAGAAGAAAAGTCATAATATCATGATGATTGATATTGCTTTATCTCTCAACTATGTTAAATTTGATGAGGTCAAAGTTTGTGATATTGCTTATGAAATGTGGATCAAGCTAAAATCCATCTATGGAGGAGATGAAAATATAAGGAGATCCAAAGTTGAAAGTCTTAGAGGAAAGCTATTTAGATGAAAATGAGAGAATATGAAAATATTGCAAAATATGTTGAAAGAATCAAAGCTAGTGTCAGTGTTATTAAATACTCTGGAGGAACAATTGAAGATGTAACAATGGTAATCAAGGTACTCAAAACTCTTATTCCCATCTATGCAATTAGAGTGTCTACTATTCAAGAGATGATATGTGATCCAAGTAATAATATAACTTTGGATGCTCTAGTTGGAAGGTTGACAACATTTGAACTAGATAACTATGATAGTTATACTCCTAGTTCTAGTAATATTGAGTTTGCATTTGAAGCCAAGGTATCATACAAGAAGAAAGCTAAAAGATTAAAAAAAAATAATCTAAAAGTGAAACGGAAGATAGTTATGACAATGATCTTGAAGCCATTGAAGCATTACTTTCAAGAAGGTATCCCAAAGGCAAAGGAATGTATAAAGGTAAGATTCCTCTAATTTGTTTCTCTTGTGAAGAAGTTGGATAAATTGCTACAAGATGTCCAACTAGAGAAGAAAAAGATAAAAAGAAGCACAAAAAGTACAAAGGCAAGAAGGATTTCAATAATTTCAAAGAATACAAGGATAAAGGTAAGAAATCTTGTTTTATAGCCAAATATTTAGATAGTAGTGAAGATGATGAAATGGTATCTATTGTTGTAAAAGATGAATATGATGATGAAGAAGATAAAATTAAACATATCTCTTATATTAGAAAAAATGATACATGAATTATTGATAGTGGCTACTCACATCATATGACTAGTGATAAAAAAAATTGAAGACATCGAACATTATGATTGTGGTAGTTGTTGAGAATAGATTGAAGAAGCTAATCAAAGAGGGAGATTGTAAAGGGAAATTGTTGAGAACATACAAGTATGACTAATATGCTTCAATCGTTGTTTTGTCACTAATGTTAAACTTGCTATTTACTGGTAAGATAATTGCTTATAAGATTTAAGTACTATCATGTATTTGATTGATGAAGAGGATTTGATCAAAAGATGTAATAATAGAACCTAGAGGATAGGTTGAGTTATGATTATGTAAAAAAATACAAGAATTAGTTAAGATAGTGATTTCATGTCCCCTTTTCAAATAATTAAAAAATAATAATCTTTGCTAAGGCAGGCAGGCCCAAGAAAGTGAAGTTTCGGAAAAAGGGGGTTAATCTTTGGAAACTGTTGGACTAATAAATGAAAATTATTATTAAAATATGTTTCATTAACCTCTCTTGGATGTGAGTTACAGTTATGCCCTCTTTTAAGGGGTTTGGAGGCATTTTGGGCTGATTACAGAACTTGATTTTTGCTCATTCTTTGTTATTCTTTAGAGGCTGCCAAACCTGTGGAGAAGGAGACCCAAGAACGGGAGTTTGCAGGTTTCCAGGGAAACCCAAGAATGGGAGTTTGTAGGTTTCTAGGAAGGCTAAGGACAGGATTTTGAAGCCATTCCATGTGCATGCTCATACAGAGTTTGCCTTTGTGCTGAATAGTGTAGATTTGTGGGTTTTTGGGTGTGTTTTTTGCATGAGTTTGGTGTTTTCAGTTGAGCATTTCATATCAGTTTTGGTTGCTGCTGTATTTTAGACTTTAAGTTGTTAAAATAGATCTGAATATATGTATTGGGACGTGATTAAACTTCTGAGAGAGTTTATTAGTGTTTTTGTGGTGTTTCCGGGCATTTTTGTGTTAATTTCGAGAGCCCGATGAGCATAGTTTTTGTCCTACATTTGTAAGCTATTGTGTAAAGGCTATATAGATCTGGAAATGTGATTTTGTAGGCTGTTATGCTGCTGAAATTTCTATAAAAATTTCCATTTTCAGATTTATTAATAATAGGTGAAGCTGTGAAGCTTTTGGCACCATTTCTGGCATACCCGATTCGGGGTTTCTTGAGAAATTTGGAGGATCTTTGTGATATTAGTTGTTTGATCTTAAAGATCTGATTAAAGGTTGGAAATATCATATAAAAATCAGAAAAGGGACATTTCAGTGGTATCAGAGCCATGATCTTGCCAGCCTAAGGGTTTGTAGAAGTTTGCAGGTCAGTTTTGACAACTACCCAGATCTTGCATTTCAGTTTTGAGAACTACCCAAATCTTGCATGTCATAATTTATGATTGCATGTTGCTTCTAATCAGCTGCATGTCAAAATTTATGGTTGCATGCTACTTCTAATCATTTTCATGTTAGTTCTTGGTGAATTTGGTGGTTGTAGAAGTTTGCATTTCAGTTTTGACAAGTACCCAGATCTTGCATGTCATAATTTGGTGGTTGCATGTTGCTTCTAATCAGTTGCATGTCCAAATCTATGGTTTCATGCTACTTCTAATCATTTTCATGTTAGTTCTTGGTGAATTTGGTGGTTGTAGAAGTTTGCATGTCAGTTTTGACAACTATCCAGATCTTGCATGTCAGTTTTGATAACTACCCAGATCTTGCATGTCATAATTTGGTGGTTGCATGTTGCTTCTAATCAGTTGCATGTCCAAATCTATGGTTGCATGCTACTTCTAATCATTTGCATGTTAGTTCTTGGTGTTTGAAGAAGTTATATCCTATTGGGGTTACACTCTACTTTATCCAGAATGGACAGGTATAGTACAGAGTCTCAGAGGGAACGATCTTGGACAATTGATAGCCAGAGTCAAAATAGTAGAAAGGATGGTTATTTAGACATTCGAGATAAACTTATGAAAATAAGCAATGACATGTCTAAACAGTTGGTTGAGCACCACCATATAATGAATGACATGTTATCTGACCCAGCTAAGGTGGATAAGTTGACTGGATTTCTATTTGGTAGATTTTCTCACAGGACAGATGACACAATTCCCAAGAACTTGCATGAGGAGTTTGAGAAACTAGCTGATAGCCAGGTAGATGTCTCAGATTCTACTCTGCCATAGGAGGTGGTGGGAAAGGATATTACACAGATTGATAGTAACGGTCAACTTGATACTCAAATTGAGACAATTGTTTACAGGTTGTCAAAGGGTGATGCCACAAGTATTCAGGATGGTATAGTTACAACAGGCAGTGACTACAATGTAGTGGGTTCAGATGATGATTATGAGGATGTTGTTGTGCAGGATGGTGAGATACCTGGTAGAGATGAGCAAACATTGAGCATTCATGACTTTGCTGAGAAAGAGTACCAGGCACAGTTAGATGCTTCATCACATGAGGTTGAGGCAGGTAGTACTTCACATGATTTATCCCGCCAGCTGAAGGTGAGTGAAGATAGTATTTTGACTTCATTATCTCATCATGATAGGTATGTGGAGTTAGTTGGTATTGGTCATATTACTCAAGTGAGGATTTTTCTTGAGTTACCAACTGATTCTAGTTTACAGATATGGACTCAAGATTGTTATATTGGCATTTGGGATTCAGTTGACAGGAGATCTTTAACACTTTTTGGTAGCAGTGTTTGTTTGGGTGCTATCATGGATTTGATTAGCAGATTGCACGGTGTTGTCTTTTCTTGTGCTAGCAGCTTGTCCAATGTTGGTATTAGTTTTTATACACCGATGTTGGGCTTTGTTCATATATCCAGTCGACCATACTTGCTAGAATGTGTTGATGATATTTCATATTTGGCAGTGTGTATAGATGAGTCCCAGGATCATATTGGCATTGATGACATCCAGGAGGATGCAGTGGGCAATTTTGAAGACTTAGTTTCCTTGGGTATAGAGGAGTTGGACAGCAATGCTAATGTTTTTGATACTCCGTATGTTGATATGAGTTTTAGATTTGATTCACAGGATATGGATGGTAATACTCTAGAGACTAGTAACTTTGAGGATACTCCTTTAGACAGTGCATCAAAGGAGGTTTGTAGGAGACAGTCAAGCCAGTGCCATCATGTGTCTAATAAGTTGAGAGTTAGTGACCAAGACATTGCTATCACTTGCCAGCATTTCGATGCTGCTCGTCAGTTGTTAGCAGTTTATGGATGGGGTTCTCCTACTAGTGATGAGCAGGGAGGCAGTTATCTTTCCTTGACAGAGTTCCACTCTTTATGGGAGGCTATTCAGATTTTGAGACAGAATTATATGCAGTTGGTAGCCGACAGAGATTATCTTATGGAGTGGGGCAGTACAACATATGATGCATTGTTGGCCAAGGAAGATGAGGTGAGTGAGCTTACTGAGAAACTTGAGGTGACTTCTGAGATTCTTGAGAGCACACAGTTGGCTTTCAAGGAGTCATAGTTTCATTTGGCTAAGGTGACCATGGAGTTAGAGTAACTACAGTCTTTACCTAATTCTATATAGTCACAAGCTATGGTGTTTGGTGATCTGAGGATGTCCATGGCCGAGATTGTCAGAGACAGTGGAGATGGGGATGCGTCCATCCTTGATATTAACATTGGCATATCAGGTTCATTCCCACTAGAGTCAGGTTTTGTTGAGTTGGGTGTTGTAGTAGATTGTTGTATGCCTGACAAGGTGGTGGCATCTAGTACTGAAGGCACAAAGACTAGAGATTTATCAAAGATCATGTGTGATGTTGGTGAGTCGGCAGTTGGCATGGTTCCTACTAGTAACACTACTCCCTTGGTGATATCTTCAGAGGTAGTAGTTAGTTCCAACATGGTTAATGATCAATTGCAGTTAGTTTCATCTGGATTACAGTCTGAGCCACTGACCGAGATTGGTGCATTCTATCGGTATTACATTGTGAGATATGCTCATCAATTTACCTTTGATGACCATGTTGATGAGATAATGATACAGAGATGTACTTTGGTTCCTAGTGCTTATCATCAGTTATGGGACAATTTGATGCCTCAAGATGAGAGTTATGATGGGCATGACATGGCGATAGGTTCTACAGTTGACAGCTTGATAATACATGACTTAGAGCAGGAGTTTCAGAGTGATGCTTCAGCAGGTGTTGTTATTGATTCTACTCCTTTGGCTATGACATCTCCTGACTTAGCTGGTGATCAGTCACAGTGGGTTGTATCACTTGTTCATGGTGAGTTGTTGACTAAGGTTGATTTTTTTTATCAACATTATATTGCAAGGTATGTACATCAGTTAGCATTTGATCCTTGTGTTGAGGAGTTGATGGCAGGAAGATTTGGTTTAGGTTCCAATTCTTGCTATTTATCTTGTGATGGCTTTTCACCATCAGGGGTGCATGGTAGTTATGGTTATGAGATAGTGGCCGGTGATTTGCAAAGTTGTGTTGACTGCAGGAGTTGTACAGTGTGTGGATTCTCCATACTTGGTACAATTTAACTTGAGAGCATTCACCATTGTTGCAGAGTTGGATTGTGCATTCCGTATAGGCCAGTGGGATGCGTTGATGGTATTTACTGTGTTGGTAGTTTGATTTGTCCACTTTGCTTGGGTTCTAATGTTCTAAGAGTTTGTGCCTCATGGGTTTTTGATTGTGGTAGTGGTGATTTCAGAGTTTGGTTGAGCTATAATTGTCAGTTTGATTATGGATTCCTCTTGGTCATATTGCAGAGGATATTACAGGAGCCTGTGTTAATTGGTAGTAGTATAGTTCATGACTACATTTGGGATCCAGGTGGATTGATTGGTTTATTGTTCAACCATTTCTTGAGGAAAATCAATGTTTGGGAGGGGAGGACTTGTCATGTCCCCTTTTCAAATAATTAAAAAATAATAATCTTTGCTAAGGCAGGCAGGCCCAAGAAAGTGAAGTTTCAGAAAAAGGGGGTTAATCTTTGGAAACCGTTGGACTAATAAATGAAAATTATTATTAAAATATGTTTCATTAACCTCTCTTGGACGTGAGTTACAGTTATGCCCTCTTTTAAGGGGTTTGGAGGCATTTTGGGCTGATTACAGAACTTGATTTTTGCTCATTCTTTGTTATTCTTCAGAGGCTACCAAACCTGTGGAGAAGGAGACCCAAGAACGAGAGTTTGCAGGTTTCCAGGGAAACCCAAGAATGGGAGTTTTCAGGTTTCCAGGAAGGCTAAGGATGGGAGTTTGAAGCCATTCCATGTGCATGCTCATACAGAGTTTGCCTTTGTGCTGAACAGTGTAGATTTGTGGGTTTTTGGGTGTGTTTTTTGCATGAGTTTGGTGTTTTCAGTTGAGCATTTCATATCAGTTTTGGTTGCTGCTGTATTTCAGACTTTAAGATGTTAAAATAGAGCTGAATATATGTATTGGGATGTGATTAAACTTTTGAGAGAGTTTATTAGTGTTTTTGTGGTGTTTCCGGGCATTTTTGTGTTAATTTCGGGAGTCCGATGAGCATAGTTTTTGTCCTACATTTGTGAGCTGTTGTGTAAAGGATATATAGATCTGGAAATGTCATTTTGTAGGCTATTATCCTGCTGAAATTTCTATAAAAATGTCCATTTTCAAATTTATTAATAATAGGTGAAGCTGTGAAGCTTTTGGCACCATTTCTGGCATACCCGATAGGGGGTTTCTTGAGAAATTTGGAGGATCTTTGTGATATTAGTTGTTTGATCTTAAATATCTAATTAAAGGTTGAAAATATCATATAAAAATCAGAAAAAGGACATTTCAAGTGATGACATGATGTATTGATAATCTACTTAAGGTTACAAAGGTTGGTTACACTAAGAAAGTTTAGAAGAACAAGTTACACAAAGTTTGTCTACCAAGCTTGAATAAGTGGATAGTAGGTGTCAAGAAAAGTCAGTACAAGTCGAGTAGAAAATCAATTGGAGATGAGCAAAATTTCATTCTAGTGTATGCCAAGCACAACAATGGATGCTGAGTAAAGTCTAGTTGATGTCAAGCACCAGTAAACTTTAGTTCATGCTAGGTAATTTCATAGAGGATGTTGAGCAATGTAGTGTGTGCCAAGAATCATAATCTAGATAATGCCAAGTTGCTACATTATTTAAAAGATCATGAATTCAATGGATCTAAGTTGACAAGTTTGTTTTCTTGGATTGTGTGAACTAGGTAGAAGATAAGATTTATGAGCTGGTGGTACAGAATTCAAGGTAAACCATTTTTAGGTGAATTCAAAGAGGATTCAAGGATATTTTTTTAGAAGAGACATGGAATATGGGATAGATTCATTGTATCCTACCTAAATCATCCAAACCCTAAATTAGATGATGGAGAATGAGTGGTAAAAGATCTTAATTTCCTATTTATATAAATGGATGGTCATGAAGCAAGGTTTTCATGTTCAAGAACATAAGGAAGTTAAGGAGACAAGGGGTTTGCTTCATCAAGTGACCTAGAGAAGAGTTTGCAATGGCATGTTAAGCAAGAAGGCTTAAGGATATGGATTCTTGAAGGGTGAAAAAGATATCAGAGGTGCAATAAGGGAAATCTAAGTAGAATGGAGGACTAAAATAGTGATATGTTATTAGAAAATGAAGTTGTAAGTTGTAATAGATCAAAGCCCTACTATTACTCTCTAACAATTATATCAGTCTAGGGTAAATTCTTTGGATTAAGGTTGACCTAACAGTCATTTGTAAATCCTTTAACTAGGTGACATTCTAAGTGAATGGTCTAAAGTCATTTAACAAGGCTCACTCCTAACAAGGTGATTGAAATCCTTTAACAATGTCACATGTAATATTGTGTATTGTAACTTTTAACCAGGTTGGCCTTTTATAGGGCATCACTTCAGAAGAGTGAAAAAGAGTAGCATGTTATTGGTGATTTTTCCCAAATTAGGTTTCCATATAAATCTTTGTGTCAAGTGTGTTGATGAATCTATTATGTTTCATGTTTACATTTCTGCAAGTTGAATTGACAGTAACCTACAAGTTTTAAGTTATTTCATAATCTTATGGATGCATGCAAGATAAACAATGTTTTATGGGTTCACTAAGCTGTAAAAAGTTTTATTTATACATCTAGACCTTGGATAACTGATTCACCTCCCTCTTAGTTTATTCTAAAGTATTCCAACAATTGGTATCAGAGTAATTTTATTAAGAGGACTAGTTTGAAGGTACTAGAAGCATAAAGATCAAGATGTCAAAAAGAGAAGTATGCAAGCTCAGCAAAGATAACTTTCCTGCATGGAAAAGTCTAATGAAGCTACACCTTGGAGGACTTGGAGATCATGCACAATCTACCATTACCACTGAGTATGTTAATCCTGCTGGTGCCCCAACTACTAAGGATATAAGAAAGAAGAAAGAACACAACCAGGCAATGCTGGAGATTGTGTTTGCCCTAAGATATGCTAAATTTGATGATATCAAAGGTCTTGATAGTGCAAAGAAAATGTGAGATGCACTAACCACTATCTATGGAGGAGATGCAAATGTTCTAAGAGCCAAAGCTGAAAGTCTTAGAGGTAAGTTTGATGATCTGAGAATGGAAGAAGGTGAAAATATTGCTCAATATGTTGCAAGGATAAAAGAAGTTGTTAATGAAATAAGAGAACCTATTGGTAAATTAGATGATGACATTGTGCTAAGTAAATTCTTGAGAACACTACAACCTATATATGCTATTAGAGTTTTTACAATTCAAGAATTGAAATGTATACCATGGAATGATCTATCACTTGAAGGTATGATAGCTAGATTCACTACTTTTGAGTTATCTAACTTTTATAATTATAGACATGAAAGTATTGAATCTACTTTCAAAGACAAGGTATCATCAAAGGAACCTAAAGAGAAGAAAAAGAAGAATCATGTGTCTAGTGATAGTGATATAGATGAGGAGGATGTAGAACAACTTAAAGCACTATTGGAAAGAAGATTCCACAAAGCTAAAGGTAAGTTCAAATGTAAATTACCTATCATTTGTTTCAATTGCAATGAAGTTGGTCATATTACTACTAGATGTCCAAAAAAGAAGAATTATAGAGGTGGTGACAAATATAAGAGAATAAGAGATGAAGACAACAAGAACTATAGAGACAAAGGTAACAAGTCATGCTACATTGCTAAAGAGGAAACAAAGGATGATTCTAATGAACATGATGATGAAGTGGTGTATGTTGTAATGAAGGAAAAATCTAATGAAGATGAGGCAATTACACTTGTGACTTGTGTGAACAAGAATGATAGATGGATCATTGATAGTGGGTGTTTACATCATATGACTAGACACAAAAGTAATTTCATTACTTTGAATTATTATGATGGAAATAACATAATATTTGGTAATGATGCACCATGTTTGATAAAAGGAAAAAGTTCTATCAAACTCACAAATAATATTTTATGTGACAATGCTTACTATGTTGAAGAACTTAACTATAATGTTTTGAGTGTGTCACAACTGCATAATTTGGGTTGTAAGGTTGAGTTTGAAAATAAGATTGCTAAGATATATAACACTGATGGGAAATTGATTGGAAAGGGTTATCAAACTAGAAGTAATCTATTCTATCTTGACATAGAGGATGCTACTTATCTAGTTGTAAAAATTTGATGATTTGCGGCTGTGGCACAAAAGGTTATGTCATGTCAATTTTGATAACTTGGTCAGTATCAATAACATGAGAAAAGTTAGAGGTTTGCCTAAGTTGAAGAAGCTTGATAATGTGATGTGCAAGCAATGTTAGTTGGGAAAAATGACAAAGTCAAGTTTTAAGGGTAAAACTTATACCTCTAAAGCAACACTATAGATTATTCATACTAACTTATGTGGTCTAATTGATATGCAAAGCTACAAAGGAGATACGTACATTTGGTACTTGTTGATGATTATTCTAGAATAATGACAGTTATATTTCTAAAATAGAAATTTGATGCTTTCCAAATGTTTAAGTGGGACTTAGCAAGAGTTGGAAGGAAATAGGTAAAATTTTGAAGTGTTTGAAATCTGATAGAGGAGGAGAATTCACATCAAATAAGTTTGAGATGTTCTATAATGACAAAGGAATTAAAAGAAAAACATCTACACCTAGAACCCCTCAACAAAATGGAATAGCTGAAATAATGAACATATTTATAATGGACTATGCTAGAACACTCATGATGGAGAAGAATGTTGCTTTGAAATACTAGAGAGAAGTTGTTAGTATAGCTATCTATAACTTGAGTTGTGTACAAGTCAAGAAGGTATTCATTCAACACCTTTTGTACTATGGTATGGATACTCACCTAATGTGAAATATTTTAAGGTATTTGGAAGTAAGTTTTACATTCTTAAATATTTTAGGAAAGGTAAACTTGATGCAAAAAGTGATGAAAGTATATTCCTAACATACTCCATAAGAAGTAAAGCTTATAATTGTCTAAACACTAACACTAACAAAGTTGTGGAAAGTGCAAATGTGAACTTTGATTCATATATAGAGGTATATGAGGCTAAACCTATGAAAGAACCAAAAGAATATAAATAATTTGTACATTTTTATGAAGGCATGCCTATTGAAGAAGATGTCACAAATTAAGCTACAAATCAATAACAAGTTTCAGTGACTACAGAGTCACATCCCATGAATGCTAGGTTGCATTAAGGAACTAAGCTATATTTAGATGTTGAGTTATAGAATGAAGCTGATGCACATTCTAATTCGAAGATTAGTTTACATGAAAGAGATGCTGAATTACCTGACAGAGATGTACACAGTAACTTTGAAGCTAAAAGACAAAATAAAGAAACAAGATTTGAACCAAGATTGTCTAAATATGTGAAGAGACATCATCCTACTGTACAAATCATTAAAGATAAAGATGCTAGACCAATGATAAGAAATAGATTGAGAAATGTGTTAGTGCCCGATATGGTTACACTTTTAAAACTTCAAGTGCAGAGTTTGAACCACTTTGAACTGAAGTTCAAAGTAGTTCAAAGCAGTTCAATGGTTCAGGTAGCCCGTCCTGTAGGTTCAATACAAGCAAAGTTCAGATTTTGGATTTGAAATGCAGATTTTTCAGTTCAAAAAGTTCAAAGCCCAGTACTAGTCCATGATTCAAGGTCATTACAGAAGTTTAGAGGGCACAATTTGGGGAGACACTCTAGTCAAAGGATAGAATACCATCATGGTAAACCTTCAAGGTTCCTTAATTCAGAAGTTTGAAGTGGTTCAGTAGTTTAGCATGCAGATTCAGAGATAGTTTTCAGGCCAAATATCTTCAAATTTGGTGATTCGATGGAGGAAGTTGATGCCTAATGTGTAAGCTATGGATTTGTTGTTTGTTAAAGATGCTCAAGCTATAGATCGAAGTGAAGACCCATCCTATCATTGTGAAGGCAGCCCGATGACCAATGGAAGGGAAAGAACTGCCTAGGGAAAACCATCACTGGATAATCCCATATGTTAGATGTGCAACCTGTCAGCTTTTCGCAGGCGATAACATTATAATAAGTTTGGAAGGCCATAGGTCTGTCTGCAGTCACATAGCAATAGTTCAAATGAAACTAAAGATAGGAATACCCATGATTGTGCATTCACATTAGACATCCTTTGGCATGGAAACATTGATAAAATCATAGCAGGGAAGCATGTTCAAAATGATGTCCAATGATCAGTAGGGAATTTCAATTCAGCAAGTCAGATTTTTTGACAGTCATATAGACCCTCAAACAGAGATCTGTAACTTTTTACTCAGGCATTAATTTCAAAGTTTCCTTAGTGAGAATGTGGAGAACTAGGATTTGGATAACATATCCAAAATTCAGCAAGATCCAACAGTGGAATAAATAGTTATACCCCCCATAATCAAGCTTATTTTTACTGTCAGAATCATTTACAATCTGCTCAACATCATGAATATCTTATTTAAAATTAGATCATTCAAATGATAGGTGGCATATGTAAAATCTCTCACATAATGAAGATATGTGACAGGTGTCTAAAATTAAAGTTTGGAAAGGAACAAATAAAATTATAATGTTTCATTAAACATTATAATTACCAGGATATATAAAAAAATTTGGGTTATAAACATGTCTCTCGTATAATCTTTTCAAGACAGAATGTGAAAGATTATGTATTATATTATAACTTCAATGACATATGTCATTAAGAGTTAATATTCAAATAAGAATTAGTGGGAGATATTGCAAAGGAAGAGGGAAATCAAAAGTTTTTCAAGAATCAGTTACAAAAACTGAATAGTCACAAACATCAGAAAAGATAAATATGTTCCAGTAAATGTGAAAAGGGGGTTCCACTTCTTTTCTGTAGGGGAGACTTTGGTGCTGCAATACAGGAGAGTTTTGGGTTGAGAGTTCTGCTTTTTCCTTACATGAGATTTTATGCTGCTGCAAAGGGGAGGGTAGAATGGTTAGAGTTTTAGATAGGCAGATATTGTAATGACAGTAATTGGTAGATATGATATGTGTGTTTTAGTTTTTGCATGACTTTGTGCATACAGAGGTTTGATGTCTATATATGTATCTTCTTGAATATGGCTTAGAAACCTTGTGTTCAGGCATGTTAAGTTAGTATTACTTTGTGAATCCTGATTTATCAGTTCTAGATATCTGGTTACTGTCTTTACTGCAGATAGGTGTTATTATTCATTTCTGTAGATCAGTTAAAATATCTCTTTGTTGTTAGAAATAATCTATACCTCACGATCCAAGAATTTGTGAAAGATCCTTTCATACTTTCGGGTCAAAGTGTAGGATATTTAAATTCATTGAATATTTCATACGGGGAGCTGTACCCAATAAAATTCAGAGGAAAGTTATCAATCCAATGATAACTTGTCCAACTATTAGTGCTAATTTGTCTTCTCATTTGGGCATTCAGGGTTATATTTGTATGTATTTTCTTGGAGGACAATCTGTTCACTAACAAATTTTTGGCGACTCTACTAGGGAGGAAACGAAGATCATTGCCTAACATTTGTTTCCTCAATTTTATGGTTATCTCTGCATGTAGGAGATTGGCGACTCTACATTACAAACTTGTTGAATCCTTGATTTTGGAGTTTCAACCTATACTATGGCAGCAGTTGTAGCTCAGCCATGGGGTGCTCAAATTGGACTATTTTCCTTGGCCCAATATTCAACCTTACCAAAAAGGTCATCAGAATTTCTTCGCAAGTTTCATGGAAATAGAACACAAGATTCGACTGATCATATCAAAGCGTTTATTGTTGCATGCGAGATTCTTGGTGTACAGGAAGAAGATGTGTTCATCAGATTGTTTGTTCAAAGCCTTGTGGGAAAAGCCACAGAATGGTTTCAGCATTTGCAAGATGGATGTATTACAACTTGGGATGATCTTAAGCAGAGATTTCTGGAAAGATTTTAGCCCACAGTCAATTCTCATCAATTATTGGTGAATCTTTCAAATTCAGATGAAAGAGGATGAATCTGTAAGGGAGTTCATTGATAGATTTAATCGAACTGTTGGTAAAATTCCTCTAGCCAACCAACCAAATGAAAGACATCAAGTATGCTTCTTTATTGCTGCTATGGATGTTGAAGTCAAGTTTTGGTTACAATGCCTTGGAATGCAAAATTTGGTAAATGTGCAAAAAGAAGCAATCAGGTTAGATGATGCTTTAATCCTTAGTGGTATGAAATCTATAAAGACTCCCCCAATGAAAGAATATCTTTGTGGACAGCAACATTACACTAATAAGAAAGTTACAAAAAAGAAGTGTGTTCTAGAAGGACCCAGACCTACTTCCACTCTTTCCCATTTTCAAAATCTAACAGTTTTTAATGATGGAGACTTTAAAAAACCTTTGTTGGCTGAAGATGGTGCTTTAAAGATGTCAGGATTCTGCTACACGCATATTGAAAATGATAAAGAGGAGCAAAGCAATGCTAAAGAGCTCACAGATTTAGGTAACAAGATTTTGCCACAATCTTTCTTCAACCCAGAGACTAGATCTCCCAAATCCATAGTAAGATGGGAGAATGAGAATACTCAAGCTGAAAATGAGAATCCTAGCACCAATGATCTAAAGAGTGAAGAAAAGGCTAAAAATCAGGAATGTAAAATTTTCTGGAGTAACCTCAATCCCCTTTTCATACCAATGGGGTTTGATAAGAATACTACTATCATAGAAAATCCTCTTTTCTAGCCTAAAGATTCACAATTAAATAATGAAAACTTGTTCAATTCTTCCGTATTAACAGATTCTAAAATTCTGATGGAAGAAGGAAAGATTGGGGTTAGTCTCCAGCCAGTTGAAAACTCTGTTACAACATCATCTAAAAGTCTCACCTATGAGGAAGAGAAAATCACAGACACGTTCCTATCATCAGTCAAGCTGGATGATTCTTCTAATGATGAACTAGATACTTGTTTAAATCAATCTGAGGATGAAGTATTCATTGATAATTTTCCTTTTCATCCATCTATACATGGCTTTGCTAATTTGGACTATGGAAGAAATGCTGGAACATGTGATGGAATTTTGGAAAAAGAAAGAGATGGATTTTGTGGCATATTGGATAACAATTTAGTTCTTGAAAGAGATCAAGAGAATAGATGCTCGAAGGCTAATCCTATGTTGGATGAGGCATCACTATGGTTGCAAGTTGATCACGATCACGTGCAAGAGCTGAATCTTCATGGCAGCATTTCCAGGTGTTGCATATCATCTTTTAGTGAGCTTCCTAAACTTTATGCTTTTCAGCCTGAATTGGAATCTACACTTGGAGATGTGAAGGATCAACTCTCAAGTGAAGGAGAGTATTATGATGAGCTATGGCTATTTGGAAAGGAATGTTAGATCAGCATGTGTATGTACATTGCTAGTTCAAAGTTTGGCATTGAAGGAGTCATCATCAAGCAATGGTTTGGAGCTGTTCCATTGAGGTACGCTTTGCTGATTAGAAAAGGCTCCTATTTCTCCTAGTCGGTAAATGGATTTGCATGATTCCTTTCCTTTCTTTTGGTTCTCATGGTAGGTTTTCTTTCTACCTTTGTATATATTTTGTAAATAAGTTTTGTTGTGCGTAGTGTAGTTGGAATAATGCGAAAGCTTCAGGCTTGCTAGTAGTTTTGGTTTGTTGTTGGTTTTGGTTTGTTGGTGTTGCCCTACTCCCCTCTGCCCTCTCTGCAAGAAGCTCCTATTCTTCTTCTCTTGCTGACTCTATTCGCCCATGGATAAGGCACTGTTCTTCTCCTAGAGATTGCTGGAGTTCTCTGATTTTGTATCAAAATCAGTATCGCAGTTATAGCCCCTGTTAGTGCTCGATATGGTTACACTTTTAAAACTTCAAGTGTAGAGTTTGAACCACTTTGAACTAAAGTTTGAAGTAGTTCAAAGCAGTTCAATGGTTCAAGGTTCCTTAATTCAGAAGTTTGAAGTGGTTCAGTATTTCAGCATGCAGATTCAAAGATAGTTTTTGGGCCAAATGTCTTCAAATTTGGTGATTCGGTGGAGGAAGTTGATGCCTAATGTGTAAGCTATGGATTTTTTGTTTGTTGAAGATGCTCAAGCTGTAGATCGAAGTGAAGACCCATCCTATCATTGTGAAGGTAGCCCGATGACCAATGGAAGGGAAAGAACTGCCTAGGGAAAACTATCAATGGAGAATCCCATATGTTAGACGTGCAACCTGTCAGCTTTTTGCAGGCGATAGCATTATAATAAGTTTGGAAGGCCACAGGTCTGTCTGCAATCACATGGCAACAGTTCAAATGAAACTAAAGATAGGAATACCCATGCTTGTGCATTCACATTAGACATCCTTTGGCATGGAAACATTGATAAAATCATAGCAGGGAAGCATGTTCAAAATGATGTCTAATGATCAGTAGGGAATTTCAATTCAGCAAGTCAAATTTTCTGACAGCCATATAGACCCTCAAACAGATATCTGTAACTTTTGACTTGGGCATTATTTTCAACATCTCCTTGGTGAGAATGTGGAGAACTAGGATTTGGATAACATATCCAAAATTCAGCAAGATCCAACGGTGGAATAATTAGTTATGCTCCCCATAATCAGGCTTATTTTTACTGTCAGAATCATTTCCAATCCGCTCAGCATCATGAATATCTTATTTAAAATTAGATCATTCAAATGACAGGTGGCATATGTAAACTCTCTCACATAATGCAGATATATGACAGGTGTCTAAAATTAAAGTTTGGAAAGGAACAAATAAAATTATAATGTTTCATTAAACATTATAATTATCAGGATATATAAAAAATTCTGGGTTATAAACATATCTCTCGTATAATCTTTTCAAGACAGAATGTGAAAGATTATGTATTATATTATAACTTTAATGACATATGTCATTAAGAGTTAATATTAAAATAAGAATTAGTGGGAGATATTGCAAAGGAAGAGGGAAATCAAAAGTTTTTCAAGAATCAATTGCGAAAACTGAACAGTCACAAACATCAAAAAAGATAAATATGTTCCAGTAAATGTGAAGAGGGGGTTCCACTTCTTTTCTGTAGGGGAGACTTTGGTGCTGCAATACAGGAGAGTTTTGGGCTGAGAGTTCTACTTTTTCCTTACAGGAGATTTTATGCTACTGCAAAGGGGAGGGTAGAATGGTTAGAGTTTTAGATAGGCAGATATTGTAATGACAGTAATTGGTAGATATGATATGGGTGTTTTAGTTTTTGCATGACTTTGTGCATATAGAGATTTGATGTCTATATATGTATTTTCTTGAATATGACTTAGAAACCTTGTGTTCAGGCATGTTAAGTTAGTATTACTTTGTGAATCCTGATTTATCAGTTCTAGATATCTGGTTACTGTCTTTACTGCAAATAGGTGTTATTATTCATTTCTGTAGATCAGTTAAAATATCTCTTTGTTGTTAGAAATAATCTATACCTCATGATCTAAGAATCTGTGAGAGATCCTTTTGTACTTTCAGGTAAAAGTGCAAGATATTTAAATTCATTGAATATTTCATACGGAGAACTGTACCCGATAAAATTCAGAAGAAAGTTATCAATCCAATGATAACTTGTCCAACTGTTAGTGTTGATTCGTCTTCTCATTTGGGCATTTAGGGTTATATTTGTATCCATTTTTTTGGAGGACAATCTGTTCACTAACAAAATGATACATTCTTGCTGAGCATGAAGGAACCCAAATTAGTAAGAGATGCATTAGAAGATGTGGACTGGAGTAAAGCCATGGAAGAAGAGATTGAACAAATTGAGGAAAACAAAACATGGACTCTATAAGTTCCTAGACTAGAAGACAAAAATGTGATTGGCACTAAGTGGGTATTCAAAAAAAATCTAGATGAAAATGGTGAAGTCACAAGGAACAAAGAAAGAATAGTTTGCAAGGGATATGCATAAGAGGAAGGAGTTGACTATGGAGAGACATTTTCTCTTGTTACTAGATTAAAAAGAGTAAGAACATTACTTTCTTATTTTGCATATGAAGGTTTCAAAGTTTATCAAATGTATGTTAAATCTACATTTTTAAATGGCATATTAGAGGAAGAAGTTTACATAGAACAACCAAAAGGCTTTGTTGATGTTAACAACAAGAACATGGTATGTAGATTACACAAAGCTCTATATGGTTTGAAACAAGCACCAAGAGAATGGCATGAGAGACTTCATAATTATCTCAAGTGAAGATTGGATTTGAAAGGACTGATGATAACAACAATCTATAGATGAGGATAAAGAAAGGAAAATGTATTTTCTTATCTAAATTTTTTGTTGATGATATCATATTTGGTGGTCAAGATGTTGTATATAAAGATTTTGAAAATAAAATAAAGCAAGAATTTGAAATGTCTATATTTGGAGAGATCAATTTTTTTTGGGGTTTGCAAGTATATTAAATAAAATATGGTATATACATCACTTAGTCAAAATACATCAAGGAAATATCAAAAACTTTTGGATTGGAGGATTCCAAACAAGTAAGTACACCTATGGTGATAGGACACAAGTTGTCAAAGAATGATGATTTAGCCGAGGTAAATCAAACATTGTATAGGTCTATGATTGAAAAATTGCAATATGTAGTACATAGCAGGTCCATAACATTGCATTATCTATAGGGATAGTTGCAAGCCTCTTTTCTAATCCTAGGGAGAATCACTTGATGGCTATAAAGAGAATAATGAAATATCTAAAAGGAACAAAAGTGTTTGGTCTATACTATAAGAAGAATGAGAAATTTGAATTAAGAGCCTACAGTAATGCTGATTGGGCTGGAAACATTGATGACAAAAAGAGCACAAAGGAGGAGCATTTTTCTTAAGCAAGATGCTAGTTACTTAGACTACAAAGAAACAAAATTGCACTTCACAATCTACTAATGAATTTAAATATGTTGTTGCTACTGTAAATTGTACAAACATTGTATGGATCAAAAAACTAATCAAAGGAATGAAGGAAGAGATCATAGAAACAGTGACACTTTATTGTGATAATATAAGTGCTATCAATATATCAAAGAATCGAGTGATGCACACAAAGACTAAGCACATTACAATCAAGTATCATTGCTTGAGATAATTAGTTCAAGATAAAGAGGTGAAGATGGAATATGTCAACACAAAAGAGAAAACTACTGATATCTTCACAAAAGCATTACCTAAGGATGCTCATGAGTATCTAAGAGGTAAACTAGGGGTGATACCCCTATCAAAGGCTATTTAAGTAACATGAGGATTGCCTTGCATCAAACAAGCTGACTTTCATATGTTACACATTGGTGTAGAGGATCTTAATTTAGGAGCTCCCTAAAGTAATCAAAGAGCCGAAACTTAAAATCAGTCACAAGCAAGGTGACAGAGGGAGAAATTAAAGAAACCAAAACATCTATATCTGTCATGGTAATATGACAAGTTTTTGGCATTTTTGTCAAAGAGGGAGATAATTATTGATCAAGCCAATATAATTGCTAAGAGATTAACTAATCAGAAGGAGAAAGGAAAGATAATTGGAGAGATTTACTGATCTTAGATGAAGAGAATTGTTGAAGGAGACAATAGTTGATAAGGACATCAAAGAGGGAGAAATCCTAACATCTACATAGTAAGAGGGAGATACAAGAGGAAACTCAGAGGGAGTTTTAAGAAAGAGTTTTGTAACCTATTCAGAAGATGAAAGTTGCTAATAGAGGGAGAGATTTTGATACAAGGAATTATTTTACTTTTTTGTTATTTTGTTGGTCTTACTATTTTAACCTAGTTAGTTTGGTTGAACAAGATGCTCATCATTTAGTTGATTAGTTTGGTTTGCCATCAATGCCAAAGAAGGAAATTCTTAAGAATAGATTGTAAAAGCTAATCAAAGAGGGAGATTGTAAAGGGAGATCATTGAGAACATACAAGTATGACTAATATGCTTCAATTATTGTTTTGTCACTGATGTCAAACCTACTATTTGATGGTATGAAATTTTTTTACAAGATTTAAGTACTATCACTTATTTGATTGATGAAGAGGATTTGATCAAAAGATGTAACAATAGCACCTAGAGGAAAGGTTTAGTCATGATTATGTAAAGCAATACACAAATTAGTTAAGACAGTGATGACATGATGTATCGATAATCTACTTAAGGTTACAAAGGTTGGTTACACTAAGAAAGTTTAGAAGAATAAGTTACAAAAATTTTGTCCACCAAGCTTGACTGAGTGGATAGTAGGTGCCAAGAAAAGTTAGTGGAAGTTGAGTAGAAAATCAGTTGGAGCCAAGTAAAAGTTTATTCTAGTGTGTACCGAGTAGAATAGTGGATCTCAAGTAAAGTTTGATTGATGCCAAGCACTAGTAAACTTTAGTTTATGTTGAGTAATTTTAAAAAAGATGCCAAGCAACATAGTGTGTGTCAAGCATCAAAAGTTAGATAATGTCAAGTTGTTGCATTATTTAAAATAGCACAAATTCGATAGATTTCAGCCTACAAGTTTGTTTTCTTTGATTGTGTGAGCCAGGTAGAAGATAAGATTGATGAGCTAGTGGCATAGAATTCAAGGTAAATGTTTTTTAGGTGAATTCAAAGAGGATTCAAAGAGAAGTTTCTAGAAGAGATATGGAATATGGGATAGATTCATTGTATCCTACCTAATCCATCCAAACCCTAAATTGGAAAATGGAGAATGAGCGGAAAAAGATCTTAATTTCTTATTTATAGGAATGGTTGGTTATGAAGCAAGGTTGTTATGTTCGAGAACCTAAGGAAGTCAAGGAGACAAGAGTTTTTCTCCATGAAGTGACCTAGAGAAGATTCTACAATGATATGTTAAGTAAGAAGGCTTAAGGATATGAACGCTTGAAGGGTGAACAAGTTATCAGAGCTGCAATGGGTGAAAGCCAAGCAAAATGGAGGACCGAAATAGTGATCTATAATCAACAAATGAAATTGTAAGTTGTATTAGATCAAAGCCGTACTGTTACTCTCTAACAATAGTATTAGTCTAGGGTAAATCCTTTGGATTAAAGTTGACCTAGAAATCATTTGTAAGTCCTTTAACTAGGTGACATTCCAAGTGAATGGTCTAAAGTCCTCTAACAAGGCTCACTCCTAACAGGATGATTGAAATCCTTTAATAGGGTCACATTTAATAGTGTGTATTGTAACCTTTAATAAGGTTGGCCTTTCATAGGGCATCACTTTAGAAGAGTGAAAATGAGTAGCATGTTACTAATGGTTTTTCTCAAATTGGGTTTCCATGCAAATCATTGTGTCAAGTGTGTTGATGAATATGTTATGTTTCATGTTTACATTTCTACCAATTTATTTGTCAGTAACCTACAAGTTTTAAGTGATTGCATAATCTTATGGATGGATGCATAATGAACATTTTTTATGGGTTTACTCAGCTATGAAAAGTTTTATTTATACATCGAGACCTTGGATAACTAATTCAGCCCCCTAGTTATTCTAAAGTATTCCAATAGGTAGTGTGAGATTTGAAAACAATGAATCTTGTTGCATAAAGGAAAAAGGTTGTATCTCACTAAACAATGAGCTTAGATATGACAATGCTTATTGGGTAGAAGGAATAAAGCATAATCTATAGAGTGTGGCATAGTTGAATAACATTGGATTCAAGGTAGAATTCATGAATGGGAAGGCCAAGCTACTGGATGAAAAGGGTAATCTAGTTAGGGTTGGAAAACAAACGAAAGGTAACCTATCCTACCTAGATCTTAGTGAAATTTTATATTTTATTGCTCAAGTAGAAGAAAGTTGATTATTGCATAAAAGATTGTGTCATGTGAACTTTGATAATCTAGTCAAGATAAGCAAAAATAGAAGAGTAAGAGGTATTCCTAGTCTAAGGAATTCTGATATGGGTCTATGCAAAAATTGTGAAATTTATAAGATGCGATAGACAAGTTTCAAAAGAAAAGACTATCATTCAAAAGAAGTCTTGGAGCTAGTTCATATAGACCTATGTGGACCTATTGGAATAGAGAGTTAAAATAGAGATAAGAATTTTATTCTATTTGTTGATTATTATTCTAGAATGATGACTGTAATGTATGTAAAAGAAAAATTTAGAGCTTTTCAAAAGTTTAATTGGTATCTGGAAAGAGTAGAGAAAGAAATTGGAAAGAAGATGAAGTGTTTGAGATTAGACAGAGGAGGTAAATTCATTTCCAATGAGTTCAATGAATTTTGCATTGAAAAAGGAACCAAGAGACAAGTATCAGCCCCTGGTCCACCTTGGTAGAATGGTATAGTTGAAAGAAGGAATAGATCCATCATGGATTGTGCAAGAGCCTTAATGATCGAAAAGAGTGTTACAATCAAATACTGGAAGTAATTAGTATTGTAGTGCATACCTTGAATAGAGTAAGTTGAAGAAAGACTCAAATCAAACTCTTTATGAACTATGGTATGGTTACAAACTTAATGTAAGTTACTTGAAAACATTTGGTAGCAAATGTTATATCTTAAAGGAATCTAGGAAAGATAAATTTGATGTCAAGGGAAATGAAGGCATATTCCTAGGGTACTCTGACAGAAGTAAAACATACAGGTGTTTGAATTTAACTACTCAAAAGATCATAGAAAGTGCACATGTGAGAATTGATGAATTTGTAGAAAAGAGTGAAGAAGAAATCAACAGAGAACCTAAGGATTACAAAAGGTTTATTTATTATGAATCTGATACATTGCCACATCTATTTGGCAGTGAGGAGGCCTCACCTCAAGAATCCCCAAAATATCCAAAAGCTACCAAGTTGCAACTAGTGCAGCTCGAGTTAGAGACTGAAGGACTCGAGTCATAGTTAGAAGCTACTGAGATGCTAGGAGAAACTAAGTTAGATGGACCCAAGTCATAGACAATGGGACCCAAGCTTGATATAGAAGATCATGAAGAGGTTAGTGGAACATATTCTAAATCCAAAGTACCTATGTTAGCTAGATATATCAAAAGGCACCATGCACTTGATTAGATCATCGGAGACAAGTTAGATAGAACAATGAAAAGAAACAAATTGAAAGGTACATGTTTTCTTGCTAAATTTGAACCTAGAAATGTTAAATATGCTTTGGATAATGAAAGTTGGATTGAAGCTATAAATGAAAAAATAGAATAGATAGAGAAGAATAAGACTTGGAATCGTGTTCCTAGACCCAAGGATAAAAATGTAATTGGCACAAAGTGGGTGTTCAAAAATAAGTTAAATAAAGATGGAAAAGTTTCAAGAAACAAAAAAAAGGTAGTTTGTAAAGGTTATTCTCAAGAAGAAGGTATTGATTATGGTGAAACTTTTGCTCTTGTTGCAAGATTAGAAGGTGTTAGAACTTTACTAGCATATGCAACACACGAAGGTTTTAAAGTTTATCAAATGGATATAAAATCTGCATTCTTGAATGGAATTCTTGATGAGAAAGTCTACATAGAACAAATTGAAGGTTTTATGGATCCTAGCAAGAGAGATATGGTCTAAAAATTACACAAAGCATTGTATGGTCTCAAGAAAGCTCCCATAGCTTGGTATGAAAGACTTCATAACCACTTGATAAAGATTGTTTTTAAAAGAACAAATGATAACAATAGTCTATATATCAAAGAAGGACCAAACAAGAAGATTGTGTTGGTAGAAATATTTGTAGATAACACTTCATTTACAAGAAATGATGACTTATGCAAGGCATTTTCAGAAGAGATGAGTAAAGAATTTGAGATATCCATGTTTGGAGAGATAAAATTCTTTGTTGGATCACAGATCCAATAGAAGATAGATGGTATCTACATTAATCAATCCAAATATATCAAGGAGATACTAAAGAAGTTTGGAGTGGAAGATTTAAAACCCGTTGGAACTCTTATGTCTACTGGACATAAGCTTTCCAAAAATGATGATTCTAAAGAGGTAGATCAAACCACATATAGATCAATGATTGGAAAATTGTAGTATGTAGTGCACACAAGGTCCAATATTGCATTAGCAGTTGGTATGGTGGCAAGATTCTTAGCAAATCCCAAACAAAATCACATGATGAAAATCAAGAGAATCATGAGATATCAAAAAGGTATTGAAGACTATGGATTATGGTCGAAAAAAGGAGGCAATTTGGATTTGAAAGTATTCATAGATGCTGATGTTGAAAATAATCAAGACTAGCTAGGTTACTAAGAGGGGAGGGGTGAATCAGTAACCTTAAATTTTTTTAAATCAATTCATCACTTAACTATATAAATCATTCCCCATTCATTCATCTAATCTATTGCATGCATGAGAAAAGATAAACATTCATAACACATGAACATAGTATTTTGGTGACCCAGAAACCTTCCAAATAGAAAGTAAAACTAGGGTGGGGATGATACCCACAAAACTTCACTACTACAGTATAAAGTTGGCCTGTTAGGGCTTACATTGACCACTTTTGATGATCTACCCTATTAAGAGAAATTTGGACTGCTAGATCCACATTGTTAGAGGTTTTACAAACATACAATGAAGTATGCACTCTATTAGGAGATTTATACAGAGACTGTTAAGTCTACCCTATTACAGGATTTAAAAAACTAATTCACCTATTAGGATGAAATAGTAGATATAACTCACAACTTGATTCTTGAATAGATCTTGAAGTATAGATCACCTCTTGTGATTGATATGTCTTTGCTACTCCTTGTAGACCTTGCTGAATACTCTACTCTACTGCTGATTCACATTCACTCTTCTCAAAACATTACATGTCCATTTATTTACATACTCATGATGATATTGAAAATGATACAATATATTACATATATACCATTCCAATAATTACAATTGCAAGGTTGGCTAAAACACAAGTAAACAAAACATTACCGAGTAAGCCAAACAGTAGAAAACTCAGGTTCTTCAAGCTTCTGATACTTGGAATCCACTATATTACATGAAAATATCATGCAATCAAAAGAAGTAGAAGCTTAGTCCATACTAATCACACAATGTAGCTTGGAACTCAGTAACCGTTGGAGACTCGGTAGATACTGAATCCTTTGTTTACCTTGTTACTCGGTAAACACTACACATCGATCACTTAGTAGAAACTAGCTTCATATCACACAAATTGATGACTTGGTAGACACTATGAAGCTTGGTGACCATTACTTGTTCAGTGAACACTATAAGCTTAGTAAGCGCCGTTGAACTTCACATTCACTCAATAGCTTCAGGAATGCTCGGTGTGAACTGCTTAAATGCTGAACTTACAAGGTAACCGCTAAATGCTTGGTATAAACTATGAACTGAGTGATGAGCACAGTAACCTTTTAGAATCAAATAAGTGTTGTCATTAATAAAAAATATATCATAATGCCAACAATCTCCCCCTTTCACATTAGTGACAAAAACACTTATGAGCCAAAACTTATGTACATAGACATACTGCTTTTTGATTTTTCAAAATTGATCTTTGTAAAGCTGCTATATATACATATCTTATATATATCCCCCATACATATGGCATAATATATACATAGCTTTTATCTGTACATATATCAATTTATTTTCTCCCTTGATTTCTCCACAAGTCTCTTACTATCCCTTACTCCCATGTGATCTTACTATCTTCATCCTCCCACTTTTTGACAATAATGCCAAAGGGTATATACAATATATTCAAATAGAGACATAAAAATGTGAGATAAATTCAGAGTGTACCTTGAGAATAAGAGCCAATGTCTTATCCCAATTATCTTGCAAAATTTTGTAGGTAGAGAGTGCCACTTGAACTTCTATAAAAAGTTCAATCATATGATCTGCTATTGAAAATTTGTTATCTTGGACCAATGTTTTTGAATATGCAATATGTTTCTGCATTGGGTCCATAACTGGAAGGACCATATTTTGGATATCAGTTAGTGTAGACCTGATCCTGGCTTCCTCTCTAAGTAACTCTGCTTGCATTTTTGACAAAAATTTCACCTTCATGTGATGTGATGAGCTTGAACTAGGGTTAAGCTGTAGCCTTTGAGCACTAGCCTTCATATCCACATCAATCTTATTTAATTTCTCCTTTATATCCTCGGTATACTCGGTAACATCACAAAGCTTGCCAAAAAGTGATGTTACATTTGTGAAGGATTGTTCAAGGTTGCTCAAAATTGTAGATAATTCTACCTAATTTATTGCAATGTGCTGAGCAATGTGCTCAAGCACCTTATTGCCAAATTTCTTTTTTGCCTTCTTAATGACTTTCTCTTGGCCAGAAGTGTCCTCATTGAACTTATTCAGAGCCTCTTCTAATTGTAACAAAATGTGTCGAGATGAGTCAACATCAACACCTTTGGCCTCAATAATTATATTTTTAGCATTCTCAATTATTGTAAACTCTCTATCTCTCTCATCTCTAAGTTGTTTCTGCCTTGCTTTTTTCTCTAAAAGCTGATTGACCAATCTAATTTCATTAGTTGTGCCAATTTCCAGATCTATTTTAGGAATAAAAATTTCTTTGTCCTAGCATAAAATCTCATAGATCGACTGGACCTAAAAAGTTTGTAAAATCACAAAGGGATGGGCACGGTGAGAGAGAGGGATGGAGCGGGCGGGAACTGCAATTTGAATCACGTTGTTTCGAATCTGGAGAAAGGCGGGAGACAGGAGAGCACGTCTGCAGGAGGGCATGCAGCAAGGCATGCAGCAAGCGCAGGGTAGGAAACGGAGGGGAAAGATGAGGATGCCTCAAAGGATGGGGACCCACGGGTTATGATGCCCCATCCAGGTGAGAAGATTCCCCCTCCCCCCCATGTGGGCAGTGGGCCATCTGGGGCATGGGGACGCTGGTTGAATCTATTCGGGATAAAACCATCAAGTAAATCATCTTTCCCAAAAGTCATTGACAAATCTGATAAAGAGAAAGGTATTTTTGCTCTGGAAATCCCTAGGGAAATTATTGACCACAATATCCTAAGCATGGCGAACACTCTGGTAGGAAAATTTGTAGGGCCAAGACCTAATATTGATGTAGTGAGGACATTTACCAAGAGAAAATGGGACCTTAAAGGGCATGTAGAAGTGACTGCTATGGCCAAAGGCTTCATGTCTTTCGAGTTCTCTTGCTCAGAAGATTTTTCTCATATACTATGTGCTAGGAACTGGTCTTTGGGCAGATCCAACCTAATATTGCAAAAATGGACATCCAACTTGGATTTGAACAATGATTTCCAATCTCAGGTTCCAGTTTGGTTAAGACTTCCGGAACTTCCTTTGGAATATTGGCATGAGGATGTCTCTGATGGCATAGCCAGGACCTTTGGAGAGCTCCTCTCCATTGACCCTGTCACAGCAGCTAAGAAAAGATTGAACTATGCAAGAATCTGTGTAGGAGTCATCGAAGGCCAGGACATGCCTCAAGTTTTAGAACTACAATCTCGTCTGGGAAACAGATCTCAAAAGATTGACTATGAAAGTGTGCCTTTTGCTTGTTTCCATTGTAAGAAGGCTAGCCACAAGGCTGGATCATGCCCACTTTTCAAAGGGAAGAGTATGGTGGGAAAGGCTCGTCCACAAGGGGGGATAAAAGATTCTCTAGATCCCAAAAAAGAATGGAGGAAAAAAGCATCGCAAGTCAAGGCAAATGGAGAGGCAGAAGGAAAAATAAATACTGCTCCTAATGCGCCCCAAGAGGAATCAGGGCCTCCTCGGGCAACTAGAAATGTAGGAGGGGGAGAAGAGAAAGGAGTGAAAGATGATTCAACACCTCTCCCCAATGCGAAGGAATCTGAGAAGAAACCTGAGGAGATAGGTGAAAATATGACTCTTCCCCCTCTGGATTCTTAGGAGGATGACTTGAAACTATCCTTTGTCCCGAACTCCATGGAAGAACTAAAGGAGGGGGAACCCATGTCCCAGGACCCTAACTCGGTGTGTTGTCCCCCCCCTTCAATAGTAAACAAAATCATAGAGAGGCTGTTTGCATCGACAATGGAAGATTTGGCGAGAATTGATGCTTGGCTGGACAAAGGACTAGAGGGAGAAGAGAATCCCTGGACAGAAGTAAGGAGTAGAAAGAAGAAGAATAGCAGGGACCCTTCTCCGGTATCTCCTCCTTCTACTAGAAGCATGGCCAAGGCTGATCTCGGCCACAAATCTAACCTAGTGGGAAGGAAAAACAAGAATGAAATCAGGAAAGAGGAAGCCAGAAGAAACATTAAGGATGGTACGCAGCGCACCATCCAGGAAGCATGTTCAGTAGTTAAATCATGAAGATCTTATCTTGGAATATTCGTGGACTCAATGGAATCCACAAGCAATAATTTATTAGAAATATGATAAGGGACCAAAGGCCTAATGTGTTTCTAATCCAGGAAACTAAAATGAAGAAGGAAAGGATGGAAAATATTAAATTCAACAATAGCATGAAGGGCATAGCCTCTAACTCTGAAGGAGCGTCTGGAGGACTGCTTTTACTTTTCAATGATAAGTATTTCAATATAGTAGCTGAGTATGATGAAGATAACATTCTTTTCTGCAGAGTTCAACATTTGCACACCAATGATTCCTAGTTTTTAGTGAATATTTACGCCCCCAATAATAAGAGAGATAGAAAAAACTTCTGGACCAAATTTGGTAATATGGTGCAAGATTGTGACATTAAGAAAGGTATAATCATGGGAGACTTTAACACACCGCTAGAAGATAAAGAGAAAAAGGGAGGTATGCCCCCGGATTGGGAAAGTAAATAGGATCTTTCTAACTTCATAAATAATCTGGCCCTTATGGATGTAGAGCTTAAGGGTGGATCCTTTACCTGGTCAAACAAGAGAAAAGGCCATGATTGCATTCAGGTTAGGATGGATAGAGCTCTTATATCTTTGGACTGGCTTCAATCCTTCAGCTGCAGACTATCTCTGTTTCCCAGAATTGGTTCAGACCACTCTTCCATTTCTCTTTTAGTTTCCCCTCTGGTACACAGGAGATACCATCCTTTCAGGTTTGAGAAAATGTGGACCTCTCACCCTGACCTCCTGGATAATATCAAGAAATGGTGGGGGATAGAGGTGGAGGGCTCAGCCATGTTCAGAGTCACCAGAAAACTTAGCAATGTGAAGAGGATGATTAAAATTTGGAACAAGTTTGATTTTGGTCATATCTTCCATGAAAAGAAAGAGTTATTTGATAATCTAACTATTATCCAAGATTGCATTCAGAAGGAAGGTTACACTGAGACCAACAGGGTTTCGGAGCTCAAGACCCTATCTGAAATTCATAACATTATTAATAAGGAAGAAAAATTTTGGAGGCAAAGATCGAGGATCACCTGGCTAAAGGAAGGAGATCGGAACACTAAGTTTTTTCACCTAACCACCCTCAAGCACCGTGCTAGTAACAGGATCTATGGTATCAGAAAGGGGCAGGAGCTGTTAACTGAAGAATCTGCCATCTCGGAAGAAGCTGTTTCCTTTTTCTCTAGCCTTCTCTCTGAGGACCCAATGCTTTCCAATTTGGACTAGGAGGATTTGTTACACTGTATCCCTTAGCTCATTCACCCTATCCATAATAAACAGCTCTGTGCTATTCCTAATGCTTCGAAAGTTAGAGAGGCTCTCTTTTCTCTGCCTGCTGACAAGGCTCCAGGCCTAAACGGTTTTCCCACTTTTTTCTTCCAAAGGTTCTGGCCGGTGATCATGGGAGAGGTTGTTCAGGCTGTCCAGGAATTCTTTGGAGCCAAATCTATTCTCAAGGAGCTAAACTCAACTTTTGTGGTTCTCATTCCTAAATCCCCTGGGGCGGACTCGTTGGACAACTTTAGACCTATTAGTCTGTGCAACTCACTCTACAAGATCATCTCTAAAGTTCTCACTTTAAGAATGCTCAAGATCTTGCCCATGATAATCTCACACCATCAATCGGGTTTTGTTCCAGGGAGACAAATTTTGGATTCTGTCCAGATGGTGCACGAAGTCATCCACTCTCTTGAGGCATCCAAATGGGAAGGTATGTTTCTCAAACTGGATCTTTCTAAAGCTTATGATAGGGTGGACTGGTCTCTCCTTGGGAAGGTCCTCTCGACTTTTGGCTTTGACAGTAAAGTTTGCAAAATTATCTCTCAATTGGTGTCCACCTCCTCCTTGGCTATTCTGGTTAATGGAGTCCCTTCTAATTTTTTCAAACCTTCTAGAGGCCTCAGACAAGGAGACCCTCTTTCACCCATTTTGTTCATCATTTTAGCTGAATGCTTAGGAAGGATTATAGACTATAGAAAGTGTGAGGCTTGTATCAAAGGGATCCTTCCCTCCTCTAATTTCGTTCCCTTCACTCATCAACAATTTGTTGACGATACTATCTTGGGGGGGGAAGCTTCTGTCAAAGAGGCCAGAGCCCTGAAGAAGATTCTTGATACTTACTCCAGTGGGACGGGTCAGCTGATTAATTGGAACAAAAGCTCACTCTTTTTCATCAACACCTCTGAGTTTAGACAAAGAAAAATCGCCAGGATTCTGGGTTGTGGGGTAGGCTCTTTCCCCTCTACCTATCTTGGTCTCCCTTTGGGATCCTCACCCCCGGAGTCTTTTTGGAATGGTATTTTGTTCAGATTCAATAGGAAGATGGCTGGTTGGAAAGGGGTCTCTCTTAGTCAAGCGGGGAAATGCCTCTTAGTCAAATCTTCTCTTCAAAATCTGCCAATCTACGCCCTGAGCCTCTTTGGAATTCTGGGCAAAATAGCTGAAAGAATGGAGAAAATCCAGAGAGACTTCCTTTGGAATGGTAATGAAGGGAAGAAAAGATACCCTCTTGTTTCTTGGGAGAAGGTTTGCCTCCCTAAGAGGTACAGAGGTCTAGGCATTAGAAAGATCACCCACCTCAATAAGGCTCTCCTAGCTAAACAAATATGGCGGATCTTCAGTAGCACCGGTGAATGGAGGGACACCCTGGTAAACAAGTACCTTAGATGACCCACTCTTCTTTTCACCCTTTTTAATGAAGATATCCCAAAAGGATCGAACATTTGGAATGGGATCATGAAAGCCAGGGACCTGGCTAAGGCCAGGATATCATGGAAATTGGGAAATGGGAAGGACATCCAGTTCTGGTCGGATAGATGGCTTTCCCAAGATCCACTTACCAATAACCCTATTTTTGAGAGATGGATGCAAGCTTGTACTGATCAAATTGGGTCCAAAGTTTGTGATTATTGGAATGGCCAAGAATGGAGTGACCTATCCCTCATCTCTGAGGACTTGACTCCTATAATGCTTATGCTCAATTCCATGATTCCTATCAATTTGGGGGATGAGCTGGTCTGGAGGGTAATCCCAATGGAAAATACTCTGTTGCCTCAGGCTATAATTCCCTTTGGAGCTTAAAAGAGAAGGCCCCTTGGGCGGAGGCTTGGATTTCGGGTCTCACTCCAAAGATCAACATTTTTTACTAGTTGGCTGTTCAAAACAAAATCCTTACTCATGACAATCTCATGAAGCGAGGACATGTTATGCCCAGTAGATGTCCCTTGTGTAAGAATCAGGCTGAGATCGAAATCACATTTTCATCTTATGTGACTATGCCAGGGAGGTGTGGAATGTCATCACACATGATAATGAAACCCTCTGGTGCAAACCGAATAATCTCATGGATTTTTTCCATCAGTGGAAAGGTCTTTGTAAGATTGCTGGTTGGCAGGATCACTCGGACTGGATTTTACCCCATTTTTGCTGGGGAATTTGGAAGGAAAGGAATAATAGAATATTTAGAGACAGAGAGGAGCCGGCTATAATCCTTGGTAGGAAGGTCTCGAAGAATATAAAGGAAAATCTCCAAGTGCTGAAGGAGGAAGAAGAAGAAGAAGGGGACAGAAAGATAGCTAAAGAAAAAGACAGGAACCTCAAAAGGCAGGATGCTAGCTGGCTTCTCCCCCCAGATGGTTGGTCAAAAGCCAACTTTGATGGGGCTTCTAAGGGTAACCTAGGCCCTTTAGGTTGCGGTGGAATCATAAGAAATAGCTATGGGGAGGGAATAGCTGCCTTTGCTTCCCCGCTGGGAATCCAGACTATTCATCTGGCTGAAGCAAGAGCTGCGAGTAAGGTGGTCAAGTTGGCTTTTGAAGCCGGGATTACTAAACTTTGGCTTGAGGGGGACTCCAAAAATATTATTAATACCATTAATGGTATTTCCCCTCCCTCGTGGACGATTGTGAACATAATTGCTGAGACTTGTGCCACTCTCACAAAGTTTGATAAGGTCCACGTCACTCATGTTTACAGAGAGGCAAACCCAGTCGCTGATTGGTTTGCTAATAAAGGGGTTAACGCCACCAATAATCTGACCTGGCATGCCGGAAAAGATTTTCCGGCGGAGGCAAAGTTTCTTATCGACCAAGATAAAATCTTGGGAAGGACGGCTCAAATCCAATGCAATTATGGATAATAAAGATTGCTTAATAAATGGTAAGTGCCATTATTGGCATCGTGATTTTCACCAGCAAAAGGGGTTTCCTCTGACATTTTGACACATTCGAAATGACGATACCATTATTTTCAGAAAGGGGTATATTCACGGGTATCATAAAAGAAACATCACCATTTTTTCAAATGCAAATAACTTGCACAGTTCAGAGTTCATGAGAATTGTGGAAGTTGATCAGGTAAACATGACGGGTGAGAGGAGCAGAAAGGAGCCGATGGGGGAAGTTCAGAAGTGGAAGAACAAGGCCAAAGTTTGGAGAGAGCTGGAAAAGGGTGGGGTTACTAATTTCTTCGAGAAACTTCATGGCTCGAATCTTGAGATCACTAACAGCATGGTGAATTCGTGGAATAATGGTAAGGTTAAGGTGAACGGGGTCTACTTTCAAATTACTGAGGATGTGGTTGCTGAAGTCACGGGGATTCCGATGGAGGGGCATAAATTCTTCAGAGACAAGAAGATGTCTTCTAATGCAATCAAGGATTTTGTGAAAAACACTGAAGAGCTGAACAAGCTGGGCAAGAAAGAGACGTTTTTTGTAACAGATACTATAAAGAAGCTCTGGAGGTATGTTCTCTACGCTGTCATTGAATATATAACCCTAGACCCCAGGTTTGATAGGGTTAGGACTCACCATTTTGTGATTCTGAATCATTTTCGCCATGGTAGTAAGATCTCCTTCCCGTATTATCTTTTTAACTTGATGAACAAGGCCATTTCTAGTTTTAAAAAGAAAGCTACCGTCAACCCAAAACTGCATGAGGGTCTTCTGCTTCTGATTCATGAGCATTTCCACGCTCAAACCATTAGCAAAAACCCTATCCAGGGGGCGGATGTTGACAAGAGAAGCTCTAGTTTTTCCTCAGATTCTGACGATGTCGAGAGCATCAGCTCTGATGAGGTTTTTGAGCATTCAGGTAAGAAGACTAAAAGCCATAAGAAGGATTACCCCTCTATCAAATTACCCAGTAGAAAGAGCCCTAGAGGTCATACCCCAGCTAAAACTGGCTCTGCTGAGGTGGAGGAGGAAATGGATACTGATGATTCTGACAAGGTTTCGAAGGAGGAGCTGGATGAGGAGAAACTGAGAAAAAGACAGAAGAGGGAGGGAGAGAGCATGGAGCGCTCCAATAGTCAGGGAAAGGATTCTCTGCCCATTCCCCTCTCCCCTATACATCCTCAGCCTCCTTTAGAGGAAAATGACAACTCTGGATAGATTGAGGGGGAAGTGCAAGTTAATAATAGAAGGAAGGCTTGGAAGAACTTCAATGTGAGAACGGCCACTATGGGAATCTACAGAGAGGCGATGAACCCCCAACTCCTGGTGGACGACCTCGAGAAGCCTAGACTCAATGAGCTAATTGACCCGGCTATGGTGGCTATTTCTGATAATACAAGAGAAACGGGCATGAATCTGTTGAACAATGCCCGCAATAGCATGATCGACAACTTCAGATCAATTAAATGGCTTTTCCATGAGCTTGAGGATGTCAGAGATAGGGTTTCCCAAATGGAAAAAATCAAGAGCAAGACAGGTGCAGAAAGCCAAGGCGACCAGAACAGCTGGGAGACTCTGATGGAGAGGAGAGTAAAAAATATTGAGAACTACAATCAAAACCTGGCAAGTCAAATGATCTCCCTCCTCGTTTCGATCAACGACAACATCCTCTCTCTCTTGGAAAATCTCAAAGAAAGGAACCAGATGGAGGAAGATGATAAACAGAACAGAGACAAAGATAGGCTGGATGTGGATAAAGCCAAGGATAGCACTATGGAGCAGGATTTGACAAACGCCCAGGATCATAAGGCAGAAGAGCAACAAGAGTGCGCCGAAGCTGCCCAGACCATGCTCGAGATGGAGAAGTAGTCTGCTAGGTTGGGTCTCTGTCCTTTGGTTTTTGTTTCTCCTGGCTTTGGGTTTTTGTCTGGTCTCGATTTTTCTGGTTGGTTCTCTGGCCTTTTTAGTGGGCAGTTGTTTCAGGCTGGGCCTTTGGGCTTATTTTCAGCCGTAAGGCTTATGTTTTGGCTGGGCATTTTTTTGCTTATTTTCAGCCTTTCTTGTTGTTAAACTTATGGGTTTCAGGACCCCTTAAAACCTGTTTACCTTATCAAAAACAATTTCTTTGTCCAAGTCTATGTCTTCATCAATTGCTTTCCTAGTAAGCAAAATTTTTAGAGGAGTCTTTGTTTTTACTTCTAAGCTTACCTCCTTGGACTTAGAAATTTAAACAATAGTAGAAGTAGTTGGACTAGCAGCAAAAACTTGGATTGGTCCAACTAAAGGAAAACTAAAAGAAGTACCAACTGTATCCAAAATTGATGTGCTTCCCAAAAATGAAGTACCAATAGGTAATGTACAAATTGAAATATTTACAGTTGAAGAGCTAACTAGAACAAAAACTAGTGTAGTTAAAGCTGTAGTAAAAAAAATTATAGAACATGTTGGCAAACTTACTGTACATGGTGCAAAAGAAGTTGACACAATTTGAGAACTGGCAGTTGTGGATACTACTGAAGTAGATTTCTCGGGTGCTAATGAAGAGGGTTGTAGCTCAGTAGATGAAGTGGTGGACACTTCCATTGTAGATACCTAGAGTTGTGAGGTAGCAAGTGCAGATGATATTTTTGAGGTGGTTGCAATCATTCCTGCTAAAGCTAACTCCAACCTTGATGATGTTTCTGGCTTAGGTGGAGAGTGAGGAAGGGAAGTAATGACATCTGTTGCAATTTTCATTGGATCATCTTCTTCATCTTCCTCCTTTTCTTCCTCTTCAGCTTCTTCCTCTTTCTCTTCATCATCCTTTATTAATTCTTGACATTCCTCAACATCAATGGTAACACATGGCGTGTTATCCTCTTCATCATCATCACTATCAACATCATCATCCTTGATCTCCACTAGGTCATCACTAGGCTTATGTAGATGATAGATATTCTTCCACATGTTTGTTGCATCTCTAACAACATGCTCAATATCTTTGATTAAAATCAAACATGTGTGGGATCTAATCATCATTTTACCTTCATTATTTTTCATGGCTACCTTCACTTCTACATCTGTAAGATTAGGCAATAATTTCCTCAAAGATTGTTCATAAATATCTTTAGCTATCTGTGCAGTTGATTCCCACCTTGGCTGCAATCTCACTAACAATTCTTTTGAGATTTGGGGAGCAATCTGGTCCAGGGAATACTTCTATTTTCCCATTTTGGTGAGTACCAGCTCCTTAACCTACATCTTCTCAGCATTAGTTCTTGTCTCAAACTTTAGAGACTTGAAGTTTGTGATGCCAGCTCCTTCCATTTGTTTCAACCTTTCCTGGAATGTAAGTGGGGGCTTGCTAAGCACAACTTCACTTTTGCCTTTGCCTTTTGATCTCTTGGTGAAAATAGCTATGGAGGCCTTTGGAGGTTTTGTAATGATTACCCTCCCTTTCTTCTTGGCTAGCTTTGCCTCCTTTTCTAATTCTTTCTCTTATCCTTCTTCTTCTTCTTCTTCTTCTTCATCCTCTCCTTTTCCCTCTATAAGCATAAGAGGGCCAGTGGCAGTTTCCATCTTTGCTATTTTCCTCTTGCCTTTGCTAATTGCTTGAGGTAGCTTAATTTCTAGTTTAAGTCTAACTTTTGCCTCATCATATGTACCAAAAACTAGTTGCTTAGGGTCTACAGGCTCATTTACCAATGCTTCAATAATGTCTTTGGTTTCATCAATATTGACCTCATAAGGGAGAGGTTTCACCCATGCAACTCAGGGCTTGACTGCCCGAATGTATGCTCTCTCATAATCAACCATGAAACACACATCATCTTTATAATCCTCAACAAGTTTAGGAGGAATCTTGTACCTGTTGTTCATCCTTTCTTTAAAATCTTCAAAATAATTATCCATAATACTGTCAAAATTTACACCCATTTTTGCAATAAACTCATTTATCTGATATAAAATGGGAACATCCTTTCTCCACACAATAGAACCTTTAGATTGGAAAAAAATTTACACATAAAATAAAAGACACATCAACAAAGAACCAAATTTACAAGGGTTGTTCTTTGATGTTCAGATCCTATCTATATTTTTGGTTAATTGCTTTAGTAGTAACTCTGATAAGTCAAATTCCATATTTTTCTTTACAACCTTAAATGATAAGTCCACTACCTCACATGACACATTGTTTAAATGACTAGAGCTATAAATCTTGTGGGAAATTACATAAATACCAAACCTTAATTCCACATCCAAAACAATGCTAATTTCAAACCTCTACCATCCCTCTCAGCTAGGGTTTTCTTCTGGAGTTCATCTTGACCTAGGGTTTTGGTAGATTTTGCTTTACTTAGCATGGGAAGACCAGTAATCTTATGAATCATCTTCTTGGTTATTAACACAGGCTTCTCCAACCATAATTGACCATTGTTTACATAGTTAAGAATATACCTAACTCATTTAATCTAGAAACTCCTTGGTAGGTGTGTGATATGGGTCAACCCTTTTGTTTCAAGATGCTTATGCTCAAGTTTAATTGAAACATCAACACACATTTCCCCTAAAAAACTATCCATTTCTAGGGTTCCTATCTCCTGAATAGAACACTTAAAATGAGTGTGGATGTCATTAATTAACAGTACCTTTGGTGGAATTTGAGATTGCACACCATTAGGGTCAAGTGCCTCCGAAATTGCTAGAACTAGCTTGAAATTTGGCACTTTCCACTCCACACCCTTAACCAACATTTCTGAACCTCTTTTTGGATTGCTACCATTGGTCCTTCTAGATGCCATTGCTACTCAGTAAGTGATAAAATTTTTTGAACAAATTCTTTGTTGCAAATTCGCTCAAAATTGCTTGAGTGCACCTAGAAATCTCTTAGCTTTGTGAATTTTGAAGATGCAGTGAAAATGGAGTCAAATTCTACCCTTTTTTATGAAAATTCACCGTTAATGCTAGGTACCATAATGATGTAGTGTGTGATAGACTGTCATCCATTCACTAGCTCGATAGAAACTTGTGATTCAGTGATCAAGAAAATCTTTCATTACTCTCGACCTAGCTTAGTTGAGTGTGTGACTAACCTTGCTCGATATGAACTAATCTCATGTGATCCCTTTATATTTGAAATACTGATTTGGATCTTCTACTTTCTTCCATTTGGAACTACTCAAGATATGGCTTGAGGATACAATTCTAGTTCCTCCTTCAACGAGTTTAATTGGAAATGGTGGAGTCACCCACTTTTTGAGTGACATTGCCATCATTTGAATTGTTTTGCTTGGTAGATTTAGGAATCCACTACTGCCTCATCTACTTCCTAATGTTATTAGCTTTAGCTTTCTTTTCATCTTCAACTCTTCCTATGTTCATGCAGTTTTTAGCTATATGACCAATTTTAGTGCATGTATAACATCTTATTGTTGAATCTCTCTTTCTCAAGTGATGTCTTATGCAATCTATGCCAATGTGTCCATATTCTCCACAATAGTGACATCTGCACCAAGTATTGTAATCCCAACCAAATATTGCTTTGACAATTTGTCTAGCTAGATTGAATAGTTTGGATCTACATTCAGATGCCTTTTGACCTTGTCTCTTGCATTTGTGACATTTTCCTTCAAATTTTAATTTCTCCTTGCACTCATTAGCTTTATGACCATGCTTACTGCAATTGTAGCATTTTCCATTGAATTTTTCCTTTCCATTGCTCCAAATTTTTTTGATGTATGGCCTAACTTACCACAGTGATTGCAAGTAGGTCTTTGATTTCTTTGGGCATTTGGTTTGGAAGATTCACCTTTCTTCTTTGTAACCAAGTCTTGCTTTACCTTTTTGCCTAAGAAGATTCTGCTCACTTTGTTGATTCAATTGATCCATATCTGCTTGAGATTTCATCATCCTTTCATTGAGTTTCTTTTCAAAAATTAGATAATCTTTCAATCTTTCATTGATCTATCTTTCAATGATTAAATCATTCCTTAAGCTTTCATTTTTAGATCTCAGATTCACGATTTCTTCATTTGCATTTGAGAGCTGATTGATAAGACTTTCTTGTTGAAGAGATTGATTTTGATTTAGATTGTTCCTTGCCTCCAAGTCTTCACTTGTTTATTCCTTTGTTCCAAGATTTCACACATTCTTATTGATTGAACTTCTTTTTCTCTTTTCAATTTCCTTACCTCTTCTTGCAAAGAGCCATTCTTTCCTAGGAGTTCCTTGATTGCCTCATTTTCTTCATCTAAACTACTTGAAGGGAAAAATTTTTCAATCTTTTTTTCAACATACTGATGGTCATTCATTTGCCTTGCAAGTTCCTTCCTTCTTTTCAGGGATTGGGAAAGATTCTCTTTTTTTTCCTTGAGTTGAGCCATGGCCATTTCCAGATCTAGCTTTTCATTCTCAATAGCTTTGTCAAGTCTAAATATCTCCATTGCCCTTGATCTTTGCTCAAGCTATCAAACTTTATCCTGACAACCACAAAGCTTTGATACCAATTGTTGAAAATAATCAAGACTAGCTAGGTTACTAAGAGGGGAGGGGTGAATTAGTAACCTCAAAAACTTTTAAATGAATTCATCACTTAACTATATAAATCATTCACCATTCATTCATCTAATCTACTACATGCATGATAAAAGATAAACATTCATAACACATGAACACAGTATTTTGGTGACCCAAAAACCTTCCAAATAGAAAGTAAAACTAGGGTGGGGATGATACTCACAAAACTTCACTACTGCAGTATAAAGTTGGCCTGTTAGGGATTACATTGACCACTTTTAATGATCTTCTCTGTTAAGAGCAATTTGGACTACTTGATCCACCTTGTTAGAGGTTTTACAAGCGTACAATGAAGTATGCACTCTATTAGGAGATTTATACAGAGACTGTTAAGTCTACCCTATTAAAGGATTTAGAAAATTGATTCACTTGTTAGGATGAAATAGTAGATATAACTCACAAATTTATTGTTGATTAGATCTTGAAGTATAGATCACCTCTTATGATTGATATGTCTTTTCTACTCCTTGATCTTGTTGAATACTCTACTCTGCTACTGATTCACATTCACTCTTCTTAAAATATTACATGTCCATTTCTTTACATACTCATGATGATATTTCAAATGATACAATACATTACATATATACCATTCCAATAATTACAATTGCAAGGTTGGCTAAAATAAAAGTAAACAAAACATTACTAGGTTGGCCAAATAGTAGAAAACTTGAGTTCTTCAAGCTGACTTGGTGACCTTCTAATACTCGACATCCACTACATTAATCAGCATCATCATGCACTCGATAAAAGTAGAAGCTCGGTCCATACTAATCACACAACATAGCTTGGAACTCAGTAACCATTGGAGACTCAGTGGATATAGTGTTACTCAGTAGATACTGAATCCTTTGTTTACCTTGATATTACTCGGTAAACACTACACATCCATCACTCGGTAGAAACTGCCTTCATATCACACAAACTGATGAATCAGTAGACACTATGAAGCTCGATGATCATTACCTATTTGGTGAACACTGTAAGATCGATAAGCACTATTGAATTACACATTCACTCGGTAGCTTCACAAATGCTTGGTGTGAATTGCTTAACTGCTAAACTTACAAGGTAACCACTGAATGTTTGGTATAAACTGTGGACTGAGTGATGAGAACAATAACCTTTTAGAATCAAATAAGTGTTGTCACTATTGACAAATATATCATAATGCCAACAGCTGATTGGGCAGGAAGTGTTGATGACAAAAAAAGTACAAGTGGTGGAGCATTCTTTCTTGGTAAAAGAATAGTATCTTGGACAAGCAAGAAGCATAACTCTATTTCTCTATCTACAACAAAAGCAAAATATGTGGCAGCAATAGTTTGTTATTTCAATGTTGTTTGTTTCAAGAAACTATTGGTAGGGATGAAGATAGAGATCAAGGATCTAGTGGTTATCTTCTATGATAACACTAGTGGAATTAATATATCAAAAAATCTTGTGATGCATACCAAAACCAAGCACATTTCTATAAAATATTATTTTTTGAGAGAATTGGTACAAGATAAAGAGGTAAGATTAGAATATGTGAATACTAAAGAACAAATTGTAGATATATTCACTCAGCCATTACCTAAGGATGCATATTTGTATCTAAGAGGTAAGTTAGGGATCATTCCCTTATTTGAAGCTCACTAAATGCAGTTTAGTGATGCATCAACTAAAGCATGTTGAAGATTAGATAGTTGATGTAGTATTGTCAAGGCACATTGCAAATAAATTAGTACATAAGTTACATTGATATTCACTGAATATTGTCTTTGGCATGATATGTCAAACAAAGAGAAGTTTTCTATCATATCTCATAGAAATTTTATTTCTTCAAATATATCAAAGAAGGAGAACTTGGTCTGATGTCAAAGAAGGAAAGTTTACTATCAGAAGAAGATGTTATAGTTAGAGTTTTGTTGATAGAGAGAGAAATTGAAGGCAAAGGGAGTTCACACTAATAGAGGGGCTTCTCATGGATGAGAATAACAATGAAACTAAGGATATGTTCCTTACTTTATTCTTACTTAAAAAAATTCACTGTATTATGACATGTTGTGTTCCTATCAATCCTAAAGAGGGAGATTGTGAAAAATAATTGATTAAATGTGTATTGTCTTTGATGTTACACAAAAATTTCATATCATTTCTAGTCAGTGTATGTTGAGCTCACTTGGGCAATGAAGACAATTTCCTATGTTGTTGGCATTGTAGAGATTGCCTAGTTCAAAAGATAGTGTCTACTGAGTTCACTTGGTCATCAAAGGAAAGTTTATAGAAGTTGAGTGTTAACTAAGCTCACTTAGCTAATGAAGAAAATATTGGATGAAACTAGTGTTAACCAAGCTCACTCAATTACCAGAGGAACTTTGTGAATATGCAGTGTTCAATGAGTTCACTTGGTTAATACAAGAAAATCATTTCTGAGTTAGTATCTACTGAGCAGGGTTGACTAACAAAGGATTTTATTATTTTGGCATATTGAGTTTAATTGATTTAGTTGTTGGTTCTAGTTGATTTGGGAGATGAATATTAAGTATTCTAAGTTGTATTCAAGTTGATTTGACAATGTGCAAGATATAAATATAAGGTCAAGTTGAAGACTGAATGTGTGGAACATAATAGAAGATTTGATGATGCTTAGAGTAAGTGAATTAGAAGGATAAGAAAAATATCCTTGTTGAGCTACAAAGTTACATTTTGATGTAGGATGCTTCCCTTAATACCATAAAATAATAAAAGAAAAAAGAAACAACAAAAAATGTGAGAACACAATATGGACTTCTTATTTGTGCCGCAAATGTGAAATTACAAAATTCATAAGTACAATATGCTAACCCACACGGGTGCCTTCATTACAACAATCTGCAAGACAAGAAGCCAACTATCACCCAGAGCTATCCTAGAATTTTTTGGGCCTTTCTTAAATACATAGTTATATGCCACTCGGGAAGGTTCTAGATGCTCAAACTTAATACCTAGGGCCAAAAGGCCCTAAGAATATATAGAGTTGGCCAAATACATCTTTGACAAATTATTTTAGAAATTTTGGTAGCCCAACTTCCGAAGGCCATAACTCATGAATAGTTGCTCTAATTGGCTATTATAACCACTTTTCGGAAATGCTAGCTCCTAATCTACAGACTTGACACCATGCTAGTGCCCATTTGTCAAGTTTTTAGACCTTATCTAGGTACTCTAAGGCCTCCAACGGTGAGCTTAAATATTTTTCTACAAATATTTCCACCAAAAATTTGCAATAACTTATCTGATACTAATGCTTGAGCAATGAGAGTTTTATGATAGGTTTACAACTCTAAAATGAACCTTCTTGTAGAAAATGAGAACATTTCAAACTCATATGAAAAACTTACTAAAAATAGAAAGTTCCCATAAATAGTAACCACCTTATCTACTAGTCCTTATTAAAATAGAAAAGACTAAAATGCAAATATTTGAGAAGTGACCCCATCACATCTCAAGTGTTCAAAGGAAAACTAAGATAGTTAACCTCCTCCTTTACTAGTCATGATGAATCCTCAACTAGTATCCCTTTCCATTTGACTAGATATTCCTCATAAGTTCTATTTCTGGTACTTTTTCCAACATGACTGTCTAGTATCTCCTCAATCTCCTTTGTAATTGAACTAGCTGCTAGAATGCTCCACCGTGCTTCTACAAATTCATCTCCATCAACTCCTTTATAATACTCTATCAAATCTAAAATATTAAATACTAGTGAAATGTTCAATTTAACAGGCAACTCCACTTCATACGCATTTTTAGAATCATGCCTCTTCACTATCTTGCATGGTCCAAACTTCTTCATCTTCAACTTATTATATGTACCCATTGGAAAACACTCCTTTCTCAAATGAACCATGACTTCATCTCCAATCTCAAATTTCTTATATCTCCTTTTCACATCTTCCTTAGCCTTATACTGTGTATTCATCTTTATGATGTGCTTCCTCACCTACTCATGGATGTTCTTCAAATGTTCAACAAAATCTTTTGCTTCAGCACTACTTATCTCTCCTTTATCCAACTGCCTTAGTTTAGAAGCATTTATGGGACTACTCCCATATACAATCTAGAATGGTGATTTACTAGTACTCCTATTGACAAAATTATTATATGCAATTTTTTCTTGTGGTAAAATCATATCCCATCCTTTTGGTTTATCTCCAACAAGGCATCTCAACAAATTTCCCAAACTGTGATTCATAACTTCTGTCTATCCATCACTCTATGGATGATGTGATGAACTAAACTTCAAATCTGTCTTCAACTTGTTCCATAATGTATGCCATAAATACCCAACAAATTTGGTATCTCAATTTGAAACTATACTCTTTGGCAGACCATGTAATCTCACCACTTCTTTGAAAAACAACTCTGCTACATGAACAACATCACTAGTCTTCTTGCAAGGAATAAAATGTGCAATTTTTGAAAACTTGTCAACCACCACAAAAATAGAATCATACCCATGTTGTGTCCTCGGTAATCCAAGAACAAAATCCATGTTGACATCCTCCCATGGATTTTTTGGTAAAGGTAATGGCTGATACAATCTTATATTCTGCATGATTCCTTTTGCCATCAGACATACTCAATAAATTTGTACAAACTTCATCACATCTTGTTGTAATTATGGCCAATAATAATTTTTAGTAACCAAAGCTATAGTTTTATCTTTGCCAAAATGTCCAGCCAATCCTCCACTATGCTTCTTCTTGATGAGGTTCTCTCTCATTGAACTTCTTGGAATGCACAACTGGATTCCTTTGAACAACATACTATCTTGGATCATAAAATCCAACCACTTTATCCTATCAAGTGTAGCAGGTTCTGTACATGCCTTCCATGCTTCACCAAAATCAAGATCATCTAGATACAAAATATTGAGTTCCTTGAACCCAACCACCTCTATCTGCATTTCTATTAGCAAAAGTTGTCTTCCACTAAGAGCATCTACAAATTTGTTAGACTTCCCACTCCTATGTTTCAAAAAAAATGTATAACTTTGCGAAAACTCAACCTACTTTAAATGCCTTTGGTTCAATTTTTCTTAACTATTCAAATATTGCAAAGCTTGATGATCAGTATATAAAACAAAATCCTTGGGAAGAAGATAGTGTCTCCACTTCTTCAATGCTTGAACTACAGCATAAAATTCCTAATCATAAACATAATATTTTCTTTTTGCATCATTCAACTTCTCACTAAAATAAGCAACAAGTCCACCTTCTTGACTCAAAATAGCTCCTAGTGCAGTACCACTAGCATCACAGTTTACTTGAAACACCTTGTTAAAATTAGGAAGTGCTAAAAAAAGTTGCTCAGTAACTTTTTATTTCAACAAATTAAAAATCTTATCTACTCCTACAGTCCACTTAAACTCTTTCCTATCCCCTCTCACTATTTCAGTCAAGGGTCACAAATACGGCTAAAACTTCTTATGAACTTTCTATAAAATCTAGCCAGTCCATGAAAAGATCTTAACTCTGTCACACTTCTTGGAGTAGGCTATTCAAGGATAGCCTTCACTTTCTCTGGGTCCATTTTTAGACCTTCTCCTGAGACTACAAATCCTAGATACACCAACTCTTTCTTTACAAAACTACACTTCTTTAGGTTTATCAACAACTTTTCTTCCCTGAACTTATCAAACACCTTGTGAATATGAATCAAATGCTCCTCCAATGTCTTACTAAAGATTAATATATCATCTAGATAAACAATGATAAGCTTACCTTTAAACTCCTTTAGTGCCTCATTCATGAGCCTCATGAAAGTGCTCGATGCATTAGTTAGGTCAAAAGGCATGACTAACCACTCATATAGTCCTTCCCTTGTCTTGAAAGAAATCTTCCACTGATCACCTTCTCTAATACAAATATGATGGTACCCACTCTTCAGATCAATTTTTGTGAAATACTAAGCTCCAGTCAAACAGTCCATAATATCATCCATCCTTTATACTTGATGGTGGTCTTGTTTATAGCACGAGAATCTATGCACATCCTCCATTCTCCATTCTTCTTTGGTGCTAACACTACTAGTATAGCACATGGACTCAGACTCTCTCTTGAATCAACCACTTTTACAACATGAAATTGCCTGTTCAACTCTTCACTTTCTACTAGTGTCATTCTATGCACTATCTTGTTTCAAAAATTGGCTCTTGGAACCAAATTTGTCTGGTGACCGATCTTCCTCATTGGGGGCAACCATCAGGTACATTATCTAATACAATATTAGAAAACTCTCCCAACATATTTGCAACTTCTACAGGTACCTCCTCTACTTCTTTATTATCTTTAGGAATTATAGCAAAACACTTATGCTTATGCTTCATACCTTTAAGGAACTCTTTTTCATCAATAAAACATATTCTAGCAGCACTACATACCTTTTCTTCTTTATCCTTTAATGGCTTCAACTTATGTTTCACTCCATCCTTAGAGTGTAGATATTTTCTCACCCATCATGTACAACATGCCTTTCAAATTGCCACAGCCTACCCAACAACATATGACATATGTCTATAGGTATGATATCACATAGTAACTCATCCTGGTAGCTTCCAATCTTGAACTTCACTAAGCACTTCTCATTAACCATTACCTTGTGGTCATCTTGCACCCAAGCAATACGGTATGGACGTGGTGTTTCTATCTCTTCAACTTCAACTTGGTGACCATCATTTTTGATACCAAATTGTTAGTACTTTCATCATCAATGATCACATCACAACACTTATCGTCACATCTGCACCTTGTGCGAAAAAAACTCCTTCTTTGATTACATTCATTCTCACCACTTAGTAGGACTCTTCTGTTAACTAGGACTTCTCCTCTTACACCATCTTTAGAATGTGAGGATTTGACATCTTCATCAACATGTGTAACTCTAGTAGGGCCTTCAATTCTTAGATCTATCCCTCCTTGGTGCTGGGTACATTCAAATGTTCTATTCCCTTCTTCTCCATAGTGAAAGCATTTCCCACAGAAGCCTCCTCTTCTAGATCCTTGTCCTCTATCTCTTGCTCTTTGATCTCTATTGTCCTCATCATGGAAATGATTGGAATTGTTTCCCCTTTGGTTCTAGTTTCTACTTCTAGCCTCATCCTTATTCTTCTAATCATCATTATGGTGACCATAAGATCGTCCACCAGATCTTCCACCATGACCTCTTTCACTATTCTTATTGTTAAACTTCTTTCTCAGTTTCTCCTTAACTCTTAGACCAAACTGGTATGCCTCCTCAACTACTCATTTGAACCAAACTTAGCTCATCCTGAATGCTAGGTCTTAACCCATTAAGATAATTGGTGACTTTCTTCTTATTAGCTTCTGCATGGCTAGTTCTAATGAGAAATTGGTAGAACTCTTCGATATAGTCTTGAACAGATTTTCCTTCTTGCTTCATCCCTTACATTTTCTTCAATAGATCAAGCTCATAATCTATAGGAATGAATTTTCACTTCATTTGAGCTATCATCTGATCTCATTTGGTGATTTTATCCTTTCCCTTTCTATTTTGCTCTAATTGAACCTCTTGCCACCAGATCTTTGCATGTCCCTTTAGTTTTGCCTTTGCAAACTTGACCCTATTTGGATCCTCAATATCTTCATACTCAAAGTACTCATCTAGTTCATTGATCCATTTGATCAGCTCTTCTGGGTTAAGATTTCCTAAAAATGTGGGAACCTCAAACTTAGGTCTTTTTTTCAATCTTGGAGATGGCCCTAAAAAACCTCTCTTTGTCTCGGTTTAGAATTGGCTTTGGTCCAGCATTTTCTTCTACTTCATCCTCATCCTCACTTTCATCTCTCACAGGAAGATTTATTCCTCTTCACATTTTTTCTTCCAATGCTTGCATTTGTCTTTGGAGGGCTTAAAACCCTTAGGTGTAACACCTACAACTCTTTTGCCACACTCTCTTCGTGGAGGCATTTTTGTGCTTCCACTAAAACCTTAGTGCAAACTACCTCACAATTGGTGATCTATCTACACACTCAGCCCAAACCACGGTCCTGGTGCGAACTACCTCATTATCGACGATCTGTCCACACACTCAAGAACTCTAGCTTTGATACCACTTGATGCAAGGTGCTTCCCTTAATACCATAAACTCATAACAAAAACAAAGAAACATTAGCAAATGCAAGAACAAAATATGAACTTCTTATTATTGCCACAAATGAAAAATTACAGAATTCATAAGTATAATATGCTAATCCACACGGGTGCCTTCATTGCAACAATTTGCAAGACAAGCAACCAACTATCACACAGAGATGTCCTAGACAATGTCTGGATCTTTCTTGAATAGGTAGTTTTATGCCACTTAAGAAGATTCTAGATGCTTAAACTTAATACCTAGGGTCGACAGACCCTAAGAATACACATAGAGTTGACCAAATACATCTTTGACAAATTATTTTAGAAATTTTGGTAGCCCAACTTTCGAAGGCCATAACTCACAAATGGTTGCTTTGATTGGCTATTATAACCCCTTTTCAAAAATGCTACTTCCTGATCTACAGGCTCAAAACTATGCTAGTGCCCTTCTGTCGAGTTTTCAAACCTCATCCAGGCACTCTAACGATAAGCGTAAAGATTTTTTATGCAAAATTTTTCACCAAAAATCTGCAATAACTTCTCTGATACTAATGCTTGAGCAATGAGATTTCTATGGTAAGCTTACAGCTCTAAAATGAACCTTCCTATAGAAAATGAGAACATTGTAAGCTTGTATGAAAAACTTACTAAAAACTGTAAGTTCCCATAAATAGTAACCACCCTATCTACTAGTCCTTATTAAAATAGAAAAGGCTAAAAATAAAATATTTTTGGGTGATGTAAGATTGCCCTTACACCCAGAATGCTCCTACATCAGTGATTAAATCCTCTAACAAGGTCACACCTAACAATGTGTTTTGTAACTTTTAATAGGGTTGGCTACAAATAGGACTCAATTAGGAGAGTGATAATCACTTTGTCTCTATGTTGTTGTAGTTAAAAGGAGCTCATCTTTTCAAGGTGATATAGTGATGACCCTTGATCTTTAAGGAAGATCAAGGGCTATTGTGACTTGGTTATTTTTTAGTATAAAATGTAACTAGTGTAATATTTAAAACAAAAACTTGGGCTATATTGCAAATTGAGACTTAGGGTAAGGACAAGTAACGCAACAAAATTTAAAGGGTACCTAGGAAAATATTTAAAAAGGTTTTTAAATGATTTTCAGAAATTTCTCACATTTTTCTTTAAAATGCATACCATGTAAACCTAATTCAAGGATTTTGGTGTAAAACCAAATATTTGAGAAAATGACATAAAAAATATGGATTTGTCTAGGGCCAACAATGATTCAAAAGCACATAACCCTAATTTCTAAAGGTAGACTAGATTTTCAATAAAATATTTTAGAATTTTAATACGTGAAAAACTAGGCCAACATATGGATCTTATGAAATTTATTATTTAGTATTTTAAATTTAATAGTGTAATAGGTATAGAATAATGTAAACAAAATATAGAAAATAAAATGAGAAGAAATGAGTTCTTTTTCATTTTTTCATCCACAAAATAAGGTTGTTATTTTGTAGGAAAAATTTCCAATTAATCTTAAATCCTTGAGCTCTTATGAAATCCCAACCATAATGCTCAACTTCACTTTAGATAGCTTATTTTCCAATAATAATACTTAAAATTTAAATTAAATTAAAAAAAATAATTAATTTTTAAAATAATTATTAACTTGTATGTATTTATTTGAATAAATGTTTGAAGGTTTTTGGCATCTTTTCATATATTTGTCTAGCTTGTGTCATTTTCACTCTTACAAAATTTCATCTATATGCTCAATCTTTAGAAAGGGGAACATGAATGTGTAGATCCTAAAAACATATATAGAAATGGTTATATAAAATACTATGTCAATGAAAGTGCTGCATCAAATTTATAAAAAAAATCTCTAAATGCTTCGATGCTTGAGATACCATTTTCTCTTCTGCGAACTCTTTTCCACACGTGGATATGAGAATTTATCTGCATTATAAATTGTGACAATTGGCAAAATTTATCAAATTTGATGAATATAAATACCCTATTCCATGTCACTCCATTGACACACACAAGTTGAATGTTAGAAAAATATAGTCTTTATAGGTTATAAAAAGGTTCGTTATTCAACATGGTTGGATGGGATGATGAAACTATGTTAGAGTAAATAATTAATTATTTATTAATTATTTATTCTATTACTTAAGCTTACTTAGGTTAATGCATTTATTTAATATTTATTATTTAATGCATGTAGTGATGAGTTGTTGATAACACGAAAGTTTGTTCCCTTCTAGCATGTTCTACCTTTTTGTGGATGCTTGGTTGTCAACCTTATCTTCTACCACCTTCTAGCTTGTTCTACAAGCTTCCATGAGGCCATTATATTCATGCTCTCTCTTTGTATTTTCTAAAGCATTCTCATTGTAAATACATTTTCATTATTTTCCATATGTTCTCTCTCATGTCCATTTAGGGTTTTTCCAAGCTCCACCTCTTCCTTCTTGGTTTCCCTTCGACAGGTTATTTGCATGTAGGTGATCTTGGTGAGCTGTGGAGTTGGATTTCATCAACTCCTACATGGTATTAGAGCCTCCCTACTGCTACTTTGTTGAAGGTTTTTTGAAACCATGATTTGGAGACACAAACCCTAGTTTGTTTGTGATTTTTTCTTCAATCTGGAGGAAGAGCATTTTTCAGAACACTTTGGGCCCAAACGAATGCTGCCATTGGATCTGAAAGGCTATTTATAGTTAGGATTCATATAAAACTTGTCAATTTTGGAGATAGAACTCTGAGAGGAAATTTTTTTTTAGTCATACGCCCTTCCATATGGTCGTATGGATGAACATAGCGTAAAAAAATTTAAAAAAATCATTTTGGGTTGCGCCATTGTGACATCACCCAACAACCATCGCAGGGATGCCCCTGTGCCATCGGCACCTCGGCAACCCTAGTCGCACCTATAGTTTCCTACTCAGAGAGCCACTACCTCCTATGTGCCACTTGTCACTAGTGATGCCCCCTAATCTGGCCACCATTGCCTACATTTATCACCTACTCCCTATTCAACCTCTATTCTGCTACTTATTCGTGGCCTCTACTCCACCTTTGCATAGTTGGTAGCACTGTCAGTGCATACGTGAAGGCTCAGGCATAGTCAGTGTGTTTGGGGTGACATGTGGATCCTATGTGAAGTAATTCGTACAGTCAGAAACAATTGGTGCACTTGACACGTGGCATGAGTGCTGCATGGCATCTGCCTCATCACCTAGCCAACTCAGCCACCTGCCACGTGGCATCCACGTGGCCTACCACGTGGCATGCTACATGGCCTCTTTTTTGTAGTGATAGCCTGCAAGCTATCAAATTTATGCTAGGTGACTATTGACATCAGCATGACATCACTGCATCATCCACCTCTTGCACCTCTGTAGGGTCATTTTTAACCTACCTTCAATTTTTTGGCCATATCTTGAGCATATAGAGGTATTTTTTCGATCTGAAAGAAGTGTCAGAAAGCTAGTTCCAAGACAAAGACATTGATGTAGGTATTTTTAGATTTTGATATAGTTTTGTTGCCTATTTTTTGAGTTGAAGTCCAAAGTTCTATTTTTGACTCCGACATGCATATCTTTTGCATCCCATGTTAGTTTTTTGAAAACATTATATTTTTGGAAAGCTAGTTTTGTCATGTTTTTAGAAATGTATACTTTTTCCTTAGATTCTAGCCCATGCTCTTTCTATCATGTTTTTGGCATTTTTTCTATATGGTGGATATCTTGGGTGTTTTAGGTCCAAAGATCATTTTCCTAGCATAGTTTCTTTTGTTTTAGGCAGTACTATCTTTTGTGTCAACTTCTTTTCTATTCTAATCATTGTAGATATCATTTATAAGCTCTTTTGTATATGCATTGAGATAAAGAGCCACTTTTGCATTTTGGGTTCATGAATGTTGTTTTTTAGACAGTTGTACTTGCACTCTTTTTATAAAGCACCATGGGGGGGATAGTTTTTTTCTATTTTAGGCCTTCTCCCTTTGTCAAGTGAGTGTCCCTTCCATGACATTATCCCCATGTAGTTTTGTTGTGATCATGTCTTTATAGGTGTTTGTACCTCTTCCTCTCTCATCATTCTTGGTTTGTTTGTAGAGGATTTTGGCCCACCTTCTCAGTTGCCTAACATCTCACCCCATTTGCATTAAAGGGGGGTTATTCTATTGTTCTAATGCATCCTTGGTTTGATGGTTTGATAGTGTGAACTATGTATTCAGTGGTTGATCCTATATACGAGGTGATTGTAGTGGCTGGCTACCTATGCATTTTGGTGAGATAGATCATCTACTATATAGACACGCTCAGTTCATGCCTTCTTCTTCCATGGAGGTTCTTCAAATTAGTAGTTTCTTCTAATGGAAAACTTTGTGACTTCTTCATGCTTTAGTGATGCTCTTCATGATCACTCTTTGTTCCTATTTTTGGGGACATTCCCCTAGTTGGAGGCTTCTTCAGTCCTTCACTAGGTTCTTACCTTATTTTGGGGGAGGGTTTTTCCCACGTGTTTTTCTCTCTTTCCCCATTTTTAGAGGTTGCATCTCTTTTCATTGTAGATGGGTACCTAACATGGCCTCGTTGCCTGGACCCATTCTGCATTTTCATCTTAGATTTGTGAGCTTAAGGCATTCCTTTAAGTTGCACTTAAGGGGGGGTGTTAGAGTAATTAATTAATTAATTAATTATTATTTAAGGCATTCCCTTAAGTTTCACTTAAGGGGGGTGTTAGATTAATTAATTAATTAATTATTATTTATTCTATTACTTAAGCTTACTTAGGTTAATGCATTTATTTAATATTTAGTTTTTAATGCATGTAGTGATGATTTGTTGATAACACGAGAGTTTGTTCCCTTCTAGCATGTTCTACCTTTTTGTGGATGCTTGGTTGTCAACCTTATCTTCTACCACCTTCCAAGTTGTTCTACAAGCTTCCATGAGGCCTTTATATTCAGGCTCTTTTTTTGTATCTTCTAAAGCATTGTCATTGTAAATACATTTTCATTATTTTGCATATGTTCTCTCTCATGTCTGTTTAGGGTTTTTCCAAGCTCCACCTCTTCCTTCTTGGTTTCCCTTCGATAGGTTATTTGCATGTAGGTGATCTTGGCGAGCTACAGAGTTGGATTTAATCAACTTCTACAAACTAGATGTATACACCTTCCAACCACATTAGCTTGATTCTCTTTGTGATTCTCCGTTTTCTATTGCAATGCTAACAAGAAATGGGATTAGAGAAAATAATCAATGCATGGATAATCTCCTCTTCGCATGCATTTGTATAGTAAAGAAAAATCACTTGCACCAAGAGCCTTGAATCTTAGTGTTAGGGAGCTCTTTGCTTTCATTAGTGTAGCTTTGTCTAATCTAGTTTGTCTGAAAATTAACACACTAAATATTAGTTAATATTCCAAGGTCATAATAATTGGTTCAACTAATTGTATAAATGAACATTTTCACATTTTAAGTGAACACTTACACATTAAATATTAGTTAATATTCCAAGGTCATAATAATTGATGCAACTAATTGTATAAATGAACACTTAGACATTTAATATTAGTTAGTATTCCAAGGTCATAATAATTGATCCAACTAATTGTATAAATGAAAATTTTCACATTTTAAATGAACACTTACACATTGAATAGTAGTTAATATTTTGAGGTCATAATAATTGATGCAACTAATTGTATAAATGAACACTTATACATTAAATGTTAGTTAATATTTTGAGGGCATAATTATTGATACAGTTAGTTGTATAAATGAATATTTTCACATTTTAAATGAACACTTACACATTAAATATTAGTTAATATTCTAAGGTCATAATAATTGATGCAAGTAATTGTATAAATGAACATTTTCACATTTACACATTCTAAAGGCATATGTTTCTACTTATGTTAACTATAGATCTTTATTTTTCTTTATATTCTATTAATATTCATAAATTTGAAAAATTTCTATGCGAGACTATATATATATATATATATATATTCTTATTTATTCATCAAAATTATGATATATGGTACATAGATTTGTGAATTGTAACTAATAAATTATCTTTTAATTGAATCTTACTATTGATTATCTCCACTTTTCAGCATTCTATAGTTTCTACATTTTTTGTTACTCTTTTCAAATTTGTAAATTACTTTGGTAATTAAACTTGTATATGTTTACACCTGTTCAATGATGAATATGTTGGTTTGATCATGTTTTGTATGTTCTATTTAATCTTATAAAATTAAACCAAAATAATCTCTAATTTGTAGTATGGTCCAACAATATAAATTACAAAAGTGGTGTCCAATTAGTCAATTTATGAATTGGAAAAAGTACCAACAGTGATGATTTTCCATTTTAATTGGATTTCAAGACAATTATAGATTTCAACGATCTTGTAACTAGCTTGAGAAAACATGATGAATAGGTTGGATGCTCAAAAGTAATGCTTATAAATCAAGGAACTTGTTGCACACTTTCTCATTCAATAATGTTTTAATCCTTCATCTTTTACAAAATCCTTTCTTTTTCAATAATGTTTCAATCCTTCATCTTTTACAAAAGGTAGGGACTAAAGCTCTATCAGAGCTCTTTTTTTATTCACTTGTCAAAATAGGTTGATTTTATTGATCTATTAGGAGTTGACATAAATCACTACCACTTTGTACAATGATTTTTGTTACTCTAATTATTCTATCAACATATGTTTTACCTATATCTCTATTCCCTTTGTATATTATGCCATCAAAATCACTAACTGTCCTTACAAATCACACACTAAGGAGGAAATTAAGCTTGAAAAAATAAGTCAACTTTGATTATTTAATACTTTTAGCCTAGGAATTAGGCCTTATTGTGTGACATTTAAACTGTCCAAAAATCACTTGACTAATACACTTTGTATTTTTCTCTAATGCAACTTTTTGCTGTATACTACTCCAATTATATTTATGCTTTATCTCATTTGCATGTTATTGGGATAAATTTCACTGATAATGATTTTTTAATCAATATAGCCCCAAATAAAATCAAATGATCTAATTCAAAGGACAAAATCACTTATTCAAGTGCCTAGATTCCATGCTAGTTTCTAGAAGTTACTCAGATGGGTTGAACTTTCAAGACCACACCATAAATAGAGCCATTGTTTTGAAAAATTCCTATTGCATTCAATCCTACACATGGAACACTAGAAATAACTATTCTTATAGAATGAAAAATTATGTTAACTTAAATTTTCTTGAGTACCTAAGATCATAATGAGCATACCTAATGAGAAAAAATCATTCAAAATATATGATCAAAATATATCTATATTGAGATAAACACAAAATAAAAAGTGTGCTAGTAGGATGGATTGAAGTAAGGATATCTTAAACATTGTCAACCTCATATTGGTTAGTGATAGGAAATCCAAAAGGTGCGTTATTAGGCCTATTTTTGTAAATATTTTGGTTTTTACACTATCATTGGTTTGAATTAGGAAATTTTTGGTTATGGAGTCATAACTCACCTTTCCACTGTGGTATTTGTATGATCTCTTGGAATGTGTCAGATGACTCCTTGTACTATAGGTGTTCAAGAGCTTGGTCCCTAGAAAATAGGCATAATATTTTTACAGTGATGCCCTTGGCAAGCTAGAGGAGCATGGTTAGGGATCATAGCAGTTACAGAGGCATTTAATGGGATTGGGTGCATTGGTGACTTCAATCCAAGTGGATGGAGAGGAGTATATGAGTGTGAAGAAGCCATATTCCCAAGGAAAATTCTTGATGACATATTTTAATATGTGTTTGAATAAACCCTTATGGATGCTATCAACACATTAGTTAAACCCTTATTTTTAGGCTTAATTATAGCAACCCACTATACGAACATGTTGGGGAAGTTAGAGTAGGTAAATCTAAAAGGTCTTCCAAAAGGGTGTTAGGATATGGAGTTTTTTTTCCATCTTGGTAATCAAATTTATGAGTTGTAAGCCAAAAGGTGTGTTTGGAGGCCTAATTCCTTATAGCCCTTTAGGCCTAATCTAGGGTAGATTCTTGAAATTTTGTAGAGATTTAATATCAATTTTAGTTGATGAGCATTGGAAAGGATCCAATACCCTAGAGATAAACCTCCCTTTCCATTGTTAGGTAGTTTGGATCAAGTTTGAGCACCTAGTGTGGATGATCCAAGAAGATACCCATGGAGCATTGGTTGGGTGAGTGGACTTAATTGTTGGTGTGGACAAGTTGAAGAAGGGAAGGATTGGGAAATAGGATCCTCCTAAGCTAGGATTAGTGGAAGAACCCTAATAGGCTAGAGAAGTGGCCTAGAGAAAACCCTAAGAGAAGGTAGGTTTAGAGAGAAAGACTTGTTCTTACATTAGAGTGGTATCAGAGCCTCAAAAGATTGGGCTTATGGTTAGATGAATCAGACTAAAGAATCAATAGGTGACTAAAGAATCAATAATGATGACTAATGTAGAGTTAGCCAAAGAAATGAGTGATGAAAAGGAGAGAAATAGAATCCTTGAAGAATCTCTAGAGGAAATAAAGACAAAGCTAGAAGAAGTTTCTAAGGCAGCTAAGAATAAAGACAGAGACCTCATTCCTGAACTAGAACCTCCATTGAATGAGCAACCATTTTTGAAAGCTATCAAGGCACTAGGAGGAAAATACCTAGAGGGAATTCTATTATTTAGTGGAAAGATGGAAATTGGTATAGTAATGGAATGGATTGAGGGGATGGAAAATCATTTTGAGTGTGAAGGTCTCACATAAGCACAAAAATTAAAGGTTGAAAAATAAAGACTCAGAGTGTCAGCATTGACATGGTGGAAATACATGCAAGAAGAAAGGGTTAGAATGGGTAAGAAGCCTATAGCTAACTAGAATTCCATGGTGACTAAAGTAAAGAAAAAATATCTACCAAAAAACTATGAGGTACAACTACATAGGAAAAGGCAAGGTTTGAACCAAAAAGACTTGGATGTGGCCACTTATATAGAGGAATGTCAAAAAATATTCCTAAGATCCAAGATTCAAGAAGAGGAACCTATTAAAGTAGCAAGATATTTGAGTAGACTAAAGTGGAACATCCAAGAAGAGCTAAGCTTATGGAACCCTACCACTATTCAAAAGTATCATCAATTGTCCCTTAAGGTGGAAGAAAAGAATAGGAAGAAGGGGGACTCAAATTTTAGAGGTAGAGGCAAAGGAAGAGGCCAAAGAAGGGATAGGGGTGGATACCAAGGCAAAGGTAGTGAACAAAGAAACCAAGATGAGTCTAAACTTGTTGAGAAGGGTAGTGAAACTACTCCAAGTGGAGGTTATACAATAGAAAGAGGTACTCAAGGAGGTTCTAGTTGAGGGAGAAGTTCAAGAAGAAGAAATTCATAGTTTGCAAGTATGAAGTATTATACTTGTGGATAGTTGGTCCACCCTACTTATAGATGTCTTGATAAGCCTACTCCTTCAAATAGTGATAAGAGGGTTTTATATGCTCATGAAGACATAATGAGTTCCAAGGTATTTGGGGTGGATCTTATTGATTCAAAGAGGGGAGAGAAATTGATGTTCAAAAGAGTGTTGATTAGACAATTATCCAAGGATGAACCCAAGCATAGGAGGGATTTTTTCAGAATTAGGTGCAAGATTTTGGGCAAGGTGTGTAAAGTTATTATGGATTTAGGCTCTATAGATAACATTATATTAGAAGAGGCAGTGGAAAAACTCAGTTTGGTGAAGATACCTCATGTTAACCCATACAAGGTGACATGGTTAAACAAATGATAGAGTGTGTTGGTGAATGAGTACACTTGGGTTGAATTTTTAGTTGCAGGCTATAAGGAAAAACTACTTTGTGATGCATTTCCTACATATGCATGCCATCTTCTATTGGGAAGACCTTATAAATATGATAGAGGTGTTGTCTATGATGGAAAAGAAAATTCCATTTCTTTCAAGAAAGATGGAAGAACTTTCAAGCTTCAACCCCTATTGGAGGAAGATGAGGCACAATCCAAGACCCCTATTGTACTATTGAGTAGTGGAAAGGAGTTCATTAATACCCTTAAACATGAAGGTAGTGAAGGTTATTCCATTCTTCTTAAGCTTAAGGAAGAAGAGAAATCTAAACAAGAACCTTTTCCAACTAAAATCCAAGAGATGCTTGTAAAGTATAAGGATATAGTCAGTGATGGAACTCCTACAAACTTACCTCCTAGAATAGTTATAAGTCATCATATTAACTTTGTACCTAGTGCATCATTTCCAAATAAAGTAGCCTATAAATTGCTCCATGTCAAAAAAAAGAGGTATCTAGGCAAGTGCAAGAACTCCTAGATCAGGGGTTGATAAAGAAGAACATTAGTCATTGTGTAGTGCTAGTAGTTTTGGCATCCAAGAAAGGTGAAAAATGGAGACTTTTCATAGATTCAATGGCCATAAACATGATCACCATAAGGTATAGGTTCCCTATATGTGGAATTGAAAACTTGATGGATTGTCTTGGAGGAGCTCAACATTTTACAAAGTTGGATCTCAAAAGTAGTTATCATCAGATAAGGATAAAGGAAGTTGATGAGTTGAAGAAAAATTTTAAGACTATAGATGGCTTGTATGAATGGCTTGCAATGCCATTTGGGCTCTCAAATGCTCCTAGTACATTCATCAGATTCATGAATAAAGTGTTAAAAGACTACACAAGAAGATTTGTAGTGGTATATCTTGATGATATACTGATTTTTTAGTAAAACTAGAGAGGAGAATCTCAAACATGTGGAGTTGGTGCTAAAGAAGTTGCATGAAGAGAAGTTGGCAATCAATTTGGAAAAATGTGAGTTTTTGAAGCTAGAACTTTTATATTTGGGATTTGTGGTATCTAAGGGATCTTTGAAGATGTATCAAGACAAAGGTGAAAATATCTTAAATTGGACACAACCTACCACAACAAAAGAGGTTAGAAGCTTCCATGGGTTAGCTCAATTTTATAGAAAATTCACTAGGAACTTTAGTGGTATTTGTGCACTTTTCCTAGACACCATCAATGGTGGGATGAAGAACAAGTTTAGGTGGACTTATGAAGCAAGAAAGGATTAAAAAAAAGAAGAAGGAACAAGTGGCAACATAACCTATCCTTAAACAATCTAGTTTTGACAAACTGTTTACCCTAGAGTGTGATGCAAGTGGGATAGTAGCACAAGGTGTGTTAAGCAAAGTAGGTAGGCCAATAGCCTTCTTTAGTGAGAAATTTAATGAATCCAAGAAGAAATACTCTTCTTATGACTTGGAATTGAATGCTTTTGTTCATTCTCTTAGGAAGTGGAGACATTACCTTCTACCCAAGGAATTTTGTGTTAGAAATAGATAATACTAAGAGGGGGAGAGGGCGGGGGGGGCATGGTGTGGGTGGGTGAATTAGTATTCTACAAAATTTTGCCCAAAAATGGATATTATTAATTACTTTATAACTTGCATGTGTCTTTAAAATAACAATTTTGAATAGTAAATAAAAATATACACTTATAGATCTCATAAAACCATTATTTGTTAACTAGGGAAACCTTGGCCAAGGGAAAACCCCAATGGGGATGATACCCACAAGATGATCCACTAAACAAAAGAATCTTATTAATGATATTGACCTTGTTAGGAGTCTATCAAATTCATATAGTTTCTTGAGTCCTTGTTAGAGGACTAGACCTTATTAAAAGCCTTAACCCTGTTAGGAGTTGGTGGAACAATTACAATGTATGTAAGAAGAGCCCACTGGCCTAACATGAAATATACAAATAAATTTCTTCAAAATTATAGATATACATAAAATATTGTCTTGCTATTGTAATTTTCACTAGCTTTGATAATACAATAGATTTCACATCATACAATGCTCATATATCACATATACTTCCTTCACAATAGTTCACATCACATATCATAACTTCACATTAGCTGTGCAAGATGTGATCTTTACTTATACCTCAAAAAATATTAAAACCCTTGATCAATCATCCTTGAACCTTCTACGCACTTGGCTAGATATAAAATAACTTTAGGTAAATATCTAGGATGTTAGCCCATCATGGTTAAGTAATTATTTTGTTACCAAAATAATTTCTTAAGCCATATAATTCATTTTATCATCATGCTCTATTTTTCTCTAATGGTACTTGTACTAGTAATTCCTTTGTAACTAAGGTCATACTATCCATATAGATTTGTGCATTGGCACATGTCATCATGAAAATGTCAACTATTAATCCTCAACTGTGTATGTGCTATCTCGGACTCTGTCATCCATACATACCCAAACTATCTCTATGTTACTGCAAACTATCCAATAATTTATCATTTTTCTATCTCTAATTTCATAATGAAATACCAAAAATATATGTTGCAATAAATGACAACACTCACATCTACCTAGCCATATTGCCAACAATCTCCCCCTTTGGCATTGATGGCAATATTTGGGAAAGTTGGCTAAGTCCCAAAATGATGTCATATAAAAATACAAAAAGATATTACTCAAATACTAGCCTTCAAAACATGAGATTTTTTATAAATGTTTTGATGGATCATTGCATTCCTTGACTCTCCTTTTTACAATGATTTCCTCTATACATTGCTAAGCCCTCCCTTACATATATATGCATTCTTTATAAAAATTTCCTTAAATACTTCTCCCCCTTTGACATCAATGACAAAGGTGTCAAAAATGTGTATAAATAAAATTGTGTTACCTTCTTCTATTCAACTTTCCATTCTAGATATACAATATGTAAAAACAAATTTTACTCTTTCAAGCTCCTTCTTCCAATTATCTTTAACTATATCTGAAATATTGGTAAGTGCACAAAGTGGATAGGATGCCACTTCAAGTATTCCCAAGTCTATATAGGTAATTTTTTCATAGAATTCCTTTGCTACTAGACACTCTTCCAATTGCCTCCACAAAATACTGACTTTAGGAGAAAAATATTCTCAAGGATAGAGAATCTCTTGATTACTTTCTACTTCTCAAACTCAATGCCTCTGATAACATTGTGAACATTCTCAATTTCTACTTCAATGTCCTCAATGGTCACATCTAGTTATTTTAATATGACAATGAATGTTTGAAGCTCACTCATTCTATCTTTGATCAGATTGTCAAACTCTAATAGGTAATTGTATGACATTGTGCATTGTCCATACAATTTCTTTCCTTTATCTATACTCTTCCTTTTCTCTTTTATGCAAACATTCAGAGTCTGCAAGTCATTTTTGACATTAGTGCATACTATGTCAAATAGTGATGCATCATGCTTAGTTTGAGATTTTACTAAAGCAATATTAGACAAAGTGGTGAGTTTTGCATCAAATGATCTTATGATTTCTTTATCCTTCTTCTATATATCAAGTTTTGTAACAATGGTCTATATTGACTTTTGCATTCTTTCCAAAACTTCTGATAAGGTTCTTTTGAATGTCTTCATAGAGTTGTTCTTCTCTAGTAACTTTCTCAAAGAGCTCATTAGACATTTATGATCATCATCATCATTAGACACTATTGGAAATTTAGTAACTGCTACTGTTGGGGTAGCTTCTAATATGGGTGTAACTTCTTTTGTAGAAGCAAATATTAGTGCAACATAAGGTATGTCAGCCTCATGCTAAAAGTCTACCTTCATAGATTCTCTCTTTCTCTTCTTCTTTCCTTCTTCCTCCTTTTTCTTTTCTTCTTTCTTTCTTTCCTCTTCCTTTCTTTCTTATTCTACTTTCCTCTTCTCATCTTCAACCTTTTTAATTTATTTTTCTTGATCTTCCTTTTTATTTTCTTATTTTTCTATTTTCCTTTTATCTTCTCCCTCATTATCCTCTTCAACAATGTTGGTCCCATATTTTGGAAAAGTATTTTCTTTAGCATCAATAGTTATATGAGTACTATTCACTTGTAGGGATTCTATCCCAATAACTATATGTGTAGGATTTGTTGAATTTCCTCAGCCTCTTCTTTACCATCAGTAGGTGTACATGCCTCAACATATACTGAACTTTCCCTTTTTGGCTGTACACTCTCCTTAGTGACTTTTGGCAAAGAAGTCATATGGCTAACTATGGATTCCTTAGTTTCCTTATTTACCTCTTCATAATTACCTCCCATTAGAAGAATTTCTCTTCTCTTATTTATTAAAAAAGGTTCAAAACCATTCAAAATATCTTCTACATCAACAACAATACTTACTCCACATTATTTCTTGAACAAATTTATTCTTAATTTCATATCTTCCTCTACAACTCTTCTTTTTCTATTTAGTTGTTGGAATATTCAAATATGGAAAGAATATTTCTGAGAGGTGGGGGGGGGGGGCGGTGAATCATAAGTATCAAAATTTAGCCAATAAAACATTTAACTGAAAGTAAATTGCATGCATGTAAATACATCAAATAATCATGAAATAAAGCACATGCATCAATAACTCATAACACATGAATTTGGTAACCCAAAAACCCTCCAGGAATAAGAAGGTAAAATTGGGGTGGGGATGATACCCACAAAAATTACTGTAGCAATATTGTTCAACCACTTCTGATGGTTTTCCCTATTAAAGGCCTGCCCTATTAAAGGCTTTACACTGTGTCAATAGTGACTTGGTTAGAGGATTTCAAACACTTAACATGAAGTGTCACCTTGTTAAAGGATTTAATCATCTAGTTAAAGGTTTTATCGAAATAGTTGTTAAGCTAACCTATCACCATAGGATTTTCATTCTAATACAATTTCTAGAGAGTATTAGGTACAATAAACCTGACAACTTACAATCCTTGATTGCTGATTGCAGGCACTTGTTATGCTTTCTCTGATTTGGATCCTTTTTGCGATATGATAATCCTCACTTCTAAAAATATAACCCCTTGCGAACCCTTGTATGTCTTCTCACACCTTTTATTTTATTACCTCTTACATTTTACAATAAAAGTTTCATCTTCCTTATAAAGACATTTAAAATTTAGGATTAGGTGTGGATCTACGATCCACATTCAATCTTCATTTTCTGCTCAATACTTATCTTTTGCTGATTGGTTGCATCCCTTTAGCATTTTTCTTATTGGCTGCATGAAAATTGCATAGGAAAATTAAAAGATTCGATCTCATCATTAAATCCTTTGAGATTTACCTTATGTCGGCTGTAAAAACTGTTTGCATCATAGTTTGTGCAATTACAAACTCTTATGCTGATATACTGAGTTACTCGGCTCCTGAAGTATTGCAAATACTCGTCACATACTATTTCCTGGATAGCTTGGCACCTTATGTTACTTGGCACTTGTTAACACTTGGTATCTAATTTTCACTCGACAGCTAATCTTCACTCGGCATCTGATTTTCACTCGGCAGCTGATCTTCACTCAGGATCTGAAAACTACTCAGCACATGAAGATCACTCAGCATGCATGATGTACTCGGCATCCAATGTGAAATATGTTTAAGTGTGTTGGCACTCAAATGTCAAAAACCATTATGAGGTTAACAATCTCCCCCTTTGACATGAGTGACAAAAACACTTAACTGACCTTATAAGTACATTTACTAATCTGATTGGTATGTACATATAGAAAACTTTGATCAAAATTTGTGACTTACAATCTTACAATATTTACCTCAAAAATTTTGTAACTCCCCCTGAGTTGATTGTGTCTTATCTGTATATCAATACTCTTCCTTAGTATCTGTGTTGTATCTCCCCCTTATTAATGTGTATCTCCCCCTTTTTTCTGCTTACAATTCCTTTTTAATCTCCCCCTTTTTTGACACTTATGTCAAAGAATTTTTAAGGATTAAGACCATATTTGGCCAAGAATGTGCTATTTACCTCCATAATCTTTCTGACAGCTGCATCCCAATTATTCAAAGCAGTTTCTAGTGACTTATGCTGGATGATAGTCTCGGCAGCAAGATGAACAAGTCCATCTAATGTAGAAAGATTTGGATCTTTCTTGAGTACATTTTTAGCATATACTTTCTCTTTATGGAGTATTTCTAAATGTGGGGTAATGGAGGACTGGAGTTGTATTACTTTGGCCTTGATATTGGCCTCATCTACTATTAATACAACTATTTCTTTGTTTGTGTGAAGTGATTGAGCAAAATGCTTCACACTTTGAGCTGGATCACTTGGTAGTTGCATGCTTGAAATGTTTAAGTTTCTTTCCAAGCTCAGTATCTTTTGGCTTGTTTCTTGTGTGAAATATGAAAAATCACACAACTTTTTGTACAGTGAGAATATATTCACAAGTACCTTCTTCACCTTATCAATGAGCTTTGCCAATTCTACTTGTGAAAGTGCGATTTGTCTTGATATTTTCTCGTTCACTTTCCCTTGAAATTTCTTTTCTGACCATTCCATAAGTTTTGCACTGGTTTCTAGGTCTTCATTTTTCACCTGGTCAACAATATCTATTAATTTCTCTGTGATATGCTTTGACTCATCTGGTGATTTCAAACTGAAGGCATCCATAAAGATGTCCTTGATCTCATAAAGTGTTTTCTTATTTTTATACTCTTTCCTAAGTATTTCCTGTCTTTTCCTTCTATTTAGTGCATCCTGCACTTCATTGATTTGATCAATGGTTATTGATTTTGAGTCATAACTTGGTATGAATATCTCTTCATCTAATTTAGGGTCTCCATAATGAAGTACCCTTGCAATTCTAGTAGTGCTAGATGATGGTACTGAAATTTTTAATGGCTTATGTGAAGGAGTCCCCGAGGTAGGCAAATTTATTAGTGTTTGTATTGCCTCCTGTTCTTTAGGGGTTTTTACTGTTTCCTCCTCCTGTCTATTATGGTCAATTATTGTTATTTTTGGAAGTGCACCTTGTGTTTGTACTGTAGGATCAGATGTAATAGTCTGTCCTATTTGCTCTTTTCCTCGTTCTATAGCTGCACTTTGCTTTTTTCTTGCAACATCAATTATACTTGTTGGTATTTCAAATTGACTACTAGTGTAGAACAAGAATCAGTATGCAAAGAACATTAACAAATGAAGTAAACATTCACAAACCAAAAACTAAATTCACATATATGCTTAGACTAAGAAAGAAAATAAGAAGTGCAAAACCTCACAAGAGAAAACACTCCATTCTTTCTTGATTCTGTAGATGTGTCCTTTTTCTGTGGATGTATGCTCAAGATGCTCAAAAACTGCTTCAATGGAGATGGGTAATGGAAAATTGGTAGCTTTGTGAGCTCTCAATTTGGCATTATAAGGGTATGGTTGATGGCTTTGGTTCTCAAAATAGCATGGTAACTTTAGCTCAAAGATTGTTTATGAAATGGTTTGGGATGGGATTCAATTTATAGGCTAAGGGGTAGAGGGATGGAGGGCTTAGATGAAAGGATGGATGAAGGCTTAAGGAGGGCTAAGATGCACTCAAAGGGGAGCACATGGATTGTGCTTTTTTAGCACCAATGGGAAGGTGACACTTGTCACAAGGAGGATGAGTGTGAGAGGGTAGGGTTAAGGGTTGGTTAAGGGCATGATGAGTGGGGTTGAGTATGTAAGAGGGATGTAAGAGGAATGAGTGTGGAAGAGGGAAGAGTGTGGAAGATGGGTGTAAGAGTCATGAGTGGGCTTGTAAGAGTCTTTATGTTTTGTAAGAGCACTCATGACTTAGTGGTTGGGTTTTTTTGAGAGGAGACTTTGGTTTGGATTAGGAAAGTCTTAAACTTGTTTAAGGAATGTGACAACATTAGGGGGTGGATTAGGCTTGGGTTTAGGATTAGATTAGGGATGTTAGAGATGTGCAAGTGGATGGCATTAATGAGGGTGGGTGAGTTAGTGGCTAAGCTTGGTTAGTATGGGTGGATGGGGTGGATTAGGCTAAATGGAGGATTAGAGATAGGTTAGGGTTTTTTTGAATTTGAGTATTTCATTTATCAAATAGATTTATTTAATAAATGGGGATTTTTGGAATTAGATAGGAGAAAAGGATTTAATTGATAAATAATAGATTATTTGATTTATCAATTAGGACTATAGATGATTAATTAAATTAATCAACTAGGGGATGACAAAGGATTAATTAAATAAGAATTTAATTAATGATGCCTTTAGAGATGGCTAAATTAGATTACCAAAGTAGTGTAATCAAATTTAGGTGTCTACATTTTGCCCCTCTTTGACATAGTGTCGAGACAACACTATTTCAAAGAAGTTTGAATGAAGACAACATGAGGAAGATGTTTTAGCAACAATGTTGCCCCAGTCTCGGATAAGAAGAGGAGAGACTAGAATTAGATGATGCCCCCTCAAGAAGGCGGCGGGGAGAGAAATGAGGCTTGACGACTTCTTGAAAAGTACAAGAAATTGAGATGAGCTGAGACGCTGGTTGGCAAAGAGAAGGGGCTGAATTAGCTCAAACTCTCACTACGGGAGAATGATAAAGGGAAATCAGAGGCACAATAGTAAAGCAAGCTTAAGACTTTCCAAGATTGGGGGGGGGAGATGGAGGAGCGGAGCGCTATAAAAGGAATCCATTGAAGCTTTTTGAGCGGGGGGATACTTCAAAGAGAAGTACCACCATGTAGTTGAGCACTAGATTTGCTATAGGACTGTTGGTTAATTGCCAAGGTTACCAAGAACATCAAGGCCTTTTCACCAACTGTCCAGAGGACTGACGAACTGACTCAAAACAAACACACAAGGATTGCCCCAGTATCACACATGAATCCCAGAGGAGGCGGCGTGGAAATGACACTAGGTAACCCACAAGCAGAAAAAGAAAACAATCAAAAGACTTGATCAAGACCTTACGCTCTAATTGCCCCATTCGCAGCATACCATGATATGGAAGATCATGGCAACCTTGAGGAGGGAACAAGGAGATTGCTTGGAAAAGATATTTCAAGACCCAAAAGGGAAGATCCCAAATCAAAAGAAAGTGAAAATCCAAAAGAGAACTATTTGCCAACGAGATGGGTAAGACGAGGTACTAACAGACCAAGATCAGACATGAGGAAAGCTATATCCTGCAAAAATCTATCAGAGAGCACCTAAGTTGATGGATCTGGATGAGTGATGTGTTTGGCAAGCTGAACTAAGAAGGATAACACTTTGGTGATAGGAGATCTAGCTAAAGGATGCATTGGAATATCTAACCAAGGTGTGCAATGTGTGCAAGATGTTGACCAAGGATGAACTAACATGAAAGCCGGATAGATACAATGATACTAAGCTAAAGAGGATGTATAAGCTGACAGACCAAGATATGTTACAAATGTACAAGTTTGTTTATGTTTTGGTTTTTTGTGAGATGGAAATTTTTTGTGAAGGATGGGATGTCTATAATAGTTGATAGGTGGACAGGTAGATGGTTTGTGAAAATCTTAAAGAAAATGGGATTCTGTGTGTGCATGTGATAGGATACGGGCTAGGGTACAAGATTATTTACAAGCTGGAATATGGTACAAGCTTTGGACAAGATTTGGATATATACAAGGTATGGTACAAGATTTACAAGGTATAATACAAGCTTTGGTACAAGATTTACAAGCTGTACAGGAGGTATTGACAAGCTCCATCAGATTTTGGATATTTGATTGGAACACCAAGGGAACAAGTAGGTGTTTTATGGGATGGTGGGTGGATGGATGAGGGATAGGATAGTGATAGATAATGGATTAGTCTTTAGCACACAAGGCACCTGAATTACCAGGTTTTTACCAAGGTACCTATCCAAGGCGCTTGAATTGCCAAGTTTTCACCATTGGACGCTTATTTCTCTTTACTATTTTTTTTTTGTATTTTTTCAAAAGCTGGGTATACCAAGGATCTTCAAGCATAGAACTTCTTGAGGTGAATGATGTTAGTGGGATCATTCAAGAGTTCTCCTTCTGGTGTAGATAATTGATAGGCTCCGGAGCCAAAGGAGGCAGTAACCACATAGGGACCAAGCCATGTAGGTTCAAACTTGCCTTTCTTTTCTCGATCTGCTTGGACTTTCATATTTTCTTTGAGGACCATGTCACCTGGCTGAAAGTGTCGTGGGAGCACCTTCTTGTTGAAATTCCTTTTGAGACGAGTTTGATAGACTGTGAGATGGTCATAGGCTTGTTGTCTCTTCTCGTCTAAGAGATCTAGCTGGGTGAGTCGAGCTACTTTGTATTCTTCATCTGAGATTTTCCCTCGCAAAGATATGCGTAGTGAGGGAAGTTCAACTTCTATAGGTAATACCGCTTCAGCACCATAGACTAGGGAGTATGGAGTTGTGCCTGTGGATGTATGGAAGGAAGTTCGATAGGCCCATAGAGCTGGATTTATTTGAAGGTGCCAATCACGGCCAGAATCATTGACAACTTTCTTTAGGATTTTGAGGAGGGTTTTATTAGTTGCCTCTGCTTGGCCGTTACCTTGTGGGAAATATGGGCTAGAAAAGCGGTGATGGATGCAGAGGGAAGTGCATAATTCTTCCATGTTGAGATTTTCAAAATTACCTCCATGGTCAGTGAAGATGGTGGATGGGATGCCGAAGCGGCAAACAATGTGGTACAAGATGAACTTGGAGACTTGAACTCCTGTAGCTGAGACTAGGGGGACTGCTTCCACCCACTTAGTGAAATAGTTTGTAGCTGTTATTATCCATTTATGTCCATCAGATGAGAGAGGGGTGATAGTTCCAACTAGATCAAGGCCCCAACAAGCGAAAGGCCAAGGTGGTGCAATAGGCTGTAGATCCTATGCTGGAGCGTGCACAAGATTTGCATGCTACTGACATGGGAGACACTTTCTGACAAAGTCACAAGAGTCTTCTTCAATGGTAGGCCAATAGTAGCCTGCTCTAAGGATTTGTCGTGCTAGGACAATACCACTCGTGTGGGCACCGCAAAGTCCAGAATGTACTTCTTTTAATGCCATCGCGGCCTCATTTTCATCTAAACATCGAGAGAGAGTATCGTGATAACCCCGACGATATAGGGTATTGGCTATGATAACATAGCGGGATGATTTTCGGATGAGGTTCTAGCGTTGGGTACGTGTGAGGTGAGGGGATATGATACCATCGTTAAGGTAAGCATGAATTTCATGGTACCAAGGGGATTGGGGACCAACCAAGATACAAACACGGTTTGAATCCTCATTCGCATAGGCAGGTGTGAGGAGCTGCTCAACTAAAAACTCATACTGTGTAGCTTCTTGGGGAATTTCCAAGAGCGAGCCGATAGTGGCCATGGCATCTGTTGCCTTGTTCTGCATTCGAGGCACTTGTGTAAACTGAAGCTTTGTAAAATGCTGGGTCAGCTGATCAACTAGCTCTTTGTAGGGTAATAGCTTTTCATCTTTGGTTTGATATTCATTTAAGACTTGTTTGATGATGAGTTGGGAATCACCAAAGACTTGTAACTCGGTGATATTCCATTCTGCAGCTATCTTTAATCCTGCTAAAAGAGCTTCATATTCTGCTATATTGTTGGTGCTAGGGAATTGTAGCTTGAAGGCTTTTGGAATGTAATCTCCTTGAGGTGTAACTAATAATATTCCTGCCCCTAATCCATGAGAGGTGTATGAGCCATCAAAATAAAGCTTCCATGGGGGCTGTTCTTCAATTAGGCAAATATGCTCATCTGGAAATTCTGTGAGCAAAGGATATGCATCTACTAGAGGTGCATCAGCTAGGTGATCTGCTATAGCTTGCCCTTTGATAGCCTTTCTGTCCACATACTGGATGTCAAACTCACTTAGTAGCATAACCCATTTGGCCAAACAACCTGTAAGTGCTGTTCTGGAGAGCATATACTTGAGAGGGTCAATCTTGGAGACTAGTTGGATGGTATGACTTAGCATGTAGTGGCGAAGCTTTTGAGTTGAGAAAACAACTGCCAGACAAGCTTTTTCCATAGGAGTGTAATTGATTTCATAACCAACTAGGGTTCTACTGATATAGTAGATGGCTCTCTCTCTGCTATAATCATCATGTTGTGCTAGAAGTGCCCCTAGAGCAGTAGGTGTTGCTGATATATACAAGATCAAGGGACGACCAGGAACTGGTGGAACCAAGATAGGGGGATTGGTGAGATACTGCATGAGCTGATCGAAGCTGCGCTGACATAAAAGATCCCACTTGAAGTTCTCATTCTTCTTTAGCAAGTGTGAAAATGGTGTACACTTATCTGCAAGTTGGGAGATGAAGCGCCAGACAGATTGAAGTTTTCCCTGAAGAGAGCAAAGCTGTCGCAGTGTTTGGGGAGGAGGCATGTTTAAGATAGCCTTGACCTTTTTGGGGTCAATCTCTATACCTCATTTAGAAACTATGAAGCCTAGAAGCTTGCCAGATGTGACCCCAAAGACACACTTCTTGGGATTTAGCATGAGATGATATTGGGACAACCTATCAAAGACTTTCTCTAGGTCAGCAAGATGATCCATGAAGGTGTGAGATTTGACTAGGATATCGTCCACATAATCCTCCAAAATGCTATGGATAAGATCATGGAAAATGGATGTCATAGCTCTTTGATAGGTAGCCCCAGCATTCTTTAGGCCAAAAGGCATCATGGTGTAGCAAAAGGTTCCCCAAGGGGTAGTGAATGCTATCTTATGCTGGTCCTCTTCTGCAATCTTGATCTGATTATACCCAGAAAATCCATCCATAAGGGATAGGATTTCATGTCCAACTGTAAGATCTACAATCATATCTATATTGGGCAAGGGAAAATCATCCTTTGGACAAGCTTTGTTAAGATCTCTAAAATCAGTACAGATTCTGATGTCACCGAAAGGCTTAGTGACAGGGACCATGTTGGAGATCCATTCTGAGTAGTCGATAGGTCGGATAACCTTAGCAGCTAACATTCTTTCTAGTTCAGCTTTGACTAGTAATGCCACCTTGGGGTGCATTTTCCTAAGCTTTTGTCTGACAGGCTTGATCTTTGGATCGACTGCAAGATGATGAACTACAAGCTTTGGATCAAGTCCTGGCATGTCCTGATATGACCATGCAAATCGGCCAATGTTCTCTCGTAAAACCTCAAAGAGGAGGTTAGCTTGGTCTTGTGATAGGGATGCAGCAATGTGAACAATTCTAGGGATCTCTGAAGAACCAATGTTGACTTCTCTAGTATCCTCTATTAGAATAGAAGACACCTCTGGTCGATTATCTTGAGGAGGCAATACTAAATCCTCATGTTCTTCTTGTGGCTCTGGATTTTCTTGCTGAGGGGTTCTCTTCGCTGCCTTAGCTAGTCCCAGATTTACGTTAGTTCCAGTTTTGGGTGTATCAAAACTAGGTTGGGGATTTTCTCCAAAATACCCCTTGGGATCTAGCTTGTAGATGTAGGCAGAATCTGGCTTTGTCTTCTTATGAGGAGTTTCAGCTCCCATGAATCTTAGAAGCGCTTCCTCTGATGCGAACTCATCAATATGTATGACACTTGGTTGGTCCCAATCTATGAGTTGTGGATGAGCAAGTGGTAGGTCAATGAGATGGATGGATAGTTCTCGGAGAACAGAGTCTCCTAGGAAGATTTGGTCTGGGATATCATCGTAGGCTCTCTTTTCAACTTCCTCAGGAATGTCTTCAATTTCAACAAGGTCACGGTGGATGTTTGAAAAAGCGTGACCATTCTTGTTGGTGCCCCCAGTTGTGGGTATGCCAAAGCCAAGACCTGACTTTATTTCCCAATCATGTGCTTCGATGGGACATTGCATGCCCCTTTCTTCTGGTCCTAGTCCACCTCCTTGATAGTTCCATTTTTCAGTGACGAGCTTATGTTGTTGGGGATACTTTTGGCTGAAGTGATCAAGGCGTGCTTGATTTCTTGGAGGTGCATCCTTATGTAGCCAATTGTTGATATCTGGAGTGAGCTCCTCATGAAGAGGGGTTTTTGAGGACACAAAGGTGGTTGGGCCAAACTGTTTGTATCGAGGAGGTGGAATCTCCTTAGCTTTGTGATATGTTGGCCGTCCATGGGTATATGGATCAAGTGGGATTTCTCTGACAGCAAATGCATCTGATAGACTATATTCTCCACATCCTTTGTTGTTGATCTTTACAGTAGATAGGGTAGAGGCAAGGATGGTTTCTGCGTCATTACAAGTGTGGGATGAGCTGGCGATGGCTATGCCGATGTCTATTCTAGGGCAATGGTTTGTATATGAAGCTTCAACTGCATTGCAGTAAGCAAAGGGTTCTGGATCGGCATGGATGGTTACCTCAGTGCCTTGATGCGGAAATTTGATGCATTGATGGTAGGTGGATGGAACGGCCTTCATAGAATGAATCCATGGGCGACCGAGGAGGATGTTAAATGGTAGGTTTAGATCAACAACATGGCAAACTGTCTCTTGAATGACTGGCCCAACCTTGATTGGTAGCAAAATAGTCCCTTCTGTGGTCCTTTCCAAGTTGTCATAAGCTTTGATGGTGATAACCTCACTGATCATATCTGCCTCAGTATACCCAGCTTGTTTTATGAATTTTAGGGTGCAAATGTTCAAGGCTGATCCATTATCTATCATTACTCTTTTCACGGAAAAATTGGATACCATGATGGCTATGCGAAGCGGAAGGGTGTGATCTGGCTCAACCGCGGGTATGTCGATGGGTTTGAAAGATAGGGCACATGAGGATGAAAGGTGTCCAACAAGATTACGAAAATCAGTAGCATTGATATCAGAAGGGACACGGGATTCTATGAGAGCACTATCAAGGATGTCTTTGTACACAGGACTAGTGCGGAGAAGGTCTAAAATGGATATTTGGGCTGGCATGTTCCCAAGGTGTTCCAAGATATTGTACCGGCTTTTTGATGGAGCTGATGGTGTTGATGAAACTGGTGGGCCTGCGATGTTAAATCGCGCTCTTCGAGTGGTGATCGCACACTCATTGTCTGGTCCTCGAATATTGATAACATTGACTAAAGGCTCTTTCTCAGATATACAACCTATAAGGCTACCATAGTCTATATAGGATGAAGTGTGGTCATTGTTCTTCCCATGCTGTTGGTTTGGCTGGCGGTTGTTGGTGTTGTTTTGGATAGGTGCTTTTCCAAGATTTTGGTTGTTGTGTGGAGGAAAAGCATTTTGATAAATTTGTAAGCCTGCATTGGGAGAGGTTTGGGCACCACCAGTGATTTCCTTCTGGTCAATGAGGTCTTGCACATAGTCTTTCAGTTTCATGCATCTGAGGGTGGTGTGACCATTTACCCTATGGAACTTGCAATACTCATTGTCCTTGTACCATGCAGCTTTGGATTGGCTTGGATCAATTTGCTGGGTAGGAGGAAATTTGATAAGGTTTTCCTTAGCCAATTTCTCAAAAATAACATCCAATGGCTCACCAAGGGGTGTATAGTTTCTAGGTGCAGGTTGGAATCTGGGCTTTTGCCCTACAGCTACATTGATGGCATTAGCTTGATTGTTAGACCCTTGAAAGTTGGGTCTTGTATTGTGGTTTTGATAGCTTTGGTTATTTCATTGTTGGTAATTGGTAGCTTGTTGGTTGTTTGTTTGATATGGTGGGTTAGACTGGTTTCGAGAAGGACCAATGATATTCACATGTCTGGTGTCAGTAACCCCATCTGTTGCAACATGCTTGTTTTTGTTCCAATACCTAGACTTGTCATTGGAATGTGATTGATTTTGGTTGGCCTCTTTTTAAATCTTTACCACAACATCTTTGATGAGTCCTTGCTCAAGGATCATTCCTTTCTCTTTGATATCCTTATAGGTCGGCAAACAGTTCATGGTCATGTGGTGAGCCAGGCTGGGATGTGCATTATCAATAAACATTTTCACCACATGGCATTCTGGCAAGGTGCAGGATATGCGGGTGGTAAGGGTTTGCCATCTTTGCAGGTATTCGGCAAGGCTTTCTCCACCTTTTTGCTTGGTGTGGACAAGATCAACTATTGATAGCTCTATTTCAACAAGATGGGCATATTGGGCTACAAATGCCTCAGATAATTCAGTAAAGTTCTTAATTGTGCCATAGGGGATTCTATAAAACCATTCAAGAGCTGGTCCAGCCAAGCTTTTGGGAAAAAGGCGCAAGAGGAAGACATCATTGTATGCCACGTCCTGGCAATGCATGTAAAATTCTTTGATATGTGTGACAGGGTCTCCTTTTCCTCTGAATTTGTCAAATTTAGGTACCTCAAAGTGTTTGGGAAATGGTGTTGTGGTAATGGCTCTATCAAATGGGTAAGGACGCACATTCTCAAACTTGAATGTCTTTGGATCATTCCCTTCTTGGATGGCTTTCAAGGCTGTCTTCATTTGCTCCCACTCTGAATTGATAGGTGATGGTTGGGGTGCCCCCAATGTAGAAGTGCCTTGAGGTAGGTATGTGTTGGATGGGGCCATTGAATATGGATGGTTATGAGGGATTTGCTGATAGGGATTGTACATTGTTTGGGCAGCTGCATGGTGGATGACGGGTTGTTGAGGGGGAGGTGGCGCATATTGCTGCATGTGCTGCGAGGCTTGCTGTTGATATGGGATTTGAGGTTGGGATTGAGGAACATAAGCTGGCTGTGGGTTAAATGGATTGCTTTGTGGAGGTAAGGTATAAGACGGTTGTGAGGCTTGGGGAAAGGATCGGAGGGCTTGTGGGGTTTGACCAATATATGTGGGTTGTGCCCCCATTTGGGATGGCATCTGCAAATAATTGGTGGTTGGCTGGGGTGGTGGATTACCTCCTAGAAGTGGCATTGAAAAGTAGTTGGTAAGTGGAGGTAATGGATTAGTTGGTGGTGGAGGTGGTGGGAATTGAAAGCTTGGGAATGGAACTAATGGGGTTTGATAGCTTTGTGGCTGGATTTGGAAGCTTGGTAGAGTGGTGGTGGGAGCTAGGGTCACTTGGGAGCTTGGTAGAAGATTGGCAGTAGCTTGTGGGATTTGATAGCTTTGTGGAGTGAAGGTAGTAGCTTGTGGATTTGTGGCTAGTGGTATTGAGCTCCCGAGACCTAATGGAAATGATGGGATTGTGCTTTGGGCTATGGTGAACAAGCTGGGGGCGATAAAAGGTTGATTACTTGGCCCCATGGTTGGCATCCCTATTGTATATTGTTGAGGTTGGCCAAAGATGCTAGCACTGATTTGGGAGATGGGTGGATTTGGAAGGCTAGGTGTGGGAGCAGTAGCAATAGTGAAGGGGGTGAACGGTGAGATGTTTTGGGTAAAGGGGGTTTGGAGTGGAGAGGTATGAACCAAGGATGGAGTGGTGGTGGCTGGGTTGGCTTGCGGCATGGAGATTTCAACTTGGGTGGATGATGGTATGTTTGGGTCTGTTGGGTCATATGGATTGGCTGGAGGCTCTTCTTTTGGAATATATTGAGGATAATTTGGATCATAAGAGCCTATGGGTGGTGGTAGCTGCCCAAACAATGGGTGAGATGGATCTGATAATGGAGGGGGTCTTCCAAAGTCAAAGGTTCCTACATTGTCCCTTCGAAAATTAGCCATGATTGTCTCTTTGTTTTTGTCTATAATGGCGTTTACCAATACTGCATTTCCTGGTTGGTTCATGAAAGCTTCAATGTCAGTAGGTGATGGCATAGCTGGCTCTGGGCTGAAGGATGGCTGAGTGATCAAGGGGGGTGAGGCTGTTCGATCTAAATGATAGGGCTCCATTGTTTCTTTCTTCTTGGCTAAGCAAGTGACGGGTGGCATGAAAAAATGCTCCTAGGGATGAGATGCAATAATGCTGATGGATGCAAAAGGGGGAAGGCTTTTCTATGCAAATGATTTCCTAGGTTGAGGCAAAGCTATATGACAAAACCTAAGGAGGATTGGGTTAGGGATTCTAACTTCAAAGATATGTTGTCAAAGTACAAAAGGTCTGCTTTCCTATGTGCAAGCTTGGTGGTGATTGTGTCAACCTAAGGATAGACTGATGATCCTTTAGGAAGAACACGAGATTGACCACTTGAAAATCCCAACCTTTAGCTCAAGGTGATGAGGGATAACAAGTGACAAAGCTAGATTACCCTAGACAAAGCTCTGTCAAAGGGATAACCTTGGTGAGATTGGTGGATTTGGAAGATTTTAGGAATGGCAAACTTTTAGCAAGGTGACAACAATTTTGAAAGTGTAGATGTGCAAATTTTCGATTACTAGCTAGATGGTATGATTCTAAATGAGATGGATGAGCTAATAATGCTTAAGGGGATAACCTAAGATGGCTGGCTTTTCTACAAAGATGACTCTAGAGTGAAGCTTATCCAAGAAGATGTGGAGAAACAAGAGTGTCTAATCATAGAAATCATGCCTAGTTGGTAAGGCATAAGCAGGATTAACTCCTAGATGTTGGCTAAATTTGATGGTGCGCTCTAACCAGGCCTCTTGAAGTGCTTCGTCAGTAGCTTTGTCCTCTGCTTTGTGGAGTTTGGAAATTCGTGGGCTTGGTGTTATTGCTTTTCTCTTGGCTGAAAGTTCTTGGTATGCTAGAGATGGCTTGAGTTTGACCTTGTGAAACTTTTGTTTGGGTTTGGGTTGTTCCAACATAAATTCCTGAATCTGCTTGGCTTTGGGAAAAATCTCAGTTGTTTTGCTTCAACTTGTTCAACTTTCAAAATAGGTAGTGACTACGCTAAGTGTGCCCTAAGCTAGGATTGACCAAGTTTGGCAAACATTCATTCAACAAGTAAAATAAAAACAAGCAATAGATAGGAACACCCAGATAGAAGTTTGTGGTTCTCAGAATGTGGTACTTGCGCCAAGGAGTGTGTATGTTCTACAAATGTTTCGATCAGTCACTCCAAACACATTAACATCCTAGATGGTTTTCTGTAAGGCAAACAATTGGTTTAGCTAGGGAGTCCTCGATATACGCAAGGTACGTGAGGCCCAAATCCGTAGATGAGACCAAAAGGATGTCACACAGCCGAGAGGAGCGGTAACCCACTTCTCCTCTTTCACTTCTCAAGGGTATAAAGTTCCTTGAGGCTTAGCCCGAATGACAAAATCTTGATCCCAAGAGAGGTGTCTTTCGATTCACCTCCCGATTTTTATACTCCGCCGGAACGCTGGAGTTGAGGTCGTCCAAGGGGTGATGAAATCCCCAAGCAGGCCTCCTAAAAAAGAAACAAGGTTTTGGATCCTAATCTTATGCACCCAAGATGGCCTCGAAAGACGACAAGGGGAGAGAAGACTCGGATGACCTTGGGCTAAAAAACACGCTTGTTCTTTTACCAACTGACTCTTATGTGTGCTAATCTAGACTTTGCAAGCACTCATGTTTAAGAGACAATGTTCAATTCCAACTTGAAGTGCCAACAAAAGTAAATCGATCGAAGAATGCACACAATAAGAAGAGTTAGGGTCAACAAAAGCAAACTCGCGCGCCCAGAGGCCCTCCACGTCAAGTATCGATTAATTTTCTTTAAGGCATTCAAGATTGAGTGTGAGTTTGTTTTAAGCCCAAAACAAAAGTGTGTGAGATTCTATTTCAAGCGCGCGCCCGGAGGCTCTCCACGTCAGTTGTTGTTCAATTTTAGTGCCCAAACTTGAAGTGTGATCGATTTAATCTAGAGTTTTGACCATTTAAGAATTTTGATAAAGTTAAAGCAAACGTTCAAAGACCAAGTGAGTGAGTTAGATTGTGGAACATTTAACACCTTTTTCAAGTAGACCCATCCCCATAAATGGCGCTGAGATTGCAACCAATGGTTAATATTTGATGGGTGATTAGAAAAGAGGTGAGTCCAAGGAACTACTCAAATTGATTTTTGTAAATTTGTATTTTAACTTAACAAAGTTTCTTAAATGTCCAAAAATCCAACTTTACCTAGATTGCATGTGAAAAAGAGATTTGTAATGGTTAATTGATCCTTGGCATTCAAGATTGAATTTTTATTGTTTTAAGCATGCATTCCAAAAAAAGTTGATTTTAATCCATGACATTCAAAAGTGTGTTTTTGAGCAACATTCATTCAATGAAAAATGTGTTTAACCATTCAAGTTCATTTTTTTTTTAGCAACATGCATTCAAAGACAAATGGTTAAACATTCAAGTTCATTTTTTTAGCAACATGAAAACCTGCAAGAAGCATGGTTAGTGGTTCCATATGTGCTCCAAACTACGAAGATGCTGAACTACAGAGGCGCCAAAATATGAAGAGGACAAAATAGATTTGCAGCACAGAACCCAGGTGACAAGCAGAGATGTCAATTTTTGCAGACGCAGATTTTCGCAGACGTCGATTTTCGCAGACGCGGATTTTTGCAGATGTTGATTTGCGCAGACGCGAATTTTTGCAGAAGTCAATTTTCGCAGACAGAACAGGTTGCAGACGCCAAAACCGCGCCAAAAAAAGCTGAAAAATGCGAATTTTTTTTTTTTTTAGATGGTATTTCTTCTTCCTAAGTGCGTTCTTTAACCTGCAAAAACAAGCAAAACACCCTCACAACACACTCAAACAACAGAAAACATTAGATGGTTAGAAAAATGACATATAGATGAAAATACATGATTAAATGACCCATAGTGGGGTCCCACCGGGCGTGCCAAAATGTAGAACAAGAATCAGTATGCAAAGAACATTAACAAATGAAGTAAACATTCACAAACCAAAAACTAAATTCACATATATGCTTAGACTAAGAAAGAAAATAAGAAGTGCAAAACCTCACAAGAGAAAACACTCCATTCTTTCTTGATTCTGTAGATGTGTCCTTTTTCTGTGGATGTATGATCAAGATGCTCAAAAACTGCTTCAATGGAGATGGGTAATGGAAAATTGGTAGCTTTGTGAGCTCTCAATTTGGCATTATAAGGGTATGGTTGATGGCTTTGGTTCTCAAAATAGCATGGTAACTTTAGCTCAAATATTGTTTATGAAATGGTTTGGGATGGGATTCAATTTATAGGCTAAGGGGTAGAGGGATGGATGGCTTAGATGCAAGGATGGATGAAGGCTTAAGGAGGGCTAAGATGCACTCAAAGGGGAGCACATGGATTGTGCTTGTTTAGCACCAATGGGAAGGTGACACTTGTCACAAGGAGGATGAGTGTGAGAGGGTAGGGTTAAGGGTTGGTTAAGGGCATGATGAGTGGGGTTGAGTATGTAAGAGGGATGTAAGAGGAATGAGTGTGGAAGAGGGAAGAGTGTGGAAGATGGGTGTAAGAGTAATGAGTGGGCTTGTAAGAGTCTTTATGTTTTGTAAGAGCACTCATGACTTAGTGGTTGGGTTTTTTTGAGAGGAGACTTTGGTTTGGATTAGGAAAGTCTTAAACTTGTTTAAGGAATGTGACAACATTAGGGGGTGGATTAGGCTTGGGTTTAGGATTAGATTAGGGATGTTAGAGATGTGCAAGTGGATGGCATTAATGAGGGTGGGTGAGTTAGTGGCTAAGCTTGGTTAGTATGGGTGGATGGGGTGGATTAGGCTAAATGGAGGATTAGAGATAGGTTAGGGTTTTTTTGAATTTGAGGATTTCATTTATCAAATAGATTTATTTAATAAATGGGGATTTTTGGAATTAGATAGGAGAAAAGGATTTAATTGATAAATAATAGATTATTTGATTTATCAATTAGGACTATAGATGATTAATTAAATTAATCAACTAGGGGATGACAAAGGATTAATTAAATAAGAATTTAATTAATGATGCCTTTAGAGATGGCTAAATTAGATTACCAAAGTAGTGTAATCAAATTTAGGTGTCTACAACTAGTAGTTGTGATAGAAGGTGGTTCTTGTGTATTCACCTTATCTTTAACTGCATTTTCTACTAGTTTTTCTAATTCATCTATACTGACCAATACTGGATCTACACATAATATTGCTTGTTGAGTTGATTGGTCAAGAATTCTTTTCGGATCTTCTGCAGTTAGTGGATTGATATTCTGACCAAAAGTATTAGGAACATCAGTAATTGTTATTGTATCTGTAGGCGAGATGGATGCTTGTGGAGGGCTAGGGGGTGGCAATTGTGTGTCTTGCACACTCTAATCTGGTTGCTCCTCTTGTTCAATTGTTGCCATTATATCCTATTTTTGTGTCTTTTCCTCCTTTCCATCTATCTTTTCTTCTTCTCTCTTCTCTTCTTCTCTTCTCTTTTCTTCTTCTTCTTTCCTCTTTTTCCTCTCTTCTATTGGTATGGCTGCTTCTTCCTTGTATTCTTCCTCAAGAAAATCTTCAATCTTTTTATACAAATTCTTCCACGATTTTATTGTTCTTTGAACAATCTCTTCCATTCTGTTTTGAAGTATAAAGAATGCCCTGTATTTGGGTGTGAACCTATTATTATGCCTTTTGACTACTTTGCTAATTTGTTCTCTAGTCAAATCTGGCAAAACACTAGCTAGGGTTGATTCCCTCATCTCCTTCTCCATTTTTAGACAAAAATGCCATCTATCTTCTATGATTTTTGACAAATCCTTTGGCAATTGGCCATCTAGTTCAAGTGGAGTGTACTTGAACTGTGCCATCATCCCATACACTGTTTCTTCTATCTTATTTTGTTCCTCTTTTGTAAATTTATTAAAATCAACTTTATTTAAGTTATTCAAGTCACCATTTTCAATCTTTTTGCATAAGGTATCAACTGATGAATTGCTTACCTTTTCTATTTGCTCTGCTGCTATTTTCTCTTCTTCATCAGTGTCAGGTTGAGCCACATACCTTCTTCTTTTCCTTGGCTCTTCCTATGATTCCATGACTTGTTTCTTTTTGGTAACTTCTTCTTTAGTCTTTTGAGTAAAGGCTCTTGTTGATGTTCATGTTGTCGGCTTTTGAGGTGATGAAGCGACAGCTTCCTTCGTTCTAGGCTTGGCTAAAGGCTGTTCTGTTGCCTTTCTCTTCTTTGGCTTGGCTTCAGTTGGTGCTTCCTTGGCTTCCTCTTCCTCTGCACCTTCCTCCTTGTCTTCTCCAAGACCTTGAGTTAGCTCCATTGGCCCTTGTTCCTGCTCATCTTCATCCTCACTGTCATCTTCTTCTTCTTCTGCCTCTACCTCAATTTCCTTGCCAAACTTCTTCTTGATCTTCTTGATCAATTTTTCTTTCTTCTTCAGTGTGGAAGTAGTTTTTAATTCCATATTTATTTTTGATCTTACCACATCATAAGTGCCAAAATGTGGTGCATTTTTATCTTCTTCCTCTGCCAATAATGTAGTTATTGCTGCTGATGCTTCATCAATATTGATTTAGTAACCAAATGGCCTTAGCCATCTTACTCTTGGTATTACTACTTGAATGTAAGTAAAATCTATGGCAACTAAGAAACATATATCATTAGTATGCTTTTCTACTAAGGATGCTGGTATCCTTGACCTTTGCTTCATGGATTTCTTGAATCCTCAAAATAGCTTGTCATCAAAGTATCAAAATTTTCTCCCATTTGCTTAATATATTCGTTAATTTGTGCAATGATGGTTCTATCATTCCTCCATGCTATTTTACCAAAAGAAGGAAATTCATTCTATACATAAAAGAATATGCAAACTAGGATTGCTCCAAATTTGCATTGTGTGACCTTTGTTCTTCTTATGGCAGCTAGATTTTCATTTATCTATTGTAATTGCAGTTCTGCAAGATCATAAGTATGATCCTTCTTCACCAATTTGTAACCTACATCTACAACAATGCATGGTACACTGTTGAGTCTACTGGATTGATAAAATTTGTGAGCAATGACTCTAACAGAAAACTCAACTAGAGGATCCTTTATAGTGTGGATTGTCATTCCTCTTTTATTCCATTGTGCACCAGTATTCCTTTCAGTGACCTCCTTTGATTCACTTCTTAGTGTCTTGTACCGATCTAGGGTTGGGTAACCTATTACTCTATGTATAATTTCCTTTTTCAATTTGATGGGCATACCTTCTAACCATAAGTTTCCTCTATGGATTTTGCTTACTACAAGTCTAACCCATTCAATTTTGAATACGGTAGGAAAATTTAAAACTCGGGTCAAACCCTTTCTTTCAATGATTTTAAATTCTTCTTTCAGTACTCCATCTACACATATTTTATCATAAGCTTGTCTAATTTCCATGTCTCCTAGGGCTCCTATCTTGCAATTGTAACATTTCCTCACATCTTGAACCATTACAACTTTTGGGGGAATGTGGGAAAGAGCTCCGACTGGGTCATTTTTATAAGCAACTTCGGGAATAGGGCAAAAATTTGGTTGCTTAACTTCATTTGAAACTAATTGGACTTCAAATGACTCTTTTACTTCAACTTTCTTTGAACTTGATGCCATTTTTGTAAACTAGGGTTTATACAACAAATGGGTATGAAACTACGTAGCTTGACATAGACGAAAATACCTTTAGATTGATGAAAAACATGTTGAATGAGGTTGCAATCTACTTGAGATACTAGATTCTTGCTATGAAGTCGCTTAGCTCTCTTTCTTCTCCTTTGATTCTCGATCGTGATGCAAAAAATTGATTAAAATTGTGATAATATACCCTAATTTCATCACATTAAATGCTCAACTACCAACTCGACTTCTAAAGAAATTTTGATCTAACTCGGCTTCCACTATTCTTCACTTTACTCAGCTTCCATTGGAGTTTTCCAACTTAGCATCAGTTTTTAGCTCGGTTGCTATTGGGAGCTCAGTATCTATTTTAACTTAGCATCCAAAGGTAGCTCGGCATCAAGATTTACTTTTGTCTTGACATCTTGTTTTATGTAGATTTATACTTTGCTTAGCTTCTTTGTCTTGGGACTGATGTATGATATAGCTTTGTATATTCGTCCTCTGTACTTCTTATGCTTAGTTTGATGAAGTGTGATCACTTGACCCATTGGGTGAAGTGATCCCTCCACTTGATGTGTTGCACTCATCTATCTTTATCCAAGTCTTGTTCATTATCCCTCTTATCCTTTCAATGTCAATCTTTTGTTTTCCTTTGTTATCTTTAGTTTTGGGTGCCTTTGATCTTGTAGGACAGTTTCTGCTGATATGACCAATTTTTAAACAACTGAAACATGTGGTTTGATTCAACCATTTTTTGTAGTTCCCTCTGAAATGTGTTCTTATGCAGTTCTGTGGTATATGTCCATATTCTTGATAATAATGACAACTGTACCTGGTGTTGTAATCCCAATGATAATGACTTCCATTCCCTTCTATTTTTTCTGGTTGATTTGATGTCCACATAGGTTTTGATCTACATTCAAATGCCCTATGTCCATATTTTTTGTAATTATAACAATGTCCATCAAATCTTTGAGTCCTTGTGACATTGGATCTGCAATTTTGTGTCATATGTCCTTGCATGTTGCACTTGTGACAGAAACTTTTGGGTATGTTTGATTGATTAAATCTTTTGCTCCTACACACATTAGTTGTATGTCCCTTCTTATTGCAGAAATGACAAGTGGGTTTTGAATTCTTACCTTTATCACTTCTTTGTTCAGCACTCTTTGATGATTCTCCAACTTCAGTGCTATTGTATCCTAGTCCTGATGTATCCTGGGTAGATTTTGGTGATTTTAGCAACTGTTCAAAAATATTTGATTGCTTCACTTGATTTGTTGAGATTCTCTACTACCTCTTTTTCTCTGTTCAATTCATTCTGCATCTGTTCATTTTGCATCTTTAAGGTAGAGATCTCAATATCCTTTACATTGAGTTCATGATGAAGGTTCATCATTTGGGCAAGTGTATCCATCTGCATGTTTGAGATCCTTGTTAGTTCAGTACATTTTTCTTCAAGTCTGTTTGCAAGATTTCTTTTGTCATTTTCCAACATCACTTTGTCTTCAACTGCTATTTTCTTGTGTTCAGTAATTTCACATATCATTATGGCTGCATCAAACTCTTTAGTGTCTCCACTGGAAAATGTGTTGGTGGTATCAATCTCCTTGTAGTGTATATCATTTTCAGCTATGGCCAGATCCTTCCTCTTTTTTAATGAGTTTCTCAACTTGTTTCGGAATTCCTCCAAGCTATGCAAAGCAAGTTGCACATCTATCACCTGATTTTCAATGATCTTTCCAAGTTTGAAAGCTTTCATCTTTAGATCTTTTCCTCCAAGCTGTTAGGCTTTCCTTAGGAGAACCTGGACAATGCTTTGATACCAATTGTTGGAATATTCAAATATGGAAAGAGTACTTATGAGAGGAGGGGGGGGGTGAATCATAAGTATAAAACTTTAGCCAATAAAACATTTAACTGAAAGTAAATTGCATGCATGTAAATACATCAAATAATCATGAAATAAAGCACATGCATCAATAACTCATAACACATGAATTTGGTAACCCAGAAACCATCCAGGAATAAGAAGGTAAAACTGGGGTGGGGATGATACCCACAAAAATTACTGCAACAATATTGTTCAACCACTTCTGATGGTTTGCCCTGTTAAAGGCTTTACACTGTGTCAATAGTGACCTAGTTAGAGAATTTCAAACACTTAACATGAAGTGTCACCTTGTTAAAGGATTTAATCACCTAGTTAAAGGTTTTATCGAAATAGCTATTAAGCTAACCTATCACCATAGGATTTTCATTCTAATACAATTTCTAGATAGTATTAGGTACAATAAACCTGACTGATTACAATCCTTGATTGCTGATTGCAGGCACTTGTTATGCTTTCTCTGATCTGGATCCTTTTTGTGATCTGATAATGCTCACTTCTAAAAATATAACTCCTTGAAAAACCTTGTATGTCTTCTCACACCTTTTATTTTATTACCTCTTACATTTTACAATGAAGTTTCATCTTCCTTATAAAGACATTTAAAATTTAGGATTAGGTGTGGATCTACAATCCACATTTAATCTTCATTTTTTGCTCAATACTTATCTTTTTCTGATTGGTTGCATCTCTTTAGCATTTTTCTTATTGGCTGCATGCAAATTGCATAGGAAAATTAAAAGATTCGATCTCATCATTAAATCCTTTGAGATTTACCTTATGTCGGCTGTAAAAATAGTTTGCATCATAGTTTGTGCAATTACAAACTCTTATGCTGATATACTGAGTTACTCAGCTCCTAAAGTATTGCAAATACTCATCACATACTATTTCCTAGATAGCTCGGCACCTTAAGTAGCTCGGCACCTTATGTTACTCAGCACTTGTTAACACTTGGTATCTAATTTTCTCTCGACAGCTGATCTTCACTAGGCATTTGATTTTCACTCGACAGCTGATCTTCACTCGGCATCTAAAAACTACTCGGCACATGAAGATCACTCGGCATCCAATGTGAAATATGTTTAAGTGTGTTGGCACTCAAATGTAAAAAACCATTATGAGGTTAACATTAGTAACAGGTATTATACAAATCTTCTAGTATCATATTCTAAAAGCTATCAAATCTTTTATTCCTTAGAATCATATTTTTTACTATAGCATTTTCTAACTTCCTTCTACCCATGTTACTATACAAATTGTAATGCTTATTTAATTCCACAAAATTTTCATTATTAATAATCTACATATTCAGATTCTCAAATTTGGGATTCTAGGCTTTCTTACTAGTTGAAGTTCTCCCTTCTCCAACTACTTGTTCCATTGCCATTTATTCAATATCCTTATTAGACTCATCATAATCATTGATCTACAGTGTCTTCCATCTTTTTCCTAGACCATTGGTTGTTTGATTGGTCCTCTTTCTAGGGGATGGTATAGGTTCTTGTTTAAGCTTTACCAACCTTTTAGATTTCCTTTGTGTAGATGCTATAACTATCACATCTTCATCAAGTTTCTTCATATGTCCATGTTGCACTCATTTGTGCAATTGTTACATAAGGTGTAGTAAAAATTTGTAAAGTAGACCCTGCTACTATCACTTCCATAAAAAGGGCTGCAATGGCAACATGAGTAGTTTTTAATACCTTTGTTTGACTATTGGCATTCATCTCTAAGGCTATATCCTTGATTTCATCAAATTATTGCCTTGTCATACCAAATTATTTAAGAATAGATTCTATCTTTTTCTGCACATTCTTCTTGATTTCCTTGCTATGAAGCTCAGAATAAACTTTCTTCATCTTCTCTTCAAATGTTCCCAATCTTGAACATTCAGTGTCCCTTTCTAATTGCAATATAATCCTTTCATATCCTTTAATGAGTTTTGTTGGTCTTAGAATGGTTTTTGACATTTGAGTGTCAACACGCTTAACCACTTTCTACATTGAAGCTGAGCACACTATGTATGTCAAGCCATAGTATGTGCCAAGCAAGACAGAGTGTAATAAGTGCCAAGAAAAGTAGGATAGTAAATGTGCCAAGCACTAGTAGTTCAGTATGTGCCAAGCAACACAAAATCAACATATGATTTTGTGCTCTCACAAAATCATATGTAAACCAATTTTGGAGCTGACATAGAAGGATTCCAAAGGATAGCAAGGATAAGAATAAATCTTTTACATTTCCTACGCAACCAACATGCAACCAATCAGAAAAATGGAGAAGGCATGCAACCAATGAGAAAAGTGCAAGGAATGTGTGGGAATTCAAGATTCAATATGGATTATAGATCCATACCTAACCCTAAGTCTATGAAGTCTTTGTAAGAAGGCTTAGACCCCACAATTTTAAGTTGCTAAATAGAAGTGAAGGAAGTTGCTAAGCAGATAGCAAGATTGGAGAACAGGGAAAACAATAGGGGCATCACAGACTTAGTGAATTAGGTATAAATTACACATCTAGTTGATCAGAATAGAACAAGAGTTATGAACAAATATCAGGTCAAGTGCCTAAAATCAACAATTGAAGATTGCATGCAATCAGGTCAAAGATTTCTAATACTCTCTAGCAATTGTATTAGATAGTGAAAACCCTATAATGATAGGTTAGCCTAACAGCTATTTTGTAGATCCTTTGAAGAGGTGACTAAATCCCTTAATAGGGTGACACTTCATGTAAAGTGTTTGTAAATACTTTAATCAAGTCACTATTGACACAGTGTAATTCTTTTAATAGGGTAGGCCTTTCACAAGGTAGACCATCAAAAGTGGTCAAACAATTATTACTGCAGTGATTTTGTGGGTATCATCCCCACCCTAGTTTTACCTTCTTATTCCTAGAGGGTTTCTTGGTTACCAAATCTGGTGTCATGTGTTTACTTGCATGTGTTTACTTTGTGTTTATTTGATATATTTACATGCATCTAGTTTACTTTTAGTTATTTGTTTTAAAGGTTTTGAAAAGGTTAAAAGTATGATACTTCTAATTCACTCCACCCCATCAAAAATATTCTTCCCATTTGAGTATTCCAACAATTTTCAACAATTGGTATCAAAGCCAAGGTTCTGACAAGGAGAAGACTAACATCTTAGAGAAAAGATCTGAAAATGGAAGTCTGCAAACTTGGGAAGATCATAGACAATTAGGTGATTGATGTGCACCTCGCTCTACACAAATTGGAGGAAGCTAGAGAGGAATTGAGAAAATCCTTAAAAAGAAGGAAGGATATAGCCATAGCTAAAAATGACATACACTAAAAGGAGATTGACACCACACAAGTGTTTTCCAATGGAGATTCCAAGGAATTTGATGTAGCAATAGCTGAATTGATGGAGAAAAATAGAGCACAAGTTGAAGAAATTAGAATACTCAAGCTTCAACAAGAGTCAGAAGCCATAATGCTCTATGAAGTGACTAAATAAAAGAAGAGAGCCATTGAAGACAAGGCCATGATATAAGATTACAAGAGAAATCTTACCAATAGACTCGAGGAGAAGACAACTGAGTTTAAAAGAATCTCAAACATGCAGCTTGACACCTTAAGTCAGATGATGAATGCTCACCATGAACTGAATATGAAGGACATTGAGATCACTACATTGAAGATACAAAATGATCAACTGCAAAATGACCTAAAAAGAGAGAAGGAGATAGTAGAAAGCTTCAACAAACCCAATGAGGCTATCAAGTACTTTGAGAAACTACTAAAATCACCAAGGGCTAGTAATGATACTTCAGGACTTAGTTACATCAGCTCTAAACAAGGAGAATCATCCAAGACTATAGAAGAAAGGAGTAAAAAAGGTCAAAACACTAAACCTACTTGTCATTTCTATGGTAAAAGGGGACACACCTCTAATGTATGCAGGAGCAAGAATGTTCATCAGCATGATAAGCCCAAAAATGTAAGCTTTTGTCACAAGTGCAAAAAGAAAGGACATCAAGCACATGAATGTAGAACCAAGACCATGAGGACATCAATATTTGAGGGTCACTACTACAATTGCAAAAAAATTGACATAGAGAATTTGAGTGCCAATCAAAGCCTATGTGGACAGTTAATCAGTTTGCAAAGGAAAACAACCATGGTCATCACTGCAACTAGGATTACAATACCAAGTATAGTTGTCACTACTATTAGGAATATGGACACATTCCTAAAATTTTCATAAGAGACACATTTTAGAGGGAATTATAGTAGATGGTTAAGTCAAACCACATGTTTCAATTGCTTGAAGACTGGTCATATTAGTAGGAATTTCTTGAAAAAGTCAAAGGCAACAAAGATAAAAGTCAATAGAGGAAAAGAGAAGGTTGATGTTGAACAAATCAAAGGGAAAATGAACAAGACTTGGAAGAAGAAAGATGAGTACAATAGATCAAATGGAGGGATCACTTCACCTAAGAGGTCAAGTGATCACATCTCATCCAACTAAGCAAGAATAGGTGCATGGGATTGGTATAAAAATTTGTATCATACATCAGTCCCAAGACAAAGAAGTATTGCAAAGAAGAAATCAGCATGAGCAAAGATTCCAAGTCAAAATTTGAAGTTTTTGCAAAAATTGCTGAACTATCCTTAGATGCCGAGTAAAGCTCCAATGGATCCTAAGTTGCTAATAGTGATAAAGTTGATGGTTAGTGCCAAATTGAGAAATTCCAATCGAAGCTGAGTCAAGTAGAAATCTAGTGAAAGCTGAGTAAACAAAATACAATGGGAGTCAAGTCATGTTGAAACCTATTGTCACAGAGGTTTGCACCCTTGTCCAATGTCTTACCTAAGGACAACCTTGTGAAACATGGAAACAACCTCCAAGCTGTGGGACTTGAACTGTGAGGTTGATTCTCCGAAGAAGGTTGGCTTCTTCTTACTATTAGGGTGCATCTAATTATTCTTCGAGAAGAAAAGGGAGAAGGAGAGCATGAAAGAAAATCTACCTATTCTAATCTAAGGAGGTGATGCACCAAAATAGAGTGTTCAAACCAATCTCTGCCCACACATGCACTATTGAAGGATTATGACACCAAAAGATATATACAAACTTGATTTAATCTAACAACCACATGTAGATCAGAAAACTAGAATGAAAGACACAAGGAAAGAGAGATTCACTTATATATCATTCACAGGCCAAAAGAGATACAACCATGTAGGTTACAGATCTCTACAAAATGTCAATGAGAGGCAAAGAATTCTTACACTTTCACACCAATGGCTAAAGGAGATAAGAAGGATTTCATTCAGTTTAGAGGAAAAGGGAATTTTACACTAAATATTTGCAAAGCAATATCAGAGAAATCAGAGAAGGTTCAACCCTTACAAAATTCACAAAAATTGCCTTTATAGTTTAGGCATAACTAAGATGTCCTCTTACTGAAGTTACTCCACAACCACTACCATTAAGTCCTGTAGAGAATAATCATGGGGATCCAGATGCTGACCATTGGGTGGGGTTTGCATTCAAAGTTCAAATTTTTGGGGGAAGCAAAATGGGTAAAATTTCTAGGGACTTAGAGGGGTTGCAAGCTTGCTATGCATGTGACCAATGGCCTTCTACATTCGTTGGGCTATAGAGTCAAAAAAACTCTGGATCTTGCACAATGAAACCCTAACCCTACCTCAGCGGCAACAAAACACTAAAAATCTAGAGAACTTTCCCTTTGCAATTGACACTAGAGACTAAAACCTTTCTGCAACCTTCAAGACTTGGAAATTGGCTATCTCATAGAGGGAAACCTGTGCTTGTGCACTTCAAAAAAAAAAAAAAACTACACTACCTATGTACAAGAAAATTCAAGCCTTGTCAAAAACATGGTTTGACATAGATCCCATTGACTGGGATAGGCAAGATTTCGCCACCAGGCCTACTCAATTGAAAAACATTGGCATGCTTGCAATTGACAATCAGATAGGGACCACTCCATAGTGCATCAAATTTTGAGTGCCTCCCTAGTTTTTCCCTGTCTACATCCCATTTCAAAACCAAGTCACATTCTCTAAAGGTTCTAACCTCAACCTTCATATCAAAGCTCTTTTTTACCTATTGTTGATGTATTTCCAAGGTCTACATGGTCTAATTTCTTCTTTCTTCTAGCTCCATCAATTCTGCCATTCTCACTGCCATGGCATCATTATCAATTAGCTCCAATTGATGAGCTAGTTCTAGGGATGGGAACTCCAATGAAATTGCAAGCCTTGTTTCTCTATTATATACTAACATGAATGGTGAATTCCCTAATGACCTCTTAGGTGTTATCCTATCAGCCCACAGAGTTGTTCTCAATTTTTTTTGCCAACACCTCTGGTTATCTTCTATTGTCCTCTTTATGATCCTAATTAGATTCTTTTTGGATGACTCAGCCAGGCCATTACCTTGAGGATAGTAGTTTGAGGATGTGCTCTAGTAGATATTATGTCAACTGCCCATGCATAAATATAAGCTCTCACAAAATATTTTGCATTATCTGAAATAATGGTTGAAGGGGCACCAAACCTGGTCATAATTCCATCAAGGAACTCAACAACTAAAGATTTTGTGGCATCCTTCAATGCAACTACCTTTGTCCATCTGGTAAAGTAATCTATAGCAGCTAAATCCATTTGTTACTAGAACTAGAAGGAGGATTGATAGGGCCTATGAAATCCAATCCCCATTGAGAAAAAGGTTGGTCCACCTAAATGGGATGAAGATGAAGAGCTGCAAGCTTTTGCTTACCAGAGAAGAAGGCACATTTTTCACATTTCCTCACATACCTATGACAATCATGGAATAGGGATGGCCAATAGTAACCAGCCCTCATGACCTTCATTGCAGTTGTTCTTGTGGAGAAGTGGCCACCATCAGGACCATCATGAAGCTCTCTGAGCATTCTTTTAGTTTGGTCTATGTCAATGCATTTAATAGGGCTCCATTAAAATCTTTCTTGAAAAGGATACCATCAACTATAACATAAGGAATTGACTATAACCTTTACTGTCTCCTTTTAGCTCTATCTAATCCTTGAGGATATCCATTGCCTAATAAGAAACTCTTCATATCATCCACCCAGTTCCTTGGGTCATCATTTTTTGCCTCCTATTGTTTTGTTAGTATCATAAAAACTTCCTCGTCTGGTTCTTGAGATGATGTCATCTATTTACACAACCCTTTCCCTCTTACTAGCTTGGTGATCTAGATGTCAACATCATATTCCATTACTTTAGTAATCCAGCCAGCCCTCTTCTCACTAATATCTTTGCTGAAAAGGAAATCCTTCGTGCTGGCATGAGGTACTAACAAATGAATCTTATTGTGAGATAGGAGGTGTCTGAATTTCTTCAAAGCTCTAATGACTGCAAGGGCTTTCTTCTCTACAAAGTTGTACTTGTCTTCATACTCCTTAAGCCCTTCACTAAAGAAGGCTATGGGCTGCTAATTTTTATCATTTGTTTGAGTCAAGACAGTAGAAATACCTGACTCACCACCTAGGGTATAGAGAATGAAATCCTTCTCAAAGTTTGGATTAATGAGAGTAGAGGCTGAGGCTATGGCCACCTTGATCTCTTCAAAAATTTCCCTCCCTTCCTTGGTCCATGCAAAGACCATACTTTTCTTGAGCATAGCTGTAAGGGGTTTCACCATGGTTTCAAGATTAGGGATAAATCTTCTCACAAAATTTATCCTACCAAGGAAACTTTGCAACCCTTTCCTATGTTTAGGAAGAGGAAGAGCAAGTATTGCTTTTGTTCTCTCTGGATCAATGGTTAAGCCATCTTTAGATACAATGTGTCCTAATAATTTTCCTTGATTGGTAGCAAAGACACACTTGCTTGGGTTAAGAGATACCCCAAACTCTCTACACCTTAAGAATACCTACCTGAGATGATCAAAAAGATCTTCTACATTCTTTGAATATACTATGATATCATCAAGGTAAACTAACACAAACCTTTCAATCATATTGTTGAAAGCCATCTCCATTGCCTTTTGAAATGTAGCACCTACGTTGGTTAGCCCAAATGGCATCTTACAATAAGCATAGGTACCCCACTTGGTGGTAAATGCAGTCTTGTACCTATCAAATTCTTTGACCAGTACTTGATTGTAGCTAGAAAATTCATCAAGAAATGAAAACCTCTTTGAACCACTAACCTTGGACAAAATATGCTCCATGGAAGGGAGAGGATGGTGATCTTTAAGGAAAGCTTGGTTAAGGTCCCTAAAGTCCACACACAATCTAATTTCTCCATTTTTCTTCCTAATAGGGACAAGGTTTTCTACCCATGATGAGTGCTTGATGGGGAAAATTATATTGGCCTCAATCAAATTGGATAGCTCTTTTCTCATTAAGGGTTCAATTTTGGGATTCATTGGCCTCTATTTTTGTCTTAATGGTTTGACATTATCAATTAAATCTATGGTATGCTGAAACAACCTTGGGTCAAAACCCTTTAAATCATCATATGTCTAGGAAAATATATCATTAAACTCTTGACATAGAAAAATAAAACTTTTCTGCTCAATTTCAGAACATACCTTCCCCATGTTTAAGAATTTTCCATCAGCAATCATGACTGGAGTGTGATCATCTTCATCAGTAGCTAAGTTCATGACTCTACCTCTTGCTTGGTCATTAGGATTAAAAACACTCTCTAAGGTGATGAGACGCTTAGGCAACTTGTTGGAACTGAGATTAATTATTTGGTCCCCATAGTGATCCTACAGTCTTGATTGGTTTCTGTTTGAAAATTCTGCTTCATTCTGCAAGAAACTTACAATTTTTTCATCAGATTCAAACACTTGCCAATGGATCTTATTGTCAGGGATGGGAGGCCTTACTACCATCCTAATTTGTTTCTCTTTCTTCTCCTCAAGATTCCTTGGCACATCATAAGATGCACCTATTGCTGTAAGTCTATCAGCATATCTATTTTCTTTTCTAGGGATGCTTTGAATATTGAATGCATTAAAACCTTCAAGAAAATCCCATACCCTATGTTTATAAGACTTGAGCAAACCATTCTTGGTGACATTCTTATTTCTCACTTGATTAACCACCAACTCACTATCTCCATATACACTTAAGATTTGGATTCCTCTTCTTTGAGCAAGTAGGAGACCTTGAATTAAGGATTCATACTCGGCTATATTATTAGTGCAACTAAATTGGAGCTTGAAAGAGAAGTAGTACCTTACTTGTGTAGGAGAAACCAACATCACACCAGCCCCTGATCCATTTTTATTTCTTGAGCCATCAAAGTACATACTCCATATCCCACTCATATCTTCTTTAGTCCCCACAAGATCGAGAACTAGAGCATCCTTTTCTAATATACAATAGGTACTTAGGCTTGTTTCAAGGGTTTCTAACATAGGATCAAACTAATATGAATTAGCCCATTCATCTAAAATAAAATCACGTATCTCTACTAGGGAAGTAGTAGGCTTATTCACTATGTCATTCTCATCCACTTCTAGGATAGTGCAATTTCTGTTGATGAGATTAGGGATGTAGGGTTCGGTATGATGGAGGGATAGAGGCTATGCTCTGATTGTAGCTTTGGCCCCATATCTTGTCCTAAAAAACACATATGACCAATTAGAAGATATGTAACCACCTATTTGGGTAGTGAAGTCTCTTGACAGACAAATGGAAAAATGTGGCTTGACCTCAGCTACTGATATATCTTGAGTGACAATAAAACCAGGGCATGCATGTAGGGTCATTTCCTAATTCCTAAGGATCCCTACAATCTTGACAATACTATGATCCAACTATAACACAACCCTAACAATGGGCTCATACTTCATTCCCAAAGCATCAGCAACACACCTAGGCATCACTAAACTACTAGCCCCTAAATCAATCATGCAATTGTGTACTAGTCTATCCCCTATAATTAAAGAAACATAGAATGGAGAAGGTCTAACCTTTTTACTTGTTTCTACCCTATCTGATGCTTGCACTAGACTTGTGGCACTTCCCATGCTAGGTGTCTGATCCTTTGGTTCAGTACTCTCCAACTCTTGCTTTAGCAACCTCTTTTGCATGGGTATAGTAGAAAAAACATCCCACATGGAAATATTCACATTTGTCTTCTTGATTTTTTCTACCACACTGAATGGACTAGAGGGCACTTTGGTAGAAGCCTTGGGAGCTGTCCTTGCAAGAGGTTGAGATGGAACAACCAGAGGATCATTCACATCCTTTCTGACATTATTTTGCCTTTGCTACTGGAAGACATTTGGTTGATCATTTACTGCTTGTTCATGGGTTATTGCATTTGAAGTCAAGGTCTGATTAGGAGGAGGAAGGGCAACATCTCCAATAGCTCTTCTTTTGCTCCTAGTATTGTGAGTAATGGAATCCTAGTTTACATTACAATGTTCCTCCTCCTGATGATTCATAAAGGACCAATCACCTTGTCCCTACATATATGAGGCCTCCTTAACTTGGTCCTCCTTGTATGATTGTCCTACTAAAGGCTCTTGGATGGTCAAAGCCAAATAAGATTCAGCCTTCTGACGCATGCAATGAGCATAGGAGTAGTTATAGGAGGGACAAAAATCCAGGTCTTGGGCCATGTTTTTTTGAGGGACTATGGCCCTACTTTGGTTCACATTGGAGGTTGAAGCATGGCTACTCTACCTATTCTAATCAAAAGAATTGTTCCTATAATTATGATTTGGAGGCCTACCATTGTTCAAAGTTTGATATTGCAACTGATGAGCTTTACTACCTTGAGCTTGCCTTTCTAAAGTCACCACCTTGTTGCTCATTTTTTGCATCATAGAGAAGCTATCCTCCAACTTATTTCCTTGGCCTTGCAATCTCTTATCTATATTTAGCATCATAGATTGCATCATCTCCTTGATTTTATCTATTCCATTTGAAGATGTGGAAGCTTGAGGGACTAGAGCAAGGGATTGTGAGGTGGAAGCTATGGGAGGAGGAGCCATTACTGGTTGGTAGTTTGGGGCATCAGGGAAGAAGGGCATAGGAGGCCTTGGAGCTAACTTCCCTCCTTATACATCAATATATATTTTTCCCTTATTGCTATGTCATAAGCATTAGGTAAGGTATCCCCTCCCATAGTTTGGATCACAGTGGTGATGTCACTGTTGAAAGCTCTAAGGTAATGCAAGAAGGCATTACCAGGGGTAGGTTTTACTAAAGTGAGTATTCTATCCCATGTCTTTTGAAATCTATAGTTGAAATCAGTCATACATTCATGGGGGGCTCTTTTTATAGTAGTCAACTGTTCCAAAAGTGACAAATGGTCACTTTTATCCTCAAAGTGTTTACATAATCCTGCTCCTAATCCATCCCAATATGTTATAGAACCATGAGCCAAACCTCTATACCATTGTAGTGCTTTTCCTTTCAAGGATGAGGCTAAAAGCTTGACTGCAACATCATCTTCTGTAATACCTTGGAAATTGCAAACATTTGCAATTTCTTGAATGTGGTCTAAGGGAGAGATAGAAGTTTCACCAGTAAACTCTGGTATACTCTTGAGTGTAGTTATTGGTATGTCATGTCTTTTGGCCAATAAAAGAGGACTACCACCATTAAAGGTGGCAAAAGCATGAGCTCTAGGTTGTGCCATATAGACAAGTGATCTATTAATATTTTCTAATGGCAACCTAGGCTGAGATCTAATAGTAGGAGGGGTAGAAATAGATCTTGCAGGTGTATTTGTTACTATTGCACTCCTAACTAGTGATAAAGATACTCTAGTCCTCATTCTGGGATTTGAAAATGAAAGCTCTTGGTACTAAAATTTACCTCTAGAAGAAGCCCTTGTTTTAGGTTTGGGCATGAATTGCTGCAACTTTGGTCTAGAATCAGATGTGTTTGAAGCTCAGAGTCACCAAGTACTTGAAGAATGAACATCTTGAAGGCTTGAACAAAAAAGCTAGTACCATCTCTTTAGTATTAATCTTGAAATCTTTCTTCTTGACACCAGTAGATTTGAAATCTTCTAATATATGTCCCACTGGGCATGCTAAAAATTGTTTTCATAGAGGTTTGCACCCTTGTCCAAAGTCTTACCTAAGGACAACCTTGTGAAACATGGAAACAACCTCCAAGCTATGGGACTTGAACTATGAGGTTGAATCTGCAGAGAAGGCTGGTTTCTTCTTACTATTAGGGTGCATCTGACTATTCTTGGAGAGGAAAAGGGAGAAGGAGAGCATGAAATCAAATCTACCTATTCTAATCTAAGGAGGTAATGCACCAAAATAGAGTGTTCAAACCAATCTCTACCCACACATGCACTATTGAAGCATTATGACACCAAAAGATATGCACATTCAGACTTGCTTTAATCTAACAACCACAAGCAAATAAAAAAACCAAAATGAAAGACGCAAGGAAAGAGAGATTCACTTATATATCATTCATAGGCCAAAAGAGATACAGTCATACAGGTTATAGATCTCTACAAAACATCAATGAGAGGCAAATGATTCTTGCACTTTTACACCAATGGTTGAAGGAGATAAGCAGGATGTCATTCAATTCTGAGGCAAAGGGAATTTTACACTTAAGATTTGCAAAGAATTATTAGAGAAATCAAAGAAGGTTTGACCCTTACAAAATTCACAAAAATTGCCTTTATAGTTTAGGCATAACTGAGATGTCCTCTTACTGAAGTTACTCCACAACCACTGCCATTAAGTCCTGTATAGAATAATTATGGGGATCTAGATGCAATGATATCTGATCTTTCTGGAACAGGGTCCTGAGAAGACAGAAATGGCACCATTAAATTGTCTGACCAAGTAGATGGATTGGATCAGAGATGGTGGAGTGTTCTCTTGGGGGTAGTATTCATTCTAGAGTGGTTGCCATTGATCACAAGGACCAAATCGCATGGGAAAATTTGATTTCCCCTATTCTACCTTGTGGATCAGCAAAGTCAGCAAGTCAAATGAATCCTACAAGTAGAATGAGCCATGTGGGCCAATGATCTTCCTTTGTTTTGCCACCCCAAAAAGTCCCCACATGGTTGACCACACCTTTTAACTAATTGTGCCACCTCCCAACCTATCCATGATGGTCACATTAACTGCCAGTGCCTCTAACTATTACTGCCTCCACTGGGCCCACTAGGACACATGTTGTTTAGGCACTTCCCCACAATGTTAACTTCCTTGCACTTCCATATTGTGGGAAAACCTTGATCATTGATTTGCACAAGATCAATGATCAGGAAGGACTCTCCATAATGTTGTGCTTTCTCTTCAAATTTTTGGACCCACGAAACACTTGGCAGCTGACTCAACCTGACCTGGCCCCATCTGGCATCACCCAAGCACACAACTAGCACCACCCTAACATCACCCTATAGCTTATGAAACCAGCCTAGCCCCATAGGGACACACAAAAATAAGGTTCTTACTCGCATTGCTTAAAGTCCTTGCATCTTGATATTGCGGGTATGTGCCAGCCATTGATCTGATTACATCAAATGGTGGAAGGTGGAACTAGGAACATGAGAAGTTGTGGGACAAGTGTCACCAGGGTGCATCCCCACAATAATTAAAAACCTTGCACTTCCATCAAGTGGGAAAGTTCCAGCCCCTTGATCCTTGTAGATCTGATGGTGGAAATTCCTCATGAGTTATTCTTTGAACAAGGTGGGATCGTGACGTTGTTCCCTCCATGTGTCATAAGGAGGCATGCCCACATTTCTTAAAACCCTCTCATCTTGATATTGCAGGCATGCACCAACCATTAATTCTAGGAGATTTGATAGTGCTCATAACATGTGCATCCTAGACCTCTGTGAATACCCACCATGATGTCATCCAAGCACGTGTCACCAGGGCACTTTCCCGCATTGTCAAAAAGTTTGACAAAGCTCAGAATATGGGAAAGTGGGCACCAATAGAATTGCCAAATGAGCAAGCCACTTGTCCACCCTATCTGTAGCTCATAAGAGAAAGTGGACCCACCTGCCACTCATTAAAAAGGGGCTTTCCCGCAATGTGTAGAGGTTGTGTATTTTCAAATTGTGGAAAATTGCCCACCATAGATTTGGCTTGATTTGACGATGCAAAAAGTTGCAACCAAATAGAACAAAACATAAGGTTTTATCATTTTATTTTATTGATATTTCTAGGTCATTTAAATAATATAAAATGGGAAGGTGACTGTTGGGTGGGGTTTGCATTCAAAGTTCAAATTTTGGCGAGAAGCAAAATGGGTAACGAAACCTTTAAGTGCCGAGTTTATAGCTATTGCACTAAGCATTTAATGTTAGGTTTTGAAAGGTATAAGGTCAAATTTTGATCATTTTTATGCCATTCAAACATAGAGAAAAGACAAAAAGAGTGCAAGAGTGATCATACAACAACCTTGAAGCCATTTGCATCAATTTCAACAATGATTTAGCACACATTTCATCGATCTAAGGTATTTATCAAAAGTTGAGCTATGCAGTATTGAAGTTTTTAATATATTTGAAAGCCTTGTTTGGTATAATGGCTTCTAGTTCAAGAAATCCCAAAGGAAAGGAAAGTTATGAGGTCTAGCTAGTTAGTAATGAGGTCAAACAACCTATGTTTACGCCAATCCCTGAAGTGACCTATAGAAATGATCTTGCTGGCACATTATCCATTATTTTGCCAAAAATTGTCATGGTGATAGATGTACAAAAGTGTTATAACTACAAGATAGGAGTAGTAGGAGACCTTGAAATATTTCAAGCTTATGACAAACTGTGTGAATTTTTTTTTGAAGGATGAATTCCAAATAGTCGAGAAAAAGGGTTTGACCAATGCCCTAGTTTACCCTACAAGTTTCAAGATAGAATGGATAAGGATTATTTTAAGAAAAAATCACAATGGATGTTTTTGGTTGGAAACATGACCAATAAATATTACCAAAAGGATAGTACATAGGGTTATGGGTTTCCCAACCCTAGATTGGCCTAAATCCCTTAGAAGTGATTTAAAAGAGATCATTGAAAGGAATATAGGAGCTAAGTGGAATAAGAGGGGTATGACTATTGACACTATAAATCTAGCAAATTGAACAGTGCGCCATGCATAGTTGTTGATGTAGCATACAAAATTGTGAAGAAAGATCATACATATGATCTATTAGAACTAATGTTGCAGCAAATAAATGAGAACCTAGGAGCAATAAGGAGGTCAAAAGGTGCTCAATGCAAGTTTGGTTCAGTTCTTATGTGCATATTCTTTTATATCATGGAAGATTTTCCTTCTATTAGAAAGGTGAATTGGAACCCAAACATAATTGCAATCATACAAATCAATGACTTCATTGACCAAATGGGTGATAATTTTGAGGCCCAAATGAAAAGCTATTTGTAGGATTTTAAGAAATCCATGAAGCAAAGGGTGAGAATTCTAGTTTCCCTAGTGGAAAAATACATCAATGACATATGCTTTTTGGTTAACATTGACTATACCTATATCCAGGTAGCAATTCCAAGAGTAAAATGGCTAAGACCATTGAGATATGAACTTGATATAGATGAAGCCTTAGCAGCAATCACAACATTGCTTCTAGAAGAGATAGATAAGGGGGCTCCTCATTTTGGCACATATAATGTTGTCAAATCAAAAGTTGAAATAGAATTGAAGACAAACTTTGTTACTAAGAGAAAAGATAAATTAGTGAAGAAGATAAAGAAGAAATTTGGTGCAGATATTGAAGGAGAAGTAGGTGCTAAAGAAGAAGAAGAAGCAGGAGAGAGTGAAGAAGAAGAAGACTAAGGGAGAGGTCCAATGGAGTTGATAGAAGGATTAGGAGAAGACAAGGAGGAAGGTGTTGAGGAAGAAGAAGCCAAGGAAGAACCTAATCAAGCTGAGAAAAAGAAAAGAAAGGCTAAAACTCAGCCTCCAGCTCAGCCAAAACCCAAGAAGATAACCAAGCCTGCACAAGCCAAGGTAGCACTACGAACAAGAACTAGCACAAGGAAAGAGAAGAAGAAAGCTACTGTACAATGTGATGAAGTACCAAAGAAAAGGAGAAAGTATGTGGCATAGCTAGATATTGATGATGAGGAAAGAATAGAGTCAAAGGATATTAGCCAATTTAGAGTGGTAAGTCATCCTCCAAAATCTGCCATAGAAAAAATTTGTGAAAATGTTAGGAATGCAAATTTGAATGATTTGAAAAAAATTGATTTCAATAAGCTAAGTAGAGAAGAGAAAAGTAAAATAAAGGATTCTGTGTATGCCATGATGGCTGAATTCAAAAACACACCTCTAAAACTAGACAATACCATGCCTAGAGAGCTATATGAGATAGTTGAAAACAAATGGCATTATTGTCTAAAAATGGAAAAGGAGATTAGAGAATCTACCTTAGCACAAGTGATGCCTAACCTAAAAAGAGGTCAAATAAAAAAGGCTAATAAGAAGCATGGTGGAAAATTTTCACCTAAGTATAGAGCCTTCAACATCCTACAAAATAAGATTGAGGATGTAGTAAATAAATCCACACAATTGTGGAAAACAATCTACAAGGTAACTAATGACAAGGACGAGGAAGCAAATAAGGTAGAGGCCAGTGCCAAGGAAAGGATAGAGGAAAAGAAAATAGAAGAGAAGAAAGGAGATGAAGAGAAGGAGGAGGAAGCAACAACAAAAGGAGATGAAGAAAAGAAGAAAGAGGAGGAAGATAAGAAATATGAGGAGGAAAAAGAAAAAGGTGAGGAAGAAACACAATAGGGAGAAGAGGAATAGAGTGTGCAAGACACACAAATGCCACCTCTTAGCCCTCCTCATGAAAACCATCAGACCTATAGATACAATAACTATTAAGGATGTTTTTGACAATTCAGCTTAGAACATCAATCCCCTAATTTTAGAGGATCTCTCCAAGATCCTTCACCAATCCACTCTATAGGCATAGTTATGCACAAACCCTATATTGGTGAGTGTAGATGAGTTATATAAGGTAGTAGCAGAACCTAAAAGAGACAAGGTGAAACTAAAACAACCACCTTTCACCTATACAACTACTAGCACTAAAATTTTAATGCTTTGACCACCTATAATAACAGGTGACACCAGATAGAAGCCAAGTGCAAGAGAAGGTAAATCTGATGAGAAGGAGGATACATCAAAGAAAAAGGAGCAAGCCACTATTCAAACATTGGTAAAACTACCAAAGATAGGAACTCCTACAAAAACCCTTCAGAAGCCAAGTACTGAAGCCATACCTTTGCAAATCTCCACACTAGGCTCAAGCTCAACCAAGGCGAATAGGGTACTTCACTATGGAGACCCTAAGTTAGATGAAGACATTGTAATACCTACTTATGACTCAAAGACTATCAAAATGGAATAGGTTACCAAGATGCAAGATGCATTAAATAGGAGAAAGAGGAAGGAAATACTTAGAAAAGAGTATAAACACAAGAAAGCACTACATGAGATGAAGGACATCTTTATGGATGCCTTCAGCTTGCAATCACCAGATGAGTCAAAGCCCATAATGGAAAAATTATCTAATATAGTTGACCAGGTGACTTGTGAAGGCCAAGATACAAATGTTAAACTTGTGGAATGGTTTGAGAGGAAGTTTCAAGGGAAGGTAAATGAGAAAATATCTAGTGGCATAGCACTTGAACAAGTAGAATTGGCCAAGAAAATTGACAAGGTCAAAACTATACTTAAGAACATTTTCTCACTATACAAAAAGTTGTGTGATTTTTCCAACTTCACACAAGAGACAAGCTAGAGAATAATGAGCTTGGAGAGAAATCTAAATATTTCTAGCATGCAATTGCCAAGGGATCCAAGTCAAAGTGAGAAGCATTTTGCCCAATCACTTCACACTCAAAGAGAGTTAGTTGCACTGACAAGTGAAAAGGCCAATATAAAGGCCAAATTGATGTAGATTTAATCCTCCATAACCCCACATTTGGAGGTCCTCCACAAAGGAGAAGTCTATGCTAAAACTATCTTAAAGAAATATCCTAATCTTTCTACATTAGATGAAATTGTACATCTTGCTGCAGAGACTGCCATCCATCATAAGTCACTAGACATTGCTTTGGAGAACTAGGATGCAGCTCTGAAAATGATAAAGGAGGTAAGCAACATATTTTTGGCCAAATATGGTTTTACTCCTTAGAACCCTTTGACATAAGTGTTAAAAAGGAGGAGAAATAATAAAGGAGATAGGGAGAGAAATAATAGTAAGGAAGATATATCTAAGGGGGAGAATACTAAGTTTTGATTACATTCTTTCATTCATTCTTTTGGAGAATAAAAAGGGAGATAATTCATAATGTGTAAATCGTATGGGGGAGAAATAATGTTTTGGGGGAGATATGAATAAAACCAACAAGTATAGATAGAGAAGACAAAACAGCTCAACACACAAGTATAGGAAATAGAAAAGGGCAAAGACAAAGACTATCAAGCACATTCAGCACAAAATTTTGGTTACAAGAATGAAATGGCACAATCAGCTCAAGGGAGTTATAAGATATTTTGAAATTTATTTGAATTTTTGAACACATGTAGAATAGATTGGATAGGGTACTCATAAGATCAGATTGATAATAATTAGTTAAGTGTTTTTGCCACTCATTTCAAAGGGGGAGATTGTTGGTCTTAGAATGGCTTTTGACATTTGAGTGTCAACACACTTAACCACTTTCTACATTGAAGCCGAGTACACTATGTATGTTGAGCCATAGTATGTACCGAGCAAGATAGAGTGTAATAGGTGCTGAGCAAAGTAGGATAGTATATGTGTTGAGCACCAAAAGTTTAGTATGTGCTAAGTAACACAAAATCAACATATGAGATTGTGACCTTAGAAACTCAAATGTAAACCATTTTTGGAGCCAACATAGAAGGATTTCAAAGGATAACAAGGATAAGAATGAATCTTTTACATTTCCTATGCAATCAACATGCAACCAATCAGAAAAATGGAGAAGGCATGCAACTAATGAGAAAAATGCAAGGAATGAGTAGGAATTCAAGATTCAATATGGATCATAGATCCATACCTAACCCTAAGTCTAAAAAGTTTTTATAAGAAGGCTTAGACCCCACAATTTTAAGTTACTAAATATAAGTGAAAGAAGTTGTTAAGTAGATAGCAAGATTGTAAAATAGGGCAAAGAGCAAGGGCATCATAGACTTAGTGAATTAAGCAGCAATTACACATCTAGTTGATCAGAATAGAACAAGGGTTAAAAATAGATATTAGATCAAGAAAGGATCACATCAGAGTGAGTAGATCAAGTGCCTAAAATTAGCAATTGAAGATTGTAAGCAATCAGGTCAAAGATTTCTAATACTCTCTAGCAATTGTATTAGATAGTGAAAACCCTATAATGATAGGTTAGCTTAACAACTATTTTGTAGATCCTTTGAAGAGGTGACTAAATCCCTTAATAGGGTGACACTTCATGTAAAGTGTTTGTAAATCCTTTAACCAGGTCACTATTGACACAATGTAAAACTTTTAATAGGGCAGGCCTTTCACAGGGCAAATGATTAGAAGTGGTCAAACAATTATTACTGTAGTAATTTTATGGGTATCATCCCCACCCTAGCTTTACCTTCTTATTCCTGGAGGGTTTCTGGGTTACCAAATCTGGTGTCATGTTTTTACTTACATGTGTTTACTTTGTGTTTATTTGATATGTTTACATGCATACAGTTTACTTTCAGCTATTTGTTTTAAAGGTTTTGAAAAGGTTAAAAGTGCGATACTTCGGATTCACCCCCCCTCTCAGAAGTATTCTTCCCATTTGAGTACTCCAACAATTTGCAAGAAGTTCTTCACTCATTTCATGGCCTATTGGTTCAATAAATTTTACTCTTGGTTAAATTTCCTCCATATAGGTTGTATTAGTTTCTACCCTAAAGAATATTTCATCATTTTACTTTTCTACCATAGAAGGAGGGATTCTATACCTTTGTTTCATTTTAGTTTGAAAATGTAGAAGCTCAAAAATGGTTCGCATCTACAATTTCATCACTTCTTCATACTAACTTGTCCCATTTTCTCATTCTACTAACTTAGATCTTTTGGCCAAATTGATCATACTTTATCATTTGTATCCCTTTTCACATCAATTTCATGTCATTTTGAAATCATATCAAATCAACTCGAAACCATTTCATATCAACTCAAAATCACCCCAAATCAACTTGGAATCACTCGAAATCAATCCTAATCAACCTAGAACATATCAAACATCTCAAATCAATCATCATTTATCCAACTCCTAGGTATTGTTGTGGTTTTCAGTACCTTGGAAACCTATCAACCTATCAATCTTATCAATTTGACCTTAGTACTGTCGTGGCTCTCAATGCTAGGTCAAACTATCATTCATGTCTTACAAATCCTTTTCAGCTAAGTTGCATTTTTGAGCAACTTTTACAATTTTGAACAAAAAGTGCAACCTTTTAAATTTTCATGATTTCAATTCTAAGACTTTGAAAAGGTTCCAACTTATTCAAAAACAACTAAAAAAACCTAATCCTAGGCTATCTTAACCAAAAACTCAAAAAGAACCAATTTTTCCCAACTAGCATCTTTGGCTTATAACTTGCCCAAAGTGACCTAAGCATACATGAAGGTGTCTTTACATTACAACCATGGATTTTTCTTTAAAGACTTAATTATCCTATCTTAACTAGGTGAGAAACCAAAATATTAAACCAAAATCCACAATAGTGCCTTGGTGCTCTGCACCACCACTCATGACATGATTGTTGATATAAACAATTATTAACCTTAGACTAATTAGTTTAGTTAGTGCTTAACCAAACATGATTTATACTAAGTCATTGATATGTATAAACATAAATGGATCATTTTCTCGATCCTATTATGACTTAATGTGAATGCATCTGATCATTACCTAGATGATATTATGCACAAGATCTTTACTCAATCACCAAGAGATAATATCATCTAAAAGTACAAATTTTTGGATACTTAGTTTGGTATGAATAGTTTCAATTGAATGCAAGGATAATTGCTTGTGTGAATTCAAGACATGAATAATTAATTTAATTTAGCATAGTTACCACGCATGTGTGTAATTATGCATGTAAAGTAGTTCACATAGTGAATTGATATACATACATACATGCACATATGCATACAACCATCATAATCAATTATCCTTGAATATGACCAAAGCTATTATATATCAATAAGAGATACATGTTTAGAAGGGGAAAAAAAATTTCATAGGTACCTCTTCTTCACTTGAAGAAAATCATATAGAAAGGGCACAAAGATCACAAGGGCACACCATAGACATTGAATACAATGATCACAAGGGAATGGAAAAAAATCCCTAGATCTCCACTAATCCCCACCAATATTCGAAGCTCTCCACCCTTGTTTTGAGTTATCCACCCTCTTTTATACATAACTCTACACAATTGATCAAAAAAAGGGGAATGATTAATGATGCAGGAGCATCCAGAGGTATAAGGGCAATCCTGTGTCACCTAAAAAAATATACTTAGACTTAGTTTCTCTTTCATGTCTTTACATTTTTGGATACCCATTTGGCTCAAATAAAGGTTCCAACTCTCATAGTTCAACTATCAGTGCGTTTGAAAGTCCCAAAAAAATAGGAGCATGTATTTGGGCCATCATTCTGGTAAACTAGAAGGTGTGAATTGGCCAGATGAATGTAATTGTCATTTAGAGCATTCTAGAAAAAGAATCAGGTCAAAAGGCCCCACGTTTTGAAAGTTATTGCAATTTTTTGGGTTTTGGAGACCTCCTAAGAATGCTTCAAAGTCAGGTTTGGGGCATTAAATGACCTTGAAAAGGGTCAAAAAATGGGAGACGAGAAAAGCTTGTCCATAGGGCTATAGAGCACTTTGAGAGCTTTCCAAAAATGTAAACGGTTCGTCAATCGGAGCTACGGTTCAAAAGTTATGCCTCCCGAAAGTTTGGTTACCATTTCTGAATTCTTCTAGATTTGCACCGACTTCTAACGCAGCTTCCGAAACCTTCTATTTCGTCGGTGGATGCCTACTAGCACTTTCTAGAATGTACTCCTAGTCCTTAACCCTCCGGGGTTTATTTAAGGATATTTCTAGCACTGTAAAAGGCAGTTCGGAGTGGAGTTTGAGAGGAGGTCCTAAAAGGAGAAATTATCTCCAGATTTATGCTATTGTAAGCCCTTAGGGCATTGTTTGCAGTTTATTTTCTCTGCACTATTTGTACTAGCTTATTTTCTCAGTTAATATAATTTCCCTTTTCTGTTGTGTCCATTCTGTTCTTGGGTTTTGTCCCCATCAAGTGGTATCAGAGCGGGTTTTCCTAAGTGTGTAGACAGAGCGTCGACTGTGAGGTAGTTTGCACCAGTACTGTGTGGTTGTGGGTTCGAGTTAGAAGATGCCTCCACGAAGAGAGCATGGTAGAAGGGCTAGAGCTATTGATCCTGAGGAGGTTAGAGCCCTCCAGAGGCAGGTGCAGGCATTGCAAGAGGAGCTTCATAGAGGAGCAAATGTTGCCGCAGGTGACAACAGTGAGGATAACAATGAAGAAGAAGCAATGGGACCAGAAGAGGAATTTGATGGGGAAGTTCTAAATCCTGTAGAGGAAAGGCTTTTTAGGGCCATTACTAAGTTTGGGAAAAGACCTACAATTGAAGTGGGTATATTTTTAGGAAATCTGAAACCAGATGAGTTGATCGATTGGATCAATGAACTGGAAGAATACTTTGAGTATGAGGATATAAGGGACCCAGATAGGGTTAAGTTTGCAAAGGCCAAACTAAAAGGCCATGCCAAAATCTGGTGGCAAGAGGTTCAACTAGAAAGACCTAGAAGAGGAAAGGAGAAGATCACAAGATGGGATCGCATGGTGGACAAATTGAAGAAGCAGTTCATTCCTGTGGACTACGAGCTTGATCTATTTAAGAAGATGCATGGGTTAAAGCAAGCAGGAAGATCAGTCCAAGAATATAAAGAGGAGTTTTACTGACTCTTGATTAGAGTGGGGCATGTAGAAGCAAATAAGGAGAAGGTTGTTCATTATATCAGTGGGTTGCAACCTAGCATCCAGGAGGAATTAAGTCTGGTAAGAATGACCAGCTTTGAAGAGGCATACCAGTTTGCCCTATGAGTTGAAGAGAAGTTGAATAAAAGGTTTGAAGGAAGAAAAAGAGGGTGTGGTCAAGGAGGAAGGGGAAGCATTAGATCATTTGGAGGCTGCAATGAAACCCAAAAGAAAAATGAAGATGTGGGTACTAGCAGAAACTAGAGGAATGAGGGTTTCAACCGCTCCCATGATCAAGACTTTGGAAGTCAAAGAGGAAGAGGTAGAGGACATGGACAAGGAAGAGGAGGCTTCCATGGTACCTATTTCCATTGCAATGAAGAATGTCATCGTGCCTTTGAATGCCCTCAATGAAAAGGAAGGATAGATAGAAGAGCTGAGGGCCAAGCTAGGGTTGCTCATGTGGATGAGGATGCACAATCATCACATTCAGAGGATGCAGAAAGAGGAGAGACCTTGGTAAATGAAAGAGTCCTACTAAGTGGTGAGAATGAACTAGGACAACGAAGGAGTTTGTTTCGTACTAGATGCAAGTGTGAGGATAAATTTTGTGACGTGATCATTGATGGTGGTAGCACTGATAACCTAGTATCAGAAGAGATGGTCTCTAACCTAAAGCTCAAGAGGGAGAAACATCCCCAACCCTATCGGATTTCTTGGGTAAAAGATGATCATAAGGTCCTAGTAAGTGATAAATGTTTAGTGAAATTCAAAATTGGGAGTTACCATTATGAAGTTCTCTGTGATGTTATTTCGATGGATGTTTGCCATCTATTGTTGGGTAGACCATGGCAGTTTGATAGACATGCAGTGCATGATGGACATGCAAACACATACTCTTTGACAAAGGATGGAGTTCACCACAAATTGAAGCCCATGAAAAAGGAAGGTGAAAAGGTATGTAGCAGTGCTAGGATTTGACTTGTTGATGGAAGGAAGTTTTTAGATGGCATGAAACATCAGCATATGTGCTATGCTTTGATTCCTAGGAAAGATAAAGAAGGTAGTAGTGAAATACCATTTGAAGTTTTAGATTTACTAGGGGAATTTGGAGATATTATCTCTGATAATGTTCTAGATGGATTGCCACCAATAAGGAAAATCAGTCATCAGATAGATCTGATTCCAGGAGCTAGTTTTCCTAACAAGGCTGCTCACAGGATGAATCCTACTAAAACAGAGGAGCTAAATAGACAGGTTCAGGAGCATTTGAGGAAGGGCTTGATTCGAGAGAGCCTGAGTCCATGTGCAGTACCTGCAGTACTCGCACAAAAGAAGGATGGAGAGTGGAGGATGTGTACAGATTCTCGAGCTATAAATATGATAACCATCAAGTACCGGTTTCCTTTGCCAAGGATGGATGATCTTATGGACTACTTGAGTGGAGCTCAGTACTTCACAAAGATAGATCTAAAGAGTGGCTATCATCAGATACAGATTCGAGAAGGAGATGAGTGGAAAATAGCCTTCAAGACTAAGGAGGGTCTTTATGAGTGGTTAGTCATGCCCTTTGGATTGATGAACGCTCCAAGCACCTTCATGCGGCTCATGAATGAGGTACTTAAGAAGTTCTTGGGAAAAAATTTTATTGTCTATTTGGATGATATTTTAATTTTCAGCAAGACTTTGGAAGAACATTTACTGCATATTCGTAATGTCCTTGAAAGGCTAAGGGAAGAGAAAGTGTTAATTAATCTAAAGAAGTGTGTCTTTGCAAAAAGGGAATTAGTCTATTTGGGGTTTGTTATATCACCTAAAGGTCTCAAAATGGATCCAAAGAAGGTAAAAGCCATCTTGGAATGGCTTACTCCGAGGTCTGCTACTGAGGTAAGATCATTTCATGGTCTGGTTAGTTTTTACAGGAAGTTTATTAAGAATTTCAGTGGCATATGTGCACCCCTAACTGATACAATAAGAGGGGATAGAAAAGAGTTCAAATGGACTGTAGCAGCTACAAGAAGTTTTGAATTGCTGAAGAAGAAGGCGATAGAACAGCCTATGTTGGCACTTCCAGATTTTAGAAAAGTGTTCCAGGTGGATTGTGATGCTAGTGGCAGCGCTATTGGGGCTGTATTAAGCCAAGAAGGTAAGCCTATTGCATATTTTAGTGAAAAATTGAATGATGCAAAGAAGAAGTATTCTGTTTATGATGCAAAGAAGAAGTAGGAGACAGTCACTGCTTACAGTAATGCAGGTTGAAGTAGTTGGGTTTGATGAACTCAAGAATTTGTACCCTAAGGATCCTGATTTTGCTGAATCATGGAAAGCTTATAAAGAACCTGTTGCTGTAGATAGAACCAAGTGGTTAGACTATTTGATTCAAGATGGCATGTTGTTCAAAGGTAGTCAATTGTGCATTGCAAGGAGTTCCATGAGGGAAAATCTGATTAAGGAGAAACACAGTGGAGGGATGGCAGGACATTTTGGTCGAGATAAGACCATTGCCATTCTTAGAGAACATTATTTTTGGCCTCAAATTTCACAGGATGTGAAGAAGTTTGTACAGAGTTGCCAGGTTTGTCAAGTTGCTAAGGGGTTTAGTCACAATACTGGTCTATATCAGCCGTTGCCTGTCCCATCAAGGCCATGGGAGGACATAAGTATGGATTTTGTTCTTGAATTACCAAGGACACAAAGGGGTAATGACTTAGTATTCAGGGTTGGGTTGATAGGTTCTCCAAAATGGCACATTTCATTCCATGCCACAAAACTCATGATGATGTCCATATTGCAGACTTGTTTTTCAAAGAGGTGGTAAGACTACATGGTCTTCCAAGGAGTATAGTTTCTGACAGAGACACTAAATTTGTGGGGTATTTCTGGAGGACATTGTGGAAAAAGTTGAGAAAAGACTTGAAATTCAGTTCCATGCATCACTCACAAACTGACGGTCAAACAGAAGTGGTAAACAGAAGTCTGGGCAATTTGCTAAGATGTTTAGTTGGGGATAAGCCCAAGGGATGGGATTTGATTCTACCACAGGCAGAGTTTGCTTATAATAACTCTGTAAATAGGAGTACTAGAAAATCACCATTTCAAATTGTATTTGGGAATAGCCCAAGGACTGCACCAGAATTGAGGAAGATAGAATAAGGGGAGAGGACAAGTGTTGAAGCTGAGGAATTTACTGAACACATCAAGCGTCTACATGAGGAGGTTCAAGCACACATTATCAAGATGAATCAAGAGTATAAAGCTAGGGCTGATCAAAGGAGAAGACATAAGGAATTCCAAGTAGGGGATCTAGTCATGGTGCACTTACGAAAAGAAAGATTTCCAGTTGGTACTTACAACAAGCTGAAAATGAAGAAATTTGGCCCTTTCAAAGTTTTGAAGAAACATGACTCAGGAAATGAATATGAGGTGGAGCTGCCAGATGGTATTCACATTTCTCCCATTTTCAACATTGCAGATTTAACAAAGTATCATGATGATGGTGTAGATGAGGAGCTGGTTTTAGAGCCATGTCCAATTCCTGCTTCTAAGAAGGAGGAGATAGAAGACATTCTAGATCATCGTGTGGGTAGGAGTACCAGAAACAGGCAGTATGAAGAGTATTTGGTCAAATGGAAAGGACGGTCGATCGAGGACTCAACTTGGATTTCAGCAGCTGAGGTTTCCCATTTGGGATTTCCTCTACCATCCATAAAGTGATAGGGTCACTTTTCAATCTACCCTGGGTGTCTGATGCAGGAGCATCCAAAGGTATAAGGGCAATCCTGTGTCACCTAAAAAAATATACTTAGACTTAGTTTCTCTTTCATGTCTTTACATTTTTGGATACCCATTTGGCTCAAATAAAGGTTCCAACTCTCATAGTTTAGCTATCAGTGCGTTTGAAAATCCCAAAAAAATAGGAGCATGTATTTGGGCCATCATTCTAGTAAACTAGAAGGTGTGAATTGGCCAGATGAATGTAATTGTGATTTAGAGCATTCCAAAAAAATAATTAGGTCAAAAGGCCCCACAATTTGAAAGTTATTGCAGTTTTTTGGGTTTTGGAGACCTCCTAAGAATGCTTCAAAGTCAGGTTTGGGGCATTAAATGACCTCGAAAAGGGTCAAAAAATGGGGGACAAGTGAAGATGGTCCATAGGGCTATAGAGCGCTTCGAGAGCTTTCCAAAAATGTAAATAGTACGTCAATCGGAGCTATGGTTCAAAAGTTATGCCTCCCAAAAGTTCAGTTACCATTTCTGGATTCTTCTAGATTTGCACCGACTTCTAACGCAGCTTCTGAAACCTTCTATTTCGTCGGTGGATGCCTACTAGCACTTTCTAGAATGTACTCATAGTCCTTAACCCTCTGGGGTCTATTTAAGGAGATTTCTAGCATTGTAAAAGGCAGTTCGGAGTGGAGTTTGAGAGGAGGTCCTAAAAGGAGGAATTATCTCCAGATTTATGCTATTGTAAGCCCTTAGGGCACTGTTTGAAGTTTATTTTCTCTACACTATTTGTACTAGCTTACTTTCTCAGTTAATATAATTTCCCTTTTCTGTTGTGTCCATCCTGTTCTTGGGTTTTGTCCCCATCATTTAATGTCATATATATTTTTTATAATCCATAATCTACAATCCACAAGATATTTGTATATATATATGCATACATAGACACATATGTGTCTGTATGTATGTATATATACACATATATATACATACATACATACACACATACATATTTACATACATACAGGTGAAGGAGCATCTTAGGGAAAGGAAAACCCTAATAGGAATTTTTTCTTGTAAATGGTGTAGCCAATACTAACTAAAATAAGGAATAATCATAAATTTACAATGAGTTTTTAGGGAGTGTGGAAAGGTTGAGTGCAAGTTTCGGTCATGATCTAGTTGGTAAGACCTAGTTATTGTTATAATGCCTTGATAGAGTCAAACTAGGTAAAAGTGGAAGAATATCTCAAAATTGAGAAATATTTGTTAAAATGTGGTCCATAGTTCTTTTTCCATCAAATTGGATGGTCTTGAGTCAAAATGGATAGGTTTGAGGTGTTAAAATGTCACCTTTGCAAAAATTGCAAAAGTTGCTCATGACAACTTTGCAATTTTGCAAAGTTGTCATGAAAAATTTTCCAAATTCTAGGAAGGAGCATTAAATGGGTCTAGGATTTGACCTGAGGGTTGGATCATTAAGAATAAAGTATATAAGGAAAAACCACTCCGTTTTTAGAGGTTGGAGATTGTCTTGTGCATACTATTCTTGAGTAAGGAGAAGATTATTGACAACAAAACACTATTTGGGTGTAAAATCTATTAATTTGGATTGATACTCTAACTTTTTTGCATGTATTAGTTTCCTAATAGCATGTGATTGATTTATGTATACATATTTAAGGTGTTTGAATACATTTTGATAGGTTTTAGAAATTGATTAGTTTTACTTTTCTTGCTAGTCTATACATAACAACCTGAACAAGAATGGCTATAACTTGAATGTCCATGGTTAAAACCTAATGGAATTTGGGATTCAAGTAGTAATCTTTGTACATTATGTAATTATTCTTTTTTTGTGGTTATGTGAAATTTTTTTGTATTTTTGCAAGCAATCCCTAGGCAATCTTGGAGTTGTTTGGCTAGGAAATAGAGAAGATTGCAGGATAGTTTTTATGAATTTGTTTGATTGGTCTAAGAAAATTCTATTAGGGAAATGAAGAGGAAGAAGTCAAGGGTCCAGATTCTAGAGGAGAATGTCTGAGGAGGAGATCTCAACACAATAAGAGGAAAAATTTTTCATTTCCCTAGAAACCCTAAAAATAGGGTTTTTTTGAAAAGTATAGTACAAACATTTTGGAGGGCTACAACCTAGAAAATCCTTGAGCCTAGGTTGATATGAGAAAAAGTTTAGAATAGGGGCTTGTTAAGGCATTTTTGGAGTTATTTCAATTTCGTTATTTGTAGGAGGCCTAATTGGGGCTCATAGGTCTACAAGGACTAATAGAGCAAGATTGTGATTTTGAAGACTAGGATTTTAAAAGATGGTGTAGAATGGTTGGAAAATGATCAAGAATATTGTAAGGATGGTCAAAAAACTAATTTTCCTTGTTTAGAACCCTTGGTGAGTTTGTCTACCTATTAAGAAAAAAGCTCCATCGCTCATGTTTGAAGGGCTAAGAGAGTTATTTGAATTGATAGGTGAGCTTCTATGTTGGAGAGGACTAGGAAGAGATCCTCTAAAGTAGGGTATCAAAACGGGACCCTAGGAAGGCTAAGTGAAAACATTGGATAGAGAAAAAAGGCTTTAAATGTGAGAAGCCCCCCATAAAAGTGGTATTAGAGCCATTGAAAGGTGTGGGAGGTGGATATTGAATGTTAGTAGAAGGAGAATCCATAGGGGAATACACCATGGTGACCAATGTAGAGCTAGAAAGGGATTTGAATGAGTAGCAAAAAAAAATAGGCTTCTTGAGGAAGTTGTTAGGACTGCAAATAAGGTGAAGGAGTAGTTGGAAGGAGAGAAAGACAAAGGAAAAGACAAAGAATAAGATGAGGTACAATCAACACTAGATCCTCCATTAGAAGAGGAACCTTTCCTCAAAGACTTGAAGGCACTAAGTGGTAAAACATTAGAGGGCATATCTATTTTCACTAGTTAAATGGATGTAGAAGTAGTTATCAAATGGATTGAAGACATGGAAAATAACTTTGAATGTGATGATATTTTAGAGGCCCAAAGAGTAAAGATAGGTAAATCAAGATTGAGAGCATAGACAATAAATTGGTCAAAGTTCTTGGGGAAGAAAGAGAAAAGGAAGACAAGAAGCCCATAAAAAATTGGAAGACTATGGTGGCTAAGATAAAGGAAACTTACCTACTAGAGGATTATGATATTCTGTTACATAAGAAAAGACAAAACTTGAGACAAAGAGACCTAGATGTGTCTACTTGTATAGAGGAGTTTCAAAAGTTAAGCCTTAGGTCCAGAATATAAGAAGTTGAGAGCATTTAGGTGGCTAGTTTTCTAAATGGTCTTAAATGGAACATACAGGGGGGGTTGAGTCTCTTTTCCCTTAAAAAAATTCATAGTTGTTATCAAATAGTTCTTAAAGTAGAAGAAAAAATGAAAAAGAATTAAGAATATAGAAACAAGGGTAGATGAAGAGGTAGATATTCTAGAGGTGGACATAGAGGTGGTTCTAGTAGAACAGGCAATGAAAATAGAGGCCAAGGGGACTCTAACCAGGTGAACAAACTCATGGCTCTAGTAATGGAGGAGGCTATGACTGATGAATAGGTTTTTCTAGTGGTGGAAGAGGAAGGTCAAGTGGCTTTAGAAGAAGCTCACACTTTGCTACCATGAAGTGTTACAACTGTGGAGAATTGGGTCACCCTACCTGCAGGTGTCTTGACAAGCCATCATCTTCACAAGGAGAGAAGAAGATTGCATATGTACAAGAGGAGGAATATAAAAATTTAGAGGTAAGCTTGTACTTGGAGAAAGGAGAAAATTTTATGTTCGAGAGAGTGTTGATAAAAGAACATGTTAAGGATGAGCATAAGAAAGAGATGGATCCTTTTAGGGTAAAATGCAAGATATTGGGCAAGGTGTGTAGAGTCATTATTGACATAGGATTCACTAATAATGTTATCTTAGAAGAGGTAGTCCAAAAGTTTAAACTTACCAAAATACCTGATGTGTGTCCCTACAAGGTCACTTGGTTGAACAAGGGGTAAAACATATTGGTTAATGAGCAAGTATGGGTTGAATTTTCCATAGTAAAATATAAGGACAAGATACTCTATGATGTTTTACCAATGGATTCATTGTCCACTTTCTATACAAGATGTAATGGATTGTCTGGGTGGGGCTAGATATTTCTCAAAAATTGATCTTAAGATTGGATATTACCAAATAAGGATGAAAGCGGGTGATCAGTGGACATCTTCTTTTAAAACTAATGAAGGACTCTATTAGTGTTTGGTAATGCCATTTGGTCTTACTAATGTACCAAGTACATTTATGAGGGTAATGAATAAAGTCCTTAAAGACTACATATGTGTGTTTGTAGTACTATATTTGGATGAAATCCTAATCGGAGAAATTGACCTTAAACTTTGAGAAGAGTGAGTTCATGAAGGAGGAACTTGTTTACTTGGGTTTTGTAGTTTCACAAGGCAATTTGAAAATGGACAAGAGTAAGGTGGAGGAAATTTTGAGCTAGCCTACTCCTAGGACTTCTATTGAAGTAAGAATTTTCCATGGGTTAGTCCAATTCTATAGAGAATTTGTGAGGAGGTTCACTGAGATTTGTGCACCTATGAATGACACAATAAAAGGAGACATAAAAAAAAAAATTGTATGGACAAAGGCAACATATGAGAGTTTTGAAAGACTAAAGAAGGAATTAGCCACTAAACCAATGTTGGTTTTTCCAAGTTTTGAAAAATTGTTTATTATGAAATGCGATGCAACCAACATTGGAGTTGGAGTAGTGTTGAGTCAAGAGGGGAGACTTGTAGAATTTTTTAATGAGAGGATCAATAAGGGAAAGACAAGGTATTCTACCTATGACTTGTAACTATATGCACTAGTTCAAGCTCTTAAGAAATGGATGCATTATCTATTAAAAAAGGAGTTTTTTGTCTACACTAAAAACCAAACACTTAGTTTCATAAACACACAAGAGAAGCTTAGCCTTAGGCACATCAAGTGGATGAAATTCTTGAAATCCTATATATTTACCATAAATCACAAGAAGGGGCTCAATGATAAGGTGGCTAATGCCTTAAGTAGAAGGTTGTTGACTATTCAAGAGGTCAGATTATAGAATATAGGGATTGAGGAGTTTGAAGACCTATATGGAGAAGAGACTGATTTCACAGAGGCGTATAAGGTATGTAGCAATTTTGAAAACCACTTTCATAGTCAATTTGCTGAATTTACTTTACAAAATGGTTTTTTGTTTAGAGGGAAATAGTTATGTGTGCCAAAAGGGTCTATGAGGGAAAATCTCATTCAAGAAAAAATAATAGGGGTATGAGTGGTCATTTTAGCCTCAATAGAACCCTAGATCTAGTAGAAATATACTACTATTGGCCCAACATGCAGAAGGATGTAAGGTGTGTAGAATAGTGTGGAATATGCCAATAATATTAAGGCACTTCATTTCATGTAGGATTCTATTAGCCACTACCCATTCCTAATAGGCCTTGGGAGTGCATTAGCATGGATTTCATAGTTGGCCTAGCTAGAACAAAAACATGATTGGATAGTGTATTTTTTATGGTTGATAGGTTTAGTAAGATGAGTCATTTTATACCCTACAAAACCATACATGATTCTAGTCATATAGCCCACCTTTTCTTCAAGGATATAGTCAGGATATATGGTTTACCAATGATTATTGTTGCAGAAAGAGATGTCAAATTCATGTGGCATTTTTGGACAAGAATTTGGAAGAGGTTAGGAACTAATTTGGTTCATAGTTCTACCTATCACCCCAAACAAATGGGTAGAGATAAATAATCAATATAGTTCTTGTAATCTACTAAGATATTTGACTAAGGAGTATGTGAAAGGTTGGGAGAAAGTTATTCCTTATGAAGAATTTGTCTACAGTGATAGTAAAAATAGAACCATAGGACTCGGTCCATTCCAACTTGTATATGGTTCACATCTAAGGGGAATCATGGACCTTAGAGAGCTACCAAGGTATGACAAGATCAGTGGACATGTAGATGACTTTGCTCAGTCAACAAAGGAGATTCATGATCAAGTCACTATAATATTTGGGCTCAAATTGCGAGGGCAATGTAATTTGTGGTGATTTTATTTTATTTTTGCAATTTCCCCCAACGCTGTCACAATACCCATGTCTACATTATAATTATGATGCCCACATGAGTATAAACAAAAAAAAAAAAAAAACATGACATAAATTATTCCCAATTTTGTTTTATTATAGAGAGCTACATGTAAAGGAGAGTGGAGAGCTCTAAATATTGTCATGCCCTTGTCATTGGTGTGTTTCATTATTGTGTATCTCTACATTTTATTGTCATGCCCTTTCTTTGTGATTTCATTTTCATACCCTTTCTCTATAAAAAAATTTCTAGTGCCCTTGTGATCTCTACATTTTTTTGTCATGGCCTTGCTCTACAATTTAATTGTCATGCCCTTTCTCTACAATTTTTTTTTTATGTTGTACCCTTGTAATCTCTATAACCTTGCTCTGCAATTTTGTTATTGTGCTCTAGCTCTATGTTTTTCTTTAGGAGAGCTATGTTAATGTTGGTTTTTTTTCCTTCCAAACACGTATCTCTTTGTGTTTCCTTTTAAACATGTATATTTAGAGATCTTTTCTAAGGTGCTTATTACATCTTAGCACAATAGAAAAATTCATCCAACTACATACATATTCCAAAATCCAAATAATAAAACAATAAAACTCACTCAACCCATACTAAGTGACCTATCTCAAGATCCTCCACAAAAACAATGTAGACTAGGAAAAATGGGAAGAGTTCACAATAAATTTTATAAAAACATATCATAGTAGATATTTTCAGAAAGAAACTATCCATAACCTAATTAAATGGGTCTAGTTACTAATTAGCTAGGTTGATTATAAATTCCTATAGAACCTTCATCAAATTAGGTCAACATCCTCACTTGTAGACCCCTCATTTCAAGCACTTTATGTATTGTTTCAACACCATGTTCTTGCTTCTGAGGTAATAGTTATTTAGCTGCATTTTCTTGTATAACATTAATTTGGTTAAATAATTGCAAAATCTTAGAAAGTGCATTGTTTTTTTCATGTATGCATGTATATATAATAATGAATAATAATAATTTTTTCATATATGTCAAAATAATAACTAACATTACCATTGGATTATATAGTAATGAATAATTAACCTAGCTAATCAGTAACTAGACCAACTTAATTGGTGTTTCTAATGTCATGGTACCTACTATAAAACTTTCCTAGATTCTATCTAGTGGCTCTCATAATATTCTCTATGTTGTCTAGCTATTGTTTCTACCATGTAGTCTCTTTCTAAGCCTATTGCTTCTCCTTCTCTTTCTAAAGTCACTCCTCCTTTGCTCTCCTACCTTAAATTTTGACTATCAAACTTTTGAATATATACCTATCATTAAGTCAAGCACTTTCTGTATTGTTTCAACACCATGTTCTTTCTTATGAGCTAATAGCTCTTTAGGTGCATTATCTTGTAAAAATTTAATCTTGTTGAACAATTATAAACTCTTAGAAAGCGCATTATTGTTTTCATGTATGTATGTATAAATATGTATCTACATATTTATGTATGTATATGTATGTATGTATATGTATGTATGTATATATACAATGATATCTTGTGAATTTTGGTTTATGGATTATAAACAAAAAAGAAAAGAAAACATGACATTAATCATTCTCCATTTGTTTTGATTGATTGTGAAGAGGTGTGCATGAAAGAGGATGGAGAGCTCCGAACAAGGGTGGATAGCTTTGAATGTTGGTGGAGATTAGTTGAGATAAAGGATTACGGTGTCATTCCATTGTGATCCCTACATTTTTCCGACATGTTGTGCCCTTGTGATCTCCATCCCCTTGCTCTATGATTTTCTTCAAGGGGAGAAGAGACACCTATGTAAATGTTTTTTTTCCTTCTAAACATGTATCTCTTGCTTTGGTCAGATTCAAGGATAACTAATTATGATGATTATGTGCATATGTGCACGTATGTATGTATATCAGTTCACTGTGTGAACTTCTTTACATGCATACATACACACTTGAATAGTACTTGTGCTAAATTAAATTAATTATTCATGTCTTGAATTCACACGAGAAATTATCCTTGTATTGAATCAAAATTATTAATACCAAACTAAGTACATGTAGAAATCTATACTTATAGATTATATTATCTCTTGGTTATTGAGTAAAGATCTCATGCATAATATCATCTAGGTAATGTTCAGATGCATTCACATTAAGTCATAATAGGATTGAGCAGATGATCCATTTATGTTACTTCATACTTGTTTTATTGAAAATTGTGTTTAAAATAATTAGTGATACTATAATTATACATGATGTAGGAGCATCCTAGGCTTTCTTGCAATCCTACATGTTTGGAGGGATTTTGGTTAAGTGTTGTGGAGCTCGACAGATAGTGGTGTTTGGCATGGTCTAGGAGCTTGACAATGCTTGGGAATTTACTAGTGCTCAGCTTGGTTTTGTTGACACTTGGCTTGGTCTTGGTTTCTATTGGTGCCAAGTTATCTATGAGCTAACTTTTGGAATTTAATTAATGTATGGGTATTTAATTTGTGTTGTGGGTCATGTGTGGATTGACCTATATTTAATGTAAGGGATTTAATTTCGTTTGTAATGAGTTGGCCAACTTGTGGCTTAGTTGGGTATAAGGGCTTTTGTGGAGCTTTTAGGGGAGAGGGATTAGTTATTCATTCCAACATGGAGAAGGGAATGCAGTGTAGATGATAATTTTGAAGAGCTAGGGCCACAACTTAGGAACTGGAAGATTGCTTCGTGGACCTGAGGGTACAAGTGTGGATTCTTCTTAGTGTTCTTGTTCGATTGTGGATATGGACTAGCTAGAATTGAGTTTGTAAGTGGATCTTGTTGGGTCTTTGATAACTAATTCTATAATTACTATTTTTATTTGTCCCTAACCAGGAAGGCCTTATAGTCAGGCATATTGCATGTAGTTAGTTATATCTATGAACAAAGAGATGTGATTTGGTATCAAATCTTGCATTATTATTGTTTTGTTATTGTGTTTCTATTGTGTGGTTATTTTTTGGGGGTTTGGACATATCCTTTGAAAATTCTCATGCCTTGTACTACATTAGATGGTATAAAAGCTAGGTTGTTCTTAAGTGTGTGGATAGATCACTAAAGCTGAGGTTCTTTGCACTAGGATTTGCATAGAAGGTTGATCTTGTGGTTGATTGATCTTCTAGATTGGTGGATCTGTTGCTCAAGGTTTTATAATTTTGGAAGATTCCTCCAAGAATATTGGGCCCTATGGAAATTGATGATCCTAGTGGAGTTTTGGAAGAAAAGATTTGAGATAAAATGAGAGCAAATTTTAGATTTGAGATTACACTAATGAAGAGTGACATGATCACTAAAATTGTAAGTGCTTTAGGTGGTGTACCTAGGCATGTGGGTACTAAATCTAGTTATGAGGATGTTGCTAAAAATGTTAAAGCTATTGAATCTAGTGGTGAGGATAGAACTAATCATGTGGAGAGACCTATTTGAACTAGGGCTAGTTAGTTTGCTAGACTTTGATCTCAGTTGAAGCTGAATCATAAGATGGAGGTTTTGACTTTAATAGGTATTTTGACTCTAGAAGATGTGATTGATTGGATTGGTGAATTTGAAGAGTACTTTGAGCTTGAGGATATTTAGAATCCACTCAAAGTGAGTTTGGCATAAACTAAGTTGAAAGGACATGCTGCTCTTTGGTGGAAAGAATTACAAAGAGACAGAGAAGAGAAAGGTGAAATGAAGATCACTAGATGGAGATTGATGGTAACTAAGTTGAAGGCTAAGTTCATCCCTACTGATTATGAACTTGAGATGTTTAAGAGATTGCAAAATCTGAAATACAAGGATATGTCTATGAAATATTATACTAAGGAATTCTACAAGTTGACTATTTGGTTTGGTCATAGAGAATTGTCAAAGGAAAACCTAGCTCGGTACATTAATGGCTTGAGAATAAATATTCAGGATGAGGTTGGTATGTTGAATATTTCTTCAGTTGAGGATGCTAATTAGTATGCCCTGAAGGTAGAAGATAAGTTGAAAAGGAAAAGTCAAGGTAGGAGGGAACGAGAATTAGGATAGCTTGGCACAATCTAAATTGGGTGTTGAAAGTAAACCAAAATATGCTAATTAGAAAAAGAGGACAGGTAGAGGTGAGTTTAGAGGTAATTGTTTTAGATGTGGGAAAGAAGGCCATAGATCTTCCAAATGTCCAATTGGTAGGACAACTACTATTATGAATGAGGTTGTAGTTCAAGATAGTCAGCCTGAGCAAGGAGAAAATTTGTTGGCTCAACAAGTACTAGTTGGTGAGAGGACATCGGATCCTTGTTAGAGGACTAGTCTTTTTAGGACTCATTAAAATTTGATGGTAAAGTCTACAAAGTGACAGTAGATGGTGGTAGTACTAATAACCTTGTTTCTGAGCAGATGGTTTAGAAACTTGGTTAAATAGAGTAAGATATCCTTATCCTTATAGGATTGGCTTATGGCAAGGTGAGCATGCTTTGGAAGTGAGGGAGCAATGCCTTGTTGATTTCCAAATTGACCAATATAATGATCAAGTGCTATGTGATATTGTGGATATGAATAGTTGTCATATGTTACTCGGTAGACCTTGGTAGTATGATAGTAGGGATGTACATGATTGTGTTAAGAATGTCTTTACTATTGAGAAGGGTGGGAGGAAGTTTTCCCTCATTCCTTTACAAAATGAAGAACTCAGTAGGAGGAACCTAGGTATTGGTAGTAGAGTTGAGTTGGTAAAGTTTGCAAAGGTTAGAGATTAGTATGGAAAGAAAACCTATAGCACACTTAAGATGGATGTGAAGAAGCAGAAGAAGAATAAAGGAAAGAATGTACAAGTTGAAAATTTGGAGGATGTGTATGTGAAGAACTAGTTTGGGATTTATGTGTTGAATCTCAGAAGATGTTCTCCCAGCTACTAGAACATATTTTCAAACCTAGGGTGTCTAATGTAGGAGAATCCTAGGCTTTCTTGTAATCTTGCATGTTTGGAGGGATTTTGGTTATGTGTCATGGAGCTTGGAAAGTACTAGTGTTCAACATGGTTTAGGAACTTGGCATGGTCTTTGGAAACTGGCATGGTCTTGGAACTCGACATGGTCTAGGAACTTAGCATGGTCTGTGGAACTCGGCATGGTTTGGGAGATTAGCAATGCTTGGGAATTTACTGGTGCTAAGCTTGGTTTTTCTAACACTTGGCTTGGTCTTGGTTTCTATTGGTGCCAAGTTGTCTATGAGCTAACTTTTGGCATTTAATTTATATATGGGTATTTAATTTGTGTTGTGGGTGACTTGTGGCTTGACCTATATTTAATGTAAGGGATTTAATTTAGTTTGTAATCAGTTGGGCCCACTTGTGGCTTATTTGTGTTAAGGAAGGGGTTTTGTGGAGTCTTTAGGGGAGAACTTCATTCTTGCTTGGAGAAGGGGATGAAGTGTAGATACAAATTTTTGAGAGCTAAGGCTATAGCTTAGGAACCAAAAGATTGCTTGGTGGACTTGAGTGTATAAGTGTGGATTCTTCTTGGTCATGTTCTTATCCAGTTGTGGATCTAAATTAGCTAGAATCGAGTTTGTAAGTGGATCTTGTTGGGTGTTGCAAAAGTGATTCTACAATTGTTGTTTATATTTGACCCTAACCTAGAAGGCCTTACAGTCAGGCATATTGCATGTGGTTAGTTATATCTATGAACAAAGAGTTATGATTTGGTATCAAATCTTGAATTATTGTTGTTTTATTGTTGTGTTTCTATTGTGTGGTTATTTGCTAGGGGTTTTGAAATCTCCTTTAGATATTCTCCTTCCTTGCACTATGTTAGATGGTATCAAATCTAGGTTGTTCCTAAATGTGTTGATAGATTGTTTAAGTTGAGGTAGTTTACACCAGGATTTGCATAGTACATTGATCTTGTGGCTGGTTAATCTTTTGGATTGGTGGATTTGTTGCTTAGGATTTGCTAATTTTGGAAGATGCCTCCAAGAAGATTAGACCCTAGAGTAATTGATGATCTTAGTGACACCATGGAAGAATGGATCTTAGAGAAAATGAGAGTAAAGTTTAGATCTAAGATTGCATTGATGAAGAGTGACATGATCACTAAAATTGTAAGTGCTTTAAGTGGTGTACCTAGGCATGTGGGTACTAAAGCTAGTTATGAGGAATTTGTTGAAGACTTTCAAGCTACTAGTTCTAGTGGTGAGGGTAGAATTGATCATGTGGAGAGACCTATTGAAACTAGGGCTGGTAAGTTTGCTAACCCGAATCTTAGTGGAACCTGAAGCATAAGATCAAGGTTTCTAATTTCTTAGGTTCTTTGACTCCTAAAGACTTGATTGATTAGATTGGTGAATTGGAAGACTACTTTGAGCTTGAGGATATTGAGGATCCACTTAGAGTGAGGTTGGTACAAACTAAGTTGAAAGGACGTGTTGCTCTTTGGTGGAAAGAATTACAAAGAGATAGCGAAGAGGAAGGTGAAATGAAGATCACTAGATGGAGATTGATGGTAACTAAGTTGAAGGCTAAGTTCATTACTATTGATTATGAACTTGAGTTGTTTAAGATATTGTAGAATCTGACATATAAGGATATATCTATAAAAGAATATACAAAAGAGTTCTACAAGTTGACTATTTGGTCTAGTCATAGAGAACTATCAAAGGAAAACCTAGCTTGGTACATTAATGATTTGAGATTCAATATTTGGGATGAGGTTGGTACAATAAATATTTCTTCAGTCGAGGATGCTTATTGTAAGGAAACTCAGGTGCGGAAACAGCTTCCTACACTAATCTCATAAGGAAATTATGATGCAAATCCTATTAAAATCCTCTACACTTACAGATTCAATATCATGTAAACAACAATATTGTAGCCAACCATGCATATAGAAAATAGATAGAGAAAGGAACACATAACACAAGGATTTTTCGGTGGGGAAAAACCTTTTGGTAAAACAACCCCACCCCTTTAGAACTTGCACAATGTATTATCTTCAACACAAGGTTACAATACACTTGCAATGCAAGTTCAACATCAACAACAGAAGACTCTAGTAGCCACTTGCAGTACCAACAATACACCTTTTTTGCATCACATCTCTTTGCAACCCTAAAAAATGCTTATAACATGCGCTTCACTTTTGGGCTACTCCCAAAGGTAAACCGTATTAGGTTTTTACCGTTCTTCTCAAATATCTTAGTTGCCACATGTCTTCACCTGTCATTGAATCTTCTTGACATAGCTCTTACATGTCATAGGAATATGTCATAATTGTTTTAGTCATGATCTCCTTACACACAATTCAAGATGTCGACATATCAACATTATTTGCAAGAAATACATATTAAAAAACAAATAATAAGAATAGGAATTATACAAGGTTGAGACATCTTATTCCTAACATTCTCCCACTTGTCGAACACCTTGTAAGAGCAACAGGAACATAACAGGAACTAACCGCTATAGGTCAAAAGGCCCATAGACTCCGAACACCATCTGAACTTCTTAGTGCCCACTAGTTTCGTTAATGCATCTGCAACATTCTTCATAGTATCTACCTTTTCCAAATTTACCTTTCCATCTTCCACCATATCTCTCACAAAGTGATACTGCACATCAATGTGCTTCGTTCTGGCATGAAAAGTTGGATTCTTTGCAAGGCAAATAGCACTATGACTGTCACACCAAATAGTAATCTATTCTACATTAACACCAACATCAAAACACAGTCTCTTAAGCCAAATCGATTCCTTACAAGCATGAGTAGTAGCCATGTACTCAGCTTTTGTTTTGGACAAAGCAACCATAGGTTTTCCCTTGCTCATCCAACTGATGGCACCACCAAACATAGTGAACACATAAGCACTGGTGGATCTCCTGTGGTCAATATCACCTACCCAATCTAAATCCACAAACCCATGAATACAAACTAAATGCAAAGATCCAAAAGAGTTACCATGATAACATATGGAGTAATCTGATGTACCCCTCAAATATCTAAATACTCGCTTAACTGCATCCTAATGTATCTGTTCAGGATTAGCCATAAATTGAATTAGGACTCCCACTGCTTGGGCAATGTCTGGTCTAGTATAGACCATAGCATACATAAGACTGCCAATTGCACTAGCATAAGGTACTCTACTCATGTCCTCCACCTCACTAGGAGATTTTGGACAATCATCTACAAATAACTTTGTTCCCACAGGAATAGGAATGCATAGTGGTCTATAATCTGCCATGCTGAACCTGTCCAACACAGACTTCACATACTTACTCTGACTCAACCAAAGTTTTCTGTTAGACCTGTCTCTACTGATTTCCATACCCAAGATGTACCTAGCTGCCCCAAGATCTTTCATCTCAAACTATGCTGAAAACTGATATTTAAAATCAGAAATCATACCCTTACCCTTCCCAAATAGCAACATATCATCAACATATAATGCAACAATAACAAGACGATCATTTTCAATTCTGAAATAAACACAATGATCTGATTTCGATCTTACAAATCCAATTGACAACACAAAGGTATCAAACTTAAGGTACCACATCCTAGGAGATTGCTTCAAACCATATAGAGATTTCTTTAATCTGCAAACTAAGGATTCTTTACCTTTAACAATGTAGTGCTCAGGCTGTGACATATAAATCTCTTCCTCCAAATCACCATGAAGGAAAGTTGTCTTCACATCCATCTGTTCTATCTCTAAATCATATGATGTAGCAAGAGATAATAGAAATCTAATGGATTTCAACTTTGCAACAAGAGAGAATATTTCACCATAATCTATTCCCTCTACCTGTGAATACCCCTTTGCAACCAATCTAACTTTGTACCTTTCAACACTGCCATCTGCATAGAATTTCTTCTTGAACACCCATTTACAGCCAACAGATTTTCTCCCTTTAGGCAAAGGTACAAGGTCCCATGCTTTTTTTTCCTCTAATGAAGCCATCTCATCATCCATAGCCTCAATCTAGGAACCTACATCTTCCATGCCCAAAGCCTCTTTCACAGATCTAGGCTCATCAGTGTTAGTAATCAAAGCAAAAGCTCAACTAGAATCTAACATAGAATAACCAAACCTTTCTAGTTGCTTTCTTTCTCCTATGGATCTCCTCAAGGGCTAAGGTTGAGGTTGTTCTTCCTCTTCTTCTAAACTATCAGAGCTACAAGAGCTCTCATCATTAGACCCAACATGGTCTCTCTGTTCAGTCTTCTCAGGGGTAGGAGGCAACTAAACAACATCTTTTTCCTTTTCTTTTTCATCTGGTTGTAGCACAATAGGAGAAGATGTTAGCTCTCTAAAAATAACATTTCTACTATACAACACCTTACTAGTCACGGGATCCTAAAGCTTGTATCCTTTCACACTAGCATTGTACCTGATGAAAATACATTTAACAGCTTTGTTTTCCAACTTAGATCTTTTCTCCATTGGAACATGTACATAAGCTTCACAAACAAAAACATGAAGATGTCTAATTGAAGGCTTCTTACCAGACCACACCTCCATGGGTATCTTACCAACAAGGGCTAATGTGGGAGATCTGTTAACCAGATAACAAGCAGTAGCCACAGCTTCAGCCCAAAACCTTTATTCTAAACCGGCTCCACTAAGCATACTCCTAGCCTTCTCCATTAGTGTCCTATTCATTCTCTCTGCAACTCCATTTTGCTGTGGGGTATACGGATTTGTCTTATGCCTCTCGATACCTTGTTCTTTACAGAACTGTTCAAACTCTGCTAAGCAAAACTCACCACCATTGTCAGTTCCCACACACTTAATCATCTTACTAGTTTGATTCTCTACAAGGGCTTTAAATTCCTTGAATCGACTAAAGACTTGTGTCTTACTTTTAAGGAAATAAATCCATGTCCTTCTACTGTAATAATCTATGAAAGATACAAAAAATACAGACTTGGAGATTGAAGGAACTTTTACAGGACCAAATACATCAGAATGAATAAGATCCAAAACATCAAAAGATTTGTGAGAACTAGAGTAAAATTAAACACGATTTTGTTTACCATTTACACAGTGTTCACAGAAGTTGAACTTGAGATTGGAATCATTTAACCCCTCAACAAGATTTTTATTTTTTAGGGTTTTGAGACCCTTCTCACTAATGTGACCAAATCTCAAATGCCACAACGTTGTCTTTTCTGTAGGAAGCTTTCCTTCCAAAGTGTTCGCACCCTTAAGTACACTTGTTGCACTACCATCAGAACCACTAACCACAGTCTTCTTTATTGCACGTTCAGATGGTGGGGATGAAGTGATAGCTACTCTCTTCTTCAAAATAGAAGAACTATTGCACTAAGAAATGTGAGCATCAAGCTAAAACAAAGTACCTCTCCTAGCACCCTTAGCAAGCACCATAGCTCCTCTCATCATCTTATATCCATTTTTAGAAAAAACAACTTGCACACCTACATCATTCAGCATACTTACAGATAATAGGTTTCGTGCCAAACCTAGAATGTGCATAACTCCGTTGATTCCCTTTACTCGTCCATCAAGAAATTTGATAGTGACCCTTTCGCGTCCAACTATCTTTAGGTGAGAATCATCACCCAAGTACACCTTTCCACCATTGAACTCTTCCTATCTTGAGAACTAGTTTCGATGAGAGGTCATGTGAAAAGATGCACTCGAGTCAATCAACCATGCATCATCAGATGCATGGGCTACCAAAGCTATGATGAATGCATCGCCATCTTCTTGAGATTTTTTAGAACCAAAATCTGAGGCTTTCTTCTTCTTCTTAGGCTCTTTACAGTCTTTACAGAAGTGCCCAGTCTTATCACAGTTTCAACATTTTTCCTTGGACTTATTGGAAGTCTTTGACTTCCCATGGGATTTGGATCTACCCTTATTTTCATACTTATTGTCATTTTTCTTCCCTCTTTCTGTGGATCTCCCACGAATAGCAAGGGCTTCTTTTTCTAAAACAAAAGCCTTTCTCTGCATCTCCTCTGATAGCAATGAAGATACCACATCATCCATTTTGAAGGTGACTAATGTGCTTTTGAGAGCCATCACAAGATAGTCCCATGAATTTGGTAAAGAACACAATAGTGTGTAGCAACGATTCTCCTCCTCTAACTTAACACCAGCTAATGTCAACTGTGCAGCCAGCAGATTAAATGCATTTAAATGATCTGTTAAGGATCCACCTTCCTCTATTCATAGAGAATACAACTTCTTCCTTAGGAACAACTTGTTCACCAAAGATTTGGCCTGATACACACTCCCAAGTCTCTCCCACAAGCTATATGCGGTTTTCTCATCTAGAACATTCAGAAGGACTGCATCGGTTAAACAAAATCTTATGAGACCCTTAGCTTTATGGTCTTTGATATCCCAATCTACTTGATCTAAAGTTTCTGGTCTTGTAGTGCTTGTAGTTGCTTCCCATAGGTCACGATCTTCCAACATGTCTTCCATCTTGAGTTTCCACAACTCAAAATTAGTGCCATTAAATTTCTCCACCTCCATTCTTTCATATGATGAACTTGCCATCTCAATCTGCAAATAAGATTCAGGATGCTCTGCACAAGACTCCCACTCAACTTGAGACTAGCTCAAAAACCCCTACCTAACAACTAGGATCAAAAGTTGATCAAGCTCTGATACAACTTGTAAGGAAACTCAGGTGCGAAAATAGATTCCTACACTAATCTCATATGGAAAGTATGATGCAAATCCTATTAAAATCTTCTACACTTACAGATTAAATATCATGTAAACAACAATATTGCAGCCAACCATGCATACAAAAAATAGACAGAGAAAGGAACACATAACACAAGAATTTGCTGGTGGGGAAAAACCTTTCGGTAAAACAACCCCACCCCTTCAGAACTTGCACAATGTATTATCTTCAACACAAGGTTACAATACACTCGCAATGCAAGTTCAACATCAACAACAGAAGACTCCAGTAGCTACTTGCAGTTGCATCACATCTCTTTGCAACCCTAAAAAATGCTTATAACATGCGCTTCACTTTTGGGCTACTCCCAAAGGTAAATTGTATTAGGGTAGAGTGTAAAGTACTCAAATATATTAGTTGCCACATGTCTTCACCTGTCATTGAATCTTCCTAACATAGCTCTTACATGTCATGGGAATTTTTCATAACTATTTTAGTCATGATCTCCTTACACACAATTCAAGATGTCGACACATCAACATTATTTGCAAGAAATACATTTTAGAAAAAAAATAATAAGAATAGGAATTATACAAGGTTGAGACACCTTATTCCTAACACTTATTAGTATTCCCTGTAGGTAGAAGATAAGTTGAAAAGGAAAAATCAAGATAATGCTAGAGGGAAGGAGAAGAAAGATAGCTTGGCACAAGCTAAACCAAGTGCTGAAAGTGAAACAAAACATGCTAATCAAAAAAGAAGGAAAGGTAGAGGTGAGTTCAGTGATAATTATTTCAAATGTGGGAAAGAAAGGCATAGATCTTTTGAATGTTTGATTGGTAGGATAGTTGCTATTATGAATGAGTTTGTAGTTCAAAATAGTCAACCTGAGCAAGGAGAAAGTTTATTGGCTCAGTGAGTATTGGTTGGTGAGAGGACATTGGATCCTTGTTAGAGGACTAGTTTGTTCAGGACTCATTGTAAGTCTAGTGGTAAAGTCAGTAAGATGATTGTGAATGGTGGTGGTACAGATAACCTTGTTGTTGAGGAGATAGTTTAGAAACTTGGTTTGAAGAGAGTAAGACATCCTTATCCTTATAAGATTAGGTGGTTACAAGGTGAACATGCTTTGGAAGTGAGGGAGCAATGCCTTATTGATTTCTAGATTGGAAAGTATAAAGATCAAGTATTGTTTGATATTGTGGATATGAATAGTTGTCATATGTTACTTGGTAGACCTTGGTAGTATGATTGTGGGGTTGTGCATGATTGTGTCAGGAATGAGTTTACTATTAAGAAGGGTGGTAGGAATTTTTCCCTTATTCCTTTATAGAATGAAGAACTTAGTAGGAGGAACCTGAGTATTGGTAGCCAAGTTGAGTTGGAAAATTTTGTGAAGGTTGGTGATTAGTATGGAAATAAAACCTATAGCACACCTAAGGTGGATGTGAAGAAGTAGAACAACAAAGGAAAGAGTGTACAAGTTGAAGATTTGGAGGATGTGTATGTGAAGAACTAGTTTGAGAATTATGTGTTGAATCCTAGAAGATGTTCTCAAAACTACTAGAACATCTTTTTGAACCTAGGGTGTCTGATGTAGGGGCATCCTAGGCTTACACATAATCATGCATGTTTGGAGGGATTTTGGTTAAGTATTGTGTAGCTTGGCAGATATTGGTGTTCGACATGGCCTGGGAACTCAACATGGTCTAGGAACATGGCATGTTCTAGGATCTCAACATGGTCTATAGAACTTGGCATGGTCCAGGAGCTTGGAAATGCTTGGGAATTTACTAGTGCTTGGCTTGGTTTTGTTGACGCTTAGCTTGGTCTTGGTTTCTATTAGTGCCAAGTTGTCTATGAGCCAACTTTTGGCATTTAATTTATATATGGGTATTTAATTTGTGTTGTGGCCTACTTGTGGCTCAACCAATATTTATTGTAAGGGATTTAATTTAGTTTGTAATGAGTTTGGCTGACTTGTAGCTTAGTTGGGTATAAGTAAGGGGTTTTGTGGACTCTTTAGGGAAGAGGGAGTAGTTCTTCATTCTACCTTGGAGAAGGGGATGAAATGTAGATGCGAATTTTAAAGAGCTAGGATGTGGCTTAGGAACCAAAAGATTTCTTGGTGGACCTGAGGGTACCAATGTGGATTCTTCTTGGTGTTGTGGATCTTGTTTGGTCTTGTAGAAATGACTCTATAATTGTTGTTTGTATTTTTTCCTAACCCAAAAGGCTTGATAGCTAGGCATATTGCATGTAGTTAGTTATATCTATGAACAAAGAGTTGTGATTTGGTATCAAATCTTGCATTATTGTTGTTTTTTTGTTGTGTTTTTATTGTATGGTTATTTGCTAGGGGTTTGGACATCTCTTTTGGAGATTCTCTTGCCTTACACCACGTTAATATAGTTATAGCTAGTACTCTTGTTTATTATTTTGAATCATATAAATTTAAGGCTACTATTTTTATTAAAATTAGATTGTCTATTTATTATCACTAAAATAAAAATATAGATCTTTAATAGTTATCTTTTTTAATTTTAAGATCTTCATATTTAACATGAAGAGTTTTTACTACTGGTTAGTGGAATAGCCACAATGTGGAGCCACATAGCTCATGACTATTTCCCTCAATTATAGTTTTATTATATTTTTATCCTTCGAAAACATTATTGGTGATGTTCTTCTAATTTTCCATACTTTCAATAATTCATTGCTTGTCATTTGTCAGTTTTCTATTCTGAGACAGAGGCATCTATCATAAGGATGGACATGCCAATTTTGATCACCCCACTTTGGAAGTTGATTCCCTTATCAAATTAATGAAATTGCTTGCAAATAACACCCTAATTTTCTATAGCTTCCCATATCATCCATTCACACAACCATCTTCCTTCTACCCCACCATAGTACACAGCCCTTGTTTGAGGTTTATATATTTATCCCTCTTAGGTTTTGAACCTCATTGAACCTATTTCAAAATGGTTTCATTGGTTCAAGGAGGTTCTTATGTTTGATAAGTTCAGTGTCCTAGGCATACCAAACTAAGTATGCATAAATCTATACAAAAAGATTATATTATCTCTTGGTGATTAAGTAAAGATCAAATACAATTTTCCAAGCTGATAAAATTGCATATGTAGATGTATGTATGTATGCATGTATGCATGTGTGCATGTATGTATGTATGTATGTATGTATACATATATGTATGTGTATATGTATGCATGTATATATATGTATCTCTGCATTTAGTTGATGTGCCCTTGTGATCTCTATATATGTATATATGTGTATATATACATACATACACACATATGTGTGTATGTATATATACACATACATACACACATATGTGTGTGTATGTATATATATACACATACATATACCTAAAGAGAATCTTTTCCAATCACTTGTTGGGGAAATATAAAGAGGTACATGTTTAGAAGGAAAATAAAAGAACATTTACATAGGTACCTCTTCTCCCCTTGAATAAAATTGTAGAGCACTACTACATTTGGGCTCGAATACACCACACATACATACATAGACACACACATATGTATATATATGAATGTATATATATCTACATAATTATACATAAAGAGAATCTTTTATAATCACTTGCTGGCAAAAATATAAAGAGATAAATGTTTAGAAGGAAAAGAAAAGAACATTTACATAGGTATCTCTTCTCCCCTTGAAGAAAATCTCAAAGCACTGCTACATTTGGGCTCGAATACACAACAAATTACACCACTATCATAAATTTCCATCGCAATTTGACCCCAAATATTGTAGTTCAAAGGGCACAAATATCAAAAGGGTGTGGCACAATAATGAAATTGTAGAGAAAGGGCACATAGATCACAAGGGCACAATGGAAAAATCATAGATCTCTACTGATCTCCACCAAGGACACATTAAAAAAATATAGAGATCACAGTAACAAAATACACCAATGACAAAGTCACAAAAATGTTCAAAGCTCTCAACCCTCATTTAGAGCTCTCCACCCTATTTTGTGCACAACTATTCACAATCAAAACAAATGGGGAATGATACAAAACTTGCTGCCACTTTGAAAAAAATGTTGCCTCCAACATTGAAACCATATGATAAATGGAAATAGCATATGCCCAAAAGCCATAGCCCAGTTAAATTGGTCTAGTTGCTAATTAGCTGGGTTGATTACAAACTACTATAGAACTATCATCAAATTAGGTACAATTAAAGGAGCAATCAATTGTTCTTAGCTAGTAGGACAAATAAAGTTTTCCAAGGTGATAAATTGCATATACAAATGCATCACTTGAATGCCACACATGAAGCACATTCCCAACCTTGAAACATTCTTATGCAATGGAAAAGAAAATGTAAATGCAATACATGACAAAATGTACAACTTGTAGTCTTTATATATAGAGAGAGATCTTCTTAAGGTGCTTATTACATATTAGCCATAATAGAAAAATTGATCCAGCTAAATACATATTCTAGAATCTAAATAATCAAACAATGAAAATCACTCAACCCATCCTAACTAACTTAGCTCAAGATCCTGCACAAAAAATAATGTAGACTAGGAAAAATGGGTAGAGTTAGCAAGAAATTTTACAAAAACATGTCATAGCAGATATTTTTAGAAACAAACAAGTCATAACATAGTTAAATTGTTCTAGTTGATGATTAGCTAGGTTGATTACAAATTCATGTAGAACTTTCATTAGATTAGGTAAAATAAAATGAACAATTAGCTATTCCTAGCTAGTAGGATCAAATACAATTTTCCAAGGTGATAAAATTCTATATGCAGATGTATGCATGTATAGTGTGTGTGTGTGTGTGTGTGTGTGTGTGTGTGTGTGTGTGTGTGTGTGTGTGTGTGCATTTATGCATTTATGTATGTATCTATCCATATATAGAGAGAGATCATGTGGATTGTGGAGATTAGTGAAGATCTAGGATTTCATTGTTGTGCCCTTGCGATCACTGCATTTTACTGTCATACCCTTGTAATCTTTACATGTCATAGTCATGCCCTTGTGATCTATGTGTATGTATGTATGTATGTATATATACATATGTATATGTGTATATATATGTATGCATATAAACAAGGAGATTTTTGTACAATAGAAAAATAATAAAACTCACTCAACAGGTAACATGGCCACAGATGTAATGGCAACGCCTATTGGTAAGCAGATTCCTCTTTTTCTCTCTCATTTTTTATGTGTTTATTTCACTTGAACTATTATTTCTTGGGGGCATTTTCTAATATTGGATTCATTTTATGTAGGAGGCAATGAGGACATTCTTGGATCAGCCTTACATTTACTAAAAGGAATATGTGATTCAAAACTAACTTTTGAACATAACTATATAAGGAGTGAGTTAAGATGTATATAGATTAACCTTACATTAACTATAAACTACAACACAAAGGTTGCACTAGGGTATTATAGTATTTTAATTATAGAAAACTCCTTGATTTGCCAGAGTGGGTGTATGATAGTGAAGAGCTATATCAAGTGAGTAAAGCTCACAAGTGGTTATATGAATACAACTACATCAAAACAATTATAAACTAGAACTTCATATTTGTTAGAGTGAGTAGTTCAAGGGTCTTGATCCCATGGATATGAGTATGTAGGCAACTTGGTAGGTGTAGTATGCCTCTAGTGTGTAGATGTCTTGGACATAGTTAGGTAGCACTTAACTATTTTAAGACATTATATGTTAACTCATGAGGATCATTCCTAATGTAGGAGCATTCTGGGTGTAAGAGCAATCTTGCATCATCCAAAAATATATTTTTTTCAATCTTTTCTATTTCAATAAGGACTAGTAGATAAGGTGGTTACTATTTACAAGAACTTTCTATTTTTAGTAAGTTTGTCATACAAGTTTGAAATGTTCTTATTTTTTTAGATGAAGGTTCATTTTAGAGTTATAAGCCTATCATAAAATTATTTTTGTCCTAGCTTAAGTATCAGAGAAGTTATTGTGGATTTTTGGTGGAAATTTTTGAAGAAAAATATCCATCGAAGGGTGCTTGCACCATTTCGAGCCTGTATAGTAAGAGCTGGCATTTCTAAAAAGTGGTTATAATAGCCAATTGGAGCAATGGTTTGAGATTCATGGCCTTTTAAAGTTGGGCTACCTGAAATATCTAAAATAATTGTCAAAGATGTATTTGGCTGACTCTATATGTATTGTTAGGATTTTTCAGTCCTAGGTATTAAGTTTCAATGTCTAGAAACTTCCCCAATGGCATAAAAATATTTATTTAAGAAAGGCCCAACATTTTCTAGGATAGTTTTGGGTGGTTGTTTGTAGCTTATTTTGTAGATTACTATAATGAAGGTGCCCATGTGGGTTAGCATATTATACTTGTGAATTATGCAATTCCTCAGTTGTGGCACAAATAAGAAGGCCATATTTTGTTCTCATATTTACTATTGTTTCTTTATTTCTATTATGGTTTATGATAATAAGGGGATCACCCTTCATCAAGTGGTATTAGAGCTAGAATTCTTGAGTGTGTGGAAAGATCACCAACTGTGAGGGAATTCACACCAAGATTGTGGTTTGAGATTAGCATGTAGATAGATCATCGATTGTGAGGCAATTTGTATGAGGGTTTTAGTGGAAGTGCAAAAAATGCCTCCATGAAGAGTGTGGTGAAAGAGCTATAGGTGTTGCACATGAGGCTTTCTAAGCTCTCCAAAGACAAATGCAAGTAATGGAAGAACAAATGTGTAGAGGAATAAATCTTCCTATAAGAGATGAAAGTGAGGATGAGGACAAAGTAGAAGAAAATGCCAAAGTATAGGAAGTTCTAAACCCAAATGAAGAGAGGCTTTTTATGGCCATCTCTAAGATTGGAAAAAAACCAAAGTTTGAGGTTCCCATATTTTTAGAAAATTTTAACCTAGAGGAGTACTTTGAGTATGAAGATATTGAGGATCTAAATATGGTCAAGTTTGCAAAGGCAAAACTGAAGGGACATGCAAAGATCTAGTGGCAAGAGGTTTAGTTGGAGTGAAATAGAAAGGGAAAGGACAAAATCACTAGATGATATTGGATGATAGCTAAACTAAAGTGACAACTCATTCCCATGGATTATAATCTTGATTTGTTGAAGAATATGCAAGGGATGAAGCAAGTAGGAAAATCTATTCAAGAATATATTGAAGAGTTCCACTAGGTTCTCATTAGAACTGGCCATGCAAAAGCTAATAAGGAGAAAGTTGTCTATTATATTAATGGGTTAAGGCCAAGTATTCAAGATGAGATGATTCTAGTTTGAATGAACAATATTAAGGAGGCATACCAATTTTTCCTAAGAGTTAAGGAGAAGCTAAACAAAAAGTTTGACAACAAGAATAGAAGAAGAGGTCACGATGGAAGATTTGGCAGATGATCTTATGGAGGCCGTAATGATGACCAAAAGAAAAAGGATGAGGCTAGAACTAGTAATTAGAACTAGAAGAGAAAAAATTCCAATCATTTCCATGATCAAAACAGTAGAGATCAAAGAGGAAGAGGTAGAGGACAAGGATCTAGAAAAGGAGACTTCCATGGGAAATGTTTCCACTGTAGAGAAGAAGGGCATAGAGCATTTAAATGTACCTAGTGCCAAGGAAGGATAGATCAAAAAATAGAAGTTCAAGCCAAAGTTATACACGTTGATGAAGATGTCTAATCCTCACATTCAGAAGATGCTAAAAGAGAAGTCCTAGTAAATAGAAGAGTCCTACTAAGTGGTGAGAAAGAACCTGATTAAAGAAGGAGCTTGTTTTGCACAAGGTACAAATGTGAAGATAAGTGTTGTGATGTGATCATTGATGGTGGAAGTACTAACAATTTGGTGTTGGAAATGATGGTCACAAAGTTGAAGCTAAAGAGGTAGAAACACCCATGTCCATACCCTATTGCTTGGGTGCAAGATGACCACAAGGTCATGGTCAATGAGTAGTGCCCAATGAAGTTCAAGATTGGAAGCTACTAGGATGAGGTACTATTTGATATCCTACCTATGAACATATATCATATGTTGTTGAGTAGGCTATGGCAGTTTGATAGGAATGTTGTACATTATTAGTGAGAAAATACCTACATTCTAACCAAGGTTGGAGTGAAACATAAGTTAAATTCATTGAACGATAAAGAAGAAAAGGTATGTAGTGCTACAAGAATATGTTTTGTTGATGGAAAATAATTTTTCAAAGGTATGAAGCATGAGCATATGTGTTTTGTTATAATTTCAAAAGATAGTGAAGAAGAAGTAGAGGAGGCACCTACAAAAGTTGTAGATATGTTGGGAGAGTTCTCTGATATTGTATCTAATAATGTTCCTAATGCATTTCCCCTAATTAGGAAGATCAATCACAAGATAGATTTGGTTCCTAGAGCCAGTTTTCCAAATAAGACAACACATAGAATGACACTAGTAGAAAGTGAAGTGTTGAACAGACAACTACATGAGTTGTTGTAGAAAGGGTTGATTCAAAAGAGTTTGAGTCCATGTTGTACCAACCATATTAGTACCAAAGAAGAATGGAGAATTGAGGATGTGTATAGATTCATGCACTATCAAAAAGATCATGATCAAGTATAGATTCTGATTGCCCAGGATGGATGATATTATAGACTATTTGAGTGGAGCTGAGTATTTCACAAAGATAGATATGAAGAGTTGATACCATCATATTCATATTAGAGAAGGTGATGAGTGGAAGACTTCTTTCAAGGACAAAGAAGGACTATATGTGTGGTTAGTCATGCCTTTTGGGCTAATTAATACACCAAGCACTTTCAGGAGGCTCAAGAATGAGGTACTAAAGAAGTTTTTGGGTAAGTTTGTCATTGTTTACATAGATGATATTTTTATCTTTATTAAGACATTGGAGGAGCATTTGATAAGTTGAGGGAAGAAAACTTGTTGATAAACTTGAAGAAGTGCAATTTTGTCAAGCAGTTGGTGTACTTGGGATTTGTAGTCTTAGAAAAAGGTCTGAAAATAGATCTAAAGAAAGTGAAGGCTATCCTTGAATGAACTACTCTATATAGTGTGACAGAGGTAAGATCTTTTCATGAATTGGCTAGTTTTTACAAAAAGTTCATAAGAGGTTTTAGCAGTACTTGTGGACCTCTGACTGAAATAATCAGAGGGGATAGGAAATAATTTAAGTGGACTATAGGAGTAGATAAGAGTTTTAATTTGTTGAAATAAAAACTTATTGAGCAACTTGTTTTAGCACTTCTACATTTTAATAAGGTTTTTCAAGTAGACTATGATGCTAGTGGTATTGCAATAGGAGCTATTTTGAACCAATAAAGTAGAGCTACTGCTTATTTAGAATCAGGAATTTTATGCTATAGTTCAAGAATTGAATAATTGGAGACACTATCTTCTTTCTAAGGAGTTTGTTTTGTGTACTGATCATCAAGCTTTGCAATATTTGAATAGTCAAGGAAAATTAAACCAAAGGCATTTGAAGTGGGTTGTATTTTTGCAAAGTTATACATTTTTTTTGAAACACAAGAGTGCGGAGTCTAATAGAGTTCCAAATGCTCTTAGTAGAAGAAAACTTTTGTTGATAGAAATGTAGATAGAGGTGCTTGGGTTCAAGGAAATTGGTACTTTGTATCCAAATGATCCTAATTTGGTGAAGTGTAGAAGGCTTTTACAAAACATGTTACACTTAATAGGATAGAGTGGTTGGATTTCATGATCTAGGATAATATATTGTTTAAAGGAAGCTAGTTGTCTATTCCTAGAAGTTCAATGAGAGTGAATCTCATCAAGGAGAAGCATAGTGGAGAATCGGTTGGACATTTTTTACAAATTTGTCGAGTATGTAAGATGGTGAAAGGAGTAAAGAAGAATACAGGGTTGTATCAGCCATTACATATACTAGAGAAGTTTTGGGAGGATGTTAACAAGGATTTTGTTCTTGGATTATTGAGGACTCAACTTGGGAATGATAATATTTCTGTGGTACTTGAAAAGTTTTCAAAGATGGCAAATTTTATTCCTTGCAAGAAGTCTAGTGACATTGTTCATGTGGCAGAGTTATTTTTCAAAGAAGTGGTGAGACTACATGGTCTGTCAAAGAGTATAGTTTTAGATCGAGATACCAAATTTGTTGGGTGCTTCTAGTGTACATTATGGAAGAAGTTGAAGATAGATTTCAATTTTAGTTCATCACATCATCCACATACTGATGGACAGGTAGAAGTTATGAATTGTAGTTTTAGAAATTTGCTAAGATGTTTGGTTGGAGAAGAGCCAAAAGGATGGGATATGATTTTACTAGGGGAAAAAATTTTATATAATAATTTTGTCAACATGAGTACTTGTAAATCAACATTCTATATTGTATATGGGAGTAGTCCCAAAAATGCTTTTGAATTATGATAGTTAGATATGTTAGTGTAGTTTTTTATTTTTCCTATTTTGCTAGGTTTTTCCTACACTTTCAATAATCTCGCTTAGGTTAATAAAGCATGTCTTATTAGGTGAATGGTTGTGAGGTGTCACCTTCCTACATATGAGCATCCATTAGCTATCTTGGGAAGATACTTTTCTATCTTTAGTCCAATAGATGGTCGCTCCTCATTGGTTGGTTTTGCCACCTCCTCCCTCTTCCTAGCCTATATAAGCATGCTACCTGGCTTGTATTTGCAGCCCTTGTTTTTGCATCCTCTTAATGCTATTTTGCTTCCAGCATTTGCATTACTCTCTTGGAGACTAACTCTATGATGCTATTTTGATTTTGTATCATTTGCATTCATAGTTTAGATATTTACTCTTTCCACTAGTTTTCTGGGTTATTAATCTTTTCAGATTCTAACATGGTATCAGAGCTTTTCTATGTGCAAGAGTAGATTTTAGTTTCCTTATTTGAGAGATTCGAGGGGGGCTAATAAAATTTATTGTAGTTTTTTGAAAAATGAAGTATGCTCTTCTCTTACATCTTTGGATGATCTTGAGAATCAGAAAATTTTTGACAAAAACAATTTTTCTCTGGGGTTTCAATCTCAAATCTGACAACCAACTTGCATATTTGGAGTTTTCAATTAGTTTTGCAGGTTCCAACATGCCATTGATGGACTTAGGAAGCTGATCTAGCATTTGCATGTCATATTTTGGTTGCTGGGGTCATTTTTTAATTTTTGGAGCTAATTTTTATTGTTAAAGGCATCTAATTTACACTACAGCAACATCTTTTGTACATTAGAAAGAAAAATGCTTTCTGGGTTTTGTTCGCAGTCTCGAAAAACCATCTGGGTATCTTTTAAAGTTTGCATGCAAGCTGGATATTTTGCAAAATTGAGCATGCAAAGCTACAGCCATACCCCTCTCCATTGGCAGTCGAAGATTTGAATGCAATTTTCAAATGTCTCATTCTTGCTCATACGGACTTCAATTTTGATGATTCTTGTTATGAACATGGCTATTGGTTTGTGCTCTATCCACTAGTGGAGTTGTTTTTTAATTTTCATGCATGAATTTTTTAGAAATTGCAGATTCTCAGTCATGACTGTGCACAGTTCTCATTTTGAAAACTTCAGAGGATCATAACTTTCTCATACGACCTCGTATCGAGGCGATTCTTTTTTTGAAAGTGCATGATTTTTCGAGTAGATCACAGTGGTGCTATTTGTTTTGTTGATTATTGTGCCCAAGTTTCACTTTTAGCATATGCTCTTCTTGAGGAGACCCTGTCAATTTTTCTTCCGTAACTTGAGCATACGGATGTATTTTTTCAGTTCGAAAAATGCATCAAAAAGTTGGTTCTGAGACGGAGATGATGTACAAATTTTTTTGATTTTTGCTAGTCTGGTTGCCTATTTTGGCAGTCAAAGCTAGATGTTCTATTTTTCCTTCCAAGAGCCATATCTCGCTCATTCAGACTCTTTTCTGGGCTTGCTAGCTATCGTTGGAAAGCTGGTTCTATAATTTATTTAGTTGCAGAGGTCTTTTATCCAGATTCTACTCCAGGTTCTTTCTCCTTCGAGTTTTGCACTTTTGCACTCTAGCATATTACTTGGATTCTATAGGTCCTAGAATCTCTTCTTCTGTTCTTTTGGCTCACTCTTCTTTCTGACTTCTGAGCATTGTATGCTTCTATTTTGTTGCATTCCTTTTTCTATAAATGCACTGAGATAAAGTGTCTGCTTTTGCATATCTGAGATCTTGTACACCTTGTGTTTGTTTGTACTCGCACTCAGTTATAAAGTGCCATGGGGGGTCATGATGTTTTGCCATTTTGTACTCATCCACCTTTGTCAAGTGAATTTTTCTTCCATGACATTAGCCCATGCAGTGTGTTGGTGACACTGCCCTTTATCCTGTGCTTGTACTTCTATTGCACTATTGGTGTTCCCGATTCTTCTTCTTGCATATGTTTTTGGCATTGCATTTTAGTGTTCCTGTCACCCCTCTCCCTGTTCAGCATTATGGGGGGGTTCACCTGTTGGCTCTATTGCTTCTTTGGTTCGATTGAGTGATCTACGTATTCAATTTTTGTTCCTATGTACTAGGTAGATGCAGTGGCTAGGCACCTATGCATTTCGGTGAGATGGTTCATCTACTATATAGACACTCATTCATTCCTACCTTTGGAGGTCACCTCTTCGATTGATCAACTCTTTAGACTTTGTCTTCTCTACCTGGTCATGCATTATTTTAATGGGGGTTCTAGCAGTTTCTTCTGACAGTGTTTGTAGCTTCATGCTTCGGAGATGCTTGATGCTCTTTTTTGTTCCTCTCTTTGGGACATTTCCTAGATTGGAAGCTTAGTTTCCTTCATCTAGTTCTTTTTTTTGTATTGAGTACCTGATCAAGCCTTGTTGCCGGGACCCATTTTCTTGCTTTCATAGCTTTTCTAGGTTAGCATCCACCTAAGCTTTTCTTATGGGGGGGTGTTAGTGTAGTTTTTTATTTTTTCTATTTTAATAGGTTTTTCCTACACTTTTAATAATCTCGCTTAGGTTAATAAAGCATGTCTTATTAGGTGAATGGTTGTGAGGTGTCACCTTCCTACATATGAGCATCCATTAGCTATCTTGGAAAGATACTTTGTTATCTTTAGTCCAATAGATGGTTGCTCCTCATTGGTTGGTGTTGCCACCTCCTCCCTCTTCCTAGCCTATATAAGCATGCTTCCTGGCTTGTATTTGCAGCCCTTGTTTTTGCATCCTCTTAATGCTATTTTGCTTCCAGCATTTGCATTACTCTCTTGGAGACTAACTCTATGATGATATTTTGATTTTGTATCATTTGCATTCATAGTTTAGATATTTACTCTTTGCACTAATTTTCTGGGTTATTAATCTTTTTAGATTCTAACAAGATAAAGGAAAGATAACTCGTGTTGAAGTAGAAGAATTTGTTGGGCATTTGAAGAAAATCCATGAGGAGGTGAGAAAAAACATCATAAAGATGAATACATGGTACAAGGATAAGGTAGATGTGAAAAGGAGGTATAAGGAATTTTAGATTAGAGATGAAGTCATGGTTCATTTGAGAAACGAGCATTTCTAGTGGGTATTGTTGGAAATGATTGAAACGATCGTGAATGAAAAGTAATGGAACTGGTAAAGAATGTTCTCAATCATTGTTTTGTCATTGATGTCAAACGTGCTATTTGCAGGAATGACAATTGCTTTAGTGATCCAAATAATATCAATTGGTTGATTAACAAGGAGGAGGCAATCAATAAGATGTAACCAGAACACCTAGAGAAAGGTTGAAGTTATGATGTTATAATGAAGTATAAGGATAAGCTAAGCCATTAATGAAATAGTGTATTGATGTCATACACTAAGAAACAAAGAATGGGAACACTAAAACACATCAAAAATGTAAGGTTTAGCTAAGTCATTTGTAAAGCCTAACTAAAATTATTAGAGAGAGCCAAGCAAGCTAGTAAGTGCCGAACATATTCTCAATTGAAGCTAAGCAAAGTTTAACTTTAGTAAGTGTTGAGTGATCTTTAAGTACTGAGTGATCTTCAAGTGCCAAGTGATCTTCAAGTACTGAGTGATCTTCAGGTGCCAAGCAGCCTTCAGGTGCTGAGTGAAGATTAAGTGATGAGCATGATACAAGTGCCGAGTAACATAGAAGAAGCTGAGAATTAGTAAACCAATGATGCCAAGTTGCTGCATTATTTTGAAAATCAAAGATTCACCAAATCTGAGCTGACATGGTAGTTATCTAGAAATTTTTGAATCAGATAGAAGATAACAATGATGAGTTGGTGGCACAGAACACTATGTAAAATATTTTTGGCAAATACAATTGGATTCTAGACGAAGTGGCTAGATAAGAGCAAGATATGGGATAGATACATTGTATCCTACCTAATCTATTGAAACCCTAAAGCTGGAGAGGGAGAATCGAGTAGGAAAGGCATTCCATATTTCTATTTAAGGAGTCATAAGGTCATGAAGCAAAGTAGATAGTCAAGCATGAAATAATGAAGTGTTGAAGAAGGTGCTAAGGAGAAAGAGAACATAGATACTCTGTTTCGATAGATGACCATAGATATGATTGCATTGGTATGATGAGCAAGAAGACTCAAGGAGACAAAGCTTGAGATGACAAGCTGTCAGAGCTGAAGTGATTAAAGCCAAGAAAAGGATTAAACTGAAGTGTGATCTGTAATCTGCAAGATATGTTGTAAGTTGTATTAGATCAAAAGCCATTATTGTTACTCTCTAGAAATTGTAATAGTTAGTGTAAATCCTATGGACTTAGGTTGGTTTAATAGACATGTTGTAAATCCTTTAACAAGCTGACATTCCAAGAGAATGTTCAAAAGTCCTTTAACCAGGCCCATTCCTAATAGTATGGTAAGATCCTCTAACAAGGTCACATTTAACAGTGTGTTGTAAGCCTTTAATAGGGCATCACTTTAGAAGAGTGAGAATTGAGTAGCATGTTATTGGTGGTTTTTTCTAAATTGGGTTTCCACATAATTCACTATGTCATGTGTTGGTCTTGCATGTTTTATTCTTGCATGTTGATTTGCTGTAACTTGCTAGGATGGTTGTATTAAGCTTGGATGGATGAATAGTTTAATGGGCTCACTATAATTGGTGAAAAAGTATTATTAGGGCATTTAGACCTTGAATCTAAAGAATTCTAACAATTGGTATTAGAGCTTTTTTGTTGACTTAGTTTAAAGAGGCTAGAAGCAGAAAAGATCAGAATGCCTAAGAGAGAAGTTCCCAAGCTCAAAAAAGACAACTTTGTTGCATGAAAAAGTTTGATGAAGCTACATCTTTGATCCATAGGATATTATGCCCAAAATTCAATTGTTACTGAACATGTTGATCCAACTGGTACTCTTACTGTAGAAGATTTGAAAAACAAACATGAACACAATTAGACAATGTTGGAAATTGCTTTTGCACTCAACTACGCATGCTAAATTCAATGATATCAAAGGATGTGACACTGCATTCAAGATATGGAAAGCCCTATCAGACACTTATGGAGGAGATCTGAATGTCCAAAGAGCAAAAAGAGAAAGCCTTAGAGGAAAGTTTGATGATATGAAAATGGAGGAAAGTGAGAATGCTTCTCAGTATGCCTCTAGAATAAAGGAAGTGGTGAGTACAATAATGTAATGCCCCGCCAAGTGATCCAAAGAATTAACCTAGAATTTCACTAAGTTTCATAGCATTTTTTTTTTTAAACATGAAATTAAATACCACATATAACCTATACACAAGAACGGAAGCAATAGCAATGCCCATCTAAAAGTAAACATAACATACACAACAGATTACATTTTTTAAGGATCCCTTAACGTTGAATTTCATCTAAATCCACTAACATTATTGAATTCATCTAATACAAAAACCACATGAAATAATAATGATAAGTCCAATGTTTATACATTACATTTCTAAATGCTCAATCATCCTCTGTACGTGTCACAGGGTATGAAAAACTTAAAAGAATATACATATGTGGAATAAGGTACATCATCCTATTCTAACCCATGATACATCAAAGTAAAGATAACCATATGATACACATGATACATCATCATAAAGATCAAACATAATAAACTAAATGCACGGTTCCTCCCAACTGTAAATAGCATCATTAGACCATCACGGATCCTAGCCATCCCTCCATGTGTAACATTCCAAATCACAGAAGAGATCATCGGTATTAGCATAGTAGGAATGTCACTCCTAACATATACTACATCATATACAAAAAGTAATCTAACATGCAAGCATAAGATAACATCATCTAACATATACTAATCATCAATGAAAGGATACATATCCACCATCACGAAGGACGCATCAGCCACTATGTCTAAAATGGATCTCAAATGATAAGAGTGGAAAAACACTACTACCCGACTACGTGGTACCTAAGTGGTCCACTCCCACCATGCTGAGGAGATAATCTCAAGTCCCAAAAAGGCTATCAAAATACATAACATAAGAATACTCTCTAAGTCTTGGAATCTTAGAAGTATACTAACTCAAGGTTTCAATCACAAAATTGACATCTAATTCCTAGAGGCACACAAAGACATGTAGGGACCTACTATGCAAGAGAGAAAGTGTCATCGCATATATCATGTAGAAGTTACCCTAAAAATTAGCTAAACTCCATGGGTCCCTATTGATCCTCATGCGACCACTAGTATCCTCTCATACTAACAAGGCATACTATGGAATGCAAGGTCGCAACCATGCGTTCTCTCTACTCCCATCCTAGTCTGTACAAGCACTCGAGGCATGGGCGAGAACAAAACAATTATCCTTTTAGGTTCATTTAGTTAGTATTAGGTGTGAATGTTTTCACTTATTAACCAACTTACAATGAGTTACCCTGGCAGCCTCTTAGGACCCCGACCGCCATTGCAAGGCACTTCTTGACACTACAAGTAGATAACCTACCCTAAGCTCATGGAATCATAAATCTCAAAAATCACAAAAGATAGTCCATAATAAGAACATCAAATAGCATCAAATCTCCATGAGCAAACATCCATAGAAAATCATGACCACAACAGCTCTCTATTGGCAACTGAAGCATCACTGATGATCAAAAGTATCCATTGGTTCTCAATAACCAAAATATATCTCAAATCATATTGATCGAAGACTCCAAAATGGTTGAGTCAAAACATGTCACAACATGACATCATAAATCAACATTTCAGTCCCATCATGGTGACTAGAAAATATCCCAAGGATAATTGATCGATGACTCAAAATTGATTAGGTTCAGTGTCTCATACACAAGAATTTCAACTATACAATTAGTAATTACAAACATTGCATAGAGCATTCCATCACATAACCATGGTTGGGTTTATAAAGATCAAAAATAAGACATCATCACGGCACCACAATCATAACCCCCCCAAGCCTCTAGTAGATGTCCTATAATTGGTCAACACTATTCAACCCAAAACCCAAAACAAATAGCATATAGAAAACACAATGCAAGCACATGTTTCGGTTTTGCTAAAATTACATCTTTGAATAAAGTGTGGAGGTCTCAATTTTCGTTTCCAGTTTTGGATAATGAATGGAGGAACATTTTGTATGTTTTTTTCTTAGCCCATGTATTTGTTTGATAGATAAAAGTCTCTCCCTAAAACCTTTAGAATCAATTTTCCATTTATTCTAATGATAAATTGTTTATATAAACATTAGTTGAAAAAGATCCCCATCAAATTTAAATAATAATTGACAATTTACCAATTCTTTTCATATTCATCTTTTCAAGTTAAAATGATTAAATTGAACCTATATTATTCAACTATAACATTATAAAATAATTTTTTATTAAAAGAAATACTCTCTTAATACAAACCATTTATCAATATAATAATTATTTATTATTAATAATGTATATACATATATATACTTATATATATATACATATATAATTATCATTTCATAAAAACAAATTATAAAAAAAATCAAATTATAATATTATATATAATATTTAATATCTAAAACCATGCATTAAAAAAAATGAATGTTTCATCCTTATCATCTGCTGGCGATCACATATATGTGCGCAACTTTTATGTGTAGCAGAGCCGTGCAGGCCTGCTGATGCAGACCTGCGACAATACACTATCGTAGCCTGCAGCAGCAGTGCCGCCGGCCTCTGCTCTCAATGCATAAAGGGCTTGGGGTATGGGTTTGTCCCTCCCCGCCCCTTTTTACCTTGCAAAAATTTTATATAAATATATATTTTAAACGTTCACATAATGCACTTTCATTAAAATTTTAAGATGCAACGATTAATATATAAACATTTTCTAATCACATTTTCTTTAGATTTGTTTATATATATATATATATATATATATATATATATATATATATATATATATATAATATATATACAAAAAGTTTTTCTTCAATAAAACAAAAGGCCTTCTAAATTTATTTATTTATTTTTTAAAATTTTTTTAAAAATTTTTTGACTAAGAATTTTCTATATCATGATTATTCTTCAGATTTACGCATATAAAGTTTTCTCAAATAAATTTTAACTACCCATATTGAGAATGTAAACGACCAAAATATGGAAATCCTCAAAAAACATATGGAAGACATGAAGAAGATGGGAAGTGCAAGATGCGGAAATAGCATAAGCAAAATCACAAGAGTCTACCTGAATTCTAATGCTAATTCGCCTTTCCTCAGAAAATCTGTAGAGCAAGCTCCTCCCTTCTCAAAAGTTCCCAAGTCCTCCAATGCTTCAAAATGCTCTCCAAACACTGTGTCTAAGCTTCTAGGAATGCCTGAATATAAAGGCTTTTCAGGAAGCACCTAGAATGTCTCTAGAAACAACTAGAAGGTGTAGACAACTAAGTATGAGTCTATTCCAACCTTCTAGATGAGTCATTAGGTTGTAGACACCATGTGCTTAATTGGTGCACTAACCCCCATGTTGTTGACATATGAGAAATGAAAAGGTGTGTTTACTCCTAGGCAAGCTTATAACTCTTATTTAATTTTTTTATAACTTTTATTTAAATTTTATAACTTCCATTATTATTTTTATAAATTTTATTATTATTATTTATTTATTACTTTATTATTATTTAATAATTATTATTAATTTTAATTTCTAATTTTCTTTTATTTAATTCTTTTTTTCTCAATTAATTCTTATTTAATTATTTTTAATCCAAAATATCAAAGATCATGATATAATATTAATTTCTCCAAATATTTAATTTATTAATTAAATCTATTTATTTAAGACTTAATTAATAGAAAATTCACCATAAACCTCCAAGATAAAATATAAAAACCCATCATAGAACAATTCACACAAAATCAGTCTAAAGGGTTAAAAATCATGAATTATGTCATCCGACACATTCGGTGGGTAAAATATCTAGATAGTTGTCCTACCTCACTAGGACAAATGGTTTAAGGGTTTGGGATTTGGACTTGAGAATTTATCTCCCTCCTCTTATGATTGAGATAGTGTAATAGGGTACGCTCATTCTGGCAATTTAAGGAAGTTGATACCTAGTACCTGCAACCTGCATAAAAACCATAAATGTACATATAATATATATAATGCTATGCTAAACAGGCAGTGGCAAGAAGTGGTGCATCATGTAGATCCTGACTAGTAGGTGACTATGACTCCCTTCCTTAACCATATTAGAAATGACATACAATATGAACAAACACGAACACCATACACATGCAAGTATGGGATAAGTATCCATAATAAAACACATGAGATAATAAACCATCTAACTAATCATCATCAATAACTGAAAGCAATGTAATGATCATCATGCATACATGAAATGTAATGTCTAAATGATCTCATCATATATCAATTGAATCCATAACATAATGTATGATAGTCTCAAAACAATACCACTAATCCATCAACATAAAACTAATCTATCATAGTCTAATAATAATAGCAACAATGTCTAGAAAGATGTGAATGAGGGCAGGCACTACATCCACCCCCCCTTGGGTTAGGCTTACTCCTGGAAGCCTACAAACAAGTAGGGATATAACTCCCATAATCTCGCTGCATCCTCCCATGTAGCTAAAGAATCATCAATAGGGTCCCATTGGACCCTTACTTGCTTGATGGTTCGACCCCTGAGGGTCAACTCCTACTGCTCTAGAATATGAACCGGCTCCAAAGCTAGCTACTCGTCCTCTGCCTGCAACGCATTCCAATTAAGAACATGTACAACATCAGGAATATATTGCCTAAGTACTGAAACATGGAAAACATCATGAATGTGAGCTAGGTTGGGCGGTAGAGCAAGGTGGTAAGCAACTGGGCCAATCCTCTCTAGAATCTCGAATTGTCCCACAAAGCGAGGTGCTAGCTTAGAACCCTTTCCATATCAGATCAAACTCTTTCGTGGATGCACTCTCAAGAAAACCTTATGCCCCACAAAAAACTGCTTATCTGTCCTATGTGCATCAACATACTTTTTATGCCTATCTTGTGCCGTAGTCAAGTGCTCACGAATACGCACTACTTGTTGCTCCATATCATGAAGCATCTCAGGACCCAACAGGATGCAATCCTCAAGACTATCCCAACTCAATGGTGTACGACAAGGACATCCATATAATGCCTGAAATGGTGCCATGCCAATAGAATTGTGATACCTGTTGTTGTAAGCAAACTCCACTAGGTAGAGATAGTCCTCCCAATGTGTTTGCCTATCCATCACATACATCCTTAACATATCTTCCAAAACCTGATTCACCCTCTCTATCTGACCATCTTTCTCTGGATGATATGTTGAACTGAAGTTTAATTGCGCTCCAAGCTCATGCTGCAGTGATGTCCAAAATGTGGATGTAAATACAAGATCCCTGTCAGAAACAATTTTTCTAGGAATGTCATGTAATCTTACAATGTCATGCATGAAGACATTGGCTACAAAAGTTGTTGTGTAGGAAGAACTGATCGGTGAAAAATGTGCCACCTCAGTCAACTGATCAACGGTGACCATGATAGCATCATGATGACAAACAGTCATAGGTAATCTTGCTATGAAATCCATGGAGATGATATCCCACTTCCAAGAAGGAATGAGATTCGGCTGCAAAAGTCCAGCCAGGTGCTGGTGTTCTGCCTTCACTCTCTAACACCCAAGACACCTAGCCACATAATTAGCAATGTCGTGCTTCATCCTAGACCAAAAGAACAAACGTCTCAAATCAGCATGCATATTTTTGACACCTGGATGTGCCGAGTAAGGTGTACGATGGGCCTCTGCTAGGATCGAGGTGCAAAGCTCATCCAGCAATGGAACATAAATCCTCCCCAAATGTCTCAGAAGACCATCTAACTCTCAAACATAGCCTAAAAACTTACCCTCCAAAGGTCTTCCTGAATCTATCTCTCTGCACACTTCCTGATACCAAAAGTCTGTAGGAAGTGCTTGAAGAATCTGACTCCTCAAATCCACACTAAGAATCATAGATGATATAACATGTCTCCTGCGACTCAAAGCATCTGCCACCACATTTTGCTTTCCCTAAATGTACTTAACCTCAAAATCATACTCGCATAGAAATTCCATCCATCGTCTCTGGTGAGCATTCAAATTAGGTTGAGTAAAAATGTATAGAAGACTGCGATGATCACTGTGTAGCTCAAATCTATGCCACAACAAGAAATGTGTCCACCTTTTCAAAGCATGAACTACTGCTGCTAACTCAAGGTCATGTGTAGTATAATTTAGCTCATGATCCTTGAGCTTCCTCACATTTCTCCATCCACACAAACTTCTTTTCTTTCCTCTAAAGAGAAGTGATAGTATGTTCTATCCTAGAGAAGTTTTGGACAAATCTATGATAATAACCAGCTAGACCCGTAAAACTACGAATCTCTGACACATTAGTCAATGTAGGCCAATCTATTATCACCTGAAATGACATGCCCTAGATACTGAATCTCTAATTTGAAGAATTCACACTTAGTTGCATTGGCATAAAGTTGATTGTCTCTTAAACACTGTAAAACCAATCTCAAGTGTTCCTCATGCTCCTTCTGATACTTAGAATATATCAATATGTCATCAAGAAACATAAGTACAAACCTGTCAAACCTATCAAGATATGATCGAAAAACACCATTCATCAAACTCATGAAAACTGATGGAGCATTAGTCAACCCAAAAGGTACCAGTGTGAACTCATAATGCCCATAGTGAGTTCAAAAAGTGATCTTGTGAATATTAGCTTCCTTAATGCGAAGCTAGTGGTATCCTGACTTGAGGTCAATCTTGGAGAATATTGTAGCTCCCTTGATCTAATCAAATAAGTCATCAATCCTTGGTAGAGGATACCTATTCTTAATAGTCACCTTATTCAACTATTTTTAGTCAATACAAAGGCGCAAAGAACCATCTTTCTTCTTCACAAAGAGCACTAGAGCTCCCCATGGTGATACACTAGGTCGAACGCTCCCTTTGGCTAGAAGTTCCTCTAGCTGAAGATGTAACTCACCCAATTCGTATGTAGTCATACGATAAGGAGCTTTAGAGATAGGCTTCGCTCTAGGAATCAGATCAATACTAAAATCGATGTCCCTCTTTGGAGGCATGTCTGGAATCTCACTTGGAAAGACATTTGTGTACTCTTGTAAAATTTGGTGATCCAAAGTCTTCCTCATAGGATCTTCCTCGTCAAGATCATTTACCATAACAAAAAATATCTAACATCCTTTACAGAAACTTTGCTTAATTTGCATAGACGAAATCATTCAAAGAGATATAGGCCTTGGTATCCCAACTATCTTCACATCATTCCCTTGGTCATCTTGGCAGATTATAATCTTCTTCCTATAATCTATACTGGCTCTATGAGATCCAAGCCAGTCCATACCCAAAACCACATCATAGGAACCAAGGGGTATGACTCGAAGATCCACTGTAGTATCAAAGCTTCCTAAGCTAAGCCCACACTTATGAACTTCAAAATCTATGGAGACCTTAATACCTGAGGCTAGTTCCACTTTCCAACCATGATCTTGCTTCACTGCATCCATCTTACATTTAGAAACTATAGATGGTGAAATGAATGAATTTCTAGCCCTTGAATCAAAAAATACTGAAAGAGATATACCTCGAATACACCTGTGGTCTCAACCATTGTTCCCTGATGATCTGCCTGATGGTGATCTACTACTACAAATACTCTATGAGCTCTACCTGCATCACCAACTGTAAGCTCTGAAACTATAGGCCTAGGTCCTGAAAATTGAGGTGATCATTGTGGACATTGAGCTGCATAATGTCCAATCTGTCCACATGAAAAACATTTTATATTTCTGCCAGATCCTTTACCCATAGGTGGTACATTTGATTGCTAACAGTTGTTCTTGCTAACAAAAGACTGACTACTCTGAGCTGGCTGGTTGGACTAATTTTGTTTATTGGGTTGAGTATTGCAGTTGTTCTTGGAGTTAGAACCTTTGCCACCACCTTGAGCCTAAAAATTTGATCCCTTTTGTTGTTGTGTCTACTGAGACTGTTGTTGATACTGTTTTCCCTTAGAAAAAGAAGGCTTCTTATTACCACCTAAATTGTAGTTGCCTTTAGATCTTGATGCTACTGGCACTCCTACAAAACCTCCTTGACCAAGGTTGACACTTTTCTCAACAAGGATAGCTCGACGTACTGTATCCTTGAGGGTCTTTGGCTCAAATACCTTAACACCCCCAATTATACGGTTATTTAAGCCCCTAATAAAGTGTTGTGTCAACTAAGCTGAATTTTTGCTAAATCTTGAAAAAGACATGAGGTCATAAAACTTACGCTCATACTCGATCATTAACATAGTGTACTACCTGAGATTATGAAATTCATCTGCCCTTTGTTTTTTCCATTCCTCTGGTAGGAATCATTCGCAAAAACTTTCTAAGAATAGTTCCCACGTGACACTGCTCATATCGATTCCTAGGTTCTTCTTCTCAATTGTCCACCAAGTGGCCCCAAAATTCTACAAATTGGTGATCGCAAATCTTGCCTTAACATTGCTGTCAAAATCCTACACGAAAAAAATCTTGTCGAGGGAAATAAGCCACTATTCAGCCACATAACCAGAACCTTGCCCATTAAAAGGCTTGACCTTGGATCTCAAAAGATCCTTCATCTGAGTGGACACAATGGACCTTTGACGATCCTTTCGAGGACTTCTAGAACTGGGTCTATACTCTTGTTCTTTCTGATGTGCTTTGGGCTGATCTTGAATAGGAGAAAGGCAGTCAAGAATAGTCTGCATCATCTATCTCAAATCAACTTCTTTAAACTCAGCTTGGTCCTTTCTACGGCTCTCTTCCTACTAGTTACTAGCATGCTCTCCTCTACTCTCTTCATGAGTAGATTCCCCATGGGCAGACTCATGGACACTAATAGCTCTATCATGACCACAACCTCTACCACGACCTCTAGCACAGCCTCTAACAGAAGACCTAATCCAAAATACCATCCTATAATAGTACAAAGTACTATTACAATTAGAAGACACATGTTTGTAATAGTCTAACTTCAATTTCAATTTTGTCTATGATTAGGTTTAAGTAAGACTTTCAGTTTTGAAAACTAAGTGTTGAAGTATGAAAAATATACAAGTAACAGTTCAAGTTCTATTTTAGTTCACCTAGTTTTCAAGTTGAAGAGATACACTTAATAGTTCAAAGTTCTAGTTGTTCCAAAATACCCAAAGCTCCCAATGTAGAAACTTGGGCTCTGATACCAAATGTAATGCCCCACCAAGGGATCCAAAGAATTAACCTAGAATTTTGCTAAGTTTGGTAGCATTTTTTTTTTTTTTTTAAACATGAAAGTAAATACCACATATAACTTATACATAATAACGGAAGCAATAGCAATGTCCATCTAAAAGTAAACATAACATACACAACATATTACATTCTTTAAGGATACCTTAACGTTGAATTACATCTAAATCAACTAATATTATTGAATTCATCTAATACAACAACCACATGAAATAATAAAATAAGTCCAATGTTTATACATTACATTTCTAAATGCTCAATCATCCTCTGTACATGTCACAGGGTATGAAAAGCTTAAAATAATATACATATGTGGAATAAGGTACATCATCCTATTCTAACCCATGATACATCAAAGTAAAGATAACCATATGATACACATGATACATCATCATAGAAGATATATATCATCATAAAGATCGAACATAATAAACTAAATGCACGGTTCCTCCCAATCGTAAATAGCATCATTAAACCATCGTGGATCCTAGCCATCCCTCCATGCGTAACATTCCAAATCACTGAAGAGATCATTAGTATTAGCATAGTAGGAATGTCACTCCTTACATATACTACATCATATACAAAAAGTAATCTAACATGGAAGCATAAGATAACATCATCTAACATATACTAATCATCAATGAAAGGATACATATCCACCATCATGAAGGACGCATCAGCCATGATGTCTCAAACGGATCTCAAATGATAAGAGTGGAAAAACACTACCACCCGACCACGTGGTACCTAAGTGGTCCACTCCCACCGTGCTGAGGAGATAAGCTCAAGTCCCAAACAGGCTATAAAAATCACATAACATAAGAATACTCTCTAAGTCTTGGAATCCTAGAAGTATATTAACTCAAGGTTTCAATCACAAAACTGACATCTAATTCCCAGAGGCACACAAAGACATGTAGGAACCTACTATGCAAGCGAGAAAGTGTCATCGCATATATCATGTAGAAGTTACCCTGGTAGTTAGCTAAACTCTAAAGGTCCCTACTATTCCTCATGCGGCCACTAGTATCCTCTCATACTGACAAGGCATAGTATGGAATGTAAGGTCACAACCATGCGTTCTCTCTACTCCCATCCTAGTCTGTACAAGCACTCAAGGCATGGGAGAGAACAAAACAATTGTCTTTTTAAGTTCATTTAGTTAGTATTAGGTGTGAATGTTTTCACTTATTAACCAACTTACAATGAGTTACCCTGGTAGCCTCTTAGGGCCTCGACCCCCATTGCAAGCCACTTCTCGACACTACAAGCAGATAACCTACCCTAAGCTAATGGAATCATAAATATCAAAAATCACAAAAGATAATCCATTATAATAACATCAAATAGCATCAAATCTCCATGAGCAAACATCCATAGAAAATCATGACCACAATGGCTCTCTATTGGCAACTAAAGCATCACTAATAATCAAAAGTATCCATTGGTTCTCAATAACCAAAATATATCTAAAATCATACTGATCGAAGACTCCAAAATGGTTGAGTCAAAACATGTCACAACATGACATCATAAATCAACATTTCAGTCCCATCATGGTGACTAGAAAATATCCCAAGGATAACTGATCAATGACTCAAAATTGATTAGGTCCAGTGTCTCATACACAAGAATCTCAACTATACAATCAGTAATTACAAACATTGCATAGAGCATTCCATCACATAACCATGGTTGGGTTTATAAAGATCAGATTTAAGACATCATCATGACATCACAATCATAACTCCCCCAAGCCTTTGGTAGACGTCCTATAACTGGTCAACTAGTCAACCCAAAACCCAAAACAAATAGCATATAGAAAACACAATGCAAGCACATGTTTTGGTTTTGCTAAAATTACATCTTTGAATAAAGTGTGGAGGTCTCAATTTTCGTTTCCAGCTTTGGATAATGAATGGAGGAACATTTTGTACATTTTTTTCTTAGCCCATGTATTTGTTTGATAGATAAAAGTCTCTCCCTAAAACCTTTAGAATCAATTTTCCATTTATTCTAATGATAAATTGTTTATATAAACATTAGTTGAAAAAGATCCCCATCAAATTTAAATAATAATTGGGAATTTACCAATTATTTTCATATTCATCTTTTCAAGTTAAAATGATTAAATTGAACCTATATTATTCAATTATAACATTATAAAATAATTTGTTATTAAAAGAAATACTCTCTTAATACAAACCATTTATCAATATAATAATTATATATTATTAATAATGTATATACATATATATACTTATATATATATAATTATCATTTTATAAAAATGAATTATAAAAAAAATTTAATTATAATATTATATATATATATATATATAATATCTAAAACCATGCATTAAAAAAAATGAATGTTTCATCCTTATCATCCGTTGGCGATCACATATACGTACGCAGCTTTTATGTGTAGCAAAGTTGTGCAGGCCTGCGACAGTACACTATCGCAGGGCCTGCGGCAGTAGTGCTACTGGCCTCTGCTCTCAATGCATAGAGGGGTGGGGTACGGGTTCGTCCCTCCCCGCCACGTTTTACCTTGCAAAAATTATATATATATATATATATATATATATATATATATATAACATTTTTGATAAATGTTTACATAATGTGCTTTCATTAAAATTTTAAGATGCAGCGATTAATATATAAACATTTTCTAATCACATTTTCTTTAGATTTGTTTATATATATAAAAATATATACAAAACATTTTTCTTCAATAAAATAGAAGGCCTTCTAAATTTTTTTATTGTTTTATTTTTTATTTTTATTTTTATTTTACTAAGAATTTTCTATATCATGATTATTCTTCAGATTTACGCATATAATTTTTTCTCAAATAAACTTTAACTACCCATATTGAGAATGCAAACAACCAAAATATGGAAATCCTCAAAAAACATATGGAAGACATGAAGAAGACAAGAAGTGCAAGATGTGGAAATAGCATAAGCAAAATCACAAGATTCTACCCAGATTCTGATGCTAATTCACTCTTCCTCAAAAAACCCGCAGAGCAAGCTCCTCCCTTCTCCAAAGTTCTCAAGTCCTCCAATGGTCCAAAGCGCTGTCCAAATGCTGTGTATAAGCTTCTAGGAATGCCTGAATATAAAGGCTTCTCAGGAAGTACCTAGAATGTCTCTAGAAACAACTAGAAGGTATAGACAACTAAGCATGAGTCTATTCCAACCTTCTAGATGAGTCATTAGGTTGTAGACACCGTGTGCTTAATTGGTGCACTAACCCCCGTGTTGTTGACATATGAGAAATGAAAAGGTGCGTTTACTCCCAGGCAAGCTTATAACTCTTATTTAATTTTTTTATAACTTCTATTTAAATTTTATAACTTCCATTATTATTTTTATATCTTTTATTATTATTATTTATTTATTACTTTATTATTATTTTATAATTATTATTAATTTTAATTTCTAATTTTCTTTTATTTAATTCTTTTTTTCTTAATTAATTCTTATTAAATTATTTTTAATCCAAAATATCAAAGATCATGATATAATATTAATTTCTCCAAATAATTAATTTATCAATTAAATCTATTTATTTAAGACTTAATTAATAGAAAATTCACCATAAACCTCCAAGATAAAATATAAAAACCCATCATAGAACAATTCACACAAAATCAGTCTAAAGGGTTAAAAATCATGAATTATGTCATCCGACACATTTGGTGGGTAAAATATTTAGATAGTTGTCCTACCTCACTAGGACAAATGGTTTAAGGGTTTGGGATTTGGACTTGAGAATTTATCTCCCTTCTTTTATCATTGAGATAGTGTAATAGGGTACGCTTATCCTGGCAATTTAGAGAAGTCGATATGCAGTACCGGAAACCTACATAAAAACCATGCATGTACATACAATATATATAATGCTATGCTAAATAGGCAATGACAAGAAGTGGTGCATCGTGTAGATCCCGACTAGCAAGTGACTACGACTCCCTTCCTTAACCATATCAAAAACGCCATACAATATGAACAAACATGCACACCATACACATACAAGTATGGGGTAAGTATCCATAATAAAACACATGAGATAATAAACAATCTAACTAATCATCATCAATAACTAAAAGCAATGTAATGATCATCATGCATACATGAAATGTAAAGTCTAAATGATCTCATCATTTATAAATTGAATCCATAACATAATGTCTGATAGTCTCAAAACAATACTACTAATCCATCAACATAAAACTAGTCTATCATAGTCTGATAATAAAAGCAACAATGTCCAAAAGGATGTGAACGAGGGTAGGCACTACAAATAAGATGTTTAAGTGGTCAATTAGATGATTATACTGTTAATAGTAAGTTCTTAAGAACCTTGCTCCCTATCTATGCTATTAGAGTATCAGCTATACAAGAGCTAAGATGTGTGCCAAGAAACAATCTAAGTCTTGAAGGTATAGTGGGTAGAATCATTGCATTTGAGTTATCTAACTTTGACAACTACAAATTTGAGAATGTTGAATCTACTTTCAAGGCCAAGCTATCACTAAAAGATGCTAAACAGGTGAAATCAAAGAAGGGAAGAAAGATGAAATATTTACCCAGTGACAGTAGGACTGATGAGGAAGATGTGGAACAATTGGAAGCATTACTAGCTAGAAGATTTAACAGAGGCAAAGGAAAATTCAAAGGTAAGTTGTCTATCATCTATTTCAATTGCGATGAAGTAGGACATATTGCTGCAAGGTGTACACAGAAAAAGGAATACAAGGAAGGCAACAAGTAAAAATATAGAAGAGAAGATGATAAGAACGATTACAAAGACAAAGGCAAGAAGTGCTATATTGCTAAAGAGGATTCTGATGATAATGATGATGAAGTTGTGTATGTGGCCATGAAGGACTAGTCTAATGAAGAAGAGCCTACAACACTGGTAACATGTATGAACAAGAATGACAAATGGATCATAGATAGTGGATGCTCACATCACATGATAGGAGACAAAAGTAAGTTTGTTAACTTTACTCAGTATGATGGAAATAGTGTTAGATTTGGTAATGATGCTCCATGTCAAATCAAAGGAAAAGGCTCCATTAAGCTTACAGAGAAAATTTCATGTGATAATGCATACTATGTTGAAGGACTAAACTATAATTTTCTATGTGTCTCACAGTTAGGCAATGTAGGGTACAAAGTAGAATTTGGAAACAAAAGTGCAAAAATCTATGATACTAATGGTAAATTGATAGGAAAAGAAGATCAAACAAGAAGTAATCTATTTTATCTTGATATGGAAAATGCTTCCTGTCTTGTTGCAAAATTTGATGATGTATGGTTATGGCATAGAAGACTATGTCATGTCAACTTTGATAATTTGGTCAATATCAGTAAAATGAAGAAAGTCAGAGATTCACCTAAACTGAAAAAGCCTGACAACATCATGTGCAAACAATGTTAGCTAGGAAATATGACTAAGTCAAGTTTTAAGAGTAAAAACTATACATCTAAAGAAGTACTTGAGTTAGTCCATATTGACTTATGTGGTCCAATAGAAGTACAAAGCTATAAAGGAGATAAATATATAATGTTGTTTGTTGATGACTATTCCAAGATGATGATTGTTATGTTCTTAAAGAAAAATTTTGATGCTTTTTAAATGTTTAAGTGGTATGTGGCTAGAGTTGAAAAGGAAATAGGAAAGAGTTTGAAATGCCTGAGATCAGACAAAGGTGGCAAATTCACATGAAATGAATTTGAGACATTTTGCAATGACAAAGGAATCAAGAGACAAACATCAGCTCCTAGAACTCCCCCACAGAATGAAATTGCTAAGAGAAGAAATAGATCTATGATTGACTATGCCAGAACATTAATGATGGAAAATATTGTTGCTTTAAAATAGTAGAGAGAAGCTGTAAGTGTGGTTGTTCATACACTAAACCGAGTACAAGTCAAGAAAGGTACTAGTCCAACACCTTTTGAATTATGGTATGGTAACTGACCTAATGTAAAGCATTTCAAAGTATTTGGTTGCAAATGTTTTATCCTTAAAGATGCTAGAAATAGAAAATTTGATACAAAAAGTTATGAAGGCATATTCCTTGGTTACTCTACTAGAAGTAAAGCATATAAGTGTTTAAATACTAACATTGACAAAATTGTAGAAAGTGCAAATGTAAACTTTGATGAGCATACAGATGTCCAAGTTGAAAAACCAAAGAGAATGGATGACTACAAAACCTTTGTGTATTCATATGAAGGAATGTTTGTTGAGGAGGATACTATCAATAAAATTGAGATTCAACAACAAGTTTCAGTTTCAGCAGAGTCACAACTAGTGAATGTCGAGCTGCATTTAGAAGTCGAGTTGCAGAATGAAGAGAATGTGAATTCTGGCTCTGAAGTTAGTACACATGAAAGAGATGTAGAACTACCTGACAATGAAGTGCATAGTGACCCTAATCTAAAAGATCAAACATGGAAACAAGGACAGAACTAAGATTATCCAAATATGTAAAGAAACATCACCCTGCTAAATAGATAATTGGTGACAAAGATGCAAGACCAATGACAAGGAATAGACTAAGAAATGAATCATGTCTATTAAGAAAATTTGAACCTAAAATAGTGTATGATGCTTTACAAGATGGTGACTGGTATAAAGCTATGGAAGAAGAGATTGATCAAATAAAGAAGAACAAAACCTGGAGTTTGGTTCCCAGACCAGTTGACAAGAATGTGATTGACACCAAGTGGGTATTCAGAAACAAGCTAGATGAGAATGGTGAGATTACTAGAAACAAAGCCAGACTAGTATGTAAGGGTTATGCTCAAGAAGAAGGATTAGACTATGGGGAAACATTTTCCCTTGTTGCTAGAATGGAAGGAGTAAGAACCTTACTTGCATATGCTACATATAAAGGTTTCAAAGTCTATCAAATGGATGTAAAGTCTGCTTTTCTGAATGGTATATTGAAAGAGGAAGTCTATATTGAACAACCAGAGGGATTTGTTGATGAGAACAATAGGGATATTGTTTGTAAACTACATAAAGCACTCTATGGTCTGAAATGAGCACCTAGAGCATGGTATGAGAGACTTTACAAGTATCTAGTGCAAATAGAATTTGAAAGAATTGATGATAACAACAACATGTACATCAAATCAGAAGAAGGTAAGGATATTATTGTATCTGAAATCTTTGTGGATGACATAGTTTTTGGAGGAAAGGAAGTGCTTTGCAAAATTTTTACTGACAAAATGAAACATGAGTTTGAGATGTCTATGTTTGGAGAGATCAAATTTATTGTTGGATTGCAAGTACATCAAGTAAAACATGGTATATTTATGACACAATAAAAGTACATCAAAGAGATACTTAAAATGTTTGGATTGGAAGACTCCAAACTAATCAGCACACCAATGGCAATAGGACATAAGCTGTCCAAAAATGATGTATCAGCTGAAGTCAATCAAACAATGTATAGATCCATGATTGGAAAACTACAATATGTTGTACATAGTAGACCAGACATAGCATTAGCAGTTGGAATAGTGGCTAGATTCTCTACTAATCTTAAAGAAAATCATCTCATAGCAGTAAAAATAATAATGAGGTATCTCAAAGGAACTAATGATTTTGGCCTATATTACAAAAAGAATGAGAAGTTTGAGCTCAATGCATACACAAATGCAAATTGGGGAGGCAACATTGATGACAAGAAAAGCACAAGTGGAGGAGCATTATTTTAGGTAAAAGGCTAGTTACTTGGACTAGAAAGAAGCAAATATGCACATCTCAGTCCACTGTAAAATTAGAATATGTGGCAGCAGCAGTCAATTGCACAAACATTGTGTGGCTCACACATCTATTGAAAGGAATAAAAGAAGAGGTAACCAAACCTATGATATTGTATTGTGATAATACAAGTGTAATAAACATATCCAAGAATCTAGTAATGCATGCAAAAACCAAGCATATTGCAATCAAGTATCATTATGTCATAGAATTGGTAGAAGACAAACAAGTGAAGATGGAGTACATTCACACAAAGGAACAAATTGCAGATATCTTCACCAAACCATTGCCCAAGGATGCTTATGAATATCTCAGAGGCAAGTTGGGGGTAATGCCCCTAATGCAAGTAGTTTAAAAAAACAAAGAAGCTACCCTGCATCAACACGAACTAATCACTAAAATATCAAAAGAATGATGCAGAGGATGACAGTAGGAATAGAAACTCCAGATCAATCACAAGCATGGTGATAGAGGGAGAAAACATGAGATGCAAAGCTTATATTTCAAATGATAAAGATGCTACATCTTTGGCATTTATGTCAAAGAGGGAGATATATGTAGAAAACTGATCAATACAAAGTAAGAGGGAGATATATATGAAAGAGGGAGATTTATGAGAAACTGAAAGGTAAAGATATGGAGATATATGAGATCAGTAATAAGGATGCAGCAGTCAAGAAGGAAGCAAAAAGTAGCAGAAAACATATATAATTTTTGTGGTAACTAAGTTGATTAATTGATTAGTTTGGTTTGCCATCAATGCTAAAGAGGGAGATTGTTGGAAATGATTGAAAAGATCATGAATGAAAATTAATGGAATTGGTAAAGAATGTTCTCAATAATTTTTTTTTCATTGATGTCAAACTTGATACTTGCAAGAATGACAATTTCTTTAGTGATCCAAATACTATCAACTAGTTGATTGACAAGGAGGAGGCAATCACTAAGATGTAACCAGAACACCTAGAGAAAGGTTGAAGTTATGATGTTATAATGAAGTATAAGGATCAGCTAAGCCATTAATGAAATAGTGTATTGATGTCATACACTAAGACACAGAGAATGGGCACACTAAAACACATCAAATATGTAAGGTTTAGCTAAGTCATTTGTAAAGCCTAACTAAGTTCATTAGAGAGAGTCGAGCAAGCTAGTTAGTGCCGGATAGATTCTCAGTTGAAGTTGAGAAAAGTTTAACTTTAGTAAGTGCTAAGTGATCTTCAAGTACTGAGTGATCTTCAAGTGCCAAGTGATCTTCAGGTGCCGAGAAGCCTTCAGGTGCTGAGTGAAGATCAGGTGCCGAGCATGATACAAGTGCCAAGTAATATAGAAGAAGCCGAGCATCAGTAAACCAATGATTTCAAGTTGCTACATTATTTTGAAAATCAAAGATTCACCAAATTTGAGTTGACCTTGTAGTTATCTAGAATTTTTTGAATCAAATAGAAGATAAGAATGATGAGCTAGTGGCACAGAACACTGTGTAAAAAAAAATTTCAAATACAATTGGATTCTAGACGAAGTTTCTAGATAAGAACAAGATATGAGACAGATACATTGTATCCTACCTAATCTATTGAAACCCTAAAGTTGGAGAGGGAGAATCAAGAAGGAAAGGTATTCCAGATTTCTATTTAAGGAGTCATAAGGTCACGAAGAAAAGTAGATGTTCAAGCATGAAAAAATGAAGTGCTAAAGAAGGTGCTAAGGAGAAAGAGAGCACATATACTCTATTTTGATAGATGACCACAGATATGATTGCATTGGTATGATGAGTAAGAAGACTCAAGGAGAGGAAGCTTGAGATGACAAGTTGTCAGAGCTGAAGTGATTAAAGCCAAGCAAAGGATTGAACTGAAGTGTGATCCGTAATCTGCAAGATATGTTGTAAGTTGTATCAGATCAAAAGCCATTATTATTACTCTCTAGAAATTGTAATAGTTAGTATAAATCCTATGGACTTAGGTTGGTTTAATATCCATGTTGTAAATTCTTTAATAGGGTGACATTCCAAGAGAATGTTCAAAAGTCCTTTGACCAGGCCCATTCCTAACAGTATGGTGAAATCCTCTAACAAGGTCACATTTAGCAGTGTGTTGTAAGCCTTTAATAGGGTAGACCTTTAACAAGGCATCAATTTAGAAGAGTGAGAATTGAGTAGCATATTACTGGTGGTTTTTCCCAAATTGGGTTTCCACCTAAATCACTGTGTCATGTGTTGATCCTACATGTTGATTTGTTGTAACTTGCTAGGATGGTTGTATTAAGCTTGGATGGATGAATAGTTTAATGGGCTCACTATAATTTGTGAAAAAGTATTATTAGGGAATTTAGACCTTGAATAACTAATCCCCCACACACCCCCCTCCCCCCCTCCCCCACTCTTAGTTATTCTAAAGAATTCTAACAAGTACATATAATAAGTTGAAGATGAAGAAGTCTGGACTATGCAAGATAGTGAAAAGGCATGATTTTGGAAATACTTATGAAGTGGAGTTTCCTACTGAATTGAATATTTCACCAATATTTAATATTTTAGATTTGATAGAGTATTATAAAGGAGGAGATGGAGATGAAATTGTAAAACCACAGTGGAATATTCCAGTAACTAGTTCGATTATAAAGGAGATTCAGGAGATACTAGATAGTTATGTTGGAAAAAGTACAAGGAACATAACTTATGAGGAATATCTAGTCAAATGGAAAGGGATGCCAGTAGAGGATTCATCATGGCTAGCAAGGTAGGAGGTTAATCATCTTGGTTTTCCTCTAAACACCTCAGATGTGATAGAGTCACTTGCCAAATTACCCCAAAAATATTTTCTTTTCAATCTTTTCTATTTTAATAAGGATTAGTAGACAAGGTGGTTATTATTTATGGGAACGTTCTATTTTTAGTAAGTTTTTCATACAAGCTCAGAATGTTCTCTTTTTATATGAAGGTTCATTTTATAGTTATAAGCCTACCATAAAAATCTCATTCCTGGCATTTCCAAATAGTGATTACAATATCCAATCAAAGCAATGGTTCAAGAGTTATGGCCTTCCAAAGTTGGGCTACCCAAAATATCTAAAATAATTGTCAAAGATGTATTTGGATGACTCTATATGTATTTTTAGGATCTGTTGGCCCTAGGTATTAAGTTTCAATATCTAGAACCTTCTCAAGTAGCATAAAATTGTTTATTTAAGAAAGGCTTGAACATTGTCTAGGATAGTTCTGGGTGATAGTTCGTAGCTTATCTTGTAGATTATTGTAATGAAGGCACCCATGTGGGTTAGCATATTTTACTTGTGAATTATGTAATTCCACATTTGTGGTGCAAATAAGAAGTTTTTTTAAAATTCTCATGTTTGCTTTTATTTCTTTATTTCTGTTATAGTTTATGGTAATAAGGGGAGCACCCTTCGTCAATTCCCTTCCAGAAGCCTTTTTCACAATGAAATTACCTTTAAACCATGCAAAGAATGTTGAAGTGGTTCCCAACCTTGAAACACTCTTATAAGAAATGGCAAAGAAAATGTAGATACAATACATATATTACTATTATTTATGTATATGTATGTATGTATGTGTGTGTGTGTGTGTGTGTGTAATCAAAGAGACCTTGGCACAATAGAAAAATTGATCTAGTTGCATACATGTTCCAGAATCCAAATATGAAAATATTTTTTGTAGATATTTATGAGTACTAGGTGTGTGTAGGCTCCATGCATAAAAATGTAGAAGCACAAAAGGTCATGAACATTTTCGATGACATGTTTTCCAAGAGCATACACAATTTCCTCAAGGTGACTCCCATTATTAAAGTTTCATATACATTTTTCTTTTTATCATTCATTTCTTTAATAATTTTACTATAAGAATCCATCACATTTTGTATTAGGTGATGAAACCTATGGGTAGGGTTATATGTTTAGAAAATGGGCATATTATGATTTGGTGTTGTGGGTTATAAATGGAAATCTCTTTATTGTCTAGCTGTGGAACTAATTTTGTATTGGTGGGTATGTTGTATTTTACTTGTAGATTCAATAGAGCTTTTGGTAGTGCGGGTTGTAAAGGGATATCATGTTTATGATCTACTAATGGCGATGAGTTTCTTAATCACAACTTTAATTGGTACATATTTGTGCAGATTATAAAAGGATTAGAAGTTCATGATGATCTAACAATGGAGATGAGTTTCATACAAGTTGAAATGGTTTATATGTAAATTATAAATCTTTTGGTACAGTGAAGTAGATAGAGATTTTGTTTTATGATTTGATGTGTATGTTGTAAATTATCTTGTAGAATTATTTTTTTGCGGTCTCATGATGGGTCAAAATTTCATTTATGTTACATTGCTATTCAAAATCATCAGTAGACTTAAATATATATCTTTTGGTATTGTTTCTAAGGACTGCCTCTAGTAATAACCTTATTACTAGTCATCACCCACAATTTGCATCGTACAAGGGAATATTTCTTTTGTTCTACCATGAGATTCTCCCTTCTTCAACTGACTAGCAAGTGGATCAAAAATGCACTAAAATGGATGAGAGGTTTTTTTTCATGTTCACTATGAATGAAGATTATTCAGTGAGAGGATTATATATGTCCACTAATGGTAGATGATCAAATTTTTTTATTTCATTAAGATTTCATTTCAACATTCAGTTTTTCAAGTTTTCTTTTCATTATATTTTTGGTTTATCATTGATTTCCTCTAATTTGATTAGTGCATCTCAACTAGCTACTCTAATGATGCAATCATCCATCTATCTCCAAATTGTGCAAACACTTGTTGTTTTATAGAATTTCCTACCACTTTGGATGAATATTTTCGTCCAACATTGAAACCATATGATAAATAGGAATAACATATGCCCAAGCTATAACCTAGTTAAATTGGTCTACTTGCTGATTAATTGGGTTGATTGAAAATTCTTATAGAACTATCATTAGATTAGGTACAATAAAATGAATAATTAGTTGTTCCCAGCTAGCAGGATCAAATATAATTTTCCAAGGTGATAAAATTGCATATGTAGATGCATCACTTGAATGCCACACATGAAGCACAGTCTGTAACTTATAATGAATGGTTGGATATAAAGGCTCCATACCCTGGCCCAACAATGGAAGCCAAGGATGTAACCATGCATGTATTGGTATGCTATCCCTAAGAGGATCCCAAGTATCTACTATTTTTGTTAATTTGGGCATCACTATATGATCCCAAATGTTATGAAGTACTGAAGCTGATATTAACTTATCCCATGTCTCTAGAAAGCATAGCATAGGTTTAAGGTCCCTTTTCTCCTAGGAATTTGTAGCAACTATTCTCACTCTTGGAAGAATAACTTCAATGAAGAGTTGAGTGTAAGGAGTTGAAGAAGCAATTTCTTCTTCTATGTAAATGCCATAATCATGAGGCTCATTCCCTTAAAAAAGCCATAAACCTGTTAAATATAAATGTATATCAACCCAACTAATCAGAAACTAGACTCATTTAACTATGTTCTGGCTTGTTTCTTTCCAAAAATATCTACTATGATATATTTTTGTAAAATTTCTTGTGAACTTTGCCCATTTTTCTAGGTCTGCATTATTTTTGTTGGGGTAAGTCACTTAGCACCTTAAAAAAGATATCTTTGTATATATATGCATACATGCATGTATGTATGTATATTTGTATGCATGTATATATGTATGTATGTATGTCTGTATGCATGTATATATGTATGTACATACATATTATGTATGTATGTATGTATGTGCCCTTGTGATCATTGCATTTTGTTGTTGTGCCCTTGTGATCTCTACATCGCATTGTCATGCCCTTTTGATCTCTGTATATATGTATGTATGCATGCATGTCTATATGTATGTATGTATATAAATAGAGAGATCTTGGTACAATAGAAAAATAATAAAACTCACTCAACAGGTAGCATGGCCACAGATGCAATAGAAATGCCTATTGGTAAGTAGATTCCTCTTTTTCTCTCTTATTTTTCATGTTTTTATTTCATTTGAACTATATAAGGAGTGAGTTAGGATGTATATAGGTTAACCTTACATTAACTATGAACTACAACATAAAGGTTGCACCAGGGTATTCCAGTATTGTAATTATAGAAAATCACTTGATTTTCCTAAGTGGGTGTATGATGGTGAAGAGAGTTGTATTAGGTGAGTAAAGCTCACCAGTAGTTATAGGAATGCAACTACATCAAAATAATTAGAAACAAGAACTAAATATTCATTAGAATGAGTATTTCAAGGTTATTGATCCCATGGATACGAGTATGTAGGTAGCCTAGTAGGTGGAGTATGCCTCTAGTGTGCAGATGCCTTACACAAAGTGAGCTAGCACTTAACTATTTTAAGAATTTTTTTGTAGAAGCCTCTCACCAAATCACCCAAGATGGCTAGAATATCTGACTAAGCACCTCCTATATTGCTCAATTTCTTGAGTTCATATGCATACAACATTGGGTGGAACTAAAAAAACCCAACAAGTTTGCATTTTGTTAGAGGTTTGCATAGACCTATTAACTAAATGTAAATGTGCTGGGTTTTTTTAGATCCTTGTATTGTCCATGCATACATAATGAATTCACACATGCATTCTCAATTAAGAGTGATAGAATCTTATTTTAGATGCAATAAAAAAATTACATGCACTAGAAGATGGGAAAATAATGTCACTTTTATAGGTTTCAAACCTTTTTTTGTACTTTAAATATTGATCCTTTCTTAAATATTTTAGATGTTAATGGGGAATTTAGATGTTAGGGGGTGGGGCCAAATAAGCTTCCATCTTCACATGGTTGGCCCTGATTAGTAGAGAATATTAAACTATTCTTGAAACCAAGTGAAGCTCAATATTAACCTATGATTACATGATAAATAACTGTGTGAATCTATTGTGAGCTATGAGGGTGTCATAGTTATTCAACATTTTCTGCAAAAAAAAAATTGTTATTAATACATAATGTCATCATAATTGAGACAACCACTTTTGACAACTGGTCATTGGTTGTGCAACATTTCTTCCACCTGCCCATTGCTATTGGGATGAAAGCTTCTCATGGCTTGCCATGGATCCCATAGCATTTCTATCACAAATACATTGACATTATGATAGTGTCTTTGATAGCTTTTCATCACAATTGGGATAGAGAAAATGAACTCTTTGCCATTCACTTGACCCAATTTATGATAGTTGTGTTTGTCGCAATTGTGAGAGTCACCCTTTCCATCATAAATTATGATGGAAAAAGTTTAACACCAATTTTATGGGAGCCAATTCCTCTTTCTACTAGTTGGGTGACATGTATCTGTCATAATTGTGATAGTTTACCATCATAATTTGGGCCTAAATGTACTAGTGAGTGAAGCAAACATTAATGGAGGAAAATTAGAAGTTAAAGGAGAAGAAGGATGAGGGAAGAATAGATCTACAATTTTAGATAGGAGATTTGGTAATGGTTCTTCTGAATAAATTCATATTGAAAAAGGGCATTCCAACTAAACTTAAAATGAAGAGATTGGACCATGTAAGGTGTTGGAGAAGTATGGTGTAAATGCATATAAAGTTGATCTACCCAATGACATGTCAATAACATCCATCTTCAATGTTTAATATTTAACACCATTGAAAGTACCAGATATTGATGAGGCATAGTATCAAACATGGCTAAACAAGGATGTAGGAGAGCTACGAGTATCTAAGAAGTTACAGTCTCAAGATGAAGGGATGCTAGACTTTAGAGTTTAAAAGAGTACTAAAAACAAGGTCAATAAAGTGAATCTAATCAAATGGAAAGACACCCATAAATCTGAATCAACATGAATTATAGAGAGTGACTTCAAGAAACATGGAATTAGCTTGCATTTCCTCTCTCCATGGGTAACTTAGTCTTTTTTCTTGTAGTGGAGTATGGTGCAAGAGCACCTTAGGGAAAGGAAAACCCTAATAGGAATTTTGGCTCGTAAATGGTCTATCTAACCATTGACTAAATAAGTAATAATCATAAATTCCCAAGGAGTGTTTAGAGAGTATGAAAAGGTTGAGTGCAAGTGTTGGTCATGATCTAATTGTTAAGACCTAGATATTGTTAAAAGGTCCTAATAAAGTCAAACTAGGCCAAAGTGGAAATATAGCTCAAAATTGAGGAATAGTTGTTAAAATGTGGTGCATAGGTTTTTTTGGATCAAATTGGATAGATTTTAGTCAAACTAGATAGGTTTGAGGTGTTAAAATGTCAACTTTGCAAAAATTGCAAACATTGCTCATGAGAGCTTTGCAATTTTGCAAAAGTTGCTCAAGAAAACTTTTCCACAATTCTAGGAAGGAGAACTAAATAGGTTTGGGATTCAGCCCGAGGGTTGGATCAGTTAAAAATAAGGTATATAAGAACAAACCACTCCATTCAGAGAGGTTGGAGATTATCTTGTATAGACTTCTCATGAGCAAGAAGAAGATTATTGACAACAAAATGATATTTTGGTGTAAAACCTATTAATTTGGATTGATGCTCTGATTGTTTTTCATGGATTAGTTTCCTAATAGCATGCAATTGATCTATGTATACTTGTTTGAGGGATTTGAATACATTTTGATAGGTTTTAGAAATTAATTAGTTTTACTTTTCCTGTTGGTCTGTACATAGTAGCTTGAACAAGAATGGCTATAACTTGAATGTCCATGGTTAAAACTTAATGGACTTGTGGATTCCAGTAGTAGCCTTTGTAAATTATTTAAATATTATTTTTGGATGTTTTCTATTTTTGCAAGTGATCCCTAGGTAAGCCTGGAGTTTTTTGGTTAGAGAATAGAGAAGCTTGCAGGAGAGTTTTCATGAATTTGCTTGATTGGTATAAAAAAATCTTGTTATGGAAATGAAGAGGAAGGATTAAAGCATCTAGATGCTAGGCAAGAAGGTTTGAGAAGGAGATCTTAGAACAATAGGAAGAAGATGCTATCATTTCCCTAGAAACCCTTAAAAATAGGGTTTTCTAGAAAAGTACAATATGAACATTTTGGATGGCTAAAACATAGAAAATCATTGAGTCTAGGTTGATATGAGACAAATTCTAGAAGGAAAAATAGGGGCTTGTTAAGGAATTTTTTTCATTATTTCAATTTCCTTTTTTGTAGGAGGCCAAATTGGGACTCATAGGGCTACAAGGCCTAATAGAGAAAGATTATGATTTTGTGGACTAGGATTTTAAAAGATGGTGTAGAATGGTTAGAAAATGATCAAGAACATTGTGAGGATGGTAAAAACACTCATTTTCCTTATTGGGAACCATTTGTGTGTTTTTCTTCTTATTAAGCACAAAGTTGCATCACTAGGGTTTAAAGGGTTAAGAGAGAAATTTGAATTGATAGGTGGGCTTCTAGGTTCAAAAGGACTAGGAAGAGATCCGCTGAAGTAGGGTATCAAGAAGGGACCCTAGGAAGGCTAAGAGAAAGCCTTTGATAGAGCAAGAAGGCTCTAAATGTGAGAATTTCCACATCACATACATACATATATATACACACACATACATGCACGCGCGCACGCACACATACACACACACATAGATATATATACATATATGTATATAGTTAACAATTCTTTAGGTGCATTTTCTTGTAAAACATTAATTTTTTTGAATAATTGTAAACTCTTAGAAAGTGCATTACTATTTTCATGTATGTATGTATGTATGTGTGTATGTATGTATGTATTTTTGTATCTATATATACACATACATACATACATACATACATGAAAATAGCAATGCACTTTCTAAGAGTTTACAATTATTCAAAAAAAAAAATGTTTTAGAAAATGCACCTAAAGAACTATTAACTCAAAAGCAAGAACATGGTGTTGAAATAGTATAGAAAGTGCTTAACATGAGAGGTCCACAAGTGAGGGTATTGACCAATCTTGAAAACTTGAATGTTGGAATGAAAGCTATCAATGATCAAACACGTATGCCAGAGTTACAACATAACGTGAGGTTGATTTTAGATATGGTAGAGGTAGATATTTAGAAGTTTGATAATCAAAATTTAAGGCATGAGAGTGAAGGAGAAGGATCTACTTTAGAAAGAGAAGGAGTGGATGTAAAAAGAGACTGCATGATAGAAATAATAGTGAGACAACACAAAGGATATTATGGGAGCCACTGGATAAAATCTAGAAAAGTGTTGTGGTAGGTACTATAACATTGGAATCACTTGTGAGTGTCTTTGACAATTTATAGTCTAATATTCAAGAGGGCTTCAAGTTGTGAAATTTTTCATGTATTGCATCTGCATTTTCTTATAAGAGTGTTTAAAGTATTGGTACAGTCTCCTTTTGATGATCCCAATTATCAAATTCTTATGAGTGTTTCAAGGTTGGGAACCACTTCAACAACCTTTGTATGGTTTAGATGTAATGTCATTATGGTAGAGGCTTCTACAAGGGAATGAGCCTTGTGATTATAACATTTACACAGAAGTAAAATTGTTGATCTTAGATTGGTTTTGACAATTGAGTGTCAACACATTTAAGTCATTCACTTAGCTCATGCCAAACTAATAATATATGCTAAGCACTATATGTAAACATTAGAGCATGTTCAGTTGCAATGAGCATTGAGTTACTCAGGTGCCGAGCAAATAGATCATGTTTAGTGATTTAGGAGCTAAATAAATAGTGAATACTGAGTAATGCACATACTGAGTCACAGTATACAAAACATTGCATGTCAAGCATCAGAGACTTCATATGCCAAGTGACACAATTTTGACATATTTTTTTGTAATAGCACAAAAAATTATGTAAAACATTTTTGAGCCGACGTAAGGATGAATCTATATTTGGATTCCCTATGCAATTGCATGCACCCAATCAAAAAATGGGAAGGTTTATGTGGGAAAATGGATGAATCTCAACCATAGATCCATACCTAACCCTTAGCCACCTAGGTCTTCTTAAGGAGAATGAAGCCCTAAACTCTTTATGATAGAGGAGAGAAATTGTGGAAGGAATTGAAGGGGTGAACAAGATAGTTTGCAGAGCATTCAAGGTGACTTGGAATTGAAAGTGAATTATAGAATTAGTTAGTGAAGAATAGAGGATAGAAGAAAGGACACAACATTGAGAAATTTGATCATGAAGGATCAATTAGATATTGTGCAAAGGTGATCTGTCATCAGGCAAGTAAGTGCCAATCACAGGATCTACACTAAGACATTTTAACAGGTAATTTTAGTTAAATCTCTTAATAGAGTAGTCCTAAGAGGCTATTTCAAATCCTTTAATAGGGTGTTTACTTAATTGTAAGTTGAATTCCTCTAACAAGGAACACTTCTAACAGGGTATTGAAATCCTCTACTAAGGTGAGACCTTATAATCTTTGTAAGCCTTTAACAGGGAAAACATTTCATAAGGTAGACCATTATTCATGTTTAAAACATTGTAACCTTAATTGAATATATTTTATTACTGTAGTAGTAAATATTTTTGGGTGTCACCCCCACCCCAATTTTACCTTCTCACTTGGAGGGTTTCTAGGTAGTCATATTTGGTGTTATGTGTGTGATTGCTTACATGTTTTCATGATTTAGATGCATATGCTTTATATGTTATTTTAGTTTACATATTTAATGCATATGATGAATGAATGGTGAAAATTTTATGGGTCTAAGATTAAACTACTAACTCACCCCCCACAGAAGCTTACTCTTTCCACTTGTAATTCCAACAAAAGCTTCCTTCTTCAACTCCTTACACTCAACTCTTCATTGAATTTATTCTTCTAGAAATGAGAATAGCTACTTCAGATTCCTAGGAGCCAAGGGACCCTAAACCTATGCTACATTTTTTGGAGACAAGGGATAAGTTACTACCACCTTTAGTACTTCATAAATTATGGATCATATAGTGATGCCCAAATTAATAGCAACAATAGGTACTTGGGATCCTTGCAAGGAGAGTGTGTCAATACATGCATGGTTACATCCTTTGCTTCCATTATTGGGATAGTGTATGGAGCCTTTATATCCATCCATTTTTTATAAATTGGGGAATGTATTTCATGCTAATGCAGGGAGCTCCCCTTAATACCATAAACTCATAATAGAAACATAGAAACAATAGAAAATGAAAGAACAAAATATCAACTTCTTATTTGCACTGCAAATGCAAAATTATAAAATTCATAAGTAAAATATGCTAACCCACATGAGTGCCTTTAGTACATTAATTTTTAAGACAAGCTATGAACTATGACCCAAAGTTATCCCAGACAATGTTCGGGCTTTTCTTAAATAGGTAGTTTTTTGTCACCCGGGAAGGTTCTAGATGCTCAAACTTAATACTTAAGGCTGAAAAACCCTAACAATACACATAGAGTTGGCCAAATACATCTTTGACAAATTATTTTAGAAATATTGGGAGCATAACTTTTGAAGGTCATAACTCACAAACCATTGCTTTGATTGGCTATTATAACCACTTTTTAAAAACACTAACTCATGATCTACAGGCTCAAAACTATGCTAGCACCCTTCTGTTGAATTTTTGGACCTCATCTAGGAACTCTAAGCCTCCAAGGGTGAGCCTAAAGATTTTTCTATAAATTTTTCCACCAAAAATCTGCAATAACTTCTCTGATACTAATGCTTGAGCAATGAGATTTTTATGGTAGGCTTGCAACTCTAAAATGAACCTTCCTATAAAAAATGACAACATTCTAAGCTTTTTTGAAGAACTTACTAAAAATAGTAATTTCCCATAAATATTAACCACCTTGGCTAATAGTCTTTAATAAAATGGAAAAGACTACAAAAAAAAAACAAAATTGTGATGCAAGATTTCCCTTGCACCCAGGATGCTCCTGCATTAGAACCCTAAGGTAATTTGAGAAGTGACCCCATCATGTCTCAAGTTTTCATAGGAAAACCAAGATAGTTAGACTCCTCCTTTTCTAGCCATGATGAATCCTCAACTGGTCTCCCCTTCTATTTGACTAGATATTCCTCATAAGTTCTATTTTTGTACTTTTTCCAACACAACTATCTAGTATCTCCTTAATCTCCTTTATAGCTGAACTAGTTGTTGGAATGCTCCATTGTGCTTCTATAACTTCATCTCCATCACCTCCTTCATAATACTTTTTCAAATCTAAAATATTAAATACTAGTGAATTTTCAATTTAGCAGGCAACTCCACTTCATACACATTGCCAAAATCATGCATCTTTACTATCTAGCATGGTCCAATATCTTTATCTTCAACTTATTATATGTACTCACTAGAAAATGCTCCTTTCTCAAATGAACCGTGACTTCATCTCCAATTTGAAATTCCTTATATCTCCTTTTCACATCTACCTTAGCCTTATATTATGTATTCATCTTTATGATGTGTTTCCTCACCTCCTCATGGATAATCTTCAAACGTTCAACAAAATATTTTGTGTCAACACTACTTATCACTCCTTTATCCAATTGCCTCAGTTCAAAAGCATTTATAGGACTACTCCCATATATAATTTGGAATGGTGATTTACTAGTACTACTATTGATAGAATTATTATGTGCAAATTTTTCCTATGGTAAAATCATATCTCATCCCTTTAGTTTATCTCCAACCTGCAAGCATCTCAACAAATTTCCCAAACTATGATTCACAGTTTCTGTCTCTCCATCAATCTATGGATGATGTGATGAATTAAACTTCAAATCTATCTTCAACTTCTTCCACAATGTATGTGAGAAATACCTAGCAAATTTGGTATCTCAATCTGAAACTATACTCTTTGACAAACCATGTAATCTCACCACTTCTCTAAAAAAAAAACTCTGCTACATGAACAACATCACTAGTTTTCTTGCAAGGAATAAAATGTGTCATCTTTGAAAAAACTATCAACCACCACAAAAATAGAATCATGCCCTCACTATGTCCTTGGTAATCCAAGAACAAAATCCATGTCGATATACTCCCATGGCTTCTCTAGTACTGGTAATGGCTAATACAACCCTGTATTTTGCTTCACTCCTTTTGCCATCTGACATACTCTACAACTTTCTACAAACTTCATCACATCTTGCTCCAACTATGGCCAATAGTAAATTTCAATAATCAAAGCTATGGTTTCATTTCTGCCCAAATGTCCAGCCAATTCACCACTATGCTTCTCCTTGATGAGATTCTCTCTCATTGAACTTCTAGGAATGCACAACTGGCTTCCTTTGAACAACATATTATGTTAGATCATAAAATCCAACCCCTTTTTCCTATCAAGTGCAATAGGTTATGTACAAGCCTTCCACGCTTCACCAAAATTAGGATCATCTTGATACAATATACTGAGTTCCTTGAACCCAACCACCTCTATCTGCATTTCTGTTAGAAAAAGTTGTCTTCTACTAATAGCATTTGCAACTTTGTTAGACTTGCCACTCCTATGTTTCAAAGAAAATGTATAACTTTGTAAAAACTCAACCCACTTTAAATGTCTTTGGTTCAATTTTCCTTGACTATTTAAATATTGCAAAGCTTGATGATCAGTATACAAAACAAACTCCTTAGGAGGAAGATAGTGTCTCCACTTCTCTAATGCTTGAACTATAGCTTAAAATTCCTAATCATAAACATAATATTTTCTTTTTGCATCATTCAACTTCTCACTAAAATAAGCAATAGGTCTACCTTTCTAACTCAAAATAGCTCCTATTGTAGTACCACTAGCATCACAGTATACTTAAAACACCTTGTTAAAATCAAGATATGCTAAAATAGTTTGTTTAGTAACTTTTTGTTTCAATAGATTAAAACTCTTATCTGCTCCTATAGTCCACTTAAACTCTTTCCTATCCCCTCTCATTGTTTCTGTCAAGGGTCCACAAATGCTACTAAAACTTCTTATGAACTTACTATTGGGGTAGAGTGTACAATACTTGAATTTATCAGTTGCCACATGTCTTCACTTGTCATTGAATCTTCCTAACATAGCTCTAACATGTCATAGGAATCCGTCATAACCATTTTAGCTATGATCTCCTTATACACAATTCAAGATGCCGACACATCAACATTATTTGCAAGATATACATTTTACAAATCAAATAAAAAGAATAGGAATTATCCAAGGTTGAGACACCTTATTCCTAACACACACCCCCACCACATACACATGCATTTATTTTATTTTGAAAAGGTTCCCATTTTTTTAAAAAAAAAATTATAATTTAAAATATATATATATAATAAAATACCTAAAGGGGACATTTTTTTCTATTATGTATATTTTAGTTTAATAGTTTTTACTTCTTATCTTTTGACTAATAAACATTTTCCTCATTGTGTGCAAGTGATTAAATGGCGTCCACATTTGGAGTAGCACACAAACTGGTAGTCTTCAAGTTTCAAGGCGTACCATCCAAATCAAGATTTTACAATGATTATGCCAAGATCCTTGATACTAATTTAGGGCACACTAACTTAGGGGAATTCCTAAAAACTTGTAATAAACCAGCCAAGATATCAGATACATTTTGGGTTGGTGAACATAGCATCACATCCCATATCAGTGCGGTCAGTAGAACTAGTAATAACATTGGCGCAACATTTTGTTTCTGATGAGAGAGTAGTGAAAAGTGTGACAGGAGAAGTGGTCCTTGATCTTCAACCTGAAAACATTGAGAGGGTCTTCCATCTCCTGAGAGCGGATCAATTCATTAAGCTCTCCTATGAATTAGTAGAGAGATGGTATAGGGAACATATGAAGTAGGCAATAGATATTATATAGTATTCTTATCTAATTGAGAGACCTCCTCAAGGAAGGATAATAGGCAAAGTGGATATGACTTGGGGATATATGAAAGAGGATATTGGTTACTCCGTCATCCTTTTGAGCAAAGTCATGGGTTTATCTGCAGTAGGCCATCTCAGTACTTTCATGATCAACTTCATTGAGACCATCAAAATAGAAAAGATACCATTGGACTGGGCTACCATACTAAGTGAAAACCTTTGTGAGCAATTGAGGATGGTGAAGGACAAAAAGAAATTTTATATGATGTATTATGTAGTATACTTGCTTGCAGTGAGGGCAACAAACTACCCTAAGTTGTTTAGAAGAGGTAGTATGCAAGATCCCAATGTCTAGCCATACATTGTTTATCCTCAATTGCTGAAGAAGAAACTATCTGCTCAAAGCAAGGAATATAGAATCGTGAATGATGCATTCATTTTTGCAATTATTCAATTCATTGAAGGAGATTATGGAAAGACGCTATTTAACGAAGCAAAAGCATAGATAACAACTCTTGGGGCCTATTTCATTCAGTTTAAGATGTTCACATACCTGTAGGTAGGTAGTGCTGCTATCAACCCCAAGAAACTCCCCAGATATCCGAGTGACAAGCTGGTGCTATTGGAGATTTCTTGGTAGATTGAATCTGCATATGAAAGGGTGAAGAGACAAAGAAGACCTTGTTGGACATGGCCTCTCATCATTGGACCATACCAGGTAAAGCGAAAGCAAGACATTCTAACTTTTGAATGGGAATGGGAGAATTATCCCCTTAAGGAGTACAATTCCCCTAGGATACATTTTGATAATGTCTAAAAAGTAGAGAGTATGGCTGGAAAAGAGATTCATCGTGAAGATGCTATTGAAGATCATTGGATGAATGCAACAAATGACTATGATATCTGCATACGAGATTATTGTAGGATGACTTTGTATCTAAAGAAGACCCTTAATCTCAATATTCCAGAGGAAATAAGGAAACAAGATTCTAAGGAGCTACTGGACCCCCTGTTTAACTTAGATAAAATCAGAGAAATACCCTTTATGAATGTAGAATTTGATAGGGAGGAGGGCAATGATATTGATCATCAAGCAAGACATGTGGTTAGAATGATGAAGGAATGGATCAAGCAGCCTTTCCCACTTGATCCCATACCTGACACTGTAGTCTTACATGCTCAAGCCCGCCTTGAGAAAGGTAGAGGAAGGAAAGTTACAGTTCCTACTTTTGCACTCCAATCTCCCATCAAGCTAGAGACAATATACCAACTTGACTACCAAGTTGGATACTATCATTCGCCAAAGTAGACAGGAAAGAATAAAAAGAAGAGGACTTCCTCGCAAAGAGTTCAAGTAGAATAGAGTGAAGTGCAAGCACCTTCCCAGCAACAAGAAGAAGATGTGCAAGGATTTGAGGATATCAGAGCAACTCAAGTCTAGGATAATCCTCCACTTCCTCCTTTTATGCCTTCCCAATCTGAAGAGGAAGAGAGTCAACAAGTTTCTATGCCTCTTGAGCAAGAATAGCCAATATCCCCATGTGCCTCCACAAAAAAAAAGAGGATTAAGATCCAAATGAAGAAAAAGAAAAAGGTGACTAAGAGAATGGTGCCTTTTCCTTCTATTCCTGAAACTATTCCAGAAGAAGAAGAAGACGAAGAAGAGGAGACAGATGAAGAGGAAGAAGTGCCCATACAAAGCAGAACTCGACTAGCTAGAGCCATGGAGAAAGAATAGAAAAGGAGTACCTCAAGCATATCACCATCCACTCAAGAAAGACCCTTACAAGTCTCTTCTTTGGAAGATGAAGTGCAACAGTGGGTAGATGAGCAAAGTGAAGAAGGGAATGATCTATTTAAAATGTTTGATTTTGACTTCATGCTTGTGGGAATGACATTAATTGATGGCAAGATTAGGCATACTTCTACAAGCCAATCTCAATAGGAAGGCTAGATGTAGATACCACTAGGCACACAAGGTCCCGATCCTGCTCACCCATCTTCACCACAAGCTACGGTGGTAGATAAAGGTTCAGTTACTCCTCCACTTCCAAGATCAGAAGAACAAGTTCAGAAGGAATTGTCGAAAGAGGAGCAAATAGAACAAAGGGCAACCGATGAAGCATCAAAGGAGGGACAAATATTCAAATATTTTCAATCACCTCCCCAATACACTAAGGTGCAAGTTTCCAGATCCACTAAGATCGAGAAAATAGAAGGAGAGCCCTCACAGACAAAAACAACTCCAAGGAGGAGTGATAAGGGGAAGAAAGTTGTAGAACATACTCCCTCATCTTCAATAAGACCTTTGGTTGAACACACTCAAAGGTAGCTACAAAAGGATTTATTAAGAAGCTCCAGACCTAGATTCCAAGCCTTGGAGGAAGACATTTATGAGATTGCAAAATTTTTGAATAAACCTAAATCCTTGGCACATGAGGCAACACCATTGGCATTTTGAACAAGTACATGGAATAGCCCAGAGTTGTTTGCATAGGTAGCTGTTCCTCCTGGAGATTCAGACATAGAAAGCCTTGGTCCCAAGGATTATGAATTGAAAAATGTCATGTTGGGAAAACCCACATGGGATGCATCTTGATTAATGGTGACCATGCGAATTAAGGAAATCATGAAGAACATGGGGGAGGATGAGATAGAAATCCAAGCACTTCGAAGGCAAGTTGAGATTCTAAAGGGATATTTAGCCAAAGTCGTTGGTCCTCTTGATCCTAAGCGCCCTGAGGAGACCTTGAATACTATTCTTAGAGAAGGAGGGGCAGTCCATATGGATCCATTTTTGAGAGCCTGTCAGCAATGGCAAGAGAGGTTTGAGGAAAAAGGAGTCATGATTATCATAGAAAACCTAAAGATTTTGCATGCTACACAAGAAAATGTGAATAAAAATGTGGCAATTTCGAAGCAAGACTTTAGCATTATTGATAAAGTATGGGCCTGGAGCAAAGATTTACAAACTCTACAAGCCATAAAGGGACAAAGGTATCGAGTTTTGATTGATGTATATACGGGAGATGAATTAGATATGATTGATGACTAGATAGAAAATAAAGTAGATAGCAATAAGGTAATGGAAACATTACATGATGAAATTCATCGGCTCAACGATCAGGCCCGAGAGCAAATTTTGGAAGCAGAGAGGCACTATAGTGATGCCTATTTGGATATTTTTGAAGATGAGGAATGCGAAAGATTTCTAGCTATAGATATAGTAGTGGAAAATTTTAAGAATATTTTTGTGGAAGTTGATGATGAGGAGGAAATCCAATAGGCCTTTAAAATTGAGGAAGCATTGTTAGAATTGGATACCAAACTTGGGGATTTTGCTGATACCCAAATTGAGGTAGACAATTATAGATGAAAGGTCAAGGAGAAATATGAGGCTTTGGATTTTCTGGATGTAGCTAAAATCACTAAGATTATAGAGAAATTCAAGGGCAAACATCCAAACATGCCTTTGGGATGAAGGAGAACAAAACCCAGATGCCAGAATTTCAGTTTTGACACTTAGTGAAATTTTGAGATTTTGACCCTGTTAAGGTCCGTGGCTTCGCAGCTCTATAGGTCCACAAGTCCACATCTACATATCTTTTTAGGTCCACAAATTTTCATGTACGTAGGTCATCGTCTTTGTAGCTTCGCAATTCTAGAGGTGCACCGACAGTTAACTGCTAGTTCCAAAAATAGAGCTTTTCATGCATTGAAAATGCATTCTAATGGTAGTTTAACTCCAACTAACTCCCTGTGAAGGATTAGCTTCTAATTTTGGCATCTCTAGACACTTCCACTTTGGCTCAGAGCTTTTGCATGCTTTTTTCTCATAATTTCTTTGTTTTTTGACATGTAAAGGCTCATGCATTCGATTAATGAATATAAAATGGATGGAGTCCTACTAAGCACCAGTTAGATAGGTAGTTTGTATATAATTAGTTTGTTTTATTAGTTTAAAAGCATCTTATTTCATGAATATATCTCTCACTCTCAACACAAATTAAGGAGATGATTTCTTATAAATACCCTATTGTAATGTGTAATAGAGACCACTATTATTTTGCAATAAGATTATGCTTTTGGTGCTCGCATTTGGAGTGTAGTTATTCTTGCCTGAATGTGTCATTATTTTGTGAATTTTTTTCATGAGATTCTGATTGAGCCAAAGGTTTATTGTGTTGTTTATGGTTGTGCGATCTTTTAGTTCTGGTGTTTTCTACAGATTTACAAATTTTGCTAACGTACTGAGCTCGAGGAGAAATCACCAAATTGTGCCTACATAATTCTTTGTCTCACATGAGCACACTTTTCACGGCCTTGTGATTTGATCAAGAGTGAAACATCATTTAGTTATTGAAATTTCCCATCGATGATTGCATCAGTTGAATCTAGGAAGCGCTGCTCCTATTTTCATTGGTTACCTACCGGTTTCTTCGAAAGCTTAACTTGTAGTTGTTTTCTATAGTTTATGTCTATTATGATTTCAATTTCAAGTTATTTGCTTCCAAATTCAAGTTATTTATTTTTAGTTCTCATTATTTTCTTTATTAACCCCCCTTGTTAGAATAGGATTTCATACTAGTTGCATGGTTAGATTGCATTCATAAAAAAAACCATAAAATACAAAAACATAGTTCTTTTTAGTGTTATTTTGAAATAGCGTGCAGATTCTTCATTTCTTTCAAAGCCAGAACAAACTAGCAAAGGCCTCCTCATGAACAATTACATTTATCTTCAATTGAGTAGATTTTAGTGTGTCGTAAAATAATTCAAAACCTTGGAGTTGATTCACAAAGATCGGCTTTTCAAGAGAGGAATTTGCAAGAATTCCTGCCATTTAGCATCATGTAAAACAACAGCTTGACACTTCCACCATCAATGATTACATCAAAATACTTATCATCACATCTACACCTTGTGTGAAACAAGCTCCTTCTTTGCTTAGGTTCATTCTCACCACTCAACAGGACTCTTTGGTTAACTAGGACTTCTTCTCTTTTAGCATCTTAAGAATGTGAGGATCTGGCATCTTCATCAACATGTGCAACTCTCACCTAACCTTCTGTTGCTCAATATATCCTTCCTTGGAATTGGGTACATTCAAATGCTCTATGCCCTTCTTCTCTGAAGTGAAAACATTTTCCATGGAAGCCACTTCTTCCAGATCCTTGTCCTCTACCTCTGCCTCTCTAATCTCTATTTTTCTAATCGTGGAAATGATTGAAATTATTTCCTTTCTAGTTCTAATCGCTACTTCTAGCCTCATCCTTTTTCTTTTGATCATCATTATAACCACCATTAGATCGCCCACCAGATCTTCCATCATGACCTCTTCCACTATTCTTATTGTCAAACTTCTTGCTTAGTTTCTCCTCAACTCTTCAGGAAAACTAGTATGCCTCCTCAATATTGCTCATTCAAACCAGATTTACTCATCCTAAATGTTGGGCCTTAAACTATTAAGATAATGGGTGACTTTCTCCTTATCAGCTTTTGCATGGCCAGTTCTAATGAGAACTTAGTAGAACTCTTCAATAGACTCTTGAATAGATTTTCCTGCTTGCTTTAAACCTTCAAGATCAAGCTCATAATCCATGGGAAGGAATTATCGCTTCAATTTATCTTTCATCTAATCCAATTTTCTATTTTGTCCTTTTCTTTTCTATTTCACTCCAACTAAACCTTTTGCCACCAAATCTTCACATGTCCTTTAAGTTTTTCCTTTGCAAACTTGACCCTATCAAGATAATCAATATCTTCATACTCAAGGTACTACTCTAGTTCATTGATCCAATCGATTAGCTCCTCTAGGTTAAGATTTCCCAAAAATGTGGAAACCTCCAACTTAGGTCTTTTTCCAATCTTGGAGATGGCCTTAAAAAGCTTCTCTTCCTCTATATTTAGAGTTGCCTCTACTTTGGCATTTTATTCTACTTTATCCTCATCCTTGCTTTCATTTCTTATGGGAAGATTCATTCCTCTAGACATTTGTTCTTCCAATGCTTGCATTTGTCTTTGGAGGGATCAAAAACCTTCAGGTGTAACACCTACAACTCTTCTGCCACACTCTCTTTGTGGAGGCATTTTAGTGTTTCCACTAAAACCCTAGTGTAAACTACCTCACAATTGGCGATATGTTTACACGTTCAACACAAACCACAATCTTGGTGTGAACTACCTCATAGTTGGTGATCTTTCCACACACTCAAGAAATCTAGCTCTTATACCACTTGATGCAGGAGCTCCACTTAATACAATAAACTCATAACAGAAAAATAGAAACAACAAAAAATGAAAGAACAAAATATCAACTTCTTATTTTCACCACAAATGTGAAATTACAAAATTCATAAGTACAATATGCTAACCCACATGGGTGCCTTCAGTACATTAATTTGTAAGACAAGTTGGAAACTATCACCCATAGTTTTCCTAGATAATATTTAGGTCTTTCTTAAATAGGTAGTTTTATGTCACCTAGGAAGGTTCTAGATGCTCAAACTTAATACCTAGGGCTGACAGACCCTAACAATACACATAGACTTAGCCAAATACATCTTTGACAAATTATTTTAGAAGTTTCAATAGCCCAACTTTTAAAGGCCATTGCTCATGAACTGTTGCTCTTATTGGATATTATAACCACTTTTGGAATATGCTAGCTCCTAATCTACAGGCTTGGAAGTGAGCTAGCACCCTTCCATCGAGTTTTTAGACCTCATCCAGGCACTCCAAGGCCTCCAATGGTGAGCCTAAAGATTTTTCTGCAAATTTTTCCACTGAAAATCTGCAATAACTTCTTTAATACTAATTCTTGAGCAATGAGATTTTTATAGTAGACTTACAACTCTAAAATGAACCTTCCTATAGAAAATGAGAACATTTCAAGCTTGTATGAAAAACTTACTAAAAATAGTAAGTTTCCATAAATAGTAACCACCCTATCTACAAGTCCTTATTAAAATGTAAAAGACTGAAAATAAAATATTTTTGGGTGATGCAAGATTGTCCTTGCACCTAGGATGTTGATGCATCACATGCCTAGCATGCAAGTAATGTATTTTCATATGCACTTTTATCATCGTGGAAAACTATATTTGATCCTGCCAGTTGGGAATGGTTGATTATTCATTTTATTGTACCTAATTTGATGATAGTTCTATATATAGGAATTTGTAATTGTAGACACCTAAATCCTTTAGAAAATAAAGTATTTTTATTTTTTGAAAAATTTTATGATGACATCATCAATTATTAATTAATTAATTATTTTATTTATTTATTTATTTTTATGCCATTAAATCCCTTTATCTTAATTAAAAATATTTAATTAAGGAATCCCTCCCAAAAATGTTTAAATCTTATTTAAACATTGTTTCCTTATTTATTAATTATTTAATTAATAAATTGACCAAAAAATTCAAAATAAATTTAAAAATTATTTTTTGCCCAAAACTTGGCCAATTTCCTTAAGACCACTAGCCTCTTCCAAAATCTTCTAATCCTTCTTTAATTTTGATTAAAGGCTAATCCCATCATTGCCTTACCCTAATCCCAACTCAAAATATTTAATTAAGATTAAATATTAATCCTCATGTTTATTAAAAAAGTTTTAATAAATATCTCCTCAACCTAAACCCTTGAAATAAATAAAACTGTATTTATTTTCTAAAAATCTAATTTATCCTCGTCCTAAGAAGTTCTCGACTCTTCTAGAAAGTCTTCATCCTCATCTTAAGAAGTTCTAGACTATTCTAGAAAGTCTTTATCCTCATCCAAAGTCTAGACTCTTCTAGAAAATTTTTTTAAACCTAATCCTAATCCCCTCCTAACCTTGTCACATTCCCTAAACATGGGTTAAGACTTACTAACCCAAGCCAAAGTTAACAAATATCTCCTCCTTCACCCACCCTCATTAAATGCCATCCACTTGCCTATCCCTAAGCTAATCCTAAACCATCCTAATCCATCCTCTAATCATTTGCACAATCCTTAGCAAGCTTAAAACCTTCCTAATCAAGCCCAAGTCGAAATTCCTCTCATCTCCCTAAAAATATCCCAACCATAAAACTTTATGAAGCCCACTAGGCCATAAATGACTCTTCCAAGCCCTTTCATTGCTCTTACAAACCATTATGAAGGTCTTTATGAAGATTTTATCCCTTGAGCCTCCTTTGTTGACTCATCCTTCCCCTTTCTTCCATCCTCTCACCCTGTGACATGTGCCACTCCCTGATTGTCTATAAGGAAGCACAATCCATGTGCTCTCCTCTCGTGCAATCTGAGCCCTCCATGAGCTTTTCCCCATCCTTGCATCTTAGCCCTCAATCCCTCAAGCCTCTTGCCTATAAATTGGATCCTTCCCCTTTGCAAAAGAACACAATCCATGAAGTAAAGTTATAATGCCATTTTAAGAAGCCATTTTACATCAAAACCATACACTCACACCCAAATTCCAACTCCATTTGAAGCCCTTTTTGAAGCATAAGCTTGAGCATACATCCTATCTATTTAGACAAAGCCACTCAACAAGAGAGTTTTTCATTGAGAGAGCCCATTAATGGCTCATATTCTCAATTGAGAGCTCATCTTAGTCTATCTTAAAGTTTATGAATTTTGTTTAGTTTTTAGAAGCTTTATTTAAATTTGGTTTCTATTAGCATACTAACATTGCTCATATACATTTTGGCATGCCTGGTGAGACCCCACATGGGTCATCTTCATTAGCTTTTTTAGTCAAGTTTTGTATGTCATTTGCTAATTTTGGCTAATTTTTCTTGTTTTTGTGATTGGTAGGATTGTATAAATTGGTTTTGTAGGTCCACATGAACATGAAGAAGACAAAGGAACTCATAGTCTATCTCATAGTGTTTGCAGATTTTTCAAGCTTATTGGTGGACAAAGCACTTGTAATTCTTCTTCCTCTTTTTGTCTATATTCTTCTTATTCCATCTACTTCTTCTTCTTCTTCTTATGGGAGATCTTGGCCATTTTTTTTTAAGGAAGCAAAATCATACACTCTTCTTTTTAGTGCTTAAAATGAACCCCCAAATCATACTTAAATCCATTAAAAACTAAAAATTTGCAAAAAAATAAAATCTTTTAACAAGTGAAACTAAACCAATCAAATCATTTGCATCCTTGCAACATCAAGGTTTTAGATGCATTCATGCAAAGTTAGGAACACTTCATTTTTGAGAATTTAAAAAGAACTTCAAGTTTCCATTTCAAAAGGTTCAAAATCAACACTAAGTGCACACTAAATCTAAATCAAACTCAAAGCACAAATCAAGGATAAAATGAACCTCATTTGCAAATATTTTAAAGTTCTTTTGAAAATCTCATGAAAACTAAGAGTCCTAAATGGTTGCCAAAATTGTCCTAAAATCTTTGTTTTTTGTTCCAAACAAATGACTTGTTGCAAAATCTTGAATGTTTCTTAGGTTTTTCATGCATCAAAACAATCTAGAAATATCATTTTTGGGGTTAAAACATGCAAACTAGAACACAAAATCTTGAATGAAAACCAAAGTCCAAAGAGTCATTTTCACTTTTGAGTCCAAAACAATCTTGAATGATCTAAGGTTAAAAAAAATCACTTCAAAGTTCTTAAAACAACACACAAAATCGCAATCTAGAATGCTCAAAGGAAAAAACTTGAATGTTTAATCACTTGTCTTTGAATGCATATTGCTAAAATCACTCTTGAGTGCCATGGATTAAAACCAAGTTTGTTTGTTTTTATGAATGCATGATTAAAATAACAACTCCATTCTTGAATGCAAAAGGTCAATTAATCATTACAATATCTCACACTTCATCTTTTGGGGCATAAAAAGAATCTACATTTTAGAAACTTTCTAAGTTAAAAAAAAATACACTTTGAGTGAATTTGTTGTTGGACTCACCCTCTTTAATCACCCATCATTCTAACCATTTTTTGCAATATCAACACCATATATGGGCATGGGTCTACCTAAGAATGTGTTAAGTGCTCCACAAAAATCAAATTCCACTCAGTTGAGTTTTTATTGGTTTTTCTAAGATAAAAAATTTCTTGAATGCACATTAGTCTCACTAACACTTCATTTGGGCATAAAAATTGAACAAATCTTGATGTGTAAGGCCTCCGAGCATGCGCTTGAAACCGAGTTTTACACATCTTTATTTTGGGCTTAAAACAAACTCACACTCAATCTTGAATGCCTTAAAGAAAAATCAATCGATACTTGACATGGTGGGCCTCCGAGGACGCGAGTTTACTTTTGTTGACACTAAATCTTCTTGGTGTATTCATTCTTCAATCAATTTTACTTTTGTTAACACTTCAAGTTGGAATTGAACATTTGCATCCTAAACATGTGTGTTTGCAAGGTCTAGATCCAAAAAACTTAAGCATCAGTTGGAATAGAATTATGTCTTTTAGCCCAAGATCATCCTAGTCTTCTCTCCGCTTGTCATCTTTCGAGGCCATCTTGGGTGCATAAGATTAGGATCCAAAATCTTATTTAAATTTTAGGAGGCCTGCTTGGGGATTTCATCACCCCTTGGGATGACCTCAACTCCAGTGTTCTGATGGAGTATAAAGATCGAGACGTGAATCTAAAGACACCTCTCTTGGGATCAAGATTTTGTCACTCAAGCTAAGCCTCAAGGAACTTTATACCCTTGAGAAATGAAAGAGGAGAAGTGGATTACCATTCCTCTCGGTTGTGTGAAATATTTTTGTTTTCATCTACAGATTTGGGCCTCACATACCTTGGGTATATCGAGGACTCCCTAGCTAAACCCATTGTCAGCCTTGCAAACAACCATCTAGGGTGTTAATGTGTTTGAAGTGACTGATCGAAAAATTTGTAAAACATACACACTCCTTGGCACAAGTATCACATTTTGGGCATCAAAAACTTCTATCTGGTTGTTCCTATCTATTGCTTGATTTTTTACTTGTTGAATGAATGTTTTCCAAACTTGGTCAATCCTAGCTTAGGGCATACTTAGCATAGTCATTACCTATTCCAGAAGTTGAACGAGTTGAAGCAAAATAACCAAAATCTCTCTAAGCCGAGCAGATTTAGGAATTTATGTCAGAACAACCCAAACCCAAATAGAAGTTTCACAAAGCCAAACTCCGGCCATCTCAGGGATACCAAGAAATTTCAGCTAAGAAAAAGGAAGTAACACCAAGCCCTCGAATTGCCAAACTCCACAAAGCAAAAGACAAAGTTGCCAACGAAACTTGTCAAGATGCCTAGTTAGATTGCACTATCAGATTTAGCAAGCATCCAGGAGTTAACCCTGTGTATTTCTTACCAACTAGGCATGATTCTATGATTAGGCCCCCTTGTTTCTCCATATCTTCTTGCATAAGTTTCACTTTAGAGTCATCTTTGTAGGAAAGCCAGCCATTCTAGGTTATCCCATTAAGCATTTTAGCTCATCCATCTTATTTAGATCTTTGCCTTAGAACCAAACCAATCCCATCAAACCTAGCTAGCATCCCAAAAGCCTAATTTTCACATCCAAGCCTTAAAAATTGTTGTCACCTTGCCAAAGGTTTTCCATTCCTACCATCTTGCAAATCCACCAGCCTCACTGAGGTTATCCCTCTGATAGAGCTTTGTCTAGGGTAATCTAGCTTTGTCACTTGTTATCCCTCATCACCTTGAGCCAAAGGTTGGGATCCATAAGTGGTCAATCTCATGTTTTTCCTAAAGGATCATCAATCTATCCTTAAAAGTTGACACAATCACCACCAAGCTTACACATAGGAAAGAAAACCTTTCATGCTTTGGCAACATATCTTTCAAGTTAGAATCCCCAACCCAATCCTCCTTAGTTTTGTCATATAGCTTTGCCCCAACCTAGGAAATCATTTGCATAGAAAAGCCTTCCCCCTTTGCATCCATCAGCATTGTTGCATCTCATCCTTAGGAACATTTTCATGCCACCCATCACTCGCTTAGCCAAGAAGAAGAAAGAAACAATGGAACCCTATCATTTGGATCAAATAACATCGCTCCCCTTGAGCACTCAACCATCCTTCAGCCCAGAGAACACTATACCATCACCTACTAAAATTGAAGCTTTCATGAACCAACCAAGAAATGTAGTATTGGTGAATGCCATTATAGACAAGAACAAAGAAACAATCATGGCTAACTTTCAAAGGGACAATATAGGAGCCCTCAACTTTGGAAGACCTCCTCCCTTATCAGATCCATCTCACCCATTGTTTGGACAACTACCACTCTCAATAGGCTCTTATGATTTAGATTATCCTCAATATGTGCCAAAAGAAGAGCCTCAAGCCAATCCTTATGATCCAACAGACCAAAACATACCAGCCTCCACTCAAGTTGAAATCTCCCTTCCGCAAGCCAATCCAGCTACCACCACTCCACCATTGTTCCATACCACTCCATCTCAAACCCATTTCACCCAAAACACCTCATAATTCACTCCCTTCACTATTGCTGATGCTTCTCTCCAACCCAACCTTCCAAATCCACCCATCTCCCAAATCAGTTCTAGCATTTTTGGCCAACCTTAGCAATATACAATCGAGATGCTACCCATGGGGCAAAGAAATCAACCTTTCATCACCCCCAGCTTGTTTGCCTCAGCTCAGAGCACAATTCCATCATTTCCACTAGGTCCTTGGAGCTCGGTGCCATCAGCCACAAATCCACAAGCTACTGCCCTCACTCCACAAAGCTATCAAACCCCACAAGCTACTACCAATGTTTTGCCAAGCTCTCAAGTGACCCAAGCTCCTGCCACCACTCTACCAAGCTTTTAAATCCAGCCACCAAGCTATCAAACCCCATCAGTTCCATTCCCAAGCTTTCAATTCCCACCACCTCCACCACCAACTAATCCATTACCTCCTATTCCTAACTATTTTTCTATGCCACTTCTAGGAGGAAATCCACCGCCACCAACCACCAATTACTTGGCCTCCTTTTCCATGATACCCTCCCAAATGGGGGCACAACCCACATATATTGGTCAAACTCCTCAAATTCCAAGTCAATTTCCACAAGCTCCCCGATCCTTTCTCCAATCTTCACACTATATTATACCTTACCTCCACAAAGCAATCCATTTATCCCACAGCCAGCCTACATCCCTCAATCCCTATCCCAAATCCTATATCAGTAGCAAGCCTCGCAACACATGCAGCAATATGTGACTCCCCCACCTCAGCAACCCATCATCCACCATTCAGTTGCTCAAGCCATGTACAATCCCTACTAGCCCATACCTCAAAGCCATCCATGTTCCATTGCCCCATCTAGCACATACCTACCTCAGGGCACTCTTACATTGGGTGCACCCCAGCCATCACCCATTAATTTAGAATGGGAAGCCATGAAGACAACTTTGAAGAACATCTAGGAGGGAAATGATCCAAAAACCTTCAAGTTTGAGAATGTGTGTCCTTACCCATTTGACAGAGCCATTACCATGACACCATTTTCCAAACACTTTGAGATACCCAAGTTTGAAAAATTTAGAGGAAAAGGAGACCCTATCACACATATCAAAGAATTTTACATGCACTACCAAGAAGTGGCATACAGTGACATCTTCATCTTGCATCTCTTTCCCAAAAGCTTGGTTGGACCAGCTCTTGAATGGTTTTATAGAATCCCATATGGCACAATTAAAAACTTTGCTGAATTTTCTGAGGCATTTATAGCCCAATATGCCCATCTTGTTGAAACAGAGCTCTCAGTAGTTGATCTTGTCCACACTAAGAAAAAAGGTGGAGAAAGCCTTCCCGAATATCTTCAAAGATGGCAAACCCTTACCACCTGCATATCTTGCACCTTGCCAGAATGCCATTTGGTGAAAATATTTACTAATAATGCCCATCCCAGCTTGGCTCACCCCATGACCATGAACTATTTGTAGACCTACAAAGATATCAAAGAAAAAGGAATGATCCTTGAGCAAGGACTCATTAAAGATGGTGTGGTCAAGATTTACAAGGAAGCCAACCAAAATCAATCACATTCCAATGACAAGTCTAGGTATTGGAACAAAAACAAGCGCGTTGCAACAGATGGCATCACTGACACTAGACATGTGAATATTGTTGGTCCTTCCCAAAATCAATCCAACCCACCTTGTCAACCAAACAATCAACAAACTATCAACTACCAACACCAGAATCACAAAAGCTATCAAGGCCACAATCCAAGACCCAACTTTCAAGGGTCTAGCAATCAAGCTAATGCCATCAATGTAGTTGTAGGACCAAAGCCCAAGTTCCAACTTGCACCTAGAAATTATACACCCCTTGGTGAGCCATTGGATGTCATTTTTGAGAAATTGACTAAGGAAAACCTCATCAAATTTTCTCCTACCCAGCAAATTGACCCAGGCCAATCCAAAGCTACATGGTACAAAGACAATAAGTACTACAAATTTCATAGGGTAAAAGGTCACACCACCCTCAGATGCATGAAACTGAAAGATTATGTGCAAGACCTCATTGATCGAAAATAAATCACCATTGGTGCCTAAACCTCTCCCAATGCAGGCTTACAGATCTATCAAAATGATTTTCCCCCTCACAAAAAATAAAATCCTAGAAAAGCACCTATCCAAACCAACAACAACAACACCAACAACTGCCAGCCAAACCAACAGCATGGGAAGAACAATGACCACACTTCATCCTATATAGATTATGGTAGCCTCATAGGTTGTAAGAGCCTTCTGTCAATGTTATAAATATCCAAGGACCAAACAATGAGTGCGATTTAACATCGCAGGCCCACCAGTTTCACCAGCACCATCAGTTCCATCAAAAAGCTAGTACAATATCTTGGAACACCTTGGGAATATGCCAGCCCAAATCTCCATTTTAGACCTTCTCCACACTAGTCCTATGTACAAAAATATACTTGATAGTGCTCTCATAGAATCTCATGTCCCTTCAAATATCAATGCTATTGATTTTCATAATCTCATTGGATACCTATCCTCCTCATGTGCCCTATCATTCAAACCCACCGACATACCCATGGTCAAGCCATATCACACCCTTCCGCTCTGCATAGCCATTATGGTATCCAACTTTTTCATAAAAAGAGTAATGATAGATAATGGATCAGCCTTGAATATTTGCACCCTAAAATTCATAAAACAAGCTAGGTATACTAAGGTAGATATCATCAGTGAGGTTATCAACATCAAAGCTTATGACAACTTGGAAAGAACCACAGAAGGAACTATTTTGTTGCCAATCAAGGTTGGGCCAGTCATCCAAGAAACACTCTGCCATGTTATTGATCTAAACCTACCATTTAACATCCTCCTCGATCGCCCATGGATTCATGCCATGAAAGCTATTCCATCCACTTACTATTAGTGCTTTTCAATTCTGAAATAAACATAATGATCTGATTTTGATCTTACAAATCCAATTGACAAAACAAAGGCATCAAACTTAAGGTACCACATCCTAGGAGATTGCTTCAAACCATATAGAGATTTCTTTAATCTGCAAACTAAGGATTCTTTACCTTTAACAATGTAGTGCTCAAACGAACCCTTTGCTTACTGCAATGAAGTTGAAGCTTCATATGCAAACCATTTCCCTCAACTTTGTATAATTCCTATTCTTATTATTTGTTTTGTAAAATGTATTTCTTGCAAATAATGTTGATGTGTCAACATCTTGAATTGTGTGTAAGGAGATCATGACTAAAATAGTTATGATGGATTCCTATGACACGTAAGAGCTATGTTAGGAAGATTCAATGACAGGTGAAGACATGTGGTAACTAAGATATTTGAGTACTGTACACTCTACCCCAATAGTGGGGTTCAGGGCATTGGCTCAAAAAAAAATTTGGGGTTCCTATTTTCTCAGAGAATGGTAAAACCCTAATATGGTTTACCTTTTGGGAGTAGCCCTAAAGTGAAGCGCATGTTATAAGCATTTTTAGGGTTGCGAAGAGATGCGATGTGAAAAAAAGTGTATTGTTGGTACTGCGAGTAGCTACTGGAGTCTTCTGTTGTTGATGTTGAACTTGCATTGTAAGTGTATTGTAACCTCATGTTGAAGATAATACATTGTGCAAGTTCTGAAGGGGTGGGGTTGTTTTACCGAAAGGTTTTTCCCCACCGGAAAATCCTTGTGTTATGTGTTCCTTTCTCTGTCTATTTTTTGTATGCATGGTTGGCTGCAATATTGTTGTTTACATGATATTGAATCTGTAAGTGTAGAAGATTTTAATAGGATTTGCATCATACTTTCCATATGAGATTAGTGTAGGAAGTTGTTTCTGCACTTGAGTTTCCTTACAGAAGCTTCATATGCAAACCATTTCCCTGGAATTGATATCAGCATAGCCATTTCCAGCTCATCCCACACTTGTAATGACCCAAAAACCATCCTCGGCTCCACCCTATCTACCATGAAGATCAATAACAAAGGTTGTGGAGAGTATAGTCTGTCAGATGCATTTGCTATCGAGGCACTCCCACTTGATCCACACACCCATGGATGACTGACATATCACAAAGCTAAGGAGATTCCACCTCCTCAATACAGAAAGTTTGGCCCAACAGCCTTTGTATCCTCAAAAATCCCTCTTCATGTGGAGCTCACTCCAGATATCAACAATTGGTTACATAAGGATGCACCTCCAAGAAACCAAGCATCCCTTGATCACTTTAGACAAAAGTATCCTCAAGAACATAAGCTCATCACTGAAAAATGGAACTATCAAGGAGGTGGTCTAGGACCAGAGGAAAGAGGCATGTAGTGCCCCATCGAAGCACACAGGTGGGAAACGAAGTCAGGTCTTGGCTTTGGCATACCCACAATTGGAGGCACCAATGAGAACGGTCATTCTTTTTTGAATATTCACTGCAACCTTGTCAAAATTGAAGACATTCCTGAGGAAGTTGAAAAGAGAGCCTACGAGGATATCCCAAACTAAAGCTTCCTTGGAGACTCTATTCTCCAAGAACTATCCATCCATTTCATTGACCTACCACTCACCCATCCACAACTCATAGATTGAGACCAACCAAGTGTCATACACATTGATGAGTTCACATCAGAGGAAGTGCTTCTGAGATTCATGGGAGCCAGAACTCCTCACAAGAAAATAAAGCCAGATTCTACCTATATCTATAAGCTAGATCCCAAGGGGTATTTTGGAGAAAATCCCCAACCTAGTTCTGATACACCCAAAACTAGAACTAAGGTGAATCCGGGACTAGATAAGGTAGGGAAGAGAACCCCTCAACAAGAAAATCTAGAGTCACAAGTAGAACATGAGGATTTAGCATTGGCTCCTCAAGATAATCGACCAGAGGTGTCTTCTATTCTAATAGAGGATACTAGAGAAGTCAACATCGGTTCTTCAGAGATCCCCAGACTTGTTCACATTGTTGCATCCCTATCACAAGACCAAGCTAACCTCCTCTTTGAGTTCTTAAGAGAGAACATTGGCCAATTTGCATGGTCATATCAGGACATGCCAGGACTAGATCCAAAGCTTGTAGTTCATCATCTTGCAATTGATCCAAAGATCAAGCCCGTCAGACAAAATCTTAGGAAACTGCACCCCAAGGTGGCATTACTGGTCAAAGCTAAATTAGAAAGAATGTTAGCTGCTAAGGTTATCTGACCTATAGACTACTCAGAGTGGATCTCCAACATGGTCCCGTCACTAAGCCTTCTAGTGACATCAAAATCTACACTGATTTTAGAGATCTTAACAAAGCTTGTCCAAAAGATGATTTTCCCTTGCCCAACATAGATATGATTGTAGATCTTACAGCTAGACATGAAATTTTGTCCCTCATGGATGGATTTTTTGGGTATAATCAAATCAAGATTGCACAAGAGGATCAACATAAGACAGCATTCACTACCCCTTAGGGAACCTTTTGCTACAACATGATGCCTTTTGGCCTAAAGAATGTTGGGGCTACCTATCAGAGAGCTATGACAGCCATTTTCCACGATCTTATCCATAGCATTTTGGAGGATTATGTGGATGATATCTTGGTCAAATCTCACACCTTCATGGATCATCTTGCTAACTTGGAGAAAGTCTTTGATAGGTTAGCCAAATATCATCTCATGCTGAATCCCAAGAAATGTGTCTTTGGGGTCACATCTGGCAAGCTTCTAGGCTTTATAGTTTCTAAATGAGGTATAGAGATCAACCCCAAGAAGGTCAATGCTATCTTAGACATGCCTCCTCCCCAGACACTGCGACAGCTTCACACTCTTCAGGGAAAGCTTCAATCCATTCGACGCTTCATCTCCCAGCTTGCAGATAAGTGTATGCCATTTGCACATTTACTTAAGAAGGATGAAAACTTCAAGTGGGATCCTTTATGTCAATGCAAATTTGATCATCTCAAGCAGTATCTCATCAATCCCCCTATCTTGGTTCCACCAGTTCTTGGTCGTCCCTTGATCTTGTACATATCAGCAACGCCTACTGCTCTAGGGGCACTTCTAGCATAGCTCGATGACTACAACAAAGAAAGAGCCATCTAATACATCAGTAGAACCCTAGTTGGTTATGAATTCAATTACACGCCTATGGAAAAATCTTATTTGGTAGTTGTTTTCTCAACTCAAAAGCTTCGCCACTACATGCTAGGTCATACCATCAAACTAGTCTCCAAGATTGACCCTCTCAAGTATATGCTCTCCAGAACAGCACCTATAAGCCATTTTGTCAAATGAGTTATGCTTCTTAGCGAATTTGACATCCAGTATGTGGACAGAAAGGCAATCAAAAGGCAAGCTATAGCAGATCACCTAGCTGTTGCACCTCTCGTAGATACATATCCGTTGATCACAAAATTTCTAGATGAGCATATCTATCTAATTGAAGAACTACCCCCATGGAAACTTTATTTTGATGGTTCATATATATCTCATCGATCAAGGGTAGAAATATTTTTGGTCACACCTCAAGGAGATTACATTCCAAAAGCCTTCAAGCTACAATTCCCTAGCACCAACAATATAGCTGAATATGAGGCTCTCATAGCAGGATTAAAGATAGCTGTAGAATGGAACATCACTAAGTTACAAATCTTTGGCGATTCTCAGCTTATCATCAAGCAAGCCCTAAATGAATGTCAAACCAAAGATGAAAAGTTATTACCCTACAAAGAGCTAGTTGATTAGCTAACCCAACATTTTACAAAACTTCAGTTTACACAAGTGCCTCGAATGCAGAACAAAGCAGCAGATGCTATGGCTACTATCAGCTCGCTCTTGGAAATTCCCCAAGTGGTTACATAGTATGAGTTTTTAGTCGAGTATCTCCTCACACCTGCCTATGCGAATGATGACTCAAACCGTGTTTGTATCTTGGTTGGTTCCCAATTCCCCTTGCACCATGAGATTCATGCTTACCTTAAAGATGGTATCATCTCCCCTCACCTCACACGTACCCAACACCAAAACCTCATCCAAAAATCATCTCTGTATGTTATCATAGCCAATACCCTATATCATCGGGGTTATCATGATACTCTCTCTCGATGTTTAGATGAAAATGAGGCCGCGATGGCATTAAAAGAAGTACACTCTAGACTTTGTGGTACCCACATGAGTGGTATTGTCCTTGCATGACAAATCCTTAGAGCAGGCTACTATTGGCCTACCATTGAAGAAGACTCCTATGAATTTGTTAGAAAGTGTCTCCCATGTCAGCAGCACACAAATCTTGTGCACACTCTAGCACAAGATCTATAGCCTATTGCACCACCTTGGCCTTTCGCTTGTTGGGGCCTTGATCTAGTTGGAACTATCACACCTCTCTCATCTAATGGACATAAATGGATAATAATAGCTACAGACTATTTCACTAAATGGGTGGAAGCAGTCCCCCTAGTCTTAGCTACAGGAGTTCAGGTCTCCAAGTTCATCTTGTACCACATTGTTTGCCGCTTCGACATCCCATCCACCATCTTCACCGACCATGGAGGTAACTTTGAAAATATCAACATGGAAAAATTATGCACTTCCCTCCACATCCATCACCACTTTTCTAGCCCATATTTTCGACAAGGTAATGGCCAGGCAGAGGCAACTAACAAAACCCTCCTCAAAATCCTAAAGAAAGTTGTCAATGATTTTGGCTGCGATTGGCACCTACAAATAAATCCAGCCCTATGGACCTATCGAACTTCTTTCCATACATCCACAGGCACAACTCCATACTCCCTAGTCTATGGTGTTGAAGTGGTACTACCTATAGAGGTTGAACTTCCCTCCTTGCGCATATCTTTGCAAGGGAAAATATCAGATGAAGAATACAGAGTAGGCATACTCACCTAGCTAGATCTCTTAGATGAGAAGTAACAACAAGCCTATGATCATCTCACAGTCTATCAAACTCATCTCAAAAGGAATTTCAACAAGAAGGTGCTTCCACGACACTTTCAATCGAGCGACATGGTCCTCAAAGAAAATATGAAAGTCCAATCTGATTGAGAAAAGAAAGGCAAGTTTGAACCTACCTGGCTTGGTCCTTATGTTGTCACTACCTCCTTTGGCTCTGGAGCCTATCATCTATCTACACCGGAAGGAGAACTCTTGAATGATCCTACTAACATCATTCATCTCAAGAAGTTCTATGCTTGAAGATCCTTGGTATACCCAGCTTTTGAAAAATACAAAAAAAATTTTAAAAAAATAGTAAAGAGAAATAAGCATCCAATGGTAAAAACTTGGCAATTCAAGCGCCTGGGATAGGTATCTTGGTAAAAACCTAGTAATTCAGGTGCCTTGTGTACTAAGACTAATCCATTATCTATCACTATCCTATCCATCATCCATCCACTCACCATCCCATAAAATACCTACTTGTTCCCCTTGTGTTCCAACCAAATATCCAAAATTTAATGGAGCTTGTAAATACCTCCTGTACAGCTTATAAATCTTGTACCTTGGCTTGTAAATCTTGTACCCCAACTTGTAAATCTTGTATCATCCCTGGTATCATAGCTTGTACCATATTCCAGCTTATATTATATACCAAAGCTTGTATCCTCATTTGTATCCTATCACATGCACACAAAGAACCCCATTTTCACTTAAGCTTTTCACAAACCATCTACCTATCCACCTATCAACTATTACAGACATCCCACCCTTCACAAACATTTCCATCTCACAAAAATCAAAATATGAACAACCTTTTACATTTGTAACATATCTGGGTCTGTCAGCTTGTACATCCTCTTTAGCTTAGTACTATTGTATCTATCCAGCTTTAGTGTCAGTTCATCCTTGATCAACATCTTGCACACATCGAACAACCCTTCGTTAGCTATTCCAATGCATCCTTTAGCTAGATCTCCTATCACCAAAGTGTTATCCTTCTTAGTCCAGCTTGCTAGATGCATCACTCATCCAGATCCATCAGCTTAAGTTCTCTTTGATAGATCCTTGTAGGATATAGCTTTCCTCATGTCTGATCTTGGTCCGTTAGTACCTCATCCTAGCCATCTTGTCAGCAAACAGTTCTCTTTTGGATTTTCACTTTCTTTTGATTTGGAATCTTCCCTTTTGGATCTTGAAGTATCTTTTCCAAGCAATCTCCTTGTTCCCTCCTCAAGGTTGCCACTATCTTCCATATCATAGTATACTATGAATGGGGCAATCTGAGCATAAGGTCTTGATCAGGTCTTTTGTTTGTTTTTCTTTTCTGCTTGTGGGTTACCCAGTGTCAGTTCCATGCTGCTTCCTATGGGATTCATGTGTGATGCTGGGGCAATCCTTGCGTGTTTATTTTGAGTCAGTCCTTCAGTCCTCTGGATAGTTGGTGAAGGGGCCTTGATGTTCTTGGTAACCTTGGCAATTAACCAACAGTCCTATAGCAAATCTAGTGCTCAACTACATGGTGGTACTTCTCTTCGAAGTATCCCCCTGCTCAAAAAGCTTCAATGGATTCCCTTCATCTCCATTATCCCCCATCCATATCCAGCATCTGTCTCACCTACCCCAGCTTGTGCAACTGTATCTCTTAGAATCAATCATCACTCTTAGCTTTAGGGATCCACAATCCTAGTCTTAGGGATCCACCCATCAAATCAATCCACCAAGCCTCATCTTTCGAGATCCACAATCCTAGTCCTAGGGATCTCCGAAACCCATCTTCCACCAATCTGACTCTTTGAAATCCTATTGTGTCAGCTTTATAATCCCCTCATCCTTCTCCCTATCCTAGATTCCTTTTTATAGCACTCCGCTCCTTCATCCTCCACCTTCCCTAAAGTTTTAAGTTTTCTTCCTCTTGTGCCTCTAATTCTCCTTTATCATTCTCCCATAATGAGAGTTTGAGCTAATTCAGCCCTTTCTCTTTGCCAATCTGAGTCTCCTTGTTCATCTCGGATTCTTGTACTTTTCAAGAAGTCATTGAGCCTCTCTTTCTCTCCCCGCTGCCTTCTTGAGGGGGCATCTCGCAGTCCATTCTCTCCTCTTCTACTCTAGCCTTGGGCATCTTATTTTCTTATCTTTGATGCCATGCCACTTGCGGCATCACATCAAAGAGGGGCAAAATGTAGACACCCAAATCTTTTAGAAAATAAAGCATTTTTATTTTTTGAAAAAATTCCTGATGACATCATCATTTATTAATTTATTTATTTTTATGCCATTAAATCCCTTTATCTTAATTAAAAATATTTAATTAAGGAATCCCTCCCAAAAATGTTTAAATCTTATTTAAACATTATTTCCTTATTTATTAATTATTTAATTAATAAATTGACCAAAAAACCCAAAATAAACAAAAAAATTATTTTTTGCCCAAAACTTGACCAATTTCCTTAAGACCACTAGCCTCTTCCAAAATCTTCTAATCCTTCTTTAATTTTGATTAAAGGCTAATCCCATCATTGCCTTACCCTAATCCCAACTCAAAATATTTAATTAAGATTAAATATTAATCCTCATGTTTATTTAAAAAGTTTTAATAAATATCTCCTCAACCCAAACCCTTGAAATAAATAAAACTTTATTTATTTCCTAAAAATCTAATTTATCCTCATCCTAAGAAGTTCTAGACTCTTCTAAAAAGTCTTCATCCTCATCTTAGGAAGTTCTAGACTATTCTAGAAAGTCTTTATCCTCATCCAAAGTCTAGACTCTTCTAGAAGATGTCTTTAAACCTAATCCTAATCCCCTCCTAACCTTGTCACATTCCCTAAACATGGGTTAAGACTTATTAACCCAAGCCAAAGTTAACAAATATCTCCTCCTTCACCCGCCCTCATTAAATGCCATCCAATTGCCTATCCCTAAGCTAATCCTAAATCATCCTAATCCATCCTCTAATCATTTGTACAATCTTAAGCAAGCTTAAAACCTTCCTAATCAAGCCCAAGTCAAAATTCCTCTCATCTCCCTCAAAATGTCCCAACCATAAAACTTTATGAAGCCCACTAGGCCATAAATGACTCTTCCAAGCCCTTTCATTGCTCTTACAAGCCATTATGAGGGTCTTTATGAAGATTTTATCCCTTGAGCCTCCTTTGTTGACTCATCCTTCCCTTTTCCTCCATCCTCTCACCCTGTGACATGTGTCACTCCCTGATTGGCTGTAAGGAAGCACAATCCATGTGCTCTCCTCTCATGCAATCTAAGCCCTCCATGAGCTTTTCCCCATCCTTGTATCTTAGCCCTCAATCCCTCAAGCCTCTTGCCTATAAATTGGATCCTTCCCCTTTGCAAAAGAACACAATCCATGAAGTAAAGTCATAATGCCATTTTAAGAAGCCATTTTACATCAAAACCATACACTCACACCCAAATTCCAACTCCATTTGAAGCTCTTTTTGAAGCATAAGCTTGAGCATACATCCTATCTATTTAGACAAAGCCACTCAACAAGAGAGCTTCTCATTGAGAGAGTCCATTAATGGCTCATATTCTCAATTGAGAGCTCATCTTAGTCTATCTTGAAGTTTATGAATTTTGTTTCTATTAGCATACTAACATTGCTCATATACAGTAATCAACCTAGCTAGTTAGCAACTAGACCCATTTAACTAGATCATGACTAGTTTCTTTCTAAAACTATTTGCTATGATATGTTTTTGTAAAATTTCTTACAAACTCTACGCATTTTTCCTGGTCTACAATATTTTTGTGCAGGATCTTGAGGTAAGTTAAAGTCACTTAGCACAAGTTGAGTGAGTTTTATTTTTTATTATTTTGATTCTAGAATATGTATGCAACTGGATCAATTTTTTGTTGTGCTAAGATGTAATAAGCACCTTTAAACATATCTCTAAGATACACATGTTAAGAAGGAAAAGAAAAGAACATTTATATATCCCTTGAAGAAAATCGTAGAGAAATCACATGGAGATTAGAAGGGCATCACACAATAATGAAATCATAGAGCAAGCTCACAGAGATCACAAGGGCATGACATGAAATTAAAATTTTAGAATAAGGGAACAAAGATCACAAGGGCACAACATGGCAATGAAACACCAAGCAATGGCATGGAAATGAAATGCAGAGATCATAAAGGTAGAACAATGAAATTGGAGAGCAAGGGCAAGTCAACAAAATGCAAAGATCACAAGTGGAGAATAGCATTTAGAGCTCTCCCCCTTCTTTTATGTTCAACTCTCCAAAATAAAAACAAATGGGGAATGATTTGTGTCATTTTTTCTTTTTTTTTGTTTATACTCACGTGGGCATCACAAATACAAAACCAATGTCAATATTACAACAATCTTAGGGGAAGTTGCAAAAAAAAATGAAAATCACCACACATTACACTACCATCACAAATTGTCATCACAATTTGACCCAAAATGTTGTAGTGTTTTAATCTATAGTCATGCAATACTTTACCAATTAAAATTATTGTACATTGTATAAAATTATATCCCATCATAGTTTTGCAAAATATCTCACCTAATGACACAAAGTATCACCCAGGTCAATTGTATTGCTTGACTATTTTGGGAAGTGTTGTATGATATTTCTACAATAGCAAATATTGCCCAGTTCATAACAAGAAGGTGTTTTAGGTTTTTATTAGCATTTTAAGTTCTTGAATCATCTTATTTTTAGGTTTTTAGGATATTTAGTGTCTGACTAATGGACTTTCTCGGGTTTATTACATTTGGCTAACCCTTTTTGGTGTACTAAACCATTTATGTTGTAGGTTTCCCATTAAAAGAATGGATGTCAAAGATGTTGAGAGATTGTTGAAAGCATGAACGTTGATGATATTCTTATGGGGGAGTATTGTAGATATGTTACTATGATGATATGTTATATTCATGACTAAGTTTGTCATTGATGTCAACATAGCAGTTTTCTATGGTATCTAATAGAAGAATAGTGAAAAGATCAAGTTGGTATGGATGGCTAGTTGATTATTCTCACTATCTGAGGGTATGGGAGATACTTCTAAGTATCTAGTATATGTAGTAAAGATCAAAAAAAGAAATGATATGTCTAGAAGAAGCTATTTAAGTTTTGGTGATGCTTGTTTTGAGATAGAGTTTACAAAGGCATGTTCTATTAAACCTTTTATATCTCTTAGCTGAATTGTTATTCTAGGAATTGAGGTTGAGGATATGTAGAAGACATGTTGATGATGACATGGCTAAGCTCATTCGTCATAATATTTCATGTATGGAAAGTTATTCAAGTTTCAAGGAAAAATATTGATGTTATCACTAAGTGTAACATGTTCTTAATGTGGTCCTATAATGATTAATTAAGAAGTTCTAATAGTTGATTCAAGGAATTGTTTTATGGAATTGGTATAAAGGAAGGACATTTTCCATTATCATGATATGGATATGGATTGATGAGAAGTGATTGTAAGTAGTAGAGAGAGAAAAATGCGATGTTAAGCAAGGCACAGCAGAAGTGAAGGAAACGTCATTGTTGAGGTTTTGCTAAGTGATCTCAAGTTCATGACTTGGTCTACAAGATCTATAAGTATTTGGTTTGGTTAATAGAAAATAGGAAAGAAGAACATAACAATAAATTTCATGTTTGATTAGTGAGCTCTTCTTGTAGTTGAAATTGCATGTTTGGGTAGTGGCCTCTTCTTGTATACATTGTACTATAACTCTTAAAAGGTTTGGCACAACTCCTAACAGGGTTGGAATCTCCTAATAGGGATTCAAAGTCTCCTAATAGGGACTCTATACTAAATATTGTAATAGACTCCTAATATCGACCATCCTCTAACAAGGAATATTTATATTAGTACATCATCTTGTGGGCATTATTCCTACCAAGGTTTTCCCTCTGATCAAGGATTTCCCTAGTTAACATATCTAGTTTAATTGTCTATGTGCATCTTATTATGGTTGTTGTTTACTTTGGTTGAATGGTTAAGTTTTTTTAAAGAAGATAAATATTTTAATTTTTAGATAACTGACTCACCCACCCCACCCCCCCGCTTTAGTTATCTTGGTGGACTATTGTTTCTAACAATTGGTATCAAAGCATCAAGTCCTTGAAGATAAATCTAAACATCTTTGGGAGATCAGTGGAAAGTTATTTTAGAAAAGATAGTCCTATATCTAACAGAGAAAATTTTGACACCCAAATGTTGGAAATTCTTGGTTAGTTATCAGATTTGTGTAAAGAACAAAGAATTGAGTTTTCAGATCCAAAATCTTTCTATTTAATTTAAAAGAAAAGAAACTCACGTAGAGATAGATCTAGATCCAAAGAAGAAATAAAGATAAAGGAAGGTATTGTTTTGGTTATGAAAAGAGAAAATGAAGGTATGAAATTTTTTTCTTTTTGGATATGTAATGAGTTTGGTCATTAGGCATCTACATTCCCTAAGAGACAATGAAATATCCAAGATGTTTTGCAGAGAAACTATAAATACAATAGCTTGCACTTTGAATAGAATACAAGTCAAGAAAGACACAAACAAGACCCCTTATGAACTGTGGTTTGGTCATGCACCTACAGTTAAGTATTTTAGAATTATTGGCAATAAGTGTTATATCAAAAGAGATGATGATATTGGTAAGTTTAATGCTAGAAGTGATGAATTTATGTTTCTTGAAAATTCATTGAAAAGAAAGGCTTATAGATGTTATAATTAGAAAACTAAGACTATTATGGAAAGTGAAAATGTGAGAGTTGATGAGAAATAACATTTTATTATAATTTAGATGATGATGTTGTTACTAAACCAAGGAATGATGAAGTATTTCTTGACACTCACAATGATTTGCAAAATGAAGGAGAGCCAAGGTAGGAACAAAGCTCAAAACCTTTAGTAGAGCCAAGAGTTGAGATAGCAACTCCTACTTTGGGAAAGAATATGATAAAGAATCACAAATCTGAGCAGATCATTGGTAGCAAAAATAAAGGTGTGATAACAAGAAGCAGAATTAATGAACATCTATGTTTGATATCTCAATTTGAACCTAAGAATGTAGATGAAGCATGTAAAGATTATCATTGGAAACAAGCTATGAAAGAGGAATTGGATTAGATAGTAAAGAATGAGACATGGGAATTTGATGCAGGAGCATCCAGAGGTATAAGGGCAATCCTGTGTCACCCAAAAAAAATGTACTTAGACTTAGTTTCTGTTTCATGTCTTTACATTTTTGGATACCCATTTGGCTCAAATAAAGGTTCCAACTCTCATAGTTCAACTATTAGTGCATTTGAAAATCCTAAAAAATAGGAGCATGTATTTGGGCCATCATTTCGATAAACTAGGTGTGAATTGGCCAGATGAATTTAATCATGATTTAAAGCATTCCAAAAAAAGAATCAGGTCAATAGGCCCCACGGTTTGAAATTTATTGCAGTTTTTCAAGTTTTGGAGACCTCCTAAGAATGCTTCAAAGTCAGGTTTGGGGGATTAAATGACCTCCAAAAGGGTCAAAAAAATGGGGGACAAGCTAAACTTGTCCATAGGGCTATAGAGCACTTCGAGAGCTTTTCGAAAATGTAAACGGTTCGTCAATCAGAGCTACGGTTCAAAAGTTATGCCTCTTGAAAGTTTGGTTACCGTTTCTGGATTCTTCTAGATTTGCACCGACTTCTAACGCAGCTTCTGGAACCTTCTATTTCGTCGGTGGATGCCTACTAGCACTTTCTAGAATGTACTCCTAGTCCTTAACCCTCCGAGGTCTATTTAAGGAGATTTCTAGCATTGTAAAAGGCAGTTCGGAGTGGAGTTTGAGAGGAGGTGCTAAAAGGAGAAATATTCTCCAGATTTATGCTATTGTAAGCCCTTAGGGCATGTTTTGAAGTTTATTTTCTCTGTACTATTTGTACTAGCTTATTTTCTCAATTAATATAATTTTCCCTTTTTATTGGTTCCATTCTTTTCTTGGGTTGTGTCCCCATCAAGTGGTATCAGAGCGGGTTTTCCTGAGTGTGTAGACAGAGCGCCGACTGTGAGGCATTTTGCACCAGGACTGTGTGGTTGTGGGTTTGAGTTATAAGATGCCTCCACGAAGAGAGCATGGTAGAAGGGCCAAAGCTATTGATCCTAAGGAGGTTAGAGCCCTCTAAAGGTAGGTACAAGTATTGCAAGAGGAGCTTCGTAGAGGAGCAAATGTTGCCGCAGGTGACAATAGTGAGGATGACAATGAAGAGGAAGTAATGGGACCAGAAGAGGAAGTTGACAGGGAAGTTCTGAATCCTGTAGAGGAAAGGCTTTTTAGGGCCATTACTAAGTTTGGGAAAAGACCTACAATTGAAGTGGGTATATTTTCAAGAAATCTGAAACCAGATGAGTTGATCGATTGGATCAATGAACTGGAAGAATACTTTGAGTATGAAGATATAAGGGACCCAGATAGGGTTAAGTTTGCAAAGGCCAAACTGAAAGGCCATGCCAAAATCTGGTGGCAAGAGGTTCAACTGGAAAGACTTAGAAGAGGAAAGGAGAAGATCACAAGATGGGATCGCATGGTGGACAAATTGAAGAAGCAGTTCATTCCTGTGGACTACGAGCTTTATCTATTTAAGAAGATGCATGGGTTAAAGCAAGCAGGAAGATCAGTCCAAGAATATACAGAGGAATTTTACCGACTCTTGATTAGAGTGGGGCATGCAGAAGCAAATAAGGAGAAGGTTGCTCGTTATATCAGTGGGTTGCGACCTAGCATCCAGGAGGAATTAAGTCTGGTAAGAATGATCAGCATTGAAGAAGCATACCAGTTTGCCCTATGAGTTGAAGAGAAGCTGAGTAAAAGGTTTGAAGGAAGACAAAGAGGGCACGGTCAAGGAGGAAGGGGAAGCGGTAGATCATCTGGAGGCCACAATGGAACCCAAAAGAAAAATGAAGATGTGGGTACTAGCAGAAACCAGAGGAATGAGGGTTTCAACCGCTCCCATGATCAAGACTTTGGAAATCAAAGAGGAAGAGGTAGAGGACGTGGACAAGGAAGAGGAGGCTTCCATGGTACCTATTTCCATTGTAATGAAGAAGGTAATCGTGCCTTTGAATGCCCTCAATGACAAGGAAGGACGATAGGAGAACTGAGGGCCAAGCTAGGGTTGCTCATGTGGATGAGGATCCACAATCATCACATTTAGAGGATGCAAAAAGAGGAGAGACCTTGGTAAATGAAAGAGTCCTACTAAGTGGTGAGAATGAACTAGGACAATGAAGGAGTTTGTTTTGTACTAGATGCAAGTGTGAGGATAAATGTTGTGATGTGATCATTGATGGTGGTATCACTGATAACTTGGTATCAGAAGAGATGGTCTCTAAGTTGAAGCTCAAGAGGGAGAAACATCCCCAGCCCTATCGGATTTCTTGGGTAAAAGATGTTCATAAGGTCCTAGTAAGTGAACAATGTTTAGTAAAATTCAAAATTGGTAGTTACCATCATGAATTTTTCTGTGATGTTATGTCAATGGATGTTTGCCATCTATTGTTGGGTAGACCATGGCAGTTTGATAGACATGCAGTGCATAATGGACATGCAAACACATACTCTCTGACAAAGGATGGAGTTCGCCACAAATTGAAGCCCATGAAAATGGAAGGTGAAAACGTATGTAGCAGTGCTAGGATTTGTCTTGTTAATGGAAGGAAGTTTTTAGATGGCATGAAACATCAGCATATGTGCTATGCTTTGATTCCAAGGAAAGATAAAGAAGGTAGTAGTGAAATACCATTTGAAGTTTTAGATTTACTAAGGGAATTTGGAGATATTATCTCTGATAATGTTCTAGATGGATTGCCACTAGTAAGGCAAATTAGTCATCAAATAGATCTGATTCCAGGAGCTAGTTTGCCTAACAAGGTTGTTCACAGGATGACTCCTACTGAAACAGAGGAGCTAAATAGACAAGTTGAGGAGCTATTGAGGAAGGGCTTGATTCAAGAGAGCCTGATTCCATGTGCAGTACCTGTAGTACTCGCACCAAAGAAGGATGGAGAGTGGAGGATGTGTATAGATTCCTGAGCTATAAATAGGATAACCATCAAGTACCGGTTCCCTTTGCCAAGGATGGATGATCTTATGGACTGCTTGAGTGGAGCTCAGTACTTCAAAAAGATAGATCTGAAGAGTGGCTATCATCAAATACGGATTCGAGAAGGAGATGAGTGGAAAACAGCCTTCAAGACCAAGGAGGGTCTTTATGAGTGGTTAGTCATGCCCTTTGGATTGATGAACGCCCCAAGCACCTTCATGTGGCTCATGAATGAGGTACTTAAGAAGTTCTTAGGAAAATTTGTTATTGTTTATTTGGATGATATTTTAATTTTCAGCAAGACTTTGGAAGAACATTTACTGCATATTCGTAGTGTCTTTGAAAGGCTAAGGGAACAGAAATTGTTAATTAATCTAAAGAAGTGTGTCTTTGCAAAAAGGGGGTTAGTCTATTTCAGGTTTGTTATATCACCTGAAGGTCTCAAAATGGATCCAGAGAAGGTAAAATCCATCTAGGAATGGCCTACTCCAAGGACTACTACTGAGGTTAGATCATTTCATGTTCTGGTTAGTTTTGATAGGAAGTTTATTAAGAATTTCAGTGGCATATGTGCACCCCTAACTGATACAATAAGAGGGGATAGAAAAGAGTTCAAATGGACTGTAACAGCTGTGAGAAGTTTTGAATTGTTGAAGAAGAAGGTGACAGAACAGCCTGTGTTGGCACTTCTAGATTTTAGAAAACTGTTCCAGGTGGATTGTGATGCTAGTGGCAGTGCTATTGGGGCTTTATTAAGCCAAGAAGGTAAGCCTATTGCATATTTTAGTAAGAAATTGAATGATGCAAATAAGAAGTATTCTGTTTATGATCAAGAGTTCTATGCAATAGTTCAGGCCTTAAAGAAATGGAGGCACTATTTATTGCCAAAGGAATTTGCTTTGTATACTGATCATCAGGCATTACAATACCTAAATAGCAAGGGTAAATTGAATCAGAGGCATATGAAGTGGGTAGAATTCTTGCAGAGTTATACATTTGTGTTGAAACATAGAAGTGGAAAATCTAATAGGGTTGCAGATGCACTAAGTAGGAGACAGTCATTGCTTATAGTAATGCAGGTTGAAGTAGTTGGGTTTGATGAACTCAAGAATTTGTACCCCGAGGATATTGATTTTGCTGAAGCATGGAAAGCTTGTAAAGAGCTTGTTGCTATAGATAGAACAAAGTGGTTAGATTATTTGATTCAGGATGGCATGTTGTTCAAAGGTAGTCAATTGTGCATTCCAAAGAGTTCCATGAAGGAAAATCTGATTAAGGAGAAACACAGTGGAGGGATGGCAGGACATTTTGGTCGAGATAAGACCATTTCCATTCTTAGAGAACATTATTTTTTGCCTCAAATTTCACAAGATGTGAAGAAGTTCGTACAAAGTTGCCAAATTTGTCAAGTTGCCAAGGGGTTTAGTCACAATACTGGTCTATATCAGTCGTTGCCTGTTCCATCAAGGCCATGGGAGGACATAAGTATGGATTTTGTTCTTGGATTGCCAAGGACACAAAGGGGTAATGACTTAGTATTCGTGGTGGTTGATAGGTTCTCCAAAATGGCACATTTCATTCCATGCCACAAAACTCGTGATGCTGTCCATGTTGCAGACTTGTTTTTCAAAGAGGTGGTAAGACTACATGGTCTTCCAAGGAGTATAGTTTCTGACAGAGATACTAAATTTGTGGGGTATTTCTGGAGGACATTATGGAAGAAGTTGAGAACAGACCTAAAATTCAGTTCCACGCATCACCCACAGACTGATGGTCAAACAGAAGTGGTAAACAGAAGTCTAGGAAATTTATTGAGATGTTTAGTTGGGGATAAGCCCAAGGGATGGGATTTGATTCTACCACAGGCAGAGTTTGCTTATAATAACTCTGTAAATAGGAGTACTGGAAAATCACCATTCCAAATTGTATATGGGAATAGCCCAAGGACTGCACCAGAGCTGAGAAAGATAGAACAAGGGGAGAGGAAAAGTGCTGAAGCTGAGGAATTTGCTAAACATATCAAGCGTCTACATGAGGAGGTTCAAGCACACATTACCAAGATGAATCAAGAGTATAAAGCTAGGGCTGATCAAACGAGAAGACATAAGGAATTCCAAGTAGGAGATTTAGTCATGGTACACTTATGAAAAGAAATATTTCTAGCTGGTACTTACAACAAGCTGAAAATGAAGAAATTTGGCCCCTGCAAAATTTTGAAGAAACATGACTCAGGAAATGCATATGAAGTGGAGCTGCCATATGGTATTCAGATTTCACCCATTTTCAACATTGCAGATTTAACAGAGTATCATGATGATGGTGCAGATGAGGAGATGGTGTTAGAGCCATGTCCAATTCTTGCTTCTAAGAAGGAGGAGATAGAAGACATTCTAGATCATCGTGTAGGTAGGAGTACCAGAAACAGGCAGTATGAAGAGTATTTGGTCAAATGGAAAGGATAACCAATTGAGGACTCAACTTGGATTTTAGCAGCTAAGGTTTCCCATTTGGGATTTCCTCTACCATCCATAAAGTGACGGGGTCACTTTTCAATCTACCCTGGGTGTCTGATGCAGGAGCATCCAGAGGTATAAGGGCAATCCTGTGTCACCCAAAAAAATGTACTAAGACTTAGTTTCTGTTTCATGTCTTTACATTTTTGGATACCCATTTGGCTCAAATAAAGGTTCCAACTCTCATAGTTCAACTATCAGTGCATTTGAAAATCCTAAAAAAATAGGAGCATGTATTTGGGCCATCATTTTGGTAAACTAGAAGGTTTGAATTGGCCAGATGAATGTAATCATGATTTAGAGCATTCCAAAAAAAGAATCAAGTCAATAGGCCCAACGGTTTGAAAGTTATTCCAGTTTTTTGGGTTTTGGAGACCTCCTAAGAATTCTTCAAAGTCAAGTTTGGGTCATTAAATGACCTCAAAACGGGTCAAAAAATGGGGGATGAGCAAAGCTTTTCCATTGGGCTATAGAGTGCTTCGAGAGCTTTCCGAAAATGTAAACAGTTTGTCAATCGGAGCTACGGTTCAAAAGTTATGCCTCCCGGAAGTTCGGTTACCGTTTCTAGATTCTTCTAGATTTGCACCGACTTCTAATGCAGCTTCCAAAACCTTCTATTTCATCGGTGGATGCCTACTAGCACTTTCTAGAATGTACTCCTAGTCTTTAACCCTCCGGGGTCTATTTAAGGAGATTTCTAGCATTGTAAAAGGCAGTTTGGAGTGGAGTTTGAGAGGAGGTACTAAAAGGAGAAATATTCTCCAGATTTATGCTATTGTAAGCCCTTAGGGCATGTTTTGAAGTTTATTTTCTCTATACTATTTATACTAGCTTATTTTCTCAGTTAACATAATTTTCCCTTTCTGTTGGTTCCATTCTGTTCTTGGGTTGTGTCCCCATCAGAATTGGTTCCTAGACCAGCAGACAAGAATGTGATAGGAACTAAATAGGTATTCAGGAATAAGATGAATGAACAAGGAAAAGTTGTAAGAATCAAGGCAAGAATGGTATGTAAAGGTTACTCACAACAAGAAGGAATAGACTATGATGAGACTTGTGCGCTAGTGGCTAGAATAGAAGCAGTAAGATTATTCTTAGCCTATCTGGCACAAAAGAATTTCAAAGTATATCAGATGTATGTCAAGTCAACATTTCTAAATAGAGAACTTGAAGAAGAAGTGTACATTAAGTAGCCTGAAAGTTGTCCTTTAACAGATGATAAGGACATAGTATGCAAATTGAAGAAAGAATTGTATGGCTTGAAGTAAGCACCAACAACCTGGTATGCAACGTTGGATAGGCATTTGACAAAGCTTGGATATAAAAAAGGTATGGTAGATAGTAATCTATATTGGAAAGAAATTTTTGATGGTTTGATGATTTTGGTAAGATTCGTTGATGATATCATATTTGGAGGAAATGATAAGGAAAGTGAAAATTTTGCAGAAGAGATGAAGAAAGAATTTGAGATGAGTATGATAGGAGAAATAAAATATTTTCTATGATTGCAGATTGTATAGAGTAAAGAAGGAATCTTTATTTCTCAAACTAAGTACTTGAAGGATTTACTAAAAAGGTTTAGTTTGGAAGCATGTAAACTTATTGGAAGACCTATGGTAACTAGACACAAGTTAACTACAAAGGATGAGACACCTACCATTGAATAGAAAGAGCACAAATATATATTTGGAGGTTTGCAATATCTGACTCACATAAGACTAGATATAAAAAATGCAGTTGGAATTGTTACAAGATTTCAAGCTAATCCCAAAGAAGCACATTGTGAAGTAGTCAAAATGATATTTAGATATATGAAAGGAACATCAGAGTTTGGATTGTGGTATGACTGATCTAATGATTTTACTCTAAGAGCTTATATTGATGTTGATTTGGAAGGCAGTATGGATGACATAAAGAGCATTGGTGATGGAGCATTCTTTCTTGGAGGAAGATTAGTTTCTTGGCTAAATAAGAAGTATTGTATGTCACAAAGTATAGTAGAAGTAGAATATGTTTTAGTAGCAAACCATTGCAATCAAGTTGTTTGGATGAAGAAAATTTTGAAGGATATAAGAATAGAAATCAATGAACCTATTGTCATACATTGTGATAACACAAGCACAATAAATACATCTAAGAATCTAGTATCGCATTTGAAAACTAAGCACATTTCTATTATGTATCATATGTTGAGAGAGAAATTTGTAAAAAAAGAAATTAGATTGGAGTGTGTGAGCACTAAAGAGCATATTGCATAAATATTCACTAAGCCTCTTCCCAAAGAGACTTTTGATTATTTGTGAGGTATATTAGGGGTTATACCCCTTCCTACATCAGAATAGAAGATACAAGGATGCATCAATCTAGTGTAACAAAGAACCATTGTTTTCTTGGACTAAATGTTGATACTTCATGTATGGGGGAGTAGTTGTGATGGATAGAGTCATCTAGGACTCTTGTTGGATGAAACTTTTGAATAGTGTCTTTGGACACTTGAGCTAGTAAGAAATAGTTGTTATAGAGTTTGATGCAATAAAGTTGGTCACTGAAACCTTTGACATTGATGTAAATGGGGGAAAAGTTTAGCATGAAAAACATCATGAGAAGATCATGAGGAAGAACATCATGAGGAGAACAAAAGCAAGAACAAGTATAGCAATTCAAAAAAAATTGAGAAATAGTTTTATGAGAAAAAAATTGAGGTATATCAATGGAGGAGAAGTTGGAAAAATTTAGCATGTGACAATGATTGATGAAGAGGATTTGAAAAGAAAGATTAGCAGTCTATTGTTGGTATTCTTAGTGTATATGAGCAATGTTAGTATGCTAATAGAAACCAAATTTAAATAAAAGCTTCTACAAACTAAAAAAAATTCATAAACTTCAAGATAGAGTAAGATGAACTCTCAATTGAAAATATGAGCCATTAATGGGCTCTCTCAATGAGAAGCTCTCTTGTTGAGTAGCTTTATCTAAATGGATAGGATGTATGCTCAATATGCTTCCAAAGGCTTCAATAGATGATTGTGGATTTTTGGTGTGGATAGATGGCTTTAGTATGGATTTGGCTCTCAAAATAGCATTATAACTTTACTTCATGGATTGTGTTCTTTTGCAAAGGGGAAGGATCCAATTTATAGGAAAGAGGCTTGAGGGATTGAGGGCTAAGATGTAAGGATGAGAAAAAGCTTATGGAGGGCTCAGATTGCATGAGAGGAGAGCACATGGATTGTGCTTCCTTATAGCCAATCAAGGAGTGACACATGTCACATGGTGAGAGGATGGAGGAAAGGGGGAGGATGTGTCAACAAAGGAGGCTCAAGGGATAAAATCTTCATAAAGACCCTCATAATGACTTGTAAGAGCAATAAAAGGGCTTGTAAGAGTCATTTATGACCTAGTGGACTTCATAAAGTTTTATGGTTGAGATATTTTGAGGGTGATGAGAGCAATTTTGACTTGGACTTGATTAGGAAAGTTTTAAGCTTGTTTAGGCTTGTGCAAATGATTAGAGGATGGATTAGGATGGTTTAAGATTAGCTTAGGGATAGGCAAGTGGATGGCATTTAATGAGGGTGGGTGAAGGAGGAGATATTTGTTAACTTTGGCTTGGGTTAGTAATTTTTAACCCATGTTTAGGGAATGTGACAAGGTTAGGAGGGGATTAGGATTAGGTTTAAAGACATCTTCTAGAAGAGTCTAGATTTTGGATGAGGATAAAGACTTTCTAGAATAGTCTAGAATTTCCTAGGATGAGGATGAAGACTTTCTAGAAGAGTCTAGAACTTCTTAGGATGAGGATAAATTAGATTTTTAGGAAATAAATAAAGTTTTATTTATTTCAAGGGTTTGGGTTGAGGAGATATTTATTAAAACTTTTTTAATAAACATGAGGATTAATATTTAATCTTAATTAAATATTTTGAGTTGGGATTAGGGGTAGGAAATGATGGGATTAGCCTTTAATCGAAATTAAAGAAGGATTAGAAGATTTTGGAAGAGGTTATTGGTCATAAGGAAATTGGCCAAGTTTTGGGCAAAAAATAAATTTTTTATTTATTTTAGGATTTTTGGTCAATTTATTAATTAAATAATTAATAAATAAGGAAATAATGTTTAAATAAGATTTAAACATTTTTGGGAGGGATTCCTTAATTGAATATTTTTAATTAAGATAAAGGGATTTAATGGCATAAAAATTAATTAATTAATAAATGATAATGTCATCAGGGATTTTTTCAAAAAATAAAAAAAACTTTTTTTTTTAAAGGATTTTTAGGTGTCTACACTTAGAACTAGATGTTTTTCATCTATTTTGCCATTAATGCTAAAGGGGGATATTGTTGAGAGATTTTTGAAAGCATGTATGCTGATGATATTCCCATGGGGGAGTATTGTAGATATGTTACTATGATGATATGTTACATTCATGACTGAGTTTTTCATTGATGTCAAAAAAGTAGTTTTCTATGATATCTAATAGAAGAACAATAGAAAGATCAAGTTGGTATAGATGACTAGTTGAATATTCTCACTATTTGAGGTTATGGGAGATACTTCTAAGTATCTAGTATATGTAGTCGATGTTGGATGAAGAAATGATAAGTCTAGAAAAAGTTATTTAAGTTTTGGTGATGTTTGTTTTGAGATAGAGTTTAAAGAGGCATGTTCTGGAAAACTTGTTATATCTCTTAGTAGAATTGGTATTCTAGGAATCAAGGTTCAGGATATGTAGAATATATGTTGATGATGATGTGACTAAGCTCGCTTGTCATAATATTGCATGTACAAAAAGTTATTCAAGTTGCAAGGTGGAAGATTGATGTTATCATTCAGTGTAACGTGTTCTTAATGTGGTCCTATAATGATTAATTGAGAAGGTGTAACAACCAAATTAGGGAATTATTTTATGGAATCAGTATAAAAGAAGCACATTTTCCTTTATCATGATATGGATATGGGTTGATGAGAAGTAAATGTAAGCAGCAAAGAGAATAGAATGTGAAGTTGAGCAGAGCAAAGCAAAGAAAAAGTGAAGGAAACTTCATTGCTAAGGTTTTGCTAAGTGATCTAAGGTTTTATATTTTGATCCAAGGTTCATGATGTAGTCTATAAGGTCTATAATTTTTTGGTTTGGTTGATAGAACAAAGGAATGAAGAACATAATAGTAAATTGCATGTTTGAGTAGTGAGCTCTTCTTGTAGTTGAAATTGCATTTTTGGGTAGGGGGCTCTTCTTGCATATATTATACTACAACTCGTAACAGGCTTAGCAGAACTCCTAACATGGTCAAAATATCCTAGAAAAGATTCAAAGTCTCCTAATAGGGACTCTATGTACTAAATGTTGTAATTGACTCCTAACTATTGATATTGTAGTCAAGTTTGTTTATTAGTGACACGCACTTATTTAGACGGCCAATAACTACCAAGTTTATTGTATAGTAAACAATATTAACCATGTAATTCAAACTCTACAAAGTTCTAAAATTACTACCAAGTTCAAGGAACAATATTCAGTTTGCATTGAGCAATTTCTACCAAGATGGTGATTATCAGTGTAAACTGAGCTTCTTACCATTTATCGAATTCCTTGGTGCAAACTAAGTTGTGTAGTGTTTACCAAGTTTTTATCTTCAATAATATGAATCTAGTGTTGACCAAGCCACACAATGTCAATGAAGTGATTTAGTTTATATTGAGCTCATAGTGATTGCATTAACCGAGCTATACAGTGTGAATCAAGTGATTCAGTTTATATACCGAGTTTCACAATATTCACTGAGTCACTAATGTAGACTGAGTTCATACTACTTGGAAATGATTAGTATGGACCGAACTTCTACATCTATCGAGTGCATAAAAATGATGAGCATTGATAGTGGATGTGAAGTATCAGAACCTCATAGAGTTAGTCTTTAGAATTCAAGTTCCTGTAGTTGGGTCAACTTTGTGTATTTTGAGTAAACTTATATTGTAGCCAACTTTTTTGATTTGTTAATTGGATTGGTATATATGTAATGCATTATATCACATCCAAAGAATATAGATGATATTAGTATGATGAAATTTTGAAGAGTAGAAGTGTGAAGTAAAAGGCTACAATAGTATAAGGAGAAGAAAAGATTTGTCTATAATAGCAAGGTGATAATTACACTCAAAGGAATCTCATTCAAAAAATCATAGTTGCAAATCAGAGATTAGCCATTGGTTCATCCTAAAAGGTGAAATAGTTAAATCCTTTCACAAGGTAGACTTAATAGTCTTTTTTAAATCTCTTTACTAAGTGCATACTTTATTGTATGTTTGTAAATCCTTTTGCAAGGTGGACCTAGTAGTCATTATTGCTCCTAACAAGACAGATCATTAGAAGTGATCATTGTAATCATTAATAGGCCAACTTTATACTGTATTACTAAAGCTTGTGGTTATCATCCCCAGCCTATTTTTACTTTCTATTTGAAAGGTTTCTAGGTCACCGTATTGTGTCAAAGTGTTATGAATGTTTTAATGCTTTCAATTTTTCATGCATGCAATTAGATCAAAATACACATGAGGGATTAATTGGTAAATAAGGATTAAGTTTGATAAGTTACTAATTCACTCCTCCTGTCTTAGTAACTTAGCCTATCATATATATGTCCAACAATTGGTATCAAATCTTTGAGGTTCTCAGAAAAGAAGTTTAATAGCTTGAGTAAAGATCAGAAGCTATGGAGGTATTCAAACTTGATAAGGCTATTGACAATGAAAAATTAGATTTGGAATTGGCTATTGGAAAACTCAAGAAAGAAAAGGAGAAACTCTCCCAATCCTTGAAAAGAAGAAAAGATCTTGTAGTACAGATAAATGAAAAACTCTGCATTGAAGAAAGAATTAAAGATATCCATTCATAAAGCAATTCAAATGAAGCTAATGAAGTGATCAGAAAACTATTAGAAAAGAACGGTACTTTTAAAGAAGAAATTAGAAAACTGAAAAGAGAGCAAGAAATTCAATCACTAAGAATGTGTGAAGTCATGGAAGAGAAAAACAAGATAAAAGAAGAGTTAGAAGGAAAGAACAATAAAATTTAGCAACTATCCCTTCAATAGGAAGACTTCATTAATCAACTCACTAATGCAAATGAAGAGATCATGAATCTAGGATTAAAGAATGAAAGATTGCAAAATGATCTAAACACTAAAAAAGAAAACCAATGAGAGGATGATCAAATCTCAAGTAGACATGAATCAACTAAATGAGAAAATCCAATATAGACAAAAAGGAAAAGTAGGAATTGGATATATAGAAGAAGGTGAATCATCCAAGAAAGGAGCTCAAAATAATCAAAGACCTACTTGTAGTCATTGTGGTAAACTAGGGTTACACATCAAACAAATGTTGGAGCAATGGTAAAGCTAAGTTCAATGGAAAATAATACAATTGTAATCGGCATGGTCATAGAGCTAATGAATGTGAGAGAAACCTAAATTTGAAGGAAAATATCACAAATGCATGAAGTATGGGCACAAATCCTTTGAATACAAAACTAAGATATTGAATCCAATAGAACAGATTGTAAAAGCTATATTTGGTTGGAACTACAAGACCTAGTGTAGATGTCATTACTGTGGAAAATTTGGACACATTGGAATGAATTTTGTAAAACATCACACGAGGAAAAGAGACACCACTAGAAGATGTTTCATTTGTACAAAACTTGGTCATCTTTCCAAGAATTGTATGATTACTAGAAGAATTGAAGATGAAAAGAAGGAAAAAGTTGATAACATCATAAAGCAGATGAGACAGCAATGGATTCAAAAATCTTCTAAGAATTGGGTGACTCAAGTATTTCAAGTTGATCTCCCACAAGGAGAACTAGAACTAGGATTCTAAAAAAAACATTTGACATCAGTTCTAGTTAGCAAAATTGAAAGATCAATATTAGCATTCAAGATGCAAAGGGATCATGAAGTATCATAGAAAATACTAATCAGTACTGAGTGAGGTCAAGTTACAAGACCCTATCGAGCAAGGTCAAGAGTTACTAAATTGTTGTGTGGACATTGAGTCATGGATGACTCTACTGAGCATTCAATGTAAGCCAAGTGGAAGATAGTATGTCATTAGACAAGTGATCATCCTAGGCATAAAAGGGAAAAATTGAATTCATTCGTTACCATGAATTTCCAAGAGCTATTTTTGAAAAGAAATTTAAGTGCATCCAAGAAATATGTGTGAATTACTATTAAATATTTTTATGTCTTTGCAAAGCCTACCAAGTGATAGCATCCACCAGTAGTAAGACAAAGAAATAATCTAAAATGTTAGTTCGAGGCATTGAATGGAAGGCACCAGATTTCAAGCTTAATCCAGCTGTTGCAAAAACCCTAGATTCAATTAGAGCTCAATCTCAAATCCCAACTAAGGTATTGTTGATTAATAATATTCAATGTTCTATCCAAGACATAGGAATCTTGGAAATGGATGAATCATTGGAAAATTTGTGTATGAATGGTGTGTTAAAGCCAGAGCATCAACATCTAGAAGCAAAGGGTTTGACTCACATTCCACACATGCCACGAGATTTCTAAATTACGTGGATACGATTAATTCTCAACCATGTGCATAATGGATAGTTATGATTGCAGTAACCTATTATGATAACAAAGAAAATGATCCATCAGATCATAGGTCTTCCAATGCTAGCCAAGCCAAAAATGACTAAAAGCCTAAGTCAAGTAGAATTGGAGAAGAAAGCCCTTGCCAAATCGGATGGAAGGGGAATGAAGATTAGTTGTGTTACTAATATGGACTTGAAGTGTCATATATATGTGATTGCACATAAGATATACAACTCCATTCATCTAAATAGTGTATCCTGTGAAGCAGTGGATCTCACATTCAAAGTGGTCAAGAACAATATGTTATTTGACCTAGCTAATTTTATGTTGAATTAGTTCAACAAAAATATGGAAACCATTAGAACTTCAAAGGAAAAACCTTGTAAGTTTGGTTGACTCTTAACTTTTTTATTTTTTTGTACAAAAGTTATTCCATCAAAATCTATAGTTGTGTGAAGAAAAGATGTACCTGTTCTTTACCAAATCAATGAGTATATAATGGAAATGGGAGAAAACTATGTTAGTATTATGGACCACTATTTTGATGCATTTAAGGAAAAGATGAATAATAGATTTAGGATACCTAAGAAACTTGTAGAAGACTACAAAGATGATATTTTTTTCATGGTTGATTGTGATAAAGTGTATATGCCAGCAGTAAGACCAAGAATTGTATGGGTCAAGCCTCTAGGTTATGAAAATAGTATAGATGAAACCAGGGACATCATTGAAGCATTGTTAAATGAACCTATTAATCCAAAAGCTACATTATTTGGTACTTATGATGAAGCTAAAGAAAGAATTGAATGTGAAATAAAACTGCCTTAGGCGATCAAAAAAGGGAAGAAAAGGATAGCTAAAATGAAACAAATTAGCTCCACTCTCCTGTTGATTGAAGGAAAAGGAGATGACATAGAAGAAGAAGATGTAGAAGAAGAAGAGAAGTCAAAAGAAGAGTCATTAAAGAAGAAAGGTAAGGTTATTATAACCAAACCTACCAAACTATCTACTACAGTATTTACAAGGAGGGCGTCTAGAAAGAAACAAGGAGCAGATATGATTTTAAAATGGCTTCCACCCACATTCCAAGAAAAGTTGAAAGAAATTGATTCAGGAACTTGCATGAAAAATTTCAAATCATTAAGATATGAGATAACAATTGTAGAGGAGAAGAAGCAAGTTGAAGACATGGTTATGTCTAAGATGGGTAAATGGAAATACTCTCCAGACCAACTTGCAGAATAGATTCCCAATGATTTAATGGAGAAAATCAAGCCAAGATGGGAACATGATATGAAAATTGCTAAAGACATTTATGAGAAAACTCTGAGGCAACTCATGCCAGGTCTAAGTGATAAAGAAGTCAAAGAATCCATTATGTAGAACAAAGAGAAAATTACCTTGAAATTTAACACTTGCTTGATATTGATTAATGGCATTGAACATGTGGTAAGGAATGCCAACAACACATGGAAAAGAATTTTCAATCTTTATAAGAAAAGTGATTTTTTGGTTCATATTAGTGATAAGGATGATGTTGATCATAGATTGGTTCTAAAAAGTGAGTGTCAACACACTTAAGTTATTTACTTAGTTCATGCCAAACTAGTAATGCATGCCAAGCACAACATGTAAATATTAGATCATGTCAAGCTATAGTGAGTGTCAAGTCACTCATATGCTGAATTACTCAAGTGTTAAGAAGATAGACCATGCCGAGTGATTCAGGAGCTGAGTAAATAAAGGATGTTGAGCAATATAGGTGCCAAGTGATAGCAGAGAGAATAGTGCATGCTAAGCATTAGAGACTTCAAATGTCGAGTGACACAATTTTGACATATTTGTTTGTAATGGCACAAATAACTATGTAAACCATTTTTTAGTCAACTTAAAGGTAAATTACAATATTTTGGAGATAAGGTCAAATCTATAATTGGATTCCATATGCAATTAAATGCAACCAATTAGAAAATGGGAAGGGTTAAGTGACAAAATGAATGAATCTCAACCATAGATTCGTACCTAACCCTAAGCCACCAAAGTCTTCTTAAGGAGGATATAACCCTAAACTCTTAATGGATGATCATGTGTAAGGAATTGAAGGAGCATTTAGTTAGAGCATTCAGTAAGGAATTGAAGGAATTGATAGAGCATTCAATGTGACTTAGAAGTTATGAAGAGAGAATGAATTGTAGAATTAGTTAGAGTAGAATAGAGGATAGAGAAAAGGATACAACATTGAGACATCTGATCAATAAGGATCAAAAAGAAATTTTTTAGAGGTGATCTATTATCAAGCAAGCAAGTGCCAACCATAGGATCTATCATGAGACATTCTAATAGGTGATTATGGTCAAATCTCTTAATAGAGTAGTCTTAACAGGTTGTATGAAATCCTTTAACAAGGTGCTTACTTAGTTGTAAATTGAAGTCTTATAACAAGGTACACTTTTAATAGGGTGTTAAAATCCTCTAACAAGGTGAGACATAATAGTCTTTGTAAGCCTTTAATAGGGTAGGCCTTTAATAGGGTAGACCTTCATAGGGTAGATCATGATTCATGGTCAAAACATTGTAACCTTCATTGGATACACTTTATTATTGCAATAGTGAAGATTTGTGGATGTCATCCCCACTCTGATTTTACCTTCTCACTTGGAGGGTTTCTAGATAATCATATCTAGTGTTATGTGTGTGAATGCTTACATTTTACATGATTTAGATGTATATGTTTTATATGTTATTTTAGTTTACTCATCGAATACTTGAGATGGATGTGTTGTGAAAATTTTATAGGTCCAAGTTTAAACTATTGATTCACCCTGCCCCCCCCCCAAAAAAAAAAAAAAATTACCTTTCCTATTATAATTCTAATAATTGGTATCAGATCTTTGTTCTCTAAAAGAGAAGCTTTTCACCTTTGAGAAAAGATCTTGAAATGAAAGTCTACAAGTTGGGAAAGACCATTGAGAACTAGCAAATTGAAATACATCTCATACTACATCAACTGAATCAAGCAAGAGAAGACCTAAAGAATTCATTGAAGAGAAGGAAATAAATTTCTATTGTGGAAAATGACACATAATAGAAAGAGATAGACACTACTAAGCTATTTGCAGATGGAGACTCTAATGAATTTGATGCAACAATTGTAGATTTAATGGAAAAGAATACAGTCCAAGCTGAGGAAATCAAAAATCTCAAATTAGAGCAAGAATAATAGTCTATACTACTATGTGAAGTAACTAAAAAGAAGAAGAAAGCCATAGAAGACAAAGCCATGATTGAAGAAGACAAAATAATTCTAGCCAACAAACTAGAAGAGAAGTCAATAGAGCTAACCAAGATTTCCAACATGTAATTGGATACTCTAAGTCAAATGATGAATGCCAACTATGAACTAAATGTTAAGGATATTGAGATAACTACATTGAAGTTGAAAAATAAAAAATTATAGAGTGACCTAAAGAGAGAAAAGGAATTTTTTGAAAGTTTCAACAAGAAAATGAAGCCATCAAATACTTTGAGCAATTATTGAGATCCCGTAGATCCAATAATGACACATCTGGACCGAGATATACAAGCACTGAAGAAGGAGAATCATCCAAAAATGTAGAAGAAAGGAACAAAAAAGGTAAGAACCCTAAACCTATTTATCATAATTGTGGTAAGAAAGGACATACTGCTAATGTGTGTAGGAGCAAGACTAGAAATTAGAATGTCAAGCCTAAGAACATGACTCATTGTTATTAGTGCAACAAACAAGGTCATTAGACACATGAATGCAAAACCAGGACCATGCATATAGAAATATTTGAAGGATATTATTACAACTATTAGAAGTATGGACATAGAGTTTTGAATTCACATCCAAACCCATGTGGTCATCAAACAAGCAAACAAAAGTAAGGAACAATGGAAACTCTTATAATTGGGATTATAATACAAGATATAGCTATCATTATTGTCACGAATATGGGCATGTTCCTGAGAGTTGTATTATGACACACTTTAGAGGCAATTACCAAAGGTGGTTTAGCCAAACCACATGTTTCAGCTATTTCAAGACTAGTCACATCAGTAAGTATTGCCCAACTAGGTCAAAGCCAACAAGTTGTGAATTTGATAAAGGTAAAGGAAAAATAGATGTTGAACACATCAGAGATGAGATGAATAAGACATGGAAAAAGAAAGATGATTGCAATACATCAAATGAATAAGGGATCACTTCACCCAATGGGTCAAGTGATCACACCTCATCAAACTAGGAAATCAAGAGGTATGTGGGATTGATATTTAAAGGCTATATCATACATCAATTCCAAAAAAAAGGAGATGTACGAAAAGGACTACATTATCATGAATAAAGATGCAAAATATTGTTAGGAATTCAAGACAAATCTTTAAGTTTTTCATGTTTTTGTCAAGCATGAAATATTTCCTATGTATGCCGAGTGAAACACTAGAAGATGTCAAGCTAGAAATCTAGCTAGTTGATGTTGAGCTCATAGTGGTTACTGAGTGATGGAAATCTCAATGGATGTTGAGTGAGCCTAAAATTGGTTAATTCCAAGCTTACACCCATGTAAGCATTTAGCATTAAATGCAACGATTTATAAGGGTATTTGATCAATTTTCAGCTCATTTTTCATCATTTCAAATTTGAGAATGATTGAGTAGAGAAAAAGGTGATCTAGAAATTTGTTCAAAGTAGTTGCAAAGGATTCTACCAATGATCTCATGCCAGTTTATCAGATTTCATAAGGTATTTATCAAGAGCTAAGCTACACAATTTAATTTTCATAAACCCTAGTTTCACACAATGGCATTGATTTCAAAGAATGTTGAAGGAAAGGAAGTTTTGAATGTTCAACTAGTTAGTAATGCAGTCAAGCAACCCATTTTTAAAGCTATTTATGACATTCCTTATAAACAGGACCCTTCTAATGCATTATCAATGATTCCACCAAATGTAATAATGGTTCAAGATGTAAGAAAATGATACAACTATAAGATTGGTAGCATTGGTAACATAGAGATTAGGAAGGTCTATAACAAGCTATGTGATAATGGTGTTTTGAAAGAAGAATTCAAAATCATTATGAGAAAGGGATTAACATGAGCCCTAGATTTTCCAAATGTGTTTAAGACAGAGTGGACATGAATATTTCTTAGCCAAATTCATGATAGCTCCTTATGGTTAGAGAGTAGACCTATTAAAATCACTAAGAGAATAATCCATAAGGTTACTAGCTATCCAACCCTATATTAGCCTAAGACACTAAGAATTGTTTCAAAGGAAGTAATTAGGAAGAATATTGGAGCTATCTGGAATAAAAGAGGTATATGACAATAGACACAATCACTAATTTTCTTATTAACTTTTCTCTAAGGGTTATATCACACAAGTTCTATGAATCCAATGGATTGAATAGTGTACCCTATATAGTTGTGGATGTTGGATGCAAGATTGTCAGGAAAGATCATACATATGATCTAGCAGAGCTACAGTTGCAACAACTGATGGAGAACCTTGGAGAAATCAAGAAAACTAAGAGTGCACAATGCAAATTTGTCTTTATATTGATTTGTACATTCTTTTGTGTACAAAACACATTCCCCTCATTTGGTACTATTGGATGGAAGACCAATAGATCAATTGTAGTACAGAATGGTGTAATGAAATAACTAGCACAATAAAAGAAATAATATGAAATATTATATAAATACTTGATAATAGCTAAGGTTAATAGGAAAATTTGAGGGGGAAATCCTCTAAATATCTCCAATGAGAACACACTTCACAATATGATGATGAAATAAGACTCACAAGCTCCTATATACCTAATTATGCTTAGGTTGAATAGACACAACACTTCATAACATCTAGGCTAACCTACCTACCTAAATTATAATATAATAATGATAACATGACTTAATTAAGGATTAGGATAGCCACAAGTTGACTATTCATAACCCTATATACAATAATATTAATGGCATAGCATGCCCCCTCTCTTGAAAGAAGCATTTCCTCAATGCTAACCAAGTGTGGATTCTTTTGAATGAATTCCTCAACCTCCTATGTGACCTCTTCAACTAGTAAATTCTTCCATTGGATGAGATACTAAGTCAGGGTTTTGTTCCTCAGCTTCTTCATAGATGTTTGAAGAATGCAATCTGGTTCCAAAATGATTCTTCCTTCTTCATCAAATTCAGGTAGTATTGTTTGAGTAGGAATATTATACCCAATTACCTTCTTCAAACAAGAAACATGAAAAACTAGATGTATCTTTGTTGTTGGTGGCAACTGAAGCTTGTAGGAAACAATACCAATCTTTTACATAATTTGGTATTGTCCATAATATCTTTGAGAAAACTTATTATTCTTATTTTTATTGCTTCATTGAAATTTGTTTATAAGGCTACAATTTCAAGAAGACCTAGTCTCCAAATTCAAAATTTCTTTCACTACAATGTTGGTTCGCTTGTTGTTTCATTCAATTTTGTGCCATAGCTAAATTATCCTTGAGTCCTGAAAGTACTTATTGACGAAGCAAGTGATCCTCTACTACTTGAACTCTTGATGACACGTTTAATGATGATCTGATGGAAGGAGGATGATATCCATAAAGTGCCAAAAATGGGGACATTCTTTATGAGCTATGAAAAGAAGTATTGTACCACCATTCTGCAAGAGGTAGCCAATCTACCCATTGAGATTATTTTTCTAAAGTGAAACAACGTAAATATCCTTCCAAACATTTATTAACCACCTCAATTTTTCCATCTAATTGTGGATGGTATGAAAAAATATGAGCCAATTGAGTACCCAAACATTAGAATAAATCTTTCCAAAAGTGACTTGTAAAGATAGGATCATGATCACTAACAATAACCTTAGGTGTACCATGTAGCCTTTGTATATTCTCCAAGAGAACTTTTTCCACTATACTTGCTATAAAGGATGTGATAATGCAATAAAATGTGCATATTTAGTGAGGCAATCAACTACTACCATGATGACATTATGGAATTTGGATTTAGGGAGCCCTATGATGAAGTCCATGGATACCTCTTCCCAAGGTTAGCTAGGAATAGATAAAGGTTGCAATAGACCTAGTGTCTTAATTGTTTCCCCCTTATTTCTTTGAAAACCCAAATATTGAGCCACAAACTTTGAACATCACCTTTTAGCCCTTCCCAAAAGAAATCTTGCTTGACCCTATGATATGTCTTCAAAAATCCTGAATGACCAACAATTGGGGACTCATTTAGTTCTCTAAGAATCTTGTGTTTAAGAATGGAATTCTTGTAGAGATACAAGTGCTCTTTATACCAAAGAATATCCCCCTTTAAACAAAACTTCTCTAAACTACTGGGGTCACTTTTCATTTGATGGATGAGATTACTTGTTGCAACATTATTTTTCCACTCTTCCTTGGCTTCTACCACCCAATTGTCTTGTAATATTGAAAGGGCACACAATAATGCTTCATCTTTTTCATCCTTCCTAGAAAGTTCATTGGCCACAATATTCTCCTTCTATTTCTTGTATACAATTTCAAAGTGATATCCCAACATCTTAGTGACCCATTTTTGTTGCTCTTTTAATGATAGTCTTTGTTCCAAAAAATATTTTAGGCTATCATAATCTCTCTTAACCATGAAGTGTCGACCCATTAAATAAGGCCTCCATTTTTTAATTGCATGAAGAATTGCTAACATTTCCTTCTTGTAAATAGTTTTGAGTTGATTTTTACCTTTTAATTGATGACTCTCAAAAGCAATTGGTCAACCTTCTTGCATAAGAACTACTCCTATCCCATTTCTAGAAGCATCACATTCCACAATGAATTCTTTGGTGAAGTTTGGAGTGGCAAGCATTGGAGTTATACACATAGGCTTCCCTAATTGCTCAAATGATACATTAGCAGATTCATTCTAATGAAAAAAATCCTTCTTCAATAGAGTTGTAAGGGGTGCTACTATATGACCATAATTCTTCACAAATCTTCTATAGTATTCTATCAATCCCAAGAAACCCCTCAAATTCTCAATAGTTTTTGGAATAGGCCATTCCATGAGAGCCTTAATTTTTTTAAGGTCCACCTTTACTCCTTCATGTGAAAAAAATTGTCTAAAATACTCCCCCTCCTTAAGACAAAAAGCACACTTGGATGGCCTATCATAGAGTTGATGATCTTCGAGTAATTGTAATTCTTGATCTACATGCCGCAAATGTTCTTCCCAAGTCTTGCTATAAATTAATATATCATCAAAAAATACTAACACACACTTTCTCAAGAACTTCTCAAAAATGAAATTCATCAAACTTTCAAATGTAGATGGTGCATTGGTAAGACAAAATGGCATCACTAAAAAATCATAATAACCTTCATGAGTTCAAAATGCTATCTTGCAAATATCTTCCTCCTTAATCCAAATTCGGTGATAACCCAATCTAAGATCTAACTTGGTAAAATACATAGCTCCATTTAATTCATCTAGAAGATCATCAATGACTAGAATAGGAAACTTATCTTTAATGGTGTACTTGTTGAGCACTCTATAATCTAGACATATGCACCAAGTTTCATCCTTCTTATGCACTAGCACAACAAGTTTGGAGTAAGCACTTTGGCTATGCCTGATAATACTTGCCTCTAGCATTTCCTCAACATTTTGTTCTATCTCACTTTTTTGTATGTGTGGGTACCTATAAGGCCCAATGTTTGGTGGCTAACTCCTTGGAACTACTTGTATGGTATGGTCATGATCCCTCTTAGGAGGAAGTCCTTTAGGCATATCTCCAAGAATCATTGAGTGACAATCAATTATTGCTTGTAAATCTAGATGAGTAAGAGCATTAGATTGAGAGATTTCTAATGAACATAGCTAGGCCACAAATCCATCCACACCTTTCTTCAAAAGTTTTTGCATTTGATGAGAGCTTACCATCTATGGGGATTTTTCCTTCAATCCCCTTAGCTCCACTACCTTTCCTTGTGATTAAAATCGCATGAATAGTTCTTGGAAGTTCATCTCAATTTTTTCCAATGTAGTAAGCCATTATACTCCCAAAATAATATATGTTTCACCCATGGATATCGCATACATTAGGGCATCAAGTTGATAATCTCCCATGGATAATTTGATGCTATGAAACTTCCCTAAACAACTAATTGTGCCCCCATCTGTAATCAAAACCTGAAACTCTAGGGCTAGATATATAAAACAATTTAGAAGAGTTGCCAAATTTTTGTTGATGAAATTATGAGTACTACCTGAGTCGATCAACATTGTTACTTTCTACTTCTTTAAGAAACCCACTACCTTGAGAGTTTGTGGTGCACTGAAACATAAAAGTGCATGACAAGAAATGATTGGTTGAGAATCATGTGATTCCTCACCTAATTCCTTATCCTCCTCTGATATGGGTTCATCCTCTTCTTCCTCACTTGGACTTTCAATATAGAACAATTTCTTTTCACTACATTTATGTCCTTGACTATATTTGCTATCACAATTGAAACACAACCATTTTTCTTTTTTCTCCTCAATTTGTTTTGGAGTCAACCTAGTAGGTTGAGGAAGATAAGGTGTTAAATATCCTTTGTCTCTTGTCACATTAGCCCTCTGCTTTCTAGAAATCAAGAACTTCTCCTCTACCCTACATGCCAATATGAAAGACTCATTTACTAACTAGGACAAAACATGTGTACCTCATGTTGAATGTAATCCTTGAGACCACCAAAGAATAAATCATTCAAGTTATCCTATGTAATTGAATCCACTCTTAAGGATAGATTTCAAAATTGTTGAATATAATCCTTAACTAATCCTATCTGTTAAAGCTTAGCAAGTTGGGTAAAGAAGTTTTTTGTCACACTATTGTTATATTGTGCTTGGAGTTCTTTTATAAAAATTGACCATGATACAGTGAGATCCTTTTTCCTCCTATGAGTACAAAGCCAACGATACCAAATGAATTGATCTAGTTCTAGATATAAGGAAGCCATCATAACCTATTGTCCATATGGGATTTGATGTATTTCAAAAAAAATATCCATTTGATTTATCCATGTTAGAGGATCCTTGCCATCAAATTTACACATATCCACCTTTGGAAAAAAAAATTCCTATATCCCATAGAATTAATAAAATTTGTGTCATTATTAGTTGACTTGAAGGTTTCACCTTGATTTCTTGAGAGCTCCTTCCTTGTTTCATTCATATAGGTTCTTAACATGCTTCATATATCTGATATATCTCCTTGTACATCACACATATCCTTCTTAACCTCTTCCTTGAACTTACTAAGTTCCTCATTGGGCTTACTATCCTCTGTTGCTTCCCAATCTTGATCAAAGGATTTCCTCGATGTGGTAGAATTCTTTTTTCCTCTTGTTGGAGGCCCCGTCTTGATGGAAACCAATGTTTTTGAAATAAATCACACAAATCAAATGTAGATTCTCTGATTTATTTGTTTTTTACTATAACTTACTTGGGCCAAGAAATTCTTATTTGAAAAAAGTCCCCAAAAAAATTAGCAAATTTGTTGCCTTGAGAGAGAATTTTACTAATTTTGTATTTAAATTTCTCCAAGCTTTGAATTTAGGCTCCTCTACTATGTATTGAATAACCCAATACAATTTATACTCCAATTCATTAGGATGTGAGAGATATGAAGATCTCAAACAAATGTGTATAAATAGTAATTCTATGATAATTTCCTCAAATTTTCTCTAGTTCCTCTAAATTTTGGACTATAGCTTCTTAAATATGTTCTTCAAAAACCCTTCTAAAATATTTTAAAAAATCGCTAAAATCTAAAAGTTATGCTCTTTCCAAAATCTCTCCAATGTTGACAAAAAAATCTTGCCTCTATGAGGCCAAGATCATGCTCTAATACCACTTGTAATGAAATAATTTTCACAATAGAAGAAATAATATGAAATATTATATAAATACTTGATAATAGCTAAGAGTAATAGGCCACTTCAAGGGGGCATCCTCCAAATATCTCCAATGAGAACACACTTCACAATATGATGATGAAATAAGACTCACAACCTCCTATATATACCTAATTATTCTTAGGTTGAATAGACACAACCCTTCATAACACGTAGGCCAACATATTAGTAACTTCTATTTGACCATTAGCCTATGGATTATAAGGTGATGATTTACCATGTCGGATGGTATACTCTTGCATAAGAGCACTTATCAAATGTGATGTAAATTGGGCCTCTTGATTAGATGTCAATTCACTGGGGACTCCAAACCATGTAAAGATGGATTCATACAAGAACTTGGCCAAGTTGGTAGTGTATGCACCCAAAAATGATCGCCTAGACTATGGGCTCCCATTATTCAATTTATCAATTTATCAAATTTTCTGAATCAATGGTTTGTAATATTTTATTAAATCAATTCAAATCAATTTCCTTGATCAAATTCAATTTATTTCATTTCTAAGATTGATCATTTTATTCCAAGTCTTATTTAATTAAAAGAAAATCTTCTCTTTTAATTAAATAAAATAAAATCCCCATTTAATTAAAAGAAAACCTCTTTTTTAATTAAATAATTCATCCACATTTAATCAATTAAGAGAAAAACCTCTCTTTTAATTTAATTAAATATCTTCTATTTAATTAAAAAGAACTTGCTCCCTTTTAATTAAATAAAAATCTCACTTAAATATCTCTTTTGATGAAAAAAGGAAATAAAATAAATTCTTTTTATTTAATTTTTCTACACTTAAAAATGCGATCTAAGTGGAATTTATCTTTCCACTTTCTCCTCAACCACTCCTCTTTTCTAATTGGTGGAATCTTGTCTCAATCTTAGAAATGAAATAAATCGAATTTGATCAAGGAAATTGATTTGAATTGATTTAATAAAATATTACAAACCATTGATTCAGAAAATTTGATAAATTGATAAATTGAATAATCGGGACCCATAGTCTAGGCGACCATTTTTGGGTGCATACACTACCAACTTGGCCAAGTTCTTGTATGAATCCATCTTTACATGGTTTGGAGTCCCCTGTGAATTGACATCTAATCAAGGGGCCCAATTTACATCACATTTGATAACTGCTCTTATGCAAGAGTATACCATCCGACATGGTAAATCATCACCTTATAATCCATAAGCTAATGGTCAAATAGAAGTTACTAATAGGGAGATGGAATCCATCCTTATGAAGATAGTAGCACTCCATAGGAAGGATTGGGCCACATGCCTTCCTAAAGCTCTCTAGGCCTATAGAACCACCTAGAAATCCACAACTAGTTTTACTCCTTTTGAGCTTGTCTATAGTAGGTTGGTTGTAATGCTTGTGGAGTTTGAATATAAAACATTGAGGACTACCTTAGAGCTTGGTATGGAACTTTCTAATGTACAAAAGGACTAAATCCTGAGTTTAAATGGTCTTGATGAATGGAGGAAATTTGCATTGAACTATACTAAACTCATTTAGCACCAGAGAAAATAGTGGGCATGATAGGTTTATCAAAGATAAAATATTTATTATAGGAGATTCGGTACTCCTTTATGACTCCAAATACTAGCATAATTTAGGGAAGTTTTAAACACACTGGTTAGGCCCTTATGGGATTTTTTTCGTATTTCCAAATGGTGTAGTTCAGTTGACTACCATTGATCTTGTACACTTCTAGTTACTTGTCAATTGGCATTGCCTCAAGCTTTACAATAAGCTAGTTAGCCTTGAGGAGTTCCTACAAAAATTCCAACATAGTGAGGATATTCTCATTCTTATATCCAAAGAGTCTAGGTTTCCTACCTTGAGTCCTGATACTTCTCGACTACATTCAAGGCATTCATAATAAACACTTTATTCTTTAAAGTACTTTCTTCACCATCCACTCCACTTCACCTTCTCTCTTTCCCATCTTATCATTCCATCCCATCACTCTATTAATTCCTGTTATAGTTTTAGGTGACTCTACAACACCCCCAGTATCAAATGAAAGACCAAGATAACTTCCACAAATATTTGGCAAGACAATTGCATGAAGATGCAAGAATGCTATTATCTATAATGGACTCAATTGATATCCAATGAATTAATTTTAAATGTACATAATAGGCCTCCTTATATAGGAGAGGTGATAAGAGACAATGATAAGGAGAAAATAAGTTATCATCCACACAAGGTGGAATCACATGTCCACCAAAGGTGGATCATCCTCCATTGTGCAATGAAGTATGTGCAATGATGAGGATGATAATGCGATAAGTGCACTAAATGTGGATTGAGATAACAGCTATGACCACCTAGAGTGGAAATCTCCTACACCATGTGTTTGATTAAGGTAAAAACTCCTAAGTCTCTCAATCACAAACTATTATGAAATGCATTATCCTAAGTAAACTTAAGTGAGTGTAATTAGTGAAAATTTAATTACACCAACACCCCCTCTTAAGTGCAACTTAGGGGAATGCACTTAAACTCACAATGCAAGATGGGTCCTTGCTACTGGGCCATTTTAGGAACCCATGTATAATATACAAAGAAATACATGAAATGTAATCTCTCATAAACTAGAGAAGAGAGAAAATATCATGGGAAAATCCCTACTTCAAAAAGAGAGATGAAAATAAGATGCATGGATGGATGTGGTACTCAAGACCCATCAAAAATTTCATACATCATGTACATACAAAGAATGATCCCCTGTAGGAAAGATATAAGGAGACATGATATCCCCCCAATAAAGAAGAAGCTCCATTGTAGATGAAGAGTACCTACAAACAAGAGATAATCCAACACTTGAAAAAAACATCTCTTTCCTTAAGAATAGATAAATACATCAAATGATGAAGAATCCACTCCATGTAAAAAGTGAGGAAGGAGGAAGAAGGTCTCCATGAATGCATATCAAAACACTAAATAGGTGTCTCCAAGCTCAAAGGTTCTATCACACCATCAAAATGACCTATGAGATGTGAAAAACCAAGAGAACATGAAGAGTTGGGAAATACAATCTCCAAAGAAGGTGAAGAAGTATCTTGAAGAGAAACCCCTTGATGTATTAACCAAATCTGCATTACGAGACTCATCTAAAAGATAATCTAGGAATTTATCCTATATTGCAAGATCTAGAGCATAAATATCATCATGCTAAATAGTAGACCTCATGTCTAAAGAAGCAGGCAATGGAGAAGTAGGAAGTTCAACACTTGTCTCAATAACAAAATGATTCAAGTGTCCAATGTTCTCATCACATGAATTATTCACCTTTGATAAAGGGTTAGGTACATCATGAATATCATCATCATTATCAACAAAATATGCAAAATAATACAAGCATGGTGTATGATCATCAACTCCCATAGCTATGACATCTCTAATCTCCATGTCCCTAATATAGACATAATCAAGAGTGAACTCAAAAATTTTACTTTGTGCCCCATGAGTAATTTGGTAAATGGAAAGGATATTAGTGGTCAAGGATGGTACACAAAGAACATCATTAAATGTACCCTCTCCCATGGGAACAGAACCTTTTCCACAAACCTTCATGTATATATTATTACCCATCAAAATATGTGGAGAAGTAAAATGCTTAGTAGAAGAAAACATATCTATAGAAGATGTCATATGATGTGATGCACCTAAATCAAGAAGTCTTTTACCTTTCTCAAGATGTGTGGAAGCAATGAGTTCTTGTCCTTTACTTTTGGATGATGATGTAGATGTAGCAGCTACCTGATATTGAGAAGAAGGAGAAGAGACTGATGAGGGCAATTGGATATTGTTCTTTTGAAGAATGTGAGTAAGCTCATCAATATTCTTATGGAATCATTTATGCTCATCATGTCCTAACTTTTTGCAATAAGCACATTTATCTCTCTTTCTTCTAGATGTTTCCTCTTTTGAAGAGGACTTGGATTCAATATTATGTTGTGAAGGAGAGTCATAACCTTTTTCATGTTGCCTAGGATCCTTGTGTTGTTTGTTTCCCTTTCCTTTGAGAGCCTTTGGAGAGGAGTCATTTGCAACCAATGCTTGATGCTTTAAAAGCTTCAATTGACCCATGTGTGCTAACTTTACTTGTTCCCTTGTGAGTTGAGCTGAAAATTCATCAAGAGAAGGCATTTTGTATGCACTACCAAGAGCATCCATAGTAGCATAGAATGTGGAAACAAAGATTGAATATTCAGGACCTAGCTTGGAAAGAATAGATAATATCAATTACTCATCATCTTTAGTAATGTCATAATTAGAAAGCTCCAATCTAATGGAATTGAACTTAGAGAAAAAGTTTTGAATATTGTCAAAATCACATGGACTTAAACCTATAAGCTTATTCTATAATTTGAATTTTTTTATTCTATCAGGTCTACCAAAGATTTCTTCCAATTTTGTCCAGGTATCATGAGGATGTGTGCAAGATGTAATACGATATAACAAATCATGGGAGATATTAGATCTAAGAGACCGAAGTGCTTTATCCCTTCTATCAAACCATTTCCTTCTTTTTGCAACACCTGTAGCTCATTCTAGATCTTGTCCAAGAATCATCTTAAGCAATCAAATACTCATCAACTGATTAGAAACTACTTGTTTCCATTGATGATAGTTATATGGAGTCAATAATGAAACTTTTGAAAAATCCATAATGAAATCAAATGATGAGTGAAATCAATTGATAACTCCTTAAAATTACTAATTCAATTATGAAAATTGCAATGCAAGTATTTGCCAAGTGCAAATATAGCCAAAAAAGACATATTTCTAAAAGTAACATGCCCACTCCAAATCACTGAAATCTGATTACAAATCTAGAAATTAGAGAAAAAATCAAATACTTTCAAAAAAAATGGCATTTGAAAATATTGTTGGATGTGCCCAAATAGAGCCTTGAAAGTTACAGAAAATGAGATTTGTGATTTTTAGAAAAATTTAGAGATAGAGATCCAAAATCACCTGCACCACTATGTAGATTGTGAAATTATACCCCAAAACAAACAAAAAAAATCTCAAGAAAAGGAGTCAATATGATGAAGATATCACTTTTTGAGAATCACCTCTAAAATTATTATTTTTTGAATCATTGCCTTTACACTTTCAAAAATCAAATGACTCTAGATTTGGCCTCAGATGTCTAATTTGGATGAAACAAAATTTGATTTAGGGGTTTTTGGACCTCCTCTATATGATGCCAACCTCTGATTTGCACCAACAAGCTCCAATTTTCACTTGCAATAGAAGGTCACAAAATAGGACTCCAAAAATCTCCTCCAAATTGTGATGTCCAAATTGAAAAATGCTACAGCAATAATGAGTCAAGCCAAGATTGCACTTCTTGAGAACAAGTCTTCACACCATGAGAGCTCTAATACCATGTTAGAGTTTTAGGTGACTCTATAATAACCCCAGGATTAAATGAAAGACCAAGATAACTTGCAAAAAAGAATGGCAAGACAATTGCATGAAGATGCAAGAATGCTATTATTGATAATGGACTTGACTGACATCCAATGGATTGATTTGAAATGTACATAATAGCCCTCCTTATATAGGAGAGGTGATAAGAGATAACGATAAGGAGAAGATAAGCTATCATCCACACAAGGTGGAATCACATGTCCACCAAAGGTGGATCATCCTCCATTGTGCAATGAAGTATGTGCAATGATGAGGATGATAATGTGATAAGTGCGCTAAAGGTGGATTGAGATAACAACTATGACCACCTAGCATGGAATTCGCCTACACCATGTGTTTAATTAAGGTGCAAACTCCTAAGTGTCTCAATCACAAACTACTATGTAATGCATCATCCTAAGTAAGCTTAAGTAAGTGTAATTAATGTATATTTAATTACACCAAGAGTTCCAATGATCATTTCTAGAACATCTTTCCTACAGTAGTTTCAAGGTACATACCACATAACATTGCATGCATTTTATTTTATTCATGCTTTGTTAGGAATTGGTATTGTTTATAATTTTTTACTCTTGCATATCCTAGGCTAATGGGACCCATGCTTTTTCATATTTGGGGGAATATTTAATTTTTATTTTTAAATGCAATTGCATGTAAACTTTAAAAGTTAATTCAAATGATTGGAAGTAATTGAATGCTTACTATCACATGTTGATGACTTGTCCTTCTGTGATTGCACTATTATGAAATTAAGGACATTAAAAGTAATTACTTAACTTTTAGTGATAATTTTAAAAAAAATTAGGTAATAGACTTGTACACAAGTAAAAATTATGAAACTTGATGCAAAAAAGATATCATGAGATATTGTGCATTAAACTTTCCAAGTACATGTTTTTTTTGAGATAACCAGTGTCATAATATTGCAAACTTTGATTGACCAAGCTTTGCAACATCATGATTTTGCTATAAAAAATTGAAGCCAACAATGGGTGGAGGTCTTCATAGGTATGAGCCAATTGATCACCAAATTCTTCTGGGTGAAGTAGCCAATTACAAGATGTTTAGAAGAAGGGGGTGTTTAGATTATTGTCTTAGTCTAAAATTATTTGATGAAGAGGTCATTCTTCAATTCATGAGCACCTTAAAAGATGGTACTACAATAGTTAAGGTCTTGAGAATTGAGTTCACAGAAGAGGTGGTAGCCAAGGTCACTGGGTTACCCCAAAAAGGAAAAATTTGGGAAAAATATTTTGACCTGTAGATAGCTAGGGCATAATTTAGTGTACGCTAGAACCCTTCATTGGAAATTTACAAGAAGCAAGGTACTTCTAGATTATCCTTGCTAGTGGAGTTTATTTAACCAACATTGTTTATCATCCAGTACTTCACATGCAAAGGATGTTATGCATACTTGCATGCCCTACATTTCAAGATTTTGGCTCACTTACAACATGATTGTAGATAGGTAAACCTTCAAAATTTCATGTTTAACATTGTTAAGAAGCAAACTTCTTGAGTACAATTAGGAAAGGATCAGTCTGTCTCTCACCATTTCTTAATAAGATTAATTGTACAAAGGGAGTTGAATGAGCAAGCAATTGGGACATGGTAAGAGTATTTGTAGTTAAATGAGGTAGAGCCTAGGTTGGTTAAACCTAGAGGCTAGGGTGTTGGATGAAGGGAAAGAACATCTACTAGTTTCTATAAAATTGTTCCTAGAACTAAAAATTTTCTTGAAGCCTCTCCCTCTACTTCTAGACCAACTAAGAAGAGGATTTACAAGGCTAAAGCCTCCATTGCTAGTATAAAGAGAAGTAAAAAATAGATGAGTTGCTAGTACCCCTAAGACCCCATCATCTGATAAGATTAGGTTTACCATTAGGGAGGATAAAGATAAAGCTATGGAACCTAAAGAAGAAAAGTTAGAACAACAACTAGATGATGACATAAATATTAATAAAACCTTGCACTCACAAGAGGAGGAAGATTTAGAAAAACCTCTTAAAGCACCTACGGTGGAAGTACTTGTAACCAAGAGGGAATGAAAGAATCCTCCATGCTTGTCTACAACACCCATGAGGAAAAGTGTGAGGCTCTTTAAGGGAAATAGGGTTCCTAAAACCTCTATTCCAATAGTTACCCTAAGTTTTCTGAATGTGAAAAGGAGTCCTCTCTGGAGCAAAAATTATAGCAAAATGTAGCTAGTGAAAATGAATACAAATTCCAAAATCCACAATCTGAAGTTGATTGTAGTGTTAACTATGTGCTTATTGATAGTGATAAGGAGTTTTGTGAGCCTAAATTATCTGAGGAGTTTGAGGAAATCCCTAGTATGCAAGATATTGGTGAAAATTTTTTAGAGTTTTCTTCAAAGAACTATCCAAAATTTAGACAAGAAATTGTTAAGGAAGTAATAGAAAAACTTGATCAAATTGGGTTAGACACATTAGCTACAGCAACTATTAAATCTAGTAGGGAAGAGAATGTGGTGACAAACATTTTCATAAGAAAAGGAGAATGCTCCACACCATAGAGTGTCAATAAAACTCCCCATTTTGCATCTAAATGGATAGACATCTTTAATAAAGAACCATTGCCACCACCCAATTTCTCTACACCTTTGTTCATAGGGATTAATTTTTTTCAATAATTTCTATGGGAGAGAGCTGAATGAAGTGATGTAAGAGCATCCTGCCTGTCATGTTATCCTGTTGATTCTGTTGGTTATTGTCGAGTTACAAATATTGTTGAGTGCTAGTAAACTCTTAGTCAATGTTGAGTTGATCAGTTGTAGTGTTAGCTGAGCATGCTATGTTTTCCAAGTTGCAATGTTTGTTGAGTTACAATGTGTGCCAAGTGTTCCTCAATATGTCAAGTGTTACTTCATGTGCTGAGTGTTCTTATTGGTGCTAAGTTTTCCTGTATGTTCTGAGTGCCAGTATTAGTTTTCTATGTCTATTTCTAGTTTGGGCAAACCTAGCATGTATTTAATTTTGTGATGGGTATTTATTATTTGTTAAGAGCTTACTTGTGGCTTCATTATACATTTAATGTAAGGCTTTGTTTGTTTGGTAATTTGTAATAGGATGACTTGTGTCCATGCAAGTATTTAAAGGGGTCTTAGGTAAAGTCTTAGGGATTATGATTCAATGATGGATTATTGTTCAAGCATGAAGAAGCCATTATGTTTAGGGAGTCTTAGCATGGAGTAGCTTGAAGATAGAAGTTCCTATATGAGTTTGGAGATCTATTCTTCTTTGTAATGGCCAAAACCTAGAAGCTTGTAGAAATAGACATGTTGTATGTAAACTTTTTGATTTGAATATATGAAATAATGTCTCTCTAGATCTAAATCTTGTTCCTTCTGTTTAGTTTTCATTGTGTATTTATTTGCTAGATTTTGGATCACCTCATGTTGGGGTACATCTAGATTAGCATTTCATTAGTTGGTATCAGAGCTCATTTTTTCCTGAGTGTGCAAGCAAATTGCTAAAGTATGAGGCAGTTTGTACTAGGACCCTAGTTGGGAAAAGTTTATCAAAGAAGGTTTTTTATTTTAGAAGTCCTAGCTAGTTTGTGATCTGGTGTAGGGTTGCAAATTTTTGGATTTGGAGTACACTTACAGAGGACTTATCATTCATAGATTGTTTGTATGTGTAAAGATGGTTCATTAAAAGAGAGATGTTGATCCAAAATTATTTGACATGTTGAGGAAACTTGCAGCTAGAGTAGAAGCTATCGAGTTAGCACAAAATCATGGAAGACATCTCGATGATGTTGAGAGCAATGAATATGATTCTTTTTGGGATGATTTATATAAAAAGAATTGATGATCTGGAAGAGTTTGATTTTAGTTGGCATCTAAGGATTAGAAAGAAGGTTGTTTGGCCAATTAAAAAGATTATGAAGAGAAGAAGACAGATTGTGGAATGCATAATGATTTTTCTGAAATGGAGAAAGTATCTTTTGATTTTCGTGGGCAGATGGATAGATTTGACATGGAAATTGTAGAGAATCTTATTGTGTGCAATGGGATTGTTGAATAAGAGAGTTTTCCTTATGTTGGTAAGGATTTGGATGTTATTCAAAATGATGCTAATGAAGACTTATATGTTTCCTTCATTGCAAATCTAGAGTTATATGTTCATTTTGTTACTGATCTTATTGATCTGGATGTTGCTCATGATAAGATGGATTTACTTGCTGGTAATGTGGTCGAGAGTTTCAGGGATGTTATTAATGTGGATTTACATGATGATGTTGTTGCGAATATGGATCTAAACTTATATATTGTTGTTGAGATGTTGAAGGATACAAATGTTGTTACTAATGTAGATTTTGATGATGTTGTTGATTTATATGTTGACAAAAGAATGAGTATGGATGATATAGGGTTATTGTTGCATGTTCTTGATATGGATTCATTTACTGTTGATTTGGTGGATGATTTCTATATTATGGATTTATCTAATTTTGCTATTGTGGATCTGAGTTCATATATTTTTGCTAATTAGGGTTGTGATTTGGATATTGTTGTTGATCTAGTTTTCATGTATGAGGATGACATTATGGATGATGGTGATGATAAGTTGCAATTGTAGAGGCAGATGGAACATTATGATTTTTAGTTGCATGAGTATGTTGATTAGATGGATGATATTCTAATTTTTGAATAGATGAAGTAGATATGGTTAATTTTTAGATCTGATCTCTTTTCTTCAATGGAGTGGAAACCTTTTGTGAAGATGAAGTTGAGTGGAGAATTTTCTTTTGGAAGCTAAATGTGGGACACATTTTTCTATTTACTTAGAGAGTCTAATGCAAGAGCATCTGAGGCCTTTTTTATTTACCATGGTAGTCTGATGCAAGAGCATCCTGGCCATCACATTATCCTACAAATTTTATTGGTTACTACTAAGTTAAAAACATTTTTGAGTGCCAATAAACTTTTAGTTAGTGCCGAGTTGGTCAATTGCAATGTTAGTCAAGAAAGCAATTTTTGCCAAGTTACAATTTTTGTCGAGTTGCAATGTGTGCTGAGTGTTCCTTCATGTGCTAAGTGTTCCTATTGGTGCCGAATTTTCTTGTATGTGTCAAGTGCCATTATTAGTTTTCTATGTTTATTTCCAGTTTGGGCTAACATGGTGTATATTTAATTTCATGATGGGCATTTATTATTTGTTGATAGCTAAATTGTGGCTTTATTATGCATTTAATGTAAGGGTTCATTTATTTTGTATCTATAATAGGTTGACTCGTGCTTGTGAAGTATTTAAAGGGGTCTTGGGTAGAGTCTTAGGGATTATGATTTGATGATGGATTATTGTTCAAGCATGAAGAAACCATTCTGTTTAGGGAGTCTTAGCATGGAGTAGCTTGGAGATAGAAGTTCCTATCTGAGTTTGGAGATATGTTCTTCTTTGTAATGGTTGAAACCTAGAAGGCCATATAGTCAAGCATGTTGGATGTAAACTTCTTGATAGGAATATATGAAATATTGTCTCTTTTGATTTGAATTTTGTTCCTCTTGTTCATTTTTCATTGTGTATTTGTTAGCTAGTTTCTAGATCACCTCATTTTGGGGTAAATCTGGATTAGCACTGCATCAAGAAGCTAGAGAAAGAAAAATTAAAACATGTTATTAATTAATAGAGCTATTAGCTGAAACAAAGCTCAGACCAAAATGAACTCTTGAAAAAAATAATTAAACAAATCATAGGATTGATTCTTGAATTAATGGAATGTAGGTCACCATCACTAGTGTATGCCTTGTTTCTTAAAGAGAAACTTGCAAATTTTAAATTGACTAGAATTGTGGAAGGTCTTAATCCCTCTATTTATTCCCAACATGAGATTTATTACACATTCCAATCTGTTCCCATGCCCTTGAAAAATTTACTATGTGAATTATATCTCCATAATTTGGCAGTACCTAATGACACAAAGTGGAACTCACTCCTATATGTAGGGGATGTGTAGTTGAGAGAAGTGATGTCATGGATACATAATGAGATAGGTAAATAACATCAAGTTGCACCTTACATGGAGAGTGAAATGATAGCATCGCTACTCATGGGACTAGAGTTTCAAAACTCTAGACAAACATTTTTGGATTGGATTTCTATCTTGGGTAACCCTATAGGATTTAGTAAGGTGTGTTTAGTCAAAGAATGAGCCTTTATAGATTGGGAAGAACACTTTTCTCAAGATGTTGAGACAAAATTTATTGCTTCAAGGAAACGGTAGACAAGGATGATGCATGACTTAAGGATAAAGGAACCCCACTCTCCTTAGAATTTGACTCTTGCTACTATGAGGATTCCATGGTATATTGAGTTGGGGAGAATCAGTGCAAACATTGGCTTCCACTAAGGTATTAGCCTTCTATTCTCCTGCAGCCACTACTTGCAGTAAACAACAATGCAAAGGATCATGATATGGTAGCTAAAGAGCAGCACTAGAGAAGGATCAAGGAAAATTATGGATACTTCAACTATTTTCAAAATGAGCCAAGAAAATGGGCACCTAGTAACTGGAGAGTTTAGGCTTGGATCTGGAACTTCATGATTGTTGGGGACCAGTAATAGATCAGTTGGGGGGAATGATGGGCCTCTAAAAGGCCATTATTTTGAGATCCTTTTATCTTTTTTTTAGACAATTATCTTACAGAAATAGTTATGACTTTATAGTTATAAGCAAATGAACTTATGTTTTTATGAATATGTTATCTATATGTTAAGAGATGAAGTTGAAGAATATATAGTTTAGATATGCTATGTTTTCTTGAATCTATGAACTTCTATGGTATAATGAAGGGAAGTTACATGTCAATAAGTGTTTCTTCATACATGCTATGTTTGGGTAGATTCCTTCATGTAGCCATAGAATTTGCAAAGAGTGATAGTTTGAATATTACACCTTTTTCTAATATTGATGATGAAATGAATATATGTATGTAGAAGTTGTATGTATTCAATGTTTTGAAGGTACCTGTCATGTGTATTCAAAGTTAGCACCTCAGCACTAAGTCAAAGCTGACTAGATTGTTGAACCTTTGCGAACAAGCAAGATATTAAATGTTTTATGTTATTGTAGTGCACAAATATAGCTTGCTCAACCTACTATATTATTGGAGGTTTTAATCATGGTTAATGATATTTTTGTTTCAAACTTTATGAATCTATAATTGATCCTCATTGATGGAGTGATTGTAGAGTTAAGAAGTTGTTTTAGTTTCCCTTTAAATAATGGTCATTGTAGCTTTGAAAGAAGGTGTTTGGGGGAGAAAGATAGAATAGATTGATTTCAATAACAGCAGCATGTGATCTTGTTTTTAATTAAATTTCATCACTTACCATGAATGAATAGAATACCAAGTTCAAGTTTATATCTTCTGTCTTGATTATCTTTTCTATTCACTCATCTAAGGGTTCTCACTGGGTGAGTGAATTGCTCTATTAGAATAGATTTCATTTCATTTTTTGTTTCTTCACAAGGTAGAATTCTATTGTTCCTATAGTCATTGATAATAGAATTAGTGAACTAGTCCTACATCATAGGTACATAGATAGATTTACTATTTACAGTATTACTTTAAGCTCCAAATTATGATGTTGTTTTAGTTCCTAGCTTAAGTCTCCTTCAATATTCCCTTTGTTTTAGTTGTAATGACTTAAAGAGGAATTAGAGCATATACTTTTTAGCCACCCTATCAAGCTTATGCTCCTGGGTTGACAAAGTAAAATGAATTCAATGTGTTATTTTTAGGAAAACACCTAATTCTATCTAATCATAGAGTCACTATGAAAGGATGTCCAATCCTTTGTTACTAAGGTATTAAGTTGATTAGCCAAATCTAATGCCATTGATTTGATACATCCTACATACATTTTTACATTCATTTGGAGCATCTATACTTGTGGATTCAGGGATTCCAATCCTCCATAAGGATTTCAATATAAGCGAGGAGAATAGTTCCATTTACTTTGTTTATACATATTGCAATTTCAATTACATTTCAACATTGATTCCAAACTAGGTTTGACTAAGGCAAACCCCCCATCCAAACAAACAAGCCATTTTCTTATAGATACAGGTGTGAAATAGTGAATTAAAGAACATATTTGGATACCCTTTTCATCAAACTTGTGAGATTCATGAACAATTTTTTTGTTAGAATAATGCAGGTCAAGGTCAAATTTTTGGGGTACAACTATGCCCCAGGGTAAGATTGTGCCCCTCTATCTGGGTCAAGGTCAACCTCCCTTCAAAAGGGCCAAATTTTTCTAGGTTTTCTTCATCTTGACATTTCTAGTCTGGAATAGGTTGTAGAATTCCCCAAAACTATACATGGACATTAGAAATCAGTATTTTCTAGATTTATCCTACTTCAAGGTTAGTATTTGTCTTTTATCTATTCAATATTTAAGCACATACTTCTCAAATAGAAAAACCATAGGATCTATTTTTTTCTTCATATTCTCCATTGCTTGATCCATTTGTGCATTGATCACTTCCTTGCAGTTAATCAATTTGGATCATTCCTTTGGAGAATTTGGCGTTGAGGATAGGTCCTATTTCTTCCTATTCATTTTGGTGAACCCGACATTCTTACCCCCTATCTTTTGTGGAATTAGATGCTTGATTGTGTTTTGGGGTGTTAACTTTCATTTTTATATTTGTTAGGTCTTTTATTGCATTAAGATAAGATTTAATTTATGCTCTTCCATTTTAACATTCATAAATACAAAAATAAAATAAAATTGTAAAATCTCTTTCAAAATACAAAAAATATTTATATTTTATGTTTTATTAGTTTAGTTCATTTGCATTGCATTAGTTTATGAGCTTTATCACGTCTAGTCCAACTTCTAATCTTAGGGTCAGACACAGTCGAAGACTTATAGGTACCTTTGAGCCTACACCTTCATCTTTCCTTAGAAATTTTGTTGAGACTTTGATTCTTCCTAATTCTAATTTGCTTATGGAGCAAAAATCTTCTCACTCATCTCATGATGAGGATGATGCTTTAAGAGTTCCTCTTGAACAAGTCTAAAAACTTTCAACTGAACTTGATAAAATGGTAACTGGTATATTCAAGAAAACCATAATCAATATTTTATTCAAGCTATAGAGGCTCTTAAGATAGTTATTCATGATAGTGTTCAAGGTATTAATCTCTTTGGTATTACTCACCTTGTGCATTCCAATGTTAAACTTTTAGCTCAAGAAGCTCAAGATTTAGGGTTGATTCCTTCTATCACTAGAGTAGAACTTTCTTTTGTTCCTTTCCCTAGTGTTCCTACCTATACTCCTTCCTTGGTATTCCTCTATCCCTATGAGTATTCCTCCTATCTCCCCTCCTATATCACAACCTTCTTATCATAATGTTCCTTTTACTTATTCTACTCCTCTTCCAACTGTATTTTCTAGTGTTCCTCCAGTTGTGTCTTCCATTCTCATAGCTTCTTACACTTTAACTTATGTTTTTAATGTTTCTATTCCTCCTATTTCCTCTCATGATTCCACATTAATCAGTTTGGAGCAAATTGTGTCATCTTTACAATAAAAACTTGCATCCTTTACTCAAAATGGGTTTATTATTCCTACGTGTGACATGGGAAGTCCTTTTGTTATGATTAAACCATGGATAGAAATAATAATTACATGCAAATATAAACAATATTAGAAAATAATAGATCACATAGAAAAGAACACAAGACACCAAGATTCAACATGGTTCACCCAATCCCTAGGCTACATCCACCAAACAGAAAGTCTAATATTATTATGATCCAGTGATTACAATCTGTAATCTCTTATAGCTCAATACCACTATAAGAACCAATCTTTGCATCACAACATTGAAACAATCCCTAACCCTAAGCCCTTTTATACAAGTATTTTTACCACTTTAGGGTTATAATTAAGAATTACATGTTAGCCCAAAATCTTGATAAAATAGGGCCCAAAAAATTTATGAAGTATGTACAATACTTTCTTGATCAGTCACCATAAACTAACAATCTCCCACTTGGGGATTGATCAGACTCCACATTAGACAACAATCTCCCACTTGGAGACTAATCCTGTAGCAATACTGCTACCACATGGGGCTCCCACTGGATCAAACCACCCTGGACTTTGTTGTTCTTTTATTCCTATTTAGTCTAGAAGACAAACTAAAACTGAAGAGCAATTCAACTTCTCCCATGTCACTACCTTGGTAAACATATCTGTTGGATCATCATTTGTATGTGTCTTGTCTAGCTTTAATTGTCCATCATCCAAAACTAACCAAATGAAATGGTACTACAACTATATGTGTTTGGTCTTTGAATGTAGAGAAAAATTCTTTACAAGATGAAAGGCACTCTAGATATCTGTAAATAAATGATTATCCCTCTAAGGGTGTCCCAATTCTTCCAAGAAGAACTAATGTCATACCATCTCCTTGGCTACCTCTATAGTAGCAACATACTCTACCTCTATAGTAGATCAAGCTGTAGACACCTAAAAATCCTTTAGAAAATAAAGTATTTTTATTTTCTGAAAAAGTCCTGATGACATCATCATTTATTAATTAATTAATTATTTAATTAATTTTATTTTTTTTATGCCATTAAATCCCTTTATCTTAATTAAAAATATTTAATTAAGGAATCCCTCCCAAAAATGTTTAAATCTTATTTAAACATTATTTCTTTATTTGTTAATTATTTAATTAATAAATTGACCAAAAATCCCAAAATAAATAATTAATTTGTTTTTTTCCCAAAAGTTGGCCAATTTCCTTAAGACCAATAACCTCTTCCAAAATCTTCTAATCCTTCTTTAATTTCGATTAAAGGCTAATCTCATCATTTCCTACCCCTAATCCCAACTCAAAATATTTAATTAAGATTAAATATTAATCCTCATGTTTATTAAAAAAGTTTTAATAAATATCTCCTCAACCCAAACCCTTGAAATAAATAAAACTTTATTTATTTCCTAAAAATCTAATTTATCCTCATCCTAAGAAGTTCTAGACTCTTCTAGAAAGTCTTCATCCTCATCCTAGGAAGTTCTAGACTATTCTAGAAAGTCTTTATCCTCATCCAAAGTCTAGACTCTTCTAGAAGATAGAAGATGTCTTTAAACCTAATCCTAATCCCCTCCTAACCTTGTCACATTCCCTAAACATGGGTTAAAAATTACTAACCCAAGCCAAAGTTAACAAATATCTCCTCCTTCACCCACCCTCATTAATTGCAATCCACTTTCCATCCACTTGCCTAGTCCTAAGCCATCTCTAACCCTTCCTCTAATCATTTTTACAACCCTAAGCAAGCTTAAAACCTCCCTAAACCCTCAAATTCGAATTTCATGGTATCTCTCACAAATATCTTCAACCACAAAACTTTATAAAGCCCACAAAGTCATAAATGTTCTTACAAAGCACTTATGAAGGGTCTTTATGAAGATTTTATCTTTTGACCCTCCTTTGTTGACTCATCCTTCCCCTTTCCTTCATCCTCTCACCATGTGACATGTGTCACTCCTTGATTGGTTGTAAGGAAGCACAATCCATGTGCTCTCCTCTCATGCAATCTGAGCCTTCTATAAGCTTTTTCACATCCTTGCATCCTAGCCCTTGATCCCTCAAGCCCTTTGCCTATTTAAGGAATCCTCTCCCAAGTCATTTTAACACAATCCATGAAGTAAAGTCATAATGCCATTTTGAGAAGCCATTTTACATCAAAACCATACACTCACACCCAAATTCCAACTCTATTTGAAGCCCTTTTTGAAGCATAAAGCTTGAGCATACATCCTATCTATTTAGACAAAGCTACTCAACAAGAGAGCTTCTCATTGAGAGAGCTCATTAATGGCTCATATTCTCAATTAAGAGCTCATCTTAGTCTATCTTGAAGTTTATGAATTTTGTTTAGTTTGTAGAAGATTTATTTAAATTTGGTTTCTATTAGCATACTAACATTGCTCATATACATTTTGGCACGTTCGGTGGGACCCCGCATGGGTCATCTTCATTAGCTTTTTTAGTCAAGTTTTGTATGTCATTTGCTGATTTTGGCTAATTTTTCTTGTTTTTGTGATTGGTAGGATTGTATAAATTGGTTTTGTAGGTCCACATGAGCATGAAGAAGACAAAGGAACTCATAATCTATCTCATAGTGTTTGCAGATTTTTCAAGCTTATAGGTGGACAAAGAACTTGAAATTCTTCTTCCTCTTCTTGTCTATATTCTTCTTATTCCATCTACTTCTTATTCTTCTTCTTGTGGGAGATCTTGGCCATTTTTTTTTTTAAGGAAGCAAAATCATACACACTTCTTTTTAGTGCTTAAAATGAACCCCCAAATCATACTTAAATCCATTAAAAAATTAAAAATTTGCAAAAAAGAAAAAATCTTTTAACAAGTGAAACTAAACCAATCTAATCATTTGCATCCTTGCAACATCAAGGTTTTAGATGCATTCATGCAAAGTTAGGAACACTTCATTTTTGGGAATTTAAAAAGAACTTCAAGTTTCCATTTCAAAAGGTTCAAAATCAACACTAAGTGCACACTAAAATCTAAATCAAACTCAAAGCATCAATCAAGGATAAAATGAACCTCATTTTCAAATATGTTAAAGTTCTTTTAAAAATCTCATGAAAACTAAGAGTCCTAAATGGTTGCCAAAATTGTCCTAAAAAACTTTGTCATTTGTTCCAAACAAATGTCTTGTTGCAAAATCTTGAATGTTTCTTAGGTTTTTCATGCATCAAAACAATCTAGGAATATCATTTTTGGGCTTAAAACATGCAAACTAGAACACAAAATCTTAAATGAAAAGCAAATTCCAAAGAGTCATTTTCACTTTTGAGTCCAAAAACAATCTTGAATGATCTAAGGTTAAAACAAAGCACTTCAAAGTTCTTAAAACAACACACAAAGTCTCAATCTTGAATGCTCAAAGGAAAAAACTTGAATGTTTAATCACTTGTCTTTGAATGCATGTTGCTAAAATCACTCTTGAGTGCCATGGATTAAAATCAAAGTTTCTTTTTTTTATGAATGCATGATTAAAACAAAAAATCCAATCTTGAATGCCATAGATCAAATAATCATCTTTTGGAGCATAAAAAGAATCTACATTTTTGTAATCTTTTAAGTTATAAAAACAAATAAAAATGCTTTGAGTGAGTTTGTCATTGGACTCACCCTCTTTAATCACCCATCAATTTAACCATTGGTTGCAATCTCAGTGCCATCTATGGGGATGGGTCCACCTAAGAGGGTGTTAAGTGCTCCACAAAGATCAAACTCCACTCACTTGGGTCTTTAGTGGTTTTTCTAAGTTAGAAAATTTCTTGAATGCGCATTAATCTCGCTCACACTTCATTTGGGCATAAAAATTGCACAAATCTTGACGTGGAGGGCTTCCGGGCGCACGCTTGAAATCGAATCTCACACACCTTTATTTTGGGCTTAAAATAAACTCACACTCAATCTTGAATGCCTTAAAGAAAAATCAATCGATACTTGACGTGGAGGGCCTCCGGGCGCACGGGTTTACCTTCTTGTTGACCCTAAATCTTCTTCTTGTTCACATTCTTTGATCAATTTTATTTTTGTCGACACTTCAAAGTTGGAATAAACATTGTATCTTAAACATGAGTGCTTGCAAAGTCTAGATCAGAAAACTTAAGCGTCAGTTGGTAAAAGAACAAGCGTGTTTTTTAGCCCAAGATCATCCAAGTCTTATCTCCCCTTGTCGTCTTTCGAGGCCATCTTGGGTGCATAAGATTAGGATCCAAAATCTTGTCTTAGCTTTTTAGGAGGCCTGCTTGGGGATTTCATCACCCCTTGGGATGACCTCAACTCCAGCGTTTCGACGGAGTATAAAGATTGGGAGGTGAATCCAAAGACACCTCTCTTGGGATCAAAATTTTGTCACTCGGGCTAAGCCTCAAGGAACTTTATACCCTTGAGAAGTGAAAGAGGAGAAGTGGGTTACCGCTCCTCTCGGTTGTGTGACATCTTTTTGGTTTCATCTACAAATTTGGGCCTCACGTACCTTGCGTATATCGAGGACTCCCTAGCTAAACCAAATTTCATCCTTGTAGAAAGCTTCCTACGATGTTGGTGTGTTTGACGTGCTTGCTCCAAAATTTTGTCTACTTTTTTGTTCATAGCTTTTGAATGAATGTTTGTCAACTTTGGTCAAAATCCCAGAAAAGCAGAAATCTCCCAGCTCAAGGCATACTTAGCGTAGTCACTGCCTTATCAGAAAATCATCCAAGCTCCCCCGCTACAACCAAATCTATCTAGTTCTTTGCCTTAGAACAATCCCAAATCCAAAGTCCATCCAAATCATCCCCCCAGCCAGCTAGCAACCCAATCCAAAACCACCCAAGCCTTTAAAGAGTTGTTGTTACTTTGCTAGATTTTGCTATCCAATCAATCCTACCAATCAACCAATCTCACCAAGGTTATCCCTTTGACAGAGCATTGTCTAGGGTAATCCAGCTTTGTCACTTGTATCCCTCATCACCTTGAGCTAAAGGTTGGGATCCACAAGTGGTCAATCTTGTGTCATGCCATAGGATCACTAGTCTATTCTTAAGTTGACACAATCACCACGAATCCTGCACATAGGAAAGAAAAACTCTCACTTTTTGATAGCATACCCTTGAAGTCTTCCACCCACAAGAAAGCCAAAAATCTCCAGCCAATCCTCCTTAGGTCTGTCATACAGCTTTGACTCTCCCTAGGAAATCTTTCATCAGCCAATCCAAAATCTGTGCTTAATCCAAATCCAACCATGAGCTTCCGTGTTCATCCATATGCAAGACCCCATCCCCATCAAACTCATCATCAAAGCATGAAGTACCAATCCTATCATGATGTGTTTGGTCGCATTGTCCTTGCTCCCGCCACCTCCTATTCCAATGATGATGAAAATCTTGTTGACTATGACGGGTATATTGAAAGCCTTAGAAACATTCCCCCAAGCATCCCCCAAAATCCAAGAGTTATTCCAAACTATCTAGTCATGCCATTCGATATTCCAGCTTCCCCTCCATCACCCCATCAACCAAGCTTCAAATCTTCCACCCCCATCACACTAGCTATTCCTGTCAATCCACCTCCACCTTCGACACACGAGTCTCCAAGGAATCTCCTAAAGGAAATACAAGAAAAGTTGCCTCTAACAGTCGATAAGCCATGTCATCTAATCCAACCTTGTGAAGTAGTCAGTGATGAAGCTTCCCCATCTATAATATCACCTCCATCTCCCATAGCTATCATCCCCATACCATCCATCAAATTGCTTAAAATCCTTCCACTTCCCGCAAGCATCAAAAGCCCACCACCTGTCAAATCCCTCCAAATCCTATCCACATCGCCTCCAAGCATTTCCCAAATCTCTCATTAAGACCCTTATGCATCCATCTTCTACTCACCCATCTCCACTACTGAATCTCCCATCTGTCCATCTACTACCTTTGAAGAATCCATCCCTTCACCTCCTATCGCACCATCCACTCCAAACCAATCCTATCAAGATCCTGCCCAAAAGCATGTTGACATCCCCCAAAGCATAAATGAAGATATCATCGTACCATGTATTCCATCCATAGTGCAGTCACCATCTCCTCCATCTCCAAAACCTCAAGCCATATCTCCTCCACTACAAGATATCTTGTCATCCCACCAGCTACATCAAGATCCTATCCTTCCATCTCCCCCGCTCCATGCTTCCATCTTACCACCTATCCAAGCTATTCCACCATCTATAATCTACCCTCTTGGTTCACTTACATTCATCCACGGTGGCCCTCTCTCAGCAAAAGAATTAAGAACAGTATCTCCCCATTGCAATACACCTAATAAATCACTTCTACCATTTTCTGCAAGCAAAAAGTTTCCTCAACTTGTTCAAATGCTCAATCGATGGCATTATCAAGGTCAAGGTTTAGGACCACAAGAGCAAGGAATCAGAGAGCCTATTATTGCACAAAAAAATCTAGGATTTCATGGTCTTGGATATGTATCCAAAGGCTCACCATCTAAAGGTGTTGGTACACCACACCCCCAAACCAAGCCTATCTCCAAGCCCACCATACCAGCCTCCGATCACTCCTTCAATAAATCTTATGTCATCCCCCCTCCACCATCTTTGCAACCCAAAAAAACCTACCATATCCCCCCTTCATCTGCTAAATCCATTTTGGGTCCCTATGTCCCAAAATCTACCATCCTCCATCCTCCTATCAGCCATCATAAAAATCCTATTGCATCCATTCCTATGCAAGATCAACAAAGGCACATATCAGGGCACATCATCCATCATCATACCCCTACATGCACTTTCATATCCTCTCCATCTCACAAAGCTTATCCTAACCATCTTCCCACAGCAATGTGAATGCCAACTTCAAAATGCATAAAGCTAAAAATCCACATCCTAGGCAATCATATGTCTATTCTAAAAGACATACTCCAAAAAAGAAAAATCCAATCAAAGAATGCAAAACAATGCAAAAGCCTATGAAAAGAAAATCCAAAACCATGTGGATCCCCAAGAGAAAAGTTGAAACCCAATGCATAATGGCATGCACCATTGCTAATCCCCCATCTAGTGACTCATGTCCCCCATCTCCTAACTCCATCTTGGGTGCCTATATCCCCAAGCACGCTTCCACAAATCCTCCATCACGCCCGCATCTACCATCTATCCCCCATATGCTCTTTTCAAACTCGTCCCAACATGTGCCAATGTTGCTCTTGCAAGCATCCCCATCTCATGCTCCTTTCCAGCATTTTCATCCCTCCATCTCCTACCATCAATCCCATCTAATCTGATCTATTTCATAAATCACACATCTGGTGTACCAACAGCTAGCAACAAAATTGAACATTCCAACAGCTAGTGAAAAATCCCAAAATAGCCAAAATAGCTGAAGAAAGCCAAAATCATTCCAGCTAAGTCCAAAGTCAAAAAGTCAAAAAATAAAAGAAAAATAAATCGTCCACTGGTGAAAACTTGGCAATTCAAGCACCTTGGACAAGTACCATGATGAAAACTTGGCAAACAAGCGTCATGCGTAATCTTGCCATCCCCAGCTTAACCTATCACCCTCATGCTTTTGGTCATCTCTTGACATCCACCTCCATCTTCCAATTTATCCACCTATCTTTCATCCTCTGGCTTTTATCTATTACTATCCACCTATCTTTCATCCTCCAGCTTTTATCTATCACTATCCACTTATCTTCTGCAACCTCACCCCATCATCCTAGTTATCATCCATCTCCCTAGCGCCTTCAGCTTTTCCATCCTAGCTTCAATCCTATCACATCCATTGTAAGACCTCCTTCCGCATGTCATCTTCTAACTAGGGGCACTGTATTCCTTGGAGATCTTGTCTTGTCCATCCTCCCTTGTCATTGGTACCTTGCTCTAGGCTATCCTCATGCAAATCCAATGTCATCCTCTCATTAGCCATTCACTCTAGCACTATCTATCAGATCAGCTACCACCAACCTTAGCATTGTCCCCATCCTTGGTCGCACATCTATCATCATCATTGGATGCATCCTTCCAAATCCATATCTTATGTTATCACCTCATCCTTAGTTTCTACATCTTACACAAAATCGAGCTATCCCGCTATCCTCTCATCCTGAGCTTTTATCCATTTGTATCATACATATCATTGGTCTGTTAGCTTGTACCATATCTTGATTAGCCCGCTTGTAAATATCTTGGTCTACCAGCTTGTACATCCTCTTTAGCTTCGTACCATTGTATCTATCCAGTGTTTGTGTCATTTTGTCCTTGATCAGCATCTTGCACCCATTGCACATCTTGGTTAGCTATTCCAACGCATCCTTTAGCTAAATTTCCTGTCACCAAAGTGTTATCTTTCTTAGTTCAGCTTGCCAGATGCATCACTCATCCAAATCCACCAGCTTTGGTGCTCTCTGATAGGTCCTTGTAGGATATAGCTTTCCTCATGTCTGATCTTGGTCAGTTAGTACCTCGTCCTACCCACCTCGTTGACAAACGGTTCTCTTTTGGATTTTCGCTTTCTTTTGATTTGGACTCTTCCCTGTTGGGTGTTGAAATATCTTTTCCAAGCAATCTCCTTGTTCCCTCCTCAAGGTTTCCACGATCTTCCATATCATGGTATACTGTGAATGGGGCAATCAGAGCGTAAGGTCTTGATCATGTCTTTTGTTTGTTTTTCTTTTCTGCTTGTGGGTTACCCAGTGTCGGTTCCACTCTGATTCTTTCGAGATTCATGTGTGATGCTAGGGCAATCCTTGTGTGTTTGTTTTAAGTTAGTCCATCAGTCCTCTGGATAGTTGGTGAAAAGGCCTTGATGTTCTTGGTAACCTTGGCAATTAACCAACAGTCCTATAGAAAATCTAGTGCTCAACTACATGGTGGTACTTCTCTTTGAAGTATCCCCCCGCTCAAAAAGCTTCAATGGTTTTCCTTCATCTCCGTTATCCCCCATCCATATCCAGCATCCGTCTCTCCTACCCCAGCTTATGCATTAGTATCTCTTTGAATCACTCATCACTCTTAGCTTTAGGGATCCACAATCCTAGTCTTAGGGATCCACCAATCCAAATCAATCCACCAAGCCTCATCTTTCGAGATCCACAATCCTAGTCCTAGGGATCTCTAAAACCCCTCTTCCACCAATCTGACTCTTTGAAATCCTTTTGCATCAGCTTTATAATCCCCTCATCCATCTCCCTATCCTAGATTCCTTTTTATAGCGCTCTGCTCCTTCATCCTCCACCTTCCCAAAAGTCTTAAGCTTGTTTCCTCTTGTGCCCCTGATTTCCCTTTATCATCCTCTCGTAGTGAGATTTTGAGCTAATTCAGCCCCTTCTCTTTGCCAAACCTGTGTCTTAGCTCATGTCAATTTCTTGTACTTTTCAAGAAGTCGTCGAGCTTCGCTTTCTCTCCCTGCTACCTTCTTGAGGGGGCATGTCACAGTCCATTCTCTCCTCTTCTGCTCTAGCCTTGGGCATCTTATTTTCTTATCTTTGATGCCATGCCACTTGCGGCATCACATTAAAGAGGGGCAAAATGTAGACACCTAAAAATCCTTTAGAAAATAAAGTATTTTTATTTTCTGAAAAAGTCCTGATGACATCATCATTTATTAATTAATTAATTATTTAATTAATTGATTTTTTTTTATGCCATTAAATCCCTTTATCTTAATTAAAAATATTTAATTAAGGAATCCCTCCCAAAAATGTTTAAATCTTATTTAAACATTTTTTTTTATTTATTAATTATTTAATTAATAAATTGACCAAAAATCCCAAAATAAATAATTAATTTGTTTTTTTCCCAAAAGTTGGCCAATTTTCTTAAGACCAATAACCTCTTCCAAAATATTCTAATCCTTCTTTAATTTTGATTAAAGGCTAATCTCATCATTTCCTACCCCTAATCCCAACTCAAAATATTTAATTAAGATTAAATATTAATCCTCATGCTTATTAAAAAAGTTTTAATAAATATCTCCTCAACCCAAACCCTTGAAATAAATAAAACTTTATTTATTTCCTAAAAATCTAATTTATCCTCATCCTAAGAAGTTCTAGACTCTTCTAGAAAGTCTTCATCCTCATCCTAGGAAGTTCTAGACTATTCTAGAAAGTCTTTATCCTCATCCAAAGTCTAGACTCTTCTAGAAGATAGAAGATGTCTTTAAACCTAATCCTAATCCCCTCCTAACCTTGTCACATTCCCTAAACATGGGTTAAGAATTACTAACCCAAGCCAAAGTTAACAAATATCTCCTCCTTCACCCACCCTCATTAATTGCAATCCACTTGCCATCCACTTGCCTAGTCCTAAGCCATCTCTAACCCTTCCTCTAATCATTTTTACAACCCTAAGCAAGCTTAAAACCTCCCTAAACCCTCAAATTCGAATTTTATGGTATCTCTCACAAATATCTTCAATCACAAAACTTTATAAAGCCCACAAAGTCATAAATGTTCTTACAAAGCACTTATGAAGGGTCTTTATGAAGATTTTATCTTTTGACCCTCCTTTGTTGACTCATCCTTCCCCTTTCCTCCATCCTCTCACCATGTGACATGTGTCACTCCTTGATTGGTTGTAAGGAAGCACAATCCATGTGCTCTCCTCTCATGCAATCTGAGCCTTCTATAAGCTTTTTCACATCCTTGCATCCTAGCCCTTGATCCCTCAAGCCCTTTGCCTATTTAAGGAATCCTCTCCCAAGTCATTTTAACACAATCCATGAAGTAAAGTCATAATGCCATTTTGAGAAGCCATTTTACATCAAAACCATACACTCACACCCAAATTCCAACTCCATTTGAAGCCCTTTTTGAAGCATAAAGCTTGAGCATACATCCTATCTATTTAGACAAAGCTACTCAACAAGAGAGCTTCTCATTGAGAGAGCCCATTAATGGCTCATATTCTCAATTAAGAGCTCATCTTAGTCTATCTTGAAGTTTATGAATTTTGTTTAGTTTGTAGAAGCTTTATTTAAATTTGGTTTCTATTAGCATACTAACATTGCTCATATACAAAAGCGTTAACCTTCTATAATATAGAAACCCAGCTCACGGCTACCCCACCAATAGTAAATACATAACATGTAATACTCCACCTAGTATCAATATCCCCTACCAAATCTGAGTCAACATAGCCCTGTAAGTCAGTAGTAGAGCTGCAAAAATGTAAATATTTACTAGATGTTCCTCTCAAATATCAGAGAATCCATTTGACTGCATTCCAATGCTCAATACCAAGATGACTCATATACCTGCTAATGACTCCCATTGCATGTGCAATATCTAGCCTTGTACGTATCATAGCATACATCAAGCTTCCTATAGCTAAAGCATAGGGTACCTTGGTAATCTTATCCTCCTCCTCTTCTATCTTGGGACACATCTCCTTAGTCAACTTCAAATGACCAAGTAAAGGTGTGCTGACAAATTAAACATTCTCCATAGAGAAATGTTGCAACACCTTCTCAACATAATCAACTTGAGATAGCATCAATTTCTTATTCTTCCTATCTCTACAAATCTTCACACCAAGGATTTTTTTTGTTACCCCCAAATCCTTCATAGCAAATGCATTTGCTAATTGGCATTTCATCCCCTTAATCTGATCCATGTTAGACCCAGCTACAAGCATATCATCAACATATAAACATAAAATAATGTAGCTATCATCATCCAACCAGTTAAAGTAAACACAATGATCTAAATGACAAGTATTATATCCATGCTGATGCATAAAACTGTCAAATTTTAGATACCATTGCCGAGGTGCTTGTTTCAAGCCATATAAACTTTTCTTCAATTTGCACACTATGTTCTCCTTACCTTTGACCTCAAATCCCTGTGGCTAAGCCATATATATCTCTTCATCCAAATCACCATGAAGGAAGGTTGTTTTAACATCAAGCTACTCCAAATGCAAATCTTTAATAGCCACAATACTTAAAATTCTACGAATAGAAATCATCTTAGCAATAGGATAAAATATCTTATTAAAATTAATGCTTTTTTTCTATGCAAATCCTTTTACAACTAACCTGGCTTTAAATATTTTCTTACCTCCATCCTCTTCTTTTAACCTGTAAACCCACTTAATCTATAAAGCCCTTTTACCTATAGGCAATTTGCATAAATTCCAAGCCTTATTTTTCAACAAAGAGTCCATTTCTTCTTTCATTGTAGACTCCCACTAAATCTTAGATTCCACCTACACAGCTTCAACATAATATTCAAGCTCACCAACATCAATAAGAAAAATAGAATACAAAGAGGGAGAAAATATTTTTGGAGGTTCACTCATCCTTGCTGATCATTGAACATTCACTGGTGTGCGTGGTATTTGTTGTTATGGTTGTTGCACATCAATAGTTGGAACATCATCTTTTGAAGCATCATCCAACACTACATAATCATCTTCTTTCTTCTCATGTTGCTACAATAGATCTTTGTACAACACTTTCTCATTGAATATGACATACCTACTTCTTACAGTTTTATGATTTTAAAAATCCAATATCCTATAACCAAATTCATTAATTCCATATCTAACAAATACACATTTCTTTGACTTAGCTTTCAGCTTGGTTCTATTTTTAGAATCTATATGAGCAAAGGCTTCACAACCAAAAGTTTTGAGAAAAGAATAACTCACCTTCTTACTATTCCATGTGTTGGAAATATAGATGAAGTAACTGAGAGGGGGGGTGAATTAGTTACCACAAAAACAAATCCACAAATCCCTTAGATGTCTGATAAACTAGTTACTACTATCACTCAATAAACATACAAAAAAATGTTGTAACTCAGTAGATGCAGTGTATGTTAACTTTTACAAATCTTAAGCATTCACAGTTATTAACATGAAACCATAAAAGAAATAAAAAGAACACATGAGACACCAGATTTAATGTGGAAACCCAATATGGGAAAAACCACCAAGTAACTAGCTACTAATTTTCACTTTTTTGAAGTAAGCCTTGTTAGAAGCCAACCTAGTTAAAGGTTACAAAACACATTATTAGGTGTGACCTTGTTAGAGGATTTAATCATCTTGTTAGGAGTGGCCTTGGAAAAGGTCTTTAGAAAAATTCAATAGAACTGTCACCTTGTTAAAGGATTTACAAATGGCTATTAGACCAACTCTATTAAGAGATTTAGGAATCACTACTACAATGGTGAGAAAGTAACAATGAAATGACCTAAATAAGATGCAACTAAATTGTTGATACAGATCTTTGTTCTGTTTCACTAGATCCTTCCTGATCAAATAAAAATTTGCTGCTCCTCAAGGATATCTTACCATCCTTTAAAGTTCACCCACACTTTCTTCTTCAATCAATACACTTGCATGCTTGCTCATTAAACTTTTGAATTCTCAACTTGACCTTTTAATTTATACCTTAAAAATTATCAAGTCAGTGCAATTACAATTTACTATTACCAATAATCATTACCTCAGTCGGCTACAATCATTACTTGAAATAATTAAACTTTATTTCCCAAATTAACAAAATCCTTCATTGGCCAACCCTACTTAGTAAACATTATTCCAAAAATGGTTTCCTATGTTAGCCAATTAAAGCTTGGTTAACACTACAAACCGTACAAAATCATTTGGAGACTGAGTGAACTCGATAAACACTAACTTTCCTTTGTTAACCATGGGAGCTTGGTTAATACTACTTTCTGCCACAAAATCATTTGACACCCAAGTGAGCTCAGTAGACACTGTTTTGACAGAGTAATTTTTAGGAATGCTTGGTAGACTCTAAAATTTTCTTTATTGACCAACTGAGCTCTGTCGATACTGACTACCAACTAATATGACATTTGTGTAACATCAAAGACAACACTCAATTGGACAATTGTATCGAACACCATGTTTCTTCTAGAATACCATAGCCCAAAGGAGTAGAGGGACCTCTATTAATCAAATATATAATAGTATTAATAGCCTCCACCCACATGTGTAAGGGCAACCTAGCATGCAACCTCATGCTCCTTACATGCTTCATTATAGTCTTGTTGATGTGTTCATCCACTCCATTTTCCTATGGAGTCCTTGGAATAGTTTTTTGTCTATGAATACCATTAGTAGAGCAATAATTTTCAAATTCATGGCTAAAATACTTACCACCATTATCAAATCTAAGACATTTTAATTTCTTACCAGTCTCATTTTCAATCAAGCATTTCCATTTCTTGAAAGTTTGAAATACATCAAATTTCTATCTAAGGAAATAAATCCATACTATTCTAGTTGTATCATCAATAAAGGTAACATAATAATGAGAGCCACCAAGGGAAGATACCTAAGCCAGTCCCATACATCAGTATACACAAGCTCTAATTTCTCCTTTTTATTTTCCTTCACAGCCTTCACAAAACTCACTCTCTTTTGTTTTCCATACACAACTTTCATAGAAATTCATATTAACACATTTTAGACCTAGTAAAACTTTCATTGAATGAAGTACTTTCATACCTTTCTCACTCATATGCCAAAGTTTTTTGTGCCATAGTGTTGTATCAAAATTTATAGAAGCTATTTGTTCTTCTAGCTCAGCCACAACAATTATTCCTAAACATTCATTTTTTTCTAAAACAATTACAGTAGAAGGAACAATATGACTTGTACAAAGATATAAGGTGCCTACTTTCACACCTTTTGCTACTATAAGGGAACCTTTTGAAACCTTCCAATTTTTATCATTAAAAGTAACTACACAACCCTCATCACTAAGTTGTCCTACTAAAATTAAATTCCTATCAGCCTTGGAAGATGTCTTACCTCATGTAGCATCCAATGATTCCCATTCAATAATTTAATCTTAACTTTTCCCTTTTCAACAATCTGATAGGGTTCATTATCCCCCAAATAAACAAGTCCAAAATTCCCTTAGACATAATCAATGAAATAACCTCTATGAGGTGTAGCATGAAATGAAGCACCATTATCTAGAACCCACGAATCATCAACACTTTCTAAAGACAAAAGAAAAGCATCCTCTTTAGATTTGTTACTTAAAACTTTTGCCTCCTTGTCTCCATCCAGTTTATTTCCTTCCCTTTTTTTCTTAGTCCAAAAATATTTCTTTTTATGCCCTACTTTCCCACAATACTAGTAGTTATCCAGTCCTCCCAATTGAGGCCTCCTCCCCTTTGACTTTCCTCTTGATTTCCCACAATTTTTGGAATTACTTCCTCTCTTAGTCATTCTACCTCTACTTTGTGCATTCAAAGTACTTCCTAATGTAGATCCACCTAAGCATTTCCTATGAGTTTCCTCACTCAAAATAACATTGATCACATCATCATATTTTAGTGTACTAGATCCAGGAATAGAATTACTCATAGCAATTACCAAACCATTCCATCTTTCAAGCAAAGAACACAAAATCAAGAAATCCCTAATTTCTTCATCAAAATTGATACCCATAGAAGTTAGTTGACTAGTAATAGTGTTAAACTCATTTAAATTATCTACAATGGATCCACCTTCTATCATTTTCATATTAAATAAATGTTTCATGAGAAATACCTTGTTTGAAGCGGAGGGCTTTTCATATAGTTTCACTAGGGTTTGCATCAACTCTTCTATCATATTTTCTTTTGTAATATTAAATTCCATTAATGGTTCCAACCATAATTGAATATTTCCAAGTGCCTTTCTATCTAAAAGATCCTAGTTGTCATTTGACATAGATCCCTAATTCTTGATTTTGCCTTCCAACGACTTCCATAAATCCTTCTGATAAAGATAGTCTTCCATTTGCATCTTTCATAATTGAAAGTTTTGTACATTAAACCTGTCAACCCTCAGCTCACCCTCATTTTCCATCACTCCCACTCAATCATGAGACTTTCTTGCAAAGGATAACTGAAAATAACCTTGCTCCAATAACACTTGTTAGGAATAAGCCACAGACATAAATAACAATTACATGCAAATATAAACAATATCAAAAAATAATAGATCACACAGAAAATAACAAAAGACACCAAGATTTAATGTGCTACATCCACCAAATAGCAAGTCTGATATTATTATGATCTAGTGATTACAACCTAATTACAATTTGTAATCCCTTACAGCTCAATATTACCACAAGAACCAATTTTCACATCAAACACTAAAACAATTCATAACCCTAAGCCCTTTTATACAAGTATTTTACCACTTTAGGGTTATAATTAATAATTACATGTTGTCTTAAAATCTTGATAAAATAGGAACGAAATTTTTTTTTTTGAGGCCCCCAAAGAATTTATGAAATATGTACAGTACTTTCTTGATCAGTCACCACAAACTAATACCTTTATCCCAGGATATTATTTGTACTCTCATTGCTTAGCAAACCTATATGCCTCGTCTTGAGAATTATAATGGTAAGGGAGGCCATGTTCATCATGTTAATACATTTCAAATCGTTTGGAGTGATTATGCTCATGATCATAGGATTTTAGCTAAGTTTTTTGCTCAAACTTTTCGTGACAAGGCATTACAATGGTTTTTTTCCTTGACTCCTTATTCTATTAATTCATTTCCTCAACTTACCAATGTTTTTATTCAATAATTTCAAAACAACATTGGCTCGCAAGTGTTTTTGACTTATTTGTTGCATTATAAACAAAATTCTAAAGAAAATTTGACTAAATTTATTGGTAGATTTAAGTACTTTCATGCTCAGATTTTCTATCATGTTCCTGATATTGATATTCAATGTTTATTTATTTCAAATTTGCAAAAGGATATTACAGATAATATTCTTCTTACTGAATTTACTTCTTTTCAACAACTTTGTGCAACCCTTCATCATTATCAATTGCAAGTGAGTCAATTTGAGAGCACCACTCCAATGGCTCCTGTTCCTACTGATAAAGGTGATCCTTCTCCTAATCCAAATAAAGTTCAAAAATTCAACAACTATGTCAAGATAAATAAAAAAGAAAATATAGTTGTTAATCAAGTTGATATTAGATCTCATAATGCTACTTTTGCATCCATTGTTTTTTTATTAAATCGTGTTTTTACTCCTCTTTCTGAATCTTTACATTCTATTATGAATATATTGTTAAATACCAATATGATTAGTTTACCTCCTATTCAACCTCTTTCACCTACTATAATGGCATCTAAATCTTTTGATCCAAAAGCTTTTTGTCAATATCATCACCAGAATGGTCATGATATTGAGAAATGTTATTCTTTCAAATAGAAAGTTCAAGATTTAATTGATTCTAATGCTTTATCTACTGATAATTTTGATGGTAGTGAGAATAAATTTGTTTCTTCTCCTAATCAAAATCTACAAACCTATACAAATCCTTTTCCTACACATGACACTAATGTTATTGCTCAACCATCTTCTATAGATATTGTGTATGATTCAAAGATGGATGATCTAATCATGTTGTTAATCAAGTCAAGCATGTGGTAAAATCTATATCTACACTTTAGTCTCAACCTCCACTTCAATCTCAAGTTTTAGCTCTACCTCAACCAAAACCTAATCCTAAATTGAAGCCTCAACCTAAAACTCGAAAAAAATCTAAGAAAAAATGACCTCAGGAAATTTTGATTACCTTTGATGATTCTGAGAATATTAAATCTCTTGATGGTCCCCTTTATATTTATGCTAAGACTATTGAGATACCCAGTTGTGGTTTTCTTGTTGATCCTACCTCCTTAGTTAATGTAATTACAAAAGAAACTCTTTTTATGAAAGAATTGCAAAATGATTTTTATCATACATCAAATGTGTGGATTCAAACATGTAATGGTTTTCTTTATCCATCATTTGGTTCTATTGATTTACCAATTGAACTTTGTAGAAAATTTGTGAACACTACTTTTGTTATTGTTCATACTTCTGATCAATTTCAAGTTAAGCTTGGTTTGCCATGGTGAAATTCCATGCATGTTGTTGCTTCACCTATTCATAAATTTCTTTAAAAAAATTATGATGAAAAAGTGAAGATGGTTAATCATAGTTTATATCATACTTCTAGGACCAAGGATTCTACTACCATTGACTTCTTTTGACCTTCATTACCTAATTCATGTCCTTCTTGACCTGATCATTTTTTTCATTCATATCAAGCCTATAAGCATCGTATGATTCTTGAGTTAAGTTTACCTCCTATGGATTTTAATCATGTTCTTTTGCCTACACCTTCCATACCTCCTTTATCTATGGCTTCTACATTTGCTAATCAAGCTCCTCCTATTGCTTGTCAATCTCCTAATAGTCCTATTAATACTCTACTAGATACAATTGTTCAATTGTGTGTTATCTTTGATGTTACACAAATGTCATATCAGTTATCAGTCAAAGTCTACCAAGCTCAGTTGGTCAGCAAGCCAAAAGACAGAGTCTACTGAGCTCAGAAGGTTAGCAAAGAAGGTTTACAATGTCTACCAAGTATTCTCAGGCTTTACCTTGTACAAATAGTTGTTACCAAGATTTCAAGGTTAAGCAAGGAAATTTAGTGACTACCAAGCTTACTCGATCATCAAAGGAAAATATGGTAGAAAATAGTTCTTACTGAGCTCTCATGGACAGTAAAGGAAATTCAATTCTTATCGAGTTCACTCGGTAGCCAAAGGATTTCATAGAATTTGCAGTGTTAACTGACTTGAGATAGTTAACTTAGGAAATTGTTTCTAGAGCAGTGTTTACTGAGTAGGGTCGGCCAATGAAAAATTTCATTATTTTGTGAAATAAATTTTATTTGTTTAATGTAATATTTTTAGCCGACTTATGTATGGTTTATTGGTAAATTGAACTTGTGAATGAGCTGACTTGATACTCTGAATCGTATATATAAGAGGTCAAGTTGCAAATTCTAAGTGTGTGTGTGTGGATTTGACATGATATGAATGTGAAGGAGGATTGATTATTGAGAGAGTGAATTTTGAAGGATGATTAGAGATCATTAAGGAGCAGCAAAGCTTTATTTGATCAAGGAGGATCTATTGGTACAGAATACATATTTGTAATCAGCAAATTTAGTTGCATCTTATTTAGGTCAATTCATTGTTACTTTCTAACCATTGTAGCAGTGATTTCAAAATCTCTTAACAGAGTTGGCTTAGCAGCCATTTTGTAAATCCTCTAACAAGGTGACAGTTCAGTTGAATTGTTCTAAAGACCTCTAGCAAGGCCACTCTTAACAAGGTGATTAAATCCTCTAATAGGGTCACACCTAATAGTGTGTACTGTAACCTTTAATAGGGTTGGCTCCTAAAAGGGCTTACTTTAGAAGAGTGAAAATTGGTAGCTAGTTACTTAGTGGTTTTTCCCATATTGGGTTTCCATGTTAAATCTGGTGTCTCTTATGTTCATGTTATTTACTTTTGCATGCATGTTAATAATTATGAATGCTTGAAGATCAATAACAAGTTAATCTACTGAGTTACAACATTTTTGTAGTGTTTATCAAGTATCAATAGTAACTAGTTATTTAAGACATCTAAGGGATCTGTGGATTTTTTTTTGTGGTAACTGATCCACCACCCCCCCCCCCCCCCCAAACCCCCCCTCTCAATTACTCCATCTATAATTCCAACATCCTCATGTAGAACCTATGAAGGATCATGTAATTGTTCCTCCTAGTTCTCAACATATTTCAAGTAAGGAAACATGTAATTAATTTTCTAACAAACATCGTAAGAAGTGGCATGCTCAAGCTAAAGCTCATAATTATGTTGTCCAAAAATCTTCACCTTCTTTGGATACAACTATGCATGATGTGTTAGAAGAAGTTGTTAAGATACATGATTCTGATGATTCTATTTGTATCTTAGATCATATTTTGATTAATCTAGATGAAGAAGATACTCTTGTTGATACTGATGATGTTAATGATGAATATAAAACTATTAACATTAACATTGATTTACTTAATATGATTTGCTCACAATTGACACTTCACCTAGTATTGAACATTGTTATTCTATTTTCTATCATTCCTACTATGTTGGATATAGTCCCTCTTGTGAGTTACCCACCTTCCCTAAATTATATAAAACAAGATGGGGCGAGTAGGTGGTGCGCTTTATTGGCTAGTCCTTCATGGTAGCCTTTGTTGTGTGTTTTTCTATTATACTATATTTCTCCCATGATATATTTTCTAAATGTTGTTAGATTCTTTTATACAATCTTTGTTGTTTTGTTGTTGCAAGGTGGTAAAAGAATCAAACCTATTGTATTTTACTCTATATGTATCTCTATTCTTCTATATGTTGTTTCATGTTATGTTGTAACTATTTTATTGTTCATACATGTTTCCTTGTGTAATATGCTTGGATTAATGACTTGGCAGTATTGATTCTTTTTGGTCTCTAGGTCATGGTTTGAAAAGATTCTCCTTTGTATCTCTTATGTGATCTTTCCTTCTTTGTAGTTGTAGTTCTACTTTCTTTGGGGAATGATGTAAGTTTATTTGCAATAATATCATATGTATATTATCTTATGATAATACTAAACCCATAATAGGTAGATCCCTTATGTGTTCTCCATATGTTATGTACTATTTTCCTTTATTTGTCTAGTCTGGGGGCATCTTGTAGTGGAAATATAATCAATGGAGTTGTTTATGTTTTTGTTAAAGTCATTGCTCCTTTTAAATTGTTAGCAATGAATTTAACATGGGGGCATACATTCTGCTCACTTATTGCACACACACACTTTTTAAAACATATATATTATTTGTCAAGATACCTTATTTCCCTTTTTGGATTAATGACTAATCCTTAAAGCATGGATTTATATTTTAGGATCTCTTGATCCCTCCAGTTTCAAATATTTTTTATCCCTTAAGGTTGAATGTGTCCTTAAGATTGGATCTCTTTTTATTTTTTGGTTTTACTCTTATAGAATAGAATATTCTGGAGGGTAAATCCTTGATAAGTTTACAAGTGAATAGCCACATTCACTAGGTGGTTTGATTCCATCTTTCTAGTTGCACAGTTTCCTTGTGTGGTTCATAATGGGACATAAGTTCTCATTGGGTGAGTTAATCACACTATTTTTCCTTTTCTTTTTTTCTAGATATGTCTCTCTTATTGTGATCTTAGAGTTCACAAAGAATTGAATCTCTGGGGGCTTGAGGATTTCTTTGTCCCTTTTGATTTTAATAAGATTATATTTTCATTACAATCTACTTTACCAAGGGTTTGCATCAAATCTATACTCTTACTAAAGTTGGGGGCTAAATGTATCATCTTAAAATGGAAGCACTCCCATGTTAAGAGTGTTTAACCCTCCAAGTAAGTGATTTGGGGTCATGTCAAGCACCTTGAATGGGTCTTTGTATGGATCTGGCTATTTTCTCCCTATTCTACTTCTTTGTCTCTATTTTTAGCCTATTTCTAACAACTGTCTCTATGAAACTAAGGACTTTGAATTTATAAGTCAAGGACAACCTAAAGTTTCAAGGTCAACCTTGACCTTGACCTAGGTCAAGGACAACCTCAACTCTAACCTGGGGTAGAGTCAACCTCATCCCTGACCTGAAGTCCAATTGTCAATTTCTGGGAGTTTCAAGATATTGGGTTTCGAAAAGTAACTTTTCCCACTTCTAGGTTGATTACTTTGGGTTTCAAAATGGTAGACTCTTAAATTAAATTAAATTTAGGTCCATTTCTAGGGGTTAAGGTTAATTTTGATTTGATTCTCCCATGTCATCCTTCTCTAGGAGTTTGTGCCCTAGATCTCTATATAAGGAAGCCTCCTCCTCTCATTTTTCTCTAAGACACGTTGTGATATTGGATGAACTATTACCTTTTCCATTATTCTATGAAGTGAAGATCTACTAAGAATTCAAGTGTTCAAGCATTCAAGATCCAATTCATCAAGGAGGTCCATTGTTAGCTATTGAAGGATTCAATCTCTATGGAGCCCTCTTGTTGAAGATTTCTCCATTTGTATTCGTCCAAGCCTTTTCCTATACAAAGATACATTCAAGATTGGTGTTTAAGATCTAATGTCATTGATTTGAGACATCCTACATACATTTCTACATTCATTTGGAGCATTTGTACTTGTCGATTCAAGGATTTGAATCCTCCAAAAGGATTTCAATATAAGCAAGGTGAATAGTTCCATTTACTTTGTTTATACATATTCAAATTTCAATTACATTTCAAGGTTTATCCAAAACTAGGGTTTGACCAAGGTGAACCCCCCATCCAAAAAAACAAACCATTATTCTTGTAGATACAGGTGTGAAACAATGAATTTAAAGAGAGAAGATTTGTATACCCTTTTTTGTCAAACTTGCAAGATCCATGAACAAAAATTTTTTCGAAGCAGTGTGGGTCAAGGTCAAATTTTTGGGGTACAATTGTGCCCCAAGGTAAGATTATACCTCTCTATCTAGGTCAAGGTTGACCTCCCTTCAAACGGACCAAATTTTTTTGGGTTTTATCCATCTTGACATTTCTAGTCCAAAACATGTTGTAGAATTCCCTGAAATTAACAGATATTAGAAATTAACATTTTTAAATCTTAATTCAAGGTAAGTATTTATCTTTTATCTATTCAAGATTTAAGAACTTACTTCTCAAATAGAAAGACCATAGGATCTATTCTTTTCTTCATATTCCCTATTGTTTGATCCATTTGTACATTGATCACTTGCTTGTGGTTAATCAATTTGGATTATTCCTTTGGGGGATTTGGGGTTGAAGATAGGTGTCATTTTCTTCCTATCTAATTACTAAAATTGATCCTTTGAAGTATCTCTTGAGTAAGGCTACACTTATAGGTAGACTAGCAAAATGGATGATGATTCTTTTAGAATTTGACATTTAATACATCAAACGTAAGGCTATTAAGGGACAAGATATTGTTGCTCAACTTGTTGTGTTCCCAATCATAGATAACACTCATATACAAATTGAATTTACTAATGCATCTATCATGTATGTTACACAAATGACCTAGAAGCTATTATTTTATGGGTCATATACTCAGAATGGAGTTGGCGTTGGAATTATATTTGTTACACCTCATGGCTATACTATGTCAAAGTCTTACAAGATACTATTCCTGTGCACCAATAATATAGCTAAATATGAAGCCCTCTCTAATGGAATTAATCTTTATCTCAAATAGAGAATAAAAAAACTACACATTTATAGAGATTCCCAGTTTTTCATCAATCAACTTAACAATGATTGTCAAACTAAGGATGACAACCTCATACTCTACAAGAAATTGGTTGATGTCTTAAGGAAATATTTCACATTTTTTATCTTCCAACAAATTCCTAGGGAAGAAAATAAGGTTGTATATGCTATGGAAAGTTTGGCATCTATCCTACAACTACAAGAGCATGAGTCTCACTTCAAGTTTATGGTGGAAGAGCTGCATCATCTTGCCTATGGTTCCCCTGACAACCAAGTAATTTTCACTATTGTCAATCATGATTCCTCCCATTACTCCACCATTTTCTCCTATCTATGAGACCAAACCATTCCTAAGAACCCTATGGGTAATTAAAAAATGTCATCTTATTTGTAACACTTCTCATTACACCCTTGTCTCTTGTGACCTATTGTAGACACTTAAAATTGTCCTAAACACTATATTGATTTATTTAATATTTCCCTTGACATTATAATTAATTATATATTAATTTATTATATATTTCATGTTCCTCTACTAATTTAATTAAATTTATTTAATTAATTTTGTTCACTTACCTAATGTATTTAAATTTATTTTGAATACTTCCCCCTAAAGTGTTAAATTTATTTAATGCATAGTGCTCCATAAATCCTCTTTTAAATAAATTCCAATTTATTTAATTTTCCTATACTTTATTAAATTCTATAATCCTATGATTAAATTAAATCCTATTTAATTTAATCCTAATCCCACCTAAAGCCTAGCCTACCACCCATCACTCTCATCTTTCTAAGCCTACCCACTAGTTAATTTCACTTTACTATCCTAAACACCCTCTTAAACACATTTTAGCCCCTAAGTGGTTGCTCGCACATGTGTGAGAAAATCAAAGCCCAAGAAGCTCCCCTTTCATTAATTCCTCCAAAAAGCCCCTTATACCAATGTCCCCCCATTCCTTTTCCCAAGGTTTCTCACACAATTGTGAGCACACCTTGAGCCATCTTAATCATAAAAGACTTATGTTAACCTTTGCATGGTGTCCCTTAGCCCATGTGTCTCTATTGTGGTACCTATGTGGATGCCACATAGATGCCACCTCCTCAAGGTCTCCCTCAAGCCTATAAGCATTTTTTATCTCCTCCATATGCATTGTTATCATGCTAGTTTATGCTTAGAGCTTCTTAGAGATTTTCATACATTGTTGCTAACTGTTTGGTACTTATTTTAGATTTAATTTATTTCATTGATAATTTAGTTTATTTTCTTTCAATCATCTCCATTTCCAAGAATTTTTTAAGAATGGCTTCTTTCATAGCCTCCTCTTGAAGCATTTCTCACTCATCTAGCATATGTTTGTATCTCTTTTTCATAGTTCCATTATCATGGGATTCAATCATAGTTGTGTTTGAGGAGAGCATATCCACATCCCTTATTATTGAACACATCAGCAAGGCCTCTTGTGGGTGCCCTTGTTGAGATGCTTTGAGGTTGCATGAGGACTCTTGTCTTTTGGTTGCATTAGTTTTAAAACTCAAGTAGATTAGTTGTATTTTGATTTTTAATTGAATCTTGATATACATGTGTAGAACTAATATTTTCTTGTTTATGTGTGCTCCTAAAAGATTAGGTTTTCATGGATACACCTATATAGGAAGAGCTTATATGGAACACTTATTATATGTCTAGCAATGGATGAGTCTGAAAAGGGGTTAACCAAAGTTCATGATGGCATTTGTGTGTCAAATTCTAATAACCTTGCACCTGCTTAGGAATCTCTTAGGGCAGGATACTATTGGCCAACTATGCAAGATAATGTCATCTAAAATGCTAAATCTTATAATAATTGCAAACTACATGACAACTTGATTCATGGTCCTAGGTGTAAAATGATCCCCTCTATTACACACTGGCCTTTCTAGCAATGGGCTTTTATCTTGGTTGGCAAGATTCATCTGAGTTCATCTAGTAGACACAAGTTTATTATCATAGCACCTAAGTATTTGGTTGTCATTGGCGGGAAGAATTTTGTTGATCAAATTAGTTCTAGTTGCAATTCCTAATTATTTCATTGCTATCCTCAACATCCCACCTAAAGTGTTACTTACAATTCAAAAATTGATTAAGGGTTTCCTTTGGTTTGGTAATATGAATGAATCTCGTAAGATCCCACTTATTTTATTACAAGACATGTCACAGATTTCAAGTGTTGGAGGGGTAGGTATTCATGATCTATCTATTTGAAATGAAGCATTTGGTGGGAAATTGATTTGGCACATGTATTGTAAGTTTCAGTCTACGTGGTGCAAAATTATGCAACAAAAATATCTAGATAACAATGATCCTTGTAGAATCCTTACTATTTCAAACCCTCCTAAAGGCTTGATCATTTGGGATTTCATGATAGCTTTGCGCAAAATCATTGTAGACTACATCTCTTGGGAAGTCAATAATGGCTTAAGTATTAATTTTTGGAACGATTCCTGGAATGGTCAAATTCCACTTTCTAAGAGTGGAATCTCATTGAATGTTATCCGAGTTGCTAAGCTTCACTAGGGATCCCAATTTAATCATTATGTGGAATATATCTATGAATTTTTAAAGAAAATAGTTTGGAAGGATCCTACTAAATTACCTATGTCACCGTAGGAAATCATTCAATTTCAAAATATTTTGAATTCAAGGCAAGTTTTTTTTTCTGAAGCCCGTGATCGAATTTTTTGGGCTCCAACTAAGGATGGAAATTATTTACTGAAAAAGGGGTACAAAATTTTAAAATAGAATGGTTTGAATAAACCTACTTCCAGAGCTTTTTCATTTTGTTGGAATCCGGTTGTTCTTCCTAAAGTAGGTTGTTTCTCATGGCTAGCACTTAAACACAGGATTTTAACTAGTGACAGATTGAATAGACTACATATTGCTCCTCCTTTTAAATGTGTTTTTTGTGAGGAACAAGAAGAAACTGTGGATCACCTGTTTGTTACATGTTCATTTTCTTATCAATGTTGGTGCTTCATTTTGAGTAAACTTAATTACCTTACTCGTTTGCCAAACAATCTTTGGGATCTCTTTCAAGCCTAGCCACTTCTTTATCAAAAAATATCGTTTGCAAATCTCTGGAAATGCATACCAGCCTTGGTAGTTTGGGGTATCTGGTGGGAACGTAATAAGTGTATTTTCAGAAAGGAATCCCTATCATTAGACATTCTTTTGATTGGTATTGAATAATCAATCTCGGAAGTGACTAATTCTAGTCTAAAATTGATTAAATTCAACTTGATTGTGACCCATTGGGATTCCCAAATTGTCCAACAATGGAAAAAATTATTCATACCAAATGGGTGGAAAATTAACCTCTCACCCACATATCTCTTACCTAGAAAGAATTTTCAGAGACCCCCTTCATATGGTTTTTGGAAGTCGAATTTTGATGGAGCTTCAAGAAGAAATCCAGGTCCATCGGGTTTTGGAGCATGTATTAGAAATCCCTCTGGTAAGGTTGTGGCTATCATAGATTCTCCTTTTCCCATTGTTACTAATAACATAGCGGAGGCTCATGCCCTATTGGTCGAGCTTATTTTAGCTAAACAAGGTTGTTTCCATAGGTTACATATAGAAGGGGATTCTTCAGTTATTATTGACACTTGTATCCATAGGCACATCATTTCTTGGAAGCTACGATATGTTCTTAATCAAATTTGGAGACTTCTCAATGAATGTTTAGATATTTGCATTTCGCATATTTATCGAGAAGGGAATAAAGTTGTAGATTTTTTATCAAATTTGGGTTGTGATGGGGTTACTGCCTCTACTTTTCATCCTTTACCTTTTATTGAGAAATACAAGGTTCTACAAAATCTTATTCAAGATGACTTGGAAGCCTCTATTTGCTCGGCAGCTGAAGTTCATGCTTCAGGTGCCAAGTAGATGCTAAGTCCAATAGGAAGATAATTGATGTTGAGTAATGCAGATTAATATCAGATGCTGAGAAAGTCTTTAGGTGTCGAGCTGAGCAAGTTGTATTCTAGTGTCGAGTAAGCTATGTTCTAGCACCGAGTAAAGTAGAATTATATCAAGTTCTGAGTTGGTCAGTTCACACAGTTGGTTGCTAAGTTCATTAAGAAGGTAATTGTAGTGGAGTAATATTGATAATTATCAGATGCATATGTTCAGGTGATGAGTGAAGTAGAATTTTATTAGGTGTTGAATTGTCCATAAAACATAGTTGATCATGTTCTAGTTTGAATGTGATATATGCCGAGTGAAATATAATAGGTGCCGAGAATATTTGATATCCTTCAGGTGCCAAGTTAAGGTGTTGAGTTTAGGTGCTGATCCTATTCTAGTTTGAATGCGATATATGCTAAGTGAAAAATAATAGGTGCCGAGAATATTTGATATCCTTTGGGTGCCCAGTTTAGGTGCTGAGAAAGTCTTTAGGTGTCGAGCTAAGCAAGTTATATTCTGGTGCTGAGCAAGCTCTGTTCTCACGCCGAGTAAAATAGAATTATATCAGGTGCCAAATTGATCAGTACACATAGTTGGCTGCCAAGTTCAACAAGAAGGTAATTGAAGTGGACTAATTCTAATAAGCATCAATTGCCTACGTTCAAGTGCCGAGTGAAGTAGAATTGTATTAGGTGTCAAATTGCCTAGAAAACATAGTTGATCCTATTTTCATCATATATGTTGAGTACACAATGGAAGCTAAGCTAGAATCCCTTTATGTACCGAGTCAAAGATAGTGTTGAGTAAGGTACAGTAGGTGCTGAGCAGATGAGACCAATATGTTTTGAGTAACTCAGGATCCAACAAAAGCCAAGCATTGCAAAGTTAATAGGTGTTGAGTAACACAGGAATTCTATAGGTGTCGAGTGACATGGTAATTCTATAAGAGCCAAGCAACCAGGAAACACAGTGGATGCCGAGCAATCCAGAATAGATGGTGTCAAGCATCAGTATTACTATAGGTAATTGAAGCAAAGTATTGTTGATTTAGGTGCTGAGTGAAGCAGAATGATATAAGGTGTTGAGTTAAGGTGTTGAGTTTAGAAGGATTGTTTCATTTGCTGAGCAGAGTAGATTTTTTAGATGCCAAGTCAAGGTCATATGTATTAGGTGCCAAGTTGCCTGGAAACAGAGTACAATTCAAAGCTCATTAATGTCATATGATTTTATCAGAAGCATTTATGATGACATGACATGCACAATATATTTTGAGTGTTTCAAATATGATTATTCTCTAATGACATTTAATTTCTGTTTCCATGATTTGATTTCCTCATGTGGCTAAATTTGAGTCATTAAAATGCATCGTCATTAGTACTTTTTTCAGCTATTTCAAGGATGTTTTATGTGCAAGCATAGATGGCTTATATCATGTTGCACTGTGTAATTTATTGCTTGAGGAATGACATCTTCAATTGCACATATATGCAAGAGCTCAATTCTATGATTTGTGCTCGTGTTTTTGTTACAAGATGAGTTCTGGGTGGGATATCACTCTGGCTTGTGGAATGTGTCACAAACAGCATTTTGCCATCATGCCAAAGAATTTTCATATATGCTTGCCAATGACATTGGAGGAAACTGTGTTATAGATTATTATTTTGGATGAGGTATTGGATCAAATGTTTTTTATTTCTTCACTCACAGTCCAAAGAGCTATTCGGCATATCATCCGTGAAGAATTTTTATATCCTTCAGCACTTCTATTTTTCTATCCATCTCAGCTCATTTCAATTTTCCTTTCCAATGCTATGGATCTCCTGCAGTCTCCTGAAATGCTTCAAGCTTTGGCCCATAAGGTAATCTGACCTCACTTCCTTAGTGATAACAAATTGATTTTGGCTTTGCAAAAGTATGACTTGTGGAATGGAGTGGCATTAGTTGGTGGTTTGTTCTCACATTTTCAACTCCTGCACTATCATGAATTCTATGTTGTTTTTGAGGCACTTAAGCATGTTATAGACATTGGAAATTTCATTTATTTAAAACATGCTTTGCCACCTGAACCAAGATTAATGGGTGTTCATTTGGTGGAACGAATAAAGATGGTGGGTCAGGCTATGATTTGCAGAAGGAATCTAATGTTTCAAACTCCAGGGATATGAATGTTTCTTTTGTGCAGCCGATTGAACAGAATTTTTGGGATTTAATTGATGAGGTTAACTCATATTTGGATTGGATTCATGGCACTTCAGAGTTATGTTCTGGTTGGGGACCTATTCCTGGTGGGCTTGGGTCAATTGAAGGTGGTTTTGTGTCTAATTGGGAAGATTTGTAAGATAAGTGCTAATTGCTAGGATAAGTTTGTCATGAATATAGTGCTTGGAACAGTCCAAAGAAATCAATGTCAAGGTACTCTCTGGTTCACCGTTGGGTGGTAGTTGATACACCTCTTGTAATTATTTTCTTAAACTATATAAATCTATGTATATATTAGGGATGATGTTGGGTTTTCTTCACTGATTCTTTCCCAGTTGACCTCATTGAATCAGACTTAATAAAATATTATAGTGGCTTGCCACTTTTGCCTATAAAAAAAAAACACTAAATATTTCACTAAGTGGTTTGAAGCTATTCTACTCTATGCTTCTACAGGAAAACATGTTTCCTTGTTTATACTAAATCACATTATTTTTTTCTATGGCATTCCCTCCTCCATAGTCACTAACAATGGGGGGCAATTTAAGAACAAGGACCTTAGGCAATTATGCAAGAAGTTTAAAATCAAGAAACATTGTTCCTTTATCTATTATCCTCAAGGGTATGGTTAAAGTAGTGGCCTCAAATAAAATATTACTGAAAATTTTGGATACGATGGTCCACAAATCAGGAAGGGATTGGTACCTATATTTTATTCCTTCACTTTGGGTCTATAAGACCATTATATGCACTCCCACTAGGTCTACACCCTTTGCACTGGTCTATGGTTCTGAGGCTATCCTCCCATTAGAAGTTGAGATTCCCTCTTTGTGAATCTCTTTGCATAGATTGATTACTAATGAAGACCATTGGGCCATGCAGATTCACAAGCTTAGGACTCTCAATGAATGTCGAAAGACTTCTTTTGATCACATGCAAGCTTACCAAAAGAGGAAGTCTACCAGTTACAATAAGAAAGTTCATCCTCACGAATTCTAGGTGAGTGAGTTTTTTCTTACAGAAAACCCAAAAAATCAATTAAACATAAAGTAGAAGGGTAAGCTTGAACCAAATTGGTTGGGTCCCTACATCATCATTACTTCATTCAAATCCACTGCTTATCACATTTCTACACCTAAGGGGGAAAAACTCCCTAAGCCTATCAATATTCTCCATTTGAAGAAGTTCTATGCTTAAGGCTCATATTTTTTAGTTGCTTGTACATATTCTATGATCCTAAAAAATACAAAAAAAAAAATCATATATGATACTAAAAAAGCCCTAAAAATTAGAAAATGTCCTAAAAAATTATCATCTTAGTGAAAACCTAGTAATAGGTGCTTTGATGCATCACAAAAAAATAATAATAATCATAAAAAGTCTTGAAAAAATGTTGCCAAGTGGTGAAAACCTAGAAATAGGCACTACTTGAGACCCTTGCAGCTATGTCTATTAGTCTTGCTTTGTGCTCGCTTGATTCTCTCTTTTTGCCTTGCCTAGCTTGGAACTAACTCTCATCTAGGTCTAGGGGGCACAAACTTATTAGCTTATCAGGGTCTCTTTGATGTGTAGGTGTTTCTTTGGTAACATTCTCAATAGTTTTTCTTAATACTCCCCTTGACATTAGATGTTTCTCAACATCTATTGGATACTTTAGGTATACTCTAGGATACTACAATATTTCTCACTTCCAGATTTGAGTCTTAAAGAAATGATCATGTGACTTACACACATGCACTTGAACATTAAAGTTGTTAAGACTTGATTGACTTTATTTTCTTTGTGCATTGTCTATGATGATTTCTTTGTTGAGTGTTCCCTCCCTAATAGTGTTTTGAGGATGTCATGAACTAGAAGACTAGGGGCATATGGCATGTTTTACTTGTTTCCTTCTTGTGGGTGTGCTTTTTTGACCTAAAGTATCATGAGAATTCATGCTTTTCCTACTTGGAATTTTGGATCTACAACATATCATCCTTGTTTGTTTCTACAAGACTACACTCAAAGGTTATCCTAGCATGCATGCCTTGATATAGGTGTAATACTTCTATACTAAACTTAGGGAGCCTAATTGCACCAGTCATCTTTACCTATATGTCTTTGATGCATCAGTGGGGTTCCCACATATCTATCCAATATAGATCATATTCATATCCTCATATTTATAGTAGTGATGATTGTATGATCTTTTGATGTACCTAATAAAGTTTGATGATTAAAATTATGGTCTATTTATGTGTCCCTTGCAATCATACCTTTCCATACTAGTTTAAATTTTACAAAATTATTCTAGTTTAGTTTTTCATACTACATGTTTAGAGTTCTCTTCTTTATCTTTCATAGATGCATCAACTAAATGCATTCACCTTTTTTTATTACTTCCTCTCGATCATGCCTTTCACTTATTATTGGTCATATTAAATTGATGCTTCTATTCCTATCATCACAAGGGGTTAATCTTATCATCATATCTAATCTATTTAAGTGCTACATTTTTTAATTAGAAGTATACATCATAACATGAGAACTAAAACATCTATGAGAGAGATATATCCATGAGCATATAAACATAAGATGAACATACACAAACATGACCATACATAGAAATATCACATGGAAACAAAAAGACAAGTGTTGAAATACACATGAACATCCATCACATGAGTAGGAAAGGAAACAAGTACACAATGTCATAAATTGAATCCAATCTCTCATATATAATGATCAATTAAGTACAATATTGGATCCAAAATATGGATAACTATCTCAAAACATACATTGAAAGTGCCACAAGGGCTTCAAAACCTAGACCTAGCCCTAGACCTATGACTGAATCCCTCCCTCATGAGTATCCTATGGTGGTTATGGAGGGGGTGCCTTTTTCCTATCTCAAGGTTGTACTACCTCTGATCTCCCAGCTATCTCTGAATAGAGAGGCACCCTCTTTCCTCCTAGAACCACAACTATCTACACCCTCTGATATTATCTTTCCCATACTCCCTCTCTCTAAGACTCCTGTCAAGCCTCTACTAGATCCTCTTGCAAGGATCTCTCTCACCTATCTATCTCTACTTTGGCATCCACCAAATACTAATCCATCACTACAATAGCCATTCTTAGTTGTTGCACCTCTGCCTCTAGGGCCCTAATCTAAGCATACCAAGGATCCTCTCCCTTTCTACCCATAGGTTGCTTCAACTTCTTCTCTTCTCTATGCTCCCTATCTCTCTCCACTTGCAATCACCTAATCAGTCTCTCCTCCTCCCCCTCCTTCACCTCCTCCATATCCATCTGACAATGTGCTCAAGTTTGGTTACTCAATGCACCTCCAACCTTGATACCTCTCTCCCTCCTTTACATAGCCCCACAACCAACACCTCTTGGAAATGGATCAAGAATGGTAAACTAAGGGAATGGATACCTTTGTCTCTCTTGATCATAAGAATTAAGGATCCACTCTAGGATCTACAACATCCAGAAGGTAATCTCATCTCTCGTATTTTCTATTGTCTCCTCTTCCACTACCATATAATACAACATTGATAGCCATCTAAGGCTCTCCTCTCTCTTGAACCTGGCATAGGTGGTAGTCTCTATAGACACTATGTGTCATCACCCAAACTATCTCCAAACTTGACTAATCAAAAATTTCTCCAGAACCTTTGAATGTCAATCTAGTAGTGGCCTACTATAAAACATATAGCCAAGCCCATTTTGTTGCCTCTCACCAAACCTCACATCCTATATAAGGCCTCCACTCAAAGGCTATAAGCTCATCAAAAAGTTTCCAATAGTATGTGATATCTCTACTATCTGGCTACACAATGAAGCTTGAGTATCTATAGACATAAGGATATTTATGCTCCCATGATTGTACTTTTGGTCGGATTACCACAATGTAATTCCATGCCCATATCTGAGCTAATATGACCTTGCACACCCATGTCCTCCCCTCACAGTAGACTATCTCATGTAGCTCATGGTACACGTCTACAAGGATGGATGGCCCCCATGCCATCCATCTTGGATGCCCTACTAGGTCCATCACTAGTCTCCCCCAGCCTAGTGGGAAGCCCTTCTAGCTTCTATCTATCACCAAGGCCTATGCCACCAAAGAGCATATTATGAAGGCCACTAGATACTACTCCCCATTCTCCTCCACTAGCCTCTCCTAACTCAGATATCTATCTACGATAGTAACATCCTAAAATAACTTCTACACTACAACCCTCCCCTTTTTTGGGGTTTGACCATAGTACACCTATGACACACAAAACTCATGTCATCAATCATGGTAAAGAAAAATTAAAGTAAAGCAAATCATCTAAACACATTCAACACACTCATCAGGTCTCCATGACATGACACTTGAAGGATGTGATACACATCCTATAATGTAATCATCGCCTCTCTGGTGGGTAGATGGAAGGTGTTACACTTTTTATGCCACCTCTTTGTAAGTGCTCTCAGTAGGTCATGGTTTTCCTAGATATGGGGCATTTGTAGAAACCATCCAAATCCCATGGTCGTCAGTGTGCTCTCCCCTAATCAGCATTCAAAAACCTTACTAATCTTAAGCCCACAACATTGGGGGCTCTAATGATCAACCTCAATAAAACCATCTTCATAACAAAACCATGAAAAACACATCAATACCTACCATGATGTATCAAAACAAGATCATAAATGCTTCTACTCTACTATGCAAGTGCGAAAACTAAACTAAGTGATGAAAAACATGAGAAAAATGATCAAAACAATAGGATGCAATATTTATGCTTGTATTGTATCGTGCGATACTCTACAACAATGTGATACTTTGCACCATATCATGTGACTAGAGGGTGGTCCTTGTATAATAATGTTTCCTATACCCATGCAATACTTTATTGACACCAGAAGTATTGCATGATAGTTCATGAAACTGCAGTGCGATGCTTTTAAAGTATCGTACAAGATTTTTTGTACAACCTATAAAACCTAGGAAAAAATACCAAAAATGATTCCAAATGCTTGAGAAATTGAAAACTTATTAGGGCACCATACTATAGAGGTCAGTTATGCAACCGACTATGCTCGAAATAGTATCTATCTATGAGAATCCCTTCTTGCACCATTACTATCTCTCTTAAATGCTCTCAAATAAAAATAAGAAAAAATTAATTGAAAATGACCCTTGAACCCCTTATATAGTCTTCTAATCTGATTTTGACCTAATTTTTGAATTCTTGAGAATTGTGCAAAAATTACACTCCTTGGCAATTTTGGCATTCTAGATCCATTGTCAGATTGAAATCAAAATCTGAGTTCATCTTGATGGTCAAAATTGCATTTTAAAATTTATTACTTCTTTTATGAAATTGGCTAACCTTTTGAGCTTAATCTTCAAATCTCACTGCAACATCATCATTTCCTCATTTCGTTATCATTTCTACTCTCTTCCATGCTTATTTATCATTTTATTCCATTCCATTTCACTTTCATTGCATCTTTCTCCTTGATTTGATCTAGTTCTAATGCTTCATCTTCTTTGGTTTAAATAGTCAAATTGGGGCATATTATCGCCTTTTTGTGGTCACTCTTTGGTTTTAATAAATTATTTGTCATCATAGACCTTTCTTTATCTCAATTTGATCATATTTCTCTCATTTATGCATCTCCTCTATCTCATTTTGATTTTGATCTCAAGGAGGCGGGAATATTCTATCACTACAAATTGCTTGCTTGCTATGGCTATCTATCTCTCAACAGCATATGCTTGACCTTTCCATTTTATATTTATATATCTTCTCACTTTTCTTGATATATTAGTCCTCATATTGAGTTTTGATACCATCTTTCTCTCTCCTAGTGTCCATTACTATTGCTAACAAGTTATGCATTTAGGATCTACTGTGTCTCTACACTCCATTCTTTGGAGTCAGATCAATTTACCACTTTCTTTTCTTCTTCTTTCTTTGACATAATATGTTCCTAGACTGATCACACATTACTCAAAGAGGGGAAGGTAATCACCCAAAAATGGTGATCTAGACTATTAGCCCCCATCTCAACATTTTTTGCTAAAATTATCAAATCATTTATCTTGATCAAATCTTTAAAAAATAATTTATTTGATTATATCCTAAAGTTTGACCACTTTATCCTAAGTTTTTATTTAATTAAAAGGAGCATGCCCCCCTTTAATTAAATAAAAGACCCCATTCAACCCTTATCGTAATTTGCACACATAAAACCATTTTCCCACTTTAAAAATAAAAGAAAAAACTTTTTGTCTCACATGGAGATACAAAAGTCAACTCTTTGTAATTGGTGGAAATGACTGTGCACATGGGTCATGAAAAGATCAACTCCCTGCCCTTGATTAGATCTTTTTGTCTCATGATCTCCACTGTCTGCACTTCTTTAAAAGGGAGAGCTCTCTCCTCATCTAAGGATCCACTCTTTTTGCACTATTTTTATGGTGCAATTTTTTCTATAGGTACTCTCAAAGCTTTGGAAGATCTTGTGGCCTCTCTCTCATAATTTTTAATAGCATAGTAGTTTAGTATCATGTTGCATTAGTATAGCTTCTTTTATGCATTAGAATAGCACATCTAGTTTAATTAGGAGGCTTGTAGCACTCTCATCTGGCTAGTTAATTTACTTTTCTTGTATTTCATGTAGCTTAGTTGCATTTTTTATAGCATCTCATAGTGGTTCTTGGATACTAGAATTCTTTCTCTTGTCTTAAAATATCCTATCTCATGGTGTACTTGCAAGGGGTTGTATTCTTATGCTTGACTAAGAGCCATTTTACTTCTATTTGCAGTCCTTTACACATCAGGAGCTCTAGGTCAATATTTGAGGCTCTCAATCCATGAGATACCTCAAATAGAAGGACTTAGACAAATGCACTTTTCAAGTGTACAAGCTTTATCTTGCATCTTACATTACATACTTGTGATTCTTGGATATTGGCACTCTTTCTTCTACTCCTTTAAATCTTTCGTTGTATGGTGCACCTTGAAAGGGTTACATAACTACATTCATTTGAGAGCCACCATACTATCATTGAATCCTTCCACATCATAGATATGAAGCTATAGGCCATCTCTTAGGATAGTCTTCATCATGGGTATTCTCAAGTATAATAGTCTATAGAAGTGTGTTCACCTTTTGAGCATACAAATACCCCCTTGATATCAACTTAGGGAGTAGCTAAAAAATGAATGACATATGCAATGATGAAGGAATGGATGGATGCAAGTATGAGTCTTGACTACAAGGACTGATAAGATATCCATGTAGAAAAAAATGAGATATCTCATAATTGAAGAAAAGAAGAAAACCAAATGGTAAGAAAATTATCTCCAAGAGAGAGAAAATAAAATAAATATACTAGTAAAAGAAGGATAGGAGGAGAATTTGGTATGACACGCCAAATATTGTTTTTTTCACATAAGTAGAATAGATGTCCCTACATAAGGAAGCTAAGGTAGCAAAACAAATTTGTACACTTAGAACATTGAGAGGAGGCTTATGTAAAACTTTATAGATATTAACAACACATACACAAACTTAACAAAAATAACCATAAATAGAATGCATGCCATAGTATAATAGTTTATATGGAGAAAACTCTTTCGCAATAAATACCATGTAATTTTAAACCCCACCTAATATATTATTTAGAAGTCAAAAATAAATTACAATATACTTGTAGAGCAAGCTTCTCAAATGTGTAGCACTAATAGAGATTTAAAGGCAAATCAACAAATATCAAACTCTCAAAATATGCCAGAATACATAATCATAATACAATCCCATCATAAATAGGGTTCATTTTATGGGAAAATACACAAAATATATATTGTTAGATATATGACCTAATGATAAAAAAATCAAGGTTTACAATGATAAATTATATATAAATTGCAGCCTCAAGGGTGTTCCTTCTAAAATCCTTCATTGGGGTATAAAAGCCCCCAAATCTTTCATTAAGGGGGTCAACCCCTCAAACCCACAAGTGAACTCTCACCACTGGTCCATACTCATTTGTTAACACTATTCTTTATTATTACAAGGTTGGGACACCATTTTCCTAACACCTTTGGTAGGAGATAAGATAAGAGTACATAACCACTCCATATAAAAAATAGATCATTGACTAATAATGAATTCTTGAAGAATGAGCATGGTTCACTATCCGGAAATAATATTTCTCTCCTTGGGAAGAAATAAAACCATTAGTGATTGGAGATGTCATTCTCATAAGATGGATGAAATGTGAATCCAAATCCAAATGATCTGTACCTCTAAAAAACAGATCAAGTGCCCACATGTTTGAATGAGGTATTCTCAATCTAGAAACCTTTAAGGACTAGTGTAAACAAGATCCAAAGATAATAATAATTGTGGGCTAATAGCAATGATGTGAGTATTACCGATAAGTTCTACATTTTGTGAGTTTATGTTCAAGGCATGCATAGAAATATTGCAAATATTGCATTAAAGGTGGAAACTCTTCCTCAAGAGTATCTTATACTGGCCAAGCAAAATCACCCTTTGCAAGAAGGATGCATGTTACCTTAACTACAATTCTCTTTGTTAAGGATGCTTGACCTTCCATTAAGCAATGTGAGAAGTCATATGGTAGCTTGATAGGCTCCCAAAAAAATAATGATCACAAAAGTTCAAGGAATGATTTAATATTGCACCACTTCTAACAAGAACACAATTTCCGAAACTCTCATGAATAGAACAATATTTTAAAAAATAAAGTATCTTATTGTCTTCAATGAAATTAATAATCTTTTGGAAATTGAAATCCAAATGTTCTAAAATAATATGTTTCTACAAATGTCTAACTTGTATAAGACATTAAAAGATACATTTGTCATAATGCTTATAAAATATCCAATAACAAATTAAAAAATACATGAATGGTCAACATCGAATAGAAACAATGCCAGCTTAAATTTATATGAAACTTGTTGAAAAATAATAATGTTCTTTCATAATAAATTAACTTAATTTTAAAAACAAAACAAGTAAAATATAGGGGAAACCATATAAAAGATGTATCTTTTAAGACATTGATCGATTCTCCAACACTTATCATTGCAAAGTTTTTTTATTTATATTTTGATTCTTGTTTGTAACTAACTTAGCCCGTGATCTCTTATATTAGTCTAAGATACTATTCATCTCTAACTTTGTTAAGTTTTTTTATAGATGACCATTTGTTTCTTCCTTTAAACTCAACCAATATAAAATGTATATAAATGGAGATATATGATAGCATTTACTTTATATTAAATAATAATAATAAATATATCTTTGTTGGGTTTAAATAATAGTTTATTATTGCTTTGTGCGTATATAGGTATTATGTGATAATGTTATGGTCAAAGTTTGGTTGTTTAATCTTAAAAGGTGAAGATGGGCCTCCACGTTCCCACATGTTGTCCATAGGAGTAAAAGTCCTTTTGTATTATGTGGGCAAAGTGACCCTACCTTGCAAACTTGTTTAGGCTATCATCACATACTTTATGTCTCATGGCCCCATACCCCCTCCATCATGACCCTAGAGATTCAAATTTCTTTTTGCATTTCAATATATTGGTACAAGTGAAATCAAGATTTGCATCATGTATGAAATCAAACTTTTTTTCAAACCAATGTCAAAAGATTTTCAAAACAAATGTATGAACCTCTATCTTGTAGAATGCTTGTCTTTATGTCTACTTAGTGTATATAATTATAAGGTCTTAACATGATATAATACTTTATGCAAACTTATTTGTGAGGATATAGAGCTTTTTAATTGTATTAAAAGAATATTTAACCAAGTGTTACAAATTATTCAAAATTCAAAATTACCATGCTAAAAAGATTGTAAATTTAATTATATCTAACATGCTATTAGATTTAGGATTTAGATTTAAATATAAAATGAATTGGGTTGTGGTATGATTTAATTAGAAAGATTTTTTAATGGTAAGAATTACGAGATATAATATTTTCTTGATCTATATAGTATTAGAGGATGTATCACGTCATCATGTTAAAAAAGCTTATAAAACATATTACAATTTAGATGAGGACTACTCAATTTGTACAGTCTTAAAAATATAATTAAATTTATCAACAATGAAATTGTAAAATAGAAATTTTATTGTTTTATAGAGATCAAATCTAAAAGTGCACATAAATAATGAATTACTAAAAATTAAAAAGACTTAAACCATAAATAATTATTAAAATAACAATACTACTTAATTATTATTTTACATAGTAAAATATACATATTATATATTTTTGAGATAAATTTAATTATTATAAAAATTATTACATATTAAATAAATACAAATAGAAAACTCAAGTTATATATGTTGTGGTAAAAGTAAGGAGTTTATTTGAGTAAGCATTAGATATTGAAACAAATTTTACTAACTTTATTCAAATCATGATCATTGTTATATATTTTGTGGTAAAAGTAAGGAGTTTATTTGAGTAAGCATTAGATATTGAAACAAATTTTATTAACTTTATTCAAATCATGGGCATGCTTAATTATTAAGAAAATTTAATGCAATCTTAAAGTACTCTTCCATGTGTTCCAACTGAATCAAGTCAACTTCTTATCTAGTCAAAGAATGAGGTCTTCCATTCATCATGATCCTTTCATTCCAACATGTTAATTCTTGTTTACCTAGTTCTAACTCTTCATTTTTTTTATGTATTTGAATCTAAATCCTCCTTTAATTAATTTGATGCATATTATATGTTTTTTAAAACATTCATGAGAGTATATTTTTTAATTATATAAAAATTAACCATATAATTTATATGGTTTGTAATAAAATTGTTAGTTGAATGGTACAATTTTATTTTAAAATTAAGAAAATTTTATAAAAATTAAAATTAAAAGGTGTAAAATTATTTCTATTTATAAAATTGTGTAAAATCATTTTTATGTGGAATCATATATAAGAATTGTTCACCAAAAGAGAAATAGGAATTTTTTTGTCATTATAAGAATTCTAACTACAAGTGAAAGCAATGGTATATTTTAGTCAAAAATTGAAGGAAAAAATAATATCACTTGATACAAGGATAGATAATCTAGCATGACCAAAATAATCTTCATGTGAAAGTGTACTCCACATAGAAATTGGTAGTTTTGTGTCTCAGAAAAGGTTGTGCAATAAAAGTATACTCATTCTTCATCGTGCACTCCCTTAGTGACTAAGAAGATTTTTAAGTTGGAATTTTAGTGTCAATTATCTTGCATATGTCTTAATCTAGAAGTATATAGAGCTAAGGGTAAGTGCACCAAGATGGTGTACAAAAAAATGGACACCACCCAAAAAAAGAAAAAATTTCAATAACTCGATTAGGTTTTTAAAAACCTCATCGGGTTATATGAAATTTCAAAAATCAGCTAGGGTTGGTTACCAAGCCTAGCAAAAATACATAAAAAAACAAAACCCGATGAGGTTTTGAAACCTGATCGGGTTTATAGGATGAAAAAAATTTTCAAAACCCGATTGGGTTATTCAAAACCCGATCGGGTTTTGAAGAAATAAAAATAGGCTCCACTCCAGAAGCCATAACTTTCACATTCAAACTCTGATCGACTCTATTCGAAATGCATTGGAAAGATATTGAAGAGATCTATAACATTATGCAACTAAAATAATAGTAGAAAATTAATAATTTATTTTCCATCCATTATAATCAATCATGGTCTAAAATAAGTAGTCATTGTTTTCCAAACATGGTGCGAATAGGTAGGTAAGAGTATTATGATAGTTTTTATCTTTCTATCATCTCTCTTACTCCCTCTATACCTTTCTCACACACAAAATAACTCACTTATTCACTCACTAACTCCTAATCTCTCTCTTACTAACTCCTAGTTTCTCTCATTCTTACACCATCTCTCTCTCTCTCTCTCTCTCTCTCTCTCTCTCTCTCTCTCTCTCTCTCTCTCTCTCTCTCACACACACACACACACACACACACATATTCCCTTATCTCTCTTACTCTCTCTATCCTATCCTTCCACCTCTCTCTCTCTACATCTTATTTCCCCCTCCCCCTCTCTCAATCATATCCCCCTGTCTCTCTCTCACTCTCTCTTATCCTATCCCCTCTCTCTCTTCCTATCCCCCCCTCTCTCTCTCTCACTCTCTCTTATCCTATCCCCTCTCTCTCTCTTCCTATCCCCCCCCCCTCTCTCTCTCTCTCTCACACACACACTCCCTTGTCTCTCTCTTACTCTCTTTATCCTATACTCCCACCTCTCTCTCTCCATCTTATTTCCCCCTTCCCCTCTCTCCATATTTCTCACTTTCTCCATCCTATCCCCCTATCTCACTCCCACACTCTCTTATCCTCTCTCTCTCTCTCTCTCTCTCTCTCTCTCTCTCTCTCTCTCTCTCTCTCTCTCTCTCTCTCTCCCTCACTCTCTCTTATCCTATACCATCTCTCCCTCCCTCCCTCTCTCTCTCTCTCCATATTTCTCTCTCTATCCATGTATAATCCCCTTTCACTCTCTCCATCATATCTTGCTATCGGTTGCTCTCTCTATCTCTCTCTATCTCTCTCTCACTCTCTCTTGTCCTATCCCATCTCTTTCTTCCTATCCCCTAATCTCTCTCTCTCCCTCCCTCTCTGACCCCTAATCCATAGCCCCCCCCTCTCTCTCCTTGACCTTTGATCCTTGAAATGGTAACTTCATGTAGAGAGGCAATAGGAAGAGGGGATAGTATAAGAGAGAGTGAGGGAGAGATGGAGAGAGTGAGCGAGAGATGAAGTGATGGAGAGAGGGACATGGGAGAGAGAGATTAGGGAATAGGATATAGAGAGACAAAGAGATGAATTGATGGAGAGAGAGGGACATACAAGAGAGAGATTAGGGGATATGATGGGGGGGAGAGAGAGAGAGAGAGAGAGAGAGAGAGAGAGAGAGAGAGAGAGAGAGAGTAGGGGATAGGAAGAGGGAGAGGGAAAAGGATAAAAGAGAGTGAGATAGATATGAAGAGAGTGAGAGAGAGAGATATATATATGAAGTAATGGATAGAGAGGGACGTAGGAGAGAGAGAGATTAGGGGATAGGATGGAGAGAGAGAGAGAGAGAGAGAGTAGGGGATAGGAAGAGGGAGAGGGGATAGGATAAAAGAGAGTGAAATAGAGATGGAGAGAGAGAGAGAGAGAGAGAGAGAGAGAGAGACAGAGAGAGAGAGAGAGAGAGAGAGAGAGAGAGAGAGAGTTTAGGGTTTAGTGAGAGAGAGGGGGCTTAGGGATTACTTGGTGAGAGACAGTGTGTAAGGGTAACAAGTAAGACAGAGAGAGAGGTTATTAGTTAGTTAAATAATATGGAGGTTAGGAAAAGTAAAATATATATCTTAGGATTTATTTAACTAGTGATTAATTGTTTGTATGTGTTTTTGAGAGAGAAAGAGAATTAACACTATGTTAGAATTCGTGTTTACCTATTAATTATGCATTTGGAAAACAATGACTACCTATTTTAGATAATTCTTAATTCAAATCGATGTAAAATAAAATTTTGATGACATGGGATTGATTTATCTACATCATGTTGTAGATCTCTTCAATATCTTTCCAATGCATTTTTAACGAAGTCAATCGAACTCTGTATGTGAAAGTTATGGCCTTCGGAGTAAATCCTACTTTTACTTCTTCAAAACATGATCGAGTTTTAAAGACGTAAATTTTACTTCTTCAAAACCCAATCAGGTTTTGAATGCAATTTTTCATTTCATAACCCGATCAGGTTATGACTTGGTGATAGCATAGGGAAATGACCCAAAGGCATGGGAGACTATTTTCCCTCCAATTTTTTTCCTTTAGATGTTTTTTTATCTTCTAAGATGAATTCTCATCTTTTCTTTCATCAATTTTTCTAATGGTGAAGTGGGTATCTCTAAAATCACCACCATAATCTTATACATCTTCTTAGCTTTCTAACCATATAATTTTATTTTTTTTGGACAACATTAACATTGTAAACTTTAATTACTTTTACCAATGCCTTGACATTCCTCACAGACATATGTCTACCATTTTTTTAATAACTTTTTATATACTAAACCAAATAAAAAATAAATTATATATTATTGTTCTACACTTGATTCTATACACTTTTTTTTTTTTTAAGTTTTCATTTTTTATTATTTTGATGGAAGTTATACTCAACACACAAACAGGTACCAAAATTTCAGGATGTAGTCAGTTCAATAATTCATAATTTAAAAAATACTCATCATAAAATTACAAAATAATACACAACTTCTAGATATGACTCTTAATTGTCATCGTACTAAAGAAATATGCAAGATACTAAATAAAACTTGCTCTTTTGTGCTGCACACAAATATAACTATGTTATGTTTTCTTAAAAAATTAAGGACAATTTTTCATGTGCTTGGGGTTTGACCCACCTAATCTTATCCATTTTGTAAAAAATATAGTAGTTTAGAAAGTAGATTTAGAGTAGTACAATTTATATGTTTTATACATCTTGTCATTTTTAGTGGATGACCCTCAAATGTCTTGTCCAAGTTCAGATTTACTCAATTTTAGGAAAAAAAAAAGTCCACTTATACCCCCCTTTTTATACACCATCTTGGTGCACTCGTGCCTAAAGAGCATTGATTTTTTTAAAGATGAAAATAATACTTAATAACTTCAACATCAAGAGAGCATTCTTTCTAAACTACCAAAACTAAAGCATAGTAAGATTTCTTAAAAATTTATAAAAATTAGCAATGTATGCAACACATGACTATGAAGGAGCTAAATGAGTTTGGAAAAAAATTTAACCACATTTGTGGTGTGGCAAGGGAGTCTTTGACTTAATTTCTTCTTATCACCACTTAGTTTAATTAGACAAGACCTTTCAATAGAATAGTTAGGTAGGCCTCTTTATCCACATTGTATGTGCAGTCAAACATCTACCTCACATCAATTTTTCCTTGAACAATGAATAAGGAGAGGTTTTAAATCATCTTCTTAGTGCCTTTAGGCAAGTTTAGTGCTCAAGTATGATATCTTAGCAAGTAGTTCTAATGACCAAAAGTTTTCAGCCAATGGGTCTAATGTTCAAGTATGATATGATAGCAAGCAACTCTAATGCCCAAAAGTGTTCATCCAATTTAAATCCTCGATAGAATAAACATAAAAAGTGAGTTAATTTAGGCCCTAGTCTAGATATCACTAATAAATTTGGACCTATTTTTCATTGGGGTTTGGTCAAATTTTCAACAATAAATGGTTGAAACATTTTTTCATTATAATTTCATCAAAATTTTGACAAAAGATAGGTTTTTCTATTTATCGACAAATGACATCATTGAAAATGAGATCAATCTCTATCAGGAGGCAATGTCAAGCCATTACCAATAGACATTGAAGCTTCAATGATTACTAGTGGTTTTCAACAAGGTTTTCATGCCATCGATGATAGACCTCATTAAAACCTCTATGTAACTCCATCAAAATTATGATGAAATCCTAGGAGATTCTAATGATGTTGCCATGTCATCAATGACAAAAGTTGTCAAAAGATCAACGAAAGGCCATTGAAACTTCGACAAGAGCCCTAGTTTGGGAAAAAAAATTGTAATGAATTAAGGTGATGTTGATCAATGATTCAAATCCATTCTTGTTGCAATGTATGATGTTTGATTGGATATTATATAGTATGTAGAAATCCACTAGGTGCATTGGGAAACTAACATAGAAAACATAGAGAGGAGAAGACTATAACATGCTATAGAGTTCTCAATGCCTAGCCTTTGAAAATATAGTCTAAAATCTTTCTCAAGAAATTATATGTCATGAGCTCTTGACCATTGGGATGGAGGCTCAATTTGAAAGGCAGTTGTATGCCATTTCTATCATGTTTGTAACACAAAATAAAGGACACCATTATTGAATCTTTACTCCAATTTGCACACAAACATTATAAAAGAAATGGAATGATTTGATCGTCTCCATTCTACCATTTTGCAAAATTTAATATATGGCTTGCAGAGATCGCATAGAGAGACATAGATGTAGAGATAAGTATGGGACATTTTATTACCAGTCATTAATAATGACAAATTGGAAACATGAAGACTTATTAGCCCAAGTCTTATGTTTTATTTGCATCATAGTCTATGCTAATTTAAGAACCAACACCCAAATTAATGAAGGCAATTAGGACATATTTTCTATCTGAATGAACACTAAACTCTTACTAATGGAGTGTGTTGCCTTTAAGGGAGTGCAAGCAAAGTAAGGAGAGGATTTGATAAATTTATATAAGACAAAACATAGCACCAAGACAAAACATAGAACACAAAATCTAACCAAAGACTAACCCAAGCTTTTCAAAGTCTATATATATGTTAAATTTATTTTCAAAGAAGTAGAAGGTTTGTTAAACCCTTATGTTTGGAATAATATTCTAATATGCTAGGAGTGTGATCTTCCTAACAATGCTTTAGTGAACTTCTATATCATTAAGAGGATCTATCGAATGCCCTATAACCACCAATTGGAGTTATTATTTGACATTCCCACATAAGAATATATAAAAAATTGTTTGTCCATATTGGAGATTAGACATTACTACAAAGAGACTTTCAACAAACTCAACTTAGATGTATTAGGAATGAAGAGTTATTGCAAGAAAAATAAAATAAAAGAATGATTTAATGTTGAAACTCCATCATTATGAAGGTTTGGTTGTGATATAAAAGAGTTGAAGGTAATACAATAACAATGGCACACAACCATATTTTCTAATTAACTGAATTAGAAATATTGTAGTGGACACATATTCTAGTAATTTTTAACTTCACACATATATTCTTCCTCACCATGTTGCTTAGAGTCAATGCTCAAGAAAATAAAAAAATTGGTACAGTAGTTTTTCATATAGAATATGGCCCACTATTTAGATTCATGAAGTTTGGTGGATTCTTAAGATGGTTTTTTTTTCTTTATATATGGTGGATTCTTCGAAAGAAACTCTGCATGAATTTTTGATAAGAGGAACTATTTCCCTTAGGGAGGATATATCTAGACCAAATTAAAGAAGTGTTGATATCTCTAGCTATTGTTGTCTATTAGTGTCAAACATTTAGTCATTTTCTAAGTAGAGTCAGACAGTCATCACTATGACTGAGCTACTCCATATAGGCTAAATCATGTATAAAAACTTGTTTATACCGAGCTCTATAGGAGTCAAGCAAGTATGCGGTTGCCAAGTATTTTCTATACAAGTCGAGTTCAACACCTACTAAGCAATTCAATCATATAAGTGTTGAGTTGTATTTAAGTGTCGATCACAATACAAACCAAGCATCAGCAATGTGCCAAGTATTAGAGACAATAAGTGTTAAGCAATATAGAGTTTTTATAAACATTAGAAATGATACAAACTTTGAGGTAGACTATTTTCAAGCTGACATGGATGGTCCATTTAATATTTGAAGAGGTTTTTATAGAGAGTTTTACGTGTTTAAGATGTGAATCACAAATCCCTATGTTTTGTGATTAATGACTCAGATGAAAAGGAAAATGATGAAAGCATATAGAAAATTCTTTACATGACTCTTTAAATAGAGAAGATTTTAACCTAGATAGTGAGAGATGCGAACAATATCGATAAGCTATGGTGTGACAGACAATATGAAGAGATGAGTAATATGTGAATGGTGAAGTGAAGGATCAAGATCAGATTAGAAGTTAAGTAGAAGTGTTCTATTATCTCTTAGAAAAAAAAGTGACCTAGTTAGTGCAATGAAGAGAAGAAAAGATTTATCATATCAGAAGAGAGGATCAATTTGCAAAGAGAAGACTCAAACTTAGCTCACAAAGTAAACTGAGAGTTAGGTACTGAATCAATTCTAGTCAACTTTAATTGGGGTAAATCTCTTTATAGAGTGGTCTTAATAGATCTTTGTAAATCTCCTAATAGAGTCCTTACTTTATTTTAAGTGTTAAATCCTCTAACAAGGTGAGACCTAATAGTCTTAAAAGCTTTTAACAAGGAAGATCTTTCATAGGGTAGAACATATATTATGGTCAGACATTGTAACCTTAACAGTTTAACTTTATTATTGTAGTAGTGAAGATTTGTGATTGTCATCCCCACCTCAGTTTTACCTTCACCTTGGAGGGTTTTCCAGTAACCAAATATTGGGTTATGTTTTTATTTTCATGCATGTGATAGATTAGATCTACATGTTACAACAAGTTTACTTTTACAAGTTTTACATGCATAAGACAACTAGTGAATGTGTGAATGAATTTTTGAAAAGTAAAAGTGTTTAAGATTCTGATTCACCCCCCCCCCCCCCCCCCCCCAGTATTTTGTTATCCTATTTATACTTCCATCAATCAAAAAAAGTTGAACATAGCTCATAGTAGAAAAGAGAAATGGTTGGGATATGGTTTAGAAATGGATAAATTTACAAAAATAGAAATTCATGAGCAAGAGAGGTATAAGTACATAATGTCCCTCATTCAGTACCAAACATGTAACAAAATAATATTGTCATCGATACTTTGCTATTAGATTCAAACCACAAATAGATTCAGTCCTTACCTGGAATTACCCTCAAATGATGGATAGATGCTTTCTTAACCCTAAAACCTGAATTTCTCATCAAAGTTCTTGCTTGGTACCCTACAACCAAATACAACGAAATCATGATCAAATAGCTTTACAAAAAATGTTGAAAAGTTTCAAGATATGTTACAGTTGTGTTGCATTGGTGATTGTCCCATATGGATATTAGGATCTATAGTGTTATAACAACAACTTTAAGAATACTAAGATCAACATGTTACCAATATGGTTGCAATAAGTAGAGATCAATTTTAGTGAATGAAGGGATGACACATTTCAACAAAGGAAACAAAACATTACTTTCAATAGTCAAAATAAGGAATTCAATGATAGATCTATACTGTAAATAGTGAAGAATAATTTTCTTTGGCCACTAAAGCATCCATATGTTTACTGAATAAAGAACATTTATTTGGATTATTTGATAAATATTTTCAAACTATAATTTTTCCTTGAGACCCATTTTGACAACATGTATTGAAATGACCAAGATGATATGCAAGCCTATCAACAGTTTCAACATTCTAAGTTACAATCCTTTGCTCCCAAATGCCCCAATGTGAATGAATCAAAATTTGAATAGGTAAAAACTTAAACTTAATTATAATAATACATACTTTGACTTCGTGATTTAGATTCTCATATAGTGTGAGATCATGTTTCACAAAAATGCCCAACTTTTTTGCCAATAATTATACTATTTTTGGGTCTTTGTAATTGAGACAAAGCAATAGCAATGAGATCCATATATGCTTAAAAAATGGAAATAGAGGATCTAATTTAAAATTAGGCACCCATTGTATTATTACTAGACTTGATCCCTTGCAAAACTAATCCTTGAATCTATGCACTTTATCCTTAAGCTCATTGGATTCAAAAAGTAAAATGGAGATTTTTAATTTGAATCAATAAGAAACAAATCTTTGAAACTCTTCCATTTTTCTTTTTCCCATTGAAATGTCATTCTTAAAGAAGGATTTGAAAATCCGCCTATTATTTTTTATTTCCATAGTATCATAATGTGTGGAAGAATTACATGGTTTGGCAGATGTATCTTTGTTAGAGTTTTAGGAGACTCTACAACACCCCCAGGATCAAATGAAAGACCAAGATAACTTCCACAAGAGATTGGCAAGACAATTGCATGAAGATATAAGAATTCTATTATTGATAATGGACTTGATTGACATCCAATGGATTGATTTTAAATGTACATAATGGGCCTCCTTATAAAGGAGAGGCAATAAGAGACAAAGATAAGGAGAAGATAAGCTATCAACTACATAAGGTGGAATCACATGTCCACCAAATTTGGATCATCCTCCATTATGCAATGAAGTATGTGCGATGATGAGGATGGATAATATAATATATGCACTAAAGGTGCAATGAGATAACAACTATGACCACCTAGAGTGGAATTTTCCTACACCATGTGTTTAATTGAGGTGTAAATTCCTAATTCTCTCAATCATAAACTTCAATACATTATCCTAAGTAAGCTTAAGTAAGTGTAATTAGTAAATATTTAATTACACCAACACCACAACCCCCCCCCCACCCCCCAAGTACAATGTGCAATACAATACATGAAATGCAATCTCTCATAAAGCAGAGAAAGAGAGAAAACCTCATGGGAAAAACCCTCCTCCAAAAAGAGAGATGAAAACAAGATGCATGGATGGATGAAGTAATCAAGACCCCTCAAAAATTACATACATCATGTATATACAAAGAATGATCTACCCATAGGAAGGAAATAAGGAGACATGATATCCCCCCCATAATGAAGAAGCTCTAATGTAGATGAAGAGTACCTAAAGACAAGAGATAATCCAATTCCTACTAGAATATGTCTCTCCTTAGGAAGAGATAAATATGTCAAATGATGAAGAAGCCACTCCCTATAAAAAGTGAGGAAGGAGGAAGAAGGTCTACATGTATGCATCTCTGAAGACTAAATAGGTGTCTCCAAGCTTAAAGATTTCATCACACCATCCAACTGACCTATGAGATGTGACAAACCAAGTGAATTTGAAGAGTTGGAAAATCTAATCTCCAAATAAGGTAAAGAAGTATCTCAAAGAGAAACTCCTCAGATGTATTAACCAAATCTTCATTATGAGATTCATCTAAAAGAGCATCCAAGAATTCATCCCACACTGCAAGATCTGAAGCATAAAGATCATCCTGCTAAATAGTAGAACTCATGTCTGAAGAAGCAGGAAGTGGAGGAGTAGGAAGTTCAACACTTGTCTCAAGAACAAAATGATTCAAGTGTCCAATGTTCTCCTCACATGAATTATTCACCCTTGATAAAGGGTTAGGTACATCATGAATATCATCAGCATAATCAAAAAAATGTGAAAAAGACTACAAGAGTGATGTATGATCAACAACTCCCATAGCTATGACATCTCTAGTCTCCATATCCCTAATATAGACATAATCAGGAGTGAACTCAAAAATTTTACCTTGTCCCCCATGGATAATTTGGTAAATGGAAAGGAGATAAGTGGTCAAAGATGGCACACAAAGAACATCATTAAATGTACCCGCTCCCATAGGAATATAACCTTTCCCACAAACCTTCATGTATGTATTATTACCCATCAATATAGGTGGAGAAGTAAAAGACTTAATAGAAGAAAACATATCCATAGAAGATGACATATGTTGTGATGCACCCGAATCAAGAAGTCTTTTACCTTGCTCAGGATGTGTGGAAACAATGAGTGCTTGTCCTTTACCTTTGGATGATGATGTAGATGTAGATGTAGAAGCTTCCTGATGTGTAGAAGAAGGAGTAGACACTAATGAGGGAAGTTGGATATTTTTCTTTTGAAGAATGTGAGTGAGCTCATCAATCTTCTTATGGAAAAATTTATGCGAGCTCATTATGTCCTAGCTTCTTGCAATAAGCACATTTATCTCTCTTTCTTCTAGATGTTTCCTCTCTTGAAGAGGACTTGGATTCAATATTATGTTGTGAAGGAGATTCATCACCTTTTTCATGTTTCTTAGGATACTTGTGTTGTTTGTTTCCCTTTCCTTTGGTAGCCTTTGGAGAGGAGTCATTTGCAACCAATTCTTAATGATTTGAAGACTTCAATTGACCCATGTGTGCTAACTTTGCTTGTTCCCTTGTGAGCTGAGCTAAAAATTCATAAAGAGAAGGCATTTTGTATGCACTACCAAGAGCATCCATAGTAGCAAAGAATGTGGAAAAAAAGATTGAATATTCTGGACCTAGCTTGGAAAGAATAGATAATATCAATTGTTCATCATCTTTATTAATGCCACAATTAGAAAGCTCCAATCTAATAGAATTAAACTTAGAGAAAAAGTATTGAATATTGTCAAAATCATACAAACTTAGACCTATAAGCTCATTCTCTAATTTGAATTTTCTTATTCTATCAAGTTTACCAAAGATCCCTTCCAATGTTGTATAGGCATCATGAGGATGTGTGCAGGATGCAATATGATATAGCAAATCATGAGAGATGGTAAATCTAAGAGACCCAAATGTTTTATCCCTTCGATCAAACTATTTTCTCCTTTCTGCAACACCTATAGCTATTTCTAGATCCTATCCAAGAATCATTCTAAGCAATCCAATACTTATCAACCGATTAGAAACTATTTGTTTCCATTCATGATAGTTATAGGGAGTGAGTAATGGAACTTTTGAAAAATCCATATTGAAATCAAATGATGACTAAAATAAACTGATAACTCCTTCAAATTATTGATTCAATTAAGAAAATTGAAATCCAAGTATTCACCCAAGTGCAAATATAGCCAAAAGGACCTATTTCTGAAAGTAATATGTCCACTCCAAATCACTAAAATCTGATTATAGATCTGGAAAGTTTAGGAAAAATCATGCACTTTAAAAAAAAAATTGCACTTGAAAATGTTACCAGATGAGCCCAAATAAAGTCTTCAAAGTTGAAAAAAATGGGATTTGTGATTTTTAGAAAAATTTAGAGATACAGATCCAAAATCATCTGCACCATTGTGTTGATTGTGAAATTCTACCCCAAAACAAAAACAATTTCTCAAAAAAAGGAGTCTGTATGAGGGAGATATCACTGTTTGAAAATTGCTTCTAAAATTATTTTTTCTGAATTGTCATTGCCGCACCTTCAAAAGTCAAATGGTTGTAGATTTGGCCTTAGATGTCCAATTTGGATGAAACAAAATTTGATTTAGGGGTTTTTGGACCTCCTCTATATGATTCCAACCTCTAATTTGTACCAAAAAGCTCTAATTTTCACCTACAATAGAAGGTCACAAAATGTGAATCTTGAAATCTCCTCCAAATTGTGATGTCCAAATTGCACCAACAATAATTCAAGCCAAGATTGCACTTCTTGAGAAGAGGTCTTCACACCATGAGAGCTCTGATACCATGTTAGGATTTTAGGTGACTCTACAACAACCCCAAGATCAAATGAAAGACCAAGATAACTTCCACAAATATTTGGCAAGACAATTGCATGAAGATGCAAGAATGCTATTATTAATAATGGACTTGATTGACATCCAATAGATTGATTTTAAATGTACATAATAGGCCTCCTTATATACGAGAGGCAATAAGAGACAAAGATAAGGAGAAGATAAGCTATCACCTACACAAGGTGGAATCACATGTTCACCAAAGGTGGATCATCCTCCATTATGCAATGAATTATGTGTGATGATGAGGATGATAATGTGATATGTGCACTAAAGGTGGAATGAGATAACAACTATGACCCCCTAGAGTGGAATTATCCTACACCATGTGTTTAATTGAGGTGTAAACTCCTAAGTATCTCAATCAGAAACTTCAATGAATTATCCTAAGTAAGCTTAGGTAAGTGTAATTAGTGAATATTTAATTACACCAACAATCTTCACTTCATAATGCGGGTGCCCATGTCTATTAAGTTTTGATTGATCCTTATTGAGGCCTTTGTGTTTTACCTTTACCTTCCATGTTTTATTTGAAAAACTTGAATTTAAAGGTTCCTTTCTCTAGAGTTCATTCCCATCATGATCATCTCTATGCAAACATCCAAGATCTTTCCTTTGAAAATGAATTTCATTAGGAAAAGATGCACAAGTTATTTTCCTTTCATGAAACCTTCAATCTTTTTTTATCTCCATTTCTATGTTTTCTATGAGCCTAAAAAGGATCTATTCCATTTAAATTAATAGGGTAGACTCAAGGAGTACCATGGCATATATAAAAAAAATTCTTTACCCATGGTACTCTAGAACAAGTGCAATTATTCTATTTGTCATTTATCAACCACTTGGGATTTGATAGATGCAATCCCCTTTTCATGAATTGGATGATTAGTGCTCTCTTTCTTTTTTCTTTGCCAAAATGAACTATAATGGGACTTACAAAAATAAATTTAGAAAGGCTTGTGCTAGATTCCTATTACCAAATGGAAAATTGCAACCATACATTTAAATAAATTTCATCCTTCTTCATCCCTAAAGGCACACACAATGAATTTGTAGCTATTGTTCCTACAGAGGGATTAAAATTACATCAGCTTATATCTTTTTCTACCTTTGTCTTTCTTAGATTCTATACATCTTATACACACATACATTATATGATTCCTATATATACCCACATTTTCAGTTACTTCTTTCATTAGAAAAATATCTAGTTGATGGGATGTGTTCCATCTACTCTACTTCTATTCTAGATGGCATTTTGTAAGTATTAAATTCTGCAACGTCTTTATATTCTAAGTTCATTTGGATCTATGATAAGTGTATTTGCACTTGCTCTATTCCCACAACCATCATGCTCTTTCAAAACAGTGGCCTTTCCTGCATATGTAAATCCATTTTGTGTATTATATTTTCTGCACTAATCCATCTTACTTTCATCTGCCCACAAAAAAAAATTTAATACTTCAAATTTGATTTTTAAGGAAATTGATAACATGTGGATATGTGTGACAAAATATAACAAAAAAAGGTTCCAAATCTACAAAGTGATATTATTTTCCCATCTTCTAGTGCATGTCCTTCATGGCTTTGGCTTCTCTCACTCCCATCCAAAATAAGATTCATCCACTCTAAATCAAGAATGCACATGCAGCTACATTCCATATGCATGGACAATACGTAAAGCTAAAAAAATGTATCAATTTTACATTATTTTAATAAGTCTATAAGTTCTTTTAATTTATAGACCATCATGAATGTTAGAATTTTGGCTTCTATGGCCAAAAGAATGTCCTCAGCAAGGAAGCAAATAAAAAATCTTGATTTAATTGCATGTTGAGGATATTACCTTCACCTACAAGTGTCAAAATTACAATGTTTGTGAAGGTCTCTAACTTAAAATACCAAATTAATGACCTATAACAAAAAACAAACATGTTGTTTTTGCCAACTCCACCTAATGTCCTACGCATATCAATTGAGATTGCATATTGAACTAGGGCCTCCTTCTACATTTCTTGAAACCAAAAGATTGACACAATTGATATCTACAACTATCTCCACCTAAGCCTAATATTTTATTTTTTCTTTGAAACAATTCTCAAAATAACATCTTATCAAAACATGGATTAGTGAAATAAAAAAAGAAGCTTCAGAACAAGAAATAGAAAGGAAGTTTGAAGAGACAAATTTTTTCTTGGAAAAGCATGACCTTTCTCTAATTTACAATATAATTAATCAAATGTGTGGTGCAAAAGTATAAACTAGAAGGCAATAAATATTCATCGAGGTTTAGATATATATGAAAAGATGTTGACAACTTGTCAATAGGTAAGGATGAAAATAATAGTAGAGGTCATTGCAATTAATATCTAGGCACATAAATAGTAAAGGATATCCAACATATTGATTTACAATTTCTCTTGAATATGTTCACTAACAAGATCAACTCATAGATATAAAACAAAGTGTCTGATGTAGATGCAATGAAGAGTTTAAGTTTTTCTTCAATTACTTTAGATACCTACGACATACCACATTTATCAACAAGAGTTTATAGAAATAGAAAACAAAAAAACCGGTATGAATTTGAGAATGGATATTATTTTCATTCCAAGCTATGAGCCTATGGTGGAGATTCTTAGTACATACAAGACCAAGTCAAACCTAATTCTTCTGAGTTGTAGGGATGAATTTTCACTCATATCAACTTCTAGAAAATTCTGCATGATATCATAGCATAACATCTATTTCTCTCTTTATACATTCTCCTTATCTTAGGCTTAGAATTTTTCTCTTTATTTTTGGTTGGCTTTGTAAAGGTTAATTAACCAATACTTTTCACACAAATATTTGAAGGTTATTAAAAACTTGTTTAAAACATGCAAAACAAAGTTGTTTATTATCCTGAAAGTTTTGGTAGCTTGTCTATATAATCAAGTAAAAGAAATATTTGATGGACTTTTGAGACTTTGCGATTTGGAGCATTATTTTGTTTTGAAGTAGTGTAAATTCATTTAATGTATAAAAAGAAGATTTTGAGAGTACTACCAAGTGTGTAATGTGTTCATATGTTCTTGTCTCATATTCATCATATGAGAACATGATTAACTTTTTTTTAATTTCTACTCTAGTTTGTAAAGGAAATAGTCATTTCTATTGAATTTACTTCCCATATTCTCTTATTTGGTATTTTTGGAGTGTATATGTGTTGTTTATAAATCATATTTTCACCATTGTGCACGCTTATTCATAGTCTTGGGTTTTCAATGGTGAAGCTAATAGTTTATTTTTAATAAAATATTGAGTACTATTTGTACATTTGTTATAAGCAATCTCAAGTAGTAAAAATCCTTTATTTTACTCGAAAGTTTCATTCTTAAAATATATACAAGGGAGTTTCCCCTCCTAAATATAGAAGAATGTCATACTATGAAGTGGTTTATCCTATAGTTGTATTTAGTTTTTCACACTTCCATTGGGCACATTGTCAAGAGTTTCAAAGTCACAAATCTATTTACCAATAGATAATATTTATCATAGAGGAGATGATTGTGATTCATTATGTAAATTTAGCGATAATAACTAATAGTGTAGACATGAAATGAAACTATAGTGGAAATTGATATGAAGTCTATAGAAAGGATCATCATAGATATGTTTATGTCAGCATCGAAGGAATGCTAGTCATTAGTGACTATGGTGAAGTTCTCCATTTGTTTGATGATGCCCAGACCATATATTGGTATTTACTTTTGATAGGTTTAGTTTGAGCTTCACTTGGTTTCAAGAATCCTTTAATATTATATACTTAACAAGGCCAACCACGTGAAGGTGGAAGGTCATTTGGCCTCTCCCCCCTTCCCCATATAATCACTTTAAATTCCCCATTAACATATAAGTAAATATTTCATTCATTCATTCATTTAAGAACTACAACATTGAATCATCATAATCACATTACAACATTTATTAACACGACATACAATTTATTAATATGTATAATCATTCATCAATAATTCGTGAACAATAATTCGTAAACACATCAATCATTATAAGCACATAACAATATTCAATAACATGACATAAAATTAATTAATAAGCAACATTCATCATCAAACAAGGTTTTTGACAATCATTTCTCCTTTTGTTTTTTCTTTGATGTTTGTCAAAGATAAAGTATAATAGGTACATGATGACTATCTTTAGCATTCTCCTCTAGCTCTTGTGGTTTTGATCTTATGACATGATGTTTCCTCTCTCTTTTTCAAGCATAAGGCTAATGTGCCCCTATAAAAACAAATAAATGGGTTTAATTCTAATTTTTTTTATAAATTTTATAAGTATTTCATTAATCTAAAACATAACAAGGATTTTTCTTTATTTGATAGTCCCACATCATCTACTATCACATTTTATTCAGCACCAACCTCAACATGCTCAACACTAGCATTACGCTCGACTCTGTCACCATGAAATTTTGTATACTCAAAAAAAAATTCACATAAAGGTTATGTCAATTTCAATTTAAGATGTTGATTTTTATTAATAATTATTGTTGAGCTATCATTTTGCATGATGTTGCACAACATAGATCCTTTAGAATCTCTCTCTTGAAAAATTGATCAAGGACCAACTCCAAGGTTCCAAGTTGGTTTTTCATCTAGTTGGCTAACTCAATTGAAGATAAATGTGTATGTTCATGAGGAGGCCTTTGCTAGTTCAAGCTAATCTGCACAATCTATTGCTGTTTGAAATATAACCACAAGAGAGATATATTTTGGTATTTCTTATTTTATGATGAATGTAATTTATTGATACAACTATATGAATTCCTATTTTAACCAAATGTTCGAAAAGAAAATAAAAAAGATAGAATAATGATAGATTTAAATAAAATAACTAAAAGGGAAATTCCTAATGGACATAAACTAAGGCAACAACACATCTACAAATTAAATTATCAAAAGGATTGGGTAGGAAACCAATGAAATTAGGAGCAATGCTTCCTCAAATCCATGGATGCAACCATCAATGGGAACTTCAATAATGACTGAAAGATGTTTCACATTTCATCAAATCATGAGGTCACACAAAGTACACTCATACAAGATAAAATTTTATGGGTATATGCACCGAGTTGTGGTGCCAAAAAGGTGACAACTCTTTTTTTTTTTCTATTTTGAATAGCACGTACGCACTTTTAAAAAAGTGAATATTTATAGATGGACTCCATACCCGTAGCCCATCATTTTCATCTCAATTTTTTCATATTCCTACACCAGTAGCACATACGCGGGTTGAATGGCTCCTCACTAGCAAAATCTGAGATCACAAGCATGCCCACACCCACACCGTATGTGATCTAAACTTCATTTTGCATTGTTTGATATGTTTTTCATATTGTTTTGTAAGTTTTTTATATTTTTTTGTAAGGTTTTTACAATTTTTATTTAGATTTGTTTATTTATTTGGATTTCAATTTATTTTTTATCAAGAAATGTCCATATTCAACCAAAAAATCCACAAGAACCTCAAAACCCACAAGCACCTCAAAACCAAAATCCTCCCCAAGAAGAACAACAAATTCCACAACCCAAACCAATTGTAAGACCTCCGCTAGGCACACAAGAAAATATAATAAATGAAATAGAGAGAGGCAAAACTGAATTAGAAGGACTCATTGCTTGGTTGAAAGAATCTAGACAACCCAATCCAATGAGGGCTCAATTGGCATCATCCCTCGAATCCATTAAGACCCAAATAGCCTCAGTAAGTGGTCAGTTAGATATTTGGTAGGTTAAGAGGCATAAACAAAAATATTTTATGCAAATAAATTGTCATATGAAGATGTTAAAAAGAAAACAAATACCAAAAGGTAGAGTATGTGCATTATTTAGAAAACTCGGTGAGCAAAATACTATTAGAGAGGGTACTAAACAGTTCCCCATCCATTGGTGCATACATGATGGTATTAGAAATAATTTTTGGGATAGATGGTGGATGGTTTTTGATGCCCCTCCTTGCAACAATCATGAGGTCCCCATGTATTTTTTGATGAAATTATATTGTGAGTTTGTCATTGGGGGGATCCCCAATTATTTTGATATATTAGACTCCCAAGGTAGAGGTGGGGGGTCATCATTTGAGAGGCCAGGAGCACGTCATGACCCTAATGTAGTTAGGGCACATGTAGTCGAGCCACAGTGCGAGCATGTGACTATTCCTTCAGTTGTGAAGGAACATGTAGAGGCCAACACTCTAGGGACCATTAATTCTTTGACGTAGACCCTCATCCATTCCATGAGCCCATTAGTTTAGGGGGAGCCTTCTGTGCGGCGTGGTCACATGTGCACTTCATGCGGATCCCTATGCACATTTGGCACTCATGCTAGAGATGGTGTGGATGATGGGCTCATCACTAATTAGTTCCTAAATGACACATTTGGATTTGACACACAGGTAAATTACAAATATAATTTATTAATTTGATCACATTTCATATGTATAGTGAATGATTAATTAATTAGCATCTATTGACATTGTTCAAAATTCAGGGTTAGAGTGTTGTCGAGCCTAGCAGTGATCCTCTGGCCCCATTTTTTGTCCCCTCCACAAGTCCAGAGGTATGTATCAATTTAATAATTTAAATTAATACATATTTTTATTAAGTAATCATATTAAGGATTGACAAAAAAAAATATGCATGTGCTTCAGTGCTCTACTGGACCATCAACCTTTACTACAGACTCGGAGCATAGACATCATATGAGCTATGTATAGGTACATTTGTTTCATGTTAATTTAATTCATTTGATTATATTTGTTTCATGTTTCATGTTACATGTAATTTGTATTGTATGACATGTAGCTCATGACGTCAGACACTCCTCCTCATCTTCGATAGTCCATTGATCGTGGAGTGGTCGCAGCTATGGCTAGCTCACAGCCATTGACTAAGGTATGAAAAAAATTTCTTGGTTTTAGTTGTTGTTTATAATAGTTAATATCAAAATTTCTAATTTTATTTATAAGTGATTATATTTATTGAATTGTTGTAGGGTCTCGTCATGCCTGATCATCTGCGAGCCTTCGAGGTGGATTTACAGAGTGACTATCTGATCACGGTAAGAAAATAATTAATTTTGTGTGTACATATATTTGATTTCAACATATAATAAATATTGATTCATATCTACTTTGCTTGTATCGGCTCAAGTTAGAGAAGAGACTCAACAAGAGGACGAGTGAGCGTGTTAGGAGGACCCCCATCATCTCCACCATCTCCCTCCACACGATGACAAAAGATGTTGACAGATTTGTTTCTTTCCTTTCGTGGGAAGGAAAAGATATAGTTGATCTAGACATGTATATATATAGGCATCAGTGGACATATTCGATACACATTTGATGTATATGACATTTTATATTTGATGTATGATATTTATTTGATGTATGGCATTATTTGACTTATGACATTATTGGTCAATATATGATATGTTTGTTCATATATGACATTATTGGTTATCATAATATATTATGTGTTTGTTAATGTACATGACATTATTGGTTATCATTTTATATTATATTTTTGTTCATGTATGACATTAAATTAGATATGTTCATGTATGACATTAAATTAGATATGTGCATATATGACATTAAATTAGATATGTTTATGTATGACATTAAATTCAATACCTAATCCATTCGAAACTTTGAGAGAATATTGATTAACAATAAACTTTATCATTCTTTAAGCATAAGTTAATCATTTGCAATATGTCATTGTCCTATGATTTATGATCTTTTTCATGTTTAAAGTTTTCCTTCTCTATCATTTGTTTATCAAGTTTAATTCAATGCCTAATTAGTTTGAATTTTTGATACAATATTGATTGGCAATAAACTTTATCAGGCAATATTCGTGGACCTCCTGGAAATTGGTCACCTAAATGAGAACCTTGAGATTTATTAGGAACTCCATGAAAGAAATCAATAGCTTGAGAAGCTCTCCATTTGTTAGTTGAATCAAAACCTTGGATTGTAGATGGTTGGCCTTCATTGTATAGACCAATTTTATAGATATATAATCAAATAAATAGTGTATTCATCTAAGCATAGAAATATTGTTACATAAGAAGAAGATCAAGTTTTACAATTGCTAATAATCACTAATGTATGCACATACACTTAAACCTAAAAGGGATGACCTAAAGAAGACAAATTAAGTATGAAGTCGATACAAAATCAATAAGAGAGTTCTAGTATGATATCTTTAGTATTTTTTGAATTAGAGAAAACTAAGTATTAATATGATGATCTCTATGAATCTATATCACCATCTAGATGTCTCTCTGCATCTCCCTAACTCTCTCTATTTTATCTCACATTTATCCTCTTCTTATATATCTATTCATTTATCACTATTTTTTCATTTCCTTTAATCTTCATGTCTACCTACACCTTCTTTTGTTTCCCTCTATCTCTATGCATCTTCTCCATGTTCAGCAAGCGTTGGAGTTATAGGGATAGTGTTAAGAAACATGCTTATGTTGCAAAGAGAGGTGAGAAGGTGAAAATAAGGGCGTACTATAAGTTGGAAGCTGAAGATGATTTAATGGTTGATAAGTGGGATTTTTATTATGATGATCCTAATGATCAGCACATTTGCATGGAGGTTGTCCAAGGTAGAGCTCATTGCAGTCTTATGCTATATGACAATCCATATGCAGATGCTATTTTCAATAAGTCTTTTTTTTTCCCTTGATTGCAATCTTGGCTCCATGATGTTTTGATTTGAGAGGTAGTTAGATGGAACTATGAATATCTTTAAGTAATAAATTGTATTGATTTTGATTTAATTTATTATTAAAGATTTTAATGGATACAATTTTGTTGTAAATATTTCTTCATTGTAGGGTTAGTTATACCATTTTTACAATATGAATCTTCATGGTCACTTGTGGCTCTTCTCTAGTACTTATTTTTATAATCTTTATAAATAATAAATAATTTAGTTATAATAGAGTTTTAGTCTTTTATGAAAATAATTTTTTGGTGGAAGATTTTTCATTTAAAATTGTGTCTTACATTTAGTAAAATTGATATTTGCTAGATACTTAAAGAGATTTCAACTTCATCAATAGACCAATGGCCTATTGACAATTATCTTTTTTTGAAATTACTCTATCCAACAAAATTAGATCAAAAGTTCTCTAAACATTTATGCTAAAAATAAGATAAAAATTTGATCACAAGTGGTCACAAAGTTTGTGTAGAAGAAAAAATCATTGTTACAAAAAGAATATAGACAAGAAGAAAAAACACAATTAGCTTGTTGAGCTTCAATGCATAACCACCATTCTTTATCATCAATTAAAAAATGTCAGAGATAGTTGAGAAAAGATGGATTATTTGTAAAAAAAAGTCATTAGTAGAGAAAATATGGATTATTTGCAAAAAAAAGTCATTTTAGAAATCATAAATGTAACATAATCACTGATAGTTTTATGTGTTTTCATACATTAATGATTGTAACATAATCAGCAGTTGATTGGAATGTGTTGTTATTATTCTATAGTAACTAGATTAAGGTAAAAATAAAAGTTTAATAAATAGTTGTGATGTATAGTAAAGAGAGATATCTCACATGAGAGGGGGATGAATCTAAGATGACACATAAGATACGTGTAGAGGGAGCTATACTTGTTAACGAATTTACAATGCAGTGTTATGGAAAATCATAGAGCATCTTTAAAAGGAAATAAAAGAGTATGGAAAGTGGAAGGAACATGTTGTTTTGTAGACTCGTATTCAAATTTGGGTGTCAATTTTTGAATGAAGGATTCAAGCACTGCAATTTGGTAGTTTTGGCTCATGTTATCCTTGTATCTCACTCTATCCTTGTATCTCACTCTCATTTATTCCCCCCCTCTTTATATTTCTATTTTTTCCATATCTATTCTTTTCCATATCTATGTAGCCATATATCCTCTTTATCTCCCCCTCACTAATGTAGAGATGTTGAGCAAGAAGTGAGGTTTAAGCACTTTCTTCTTCCTAATCTACCAAACTAAACTTGTGGCCTTCCTAATATCTTACTCCTTTAGGATATCATTTTTGTGGGCTATCCAAAGTGATAGGGTCATTTGTGAACTCCTCCAAGGTGAGTACTTCTCCAATCAAGATCTTGCACCTTTTTGTTTTAGGGACACTAGCCCTATTCCAAGCCAATAACTGTAACTCTTCACCAATGGCTTCACCAACCCCAAGTTTCTATTGGGACACCTTCCTTATGTTGAACTGATTAAGAATCAACTCTTGGTTTAACCCTCCAATTTTCATATAGTACAAAATGTTGACTATCATAGAATTCCTTGTAGGTCTCCTACTCTAATTTTTTGGACTTAAATTCCGCTTAGGTTATTGTAGGTCTCTGCAACACTATCCTGTAGGAACTAGAATCGCATCCATACCTCACATGAGCTCCAAGATATACCCTGTCAAAGATTGTAGCCCTATGGCATTTAGTGACCCTTAGGGACGTTCTGGTTCAGTTTGCCCGAGAATGTACAAGCACTGAAGGGGATAGGACAAGGTTGGGGATAGAGTTTACTCATCCACCCAGAGCTAATAGAGTAGAAAATTTGATCCCTCGATGAAAGGTGAGAGAGATTTGGCAGTTGGCAACTTTGTACTGGCCAACACTGCAAGTTTCAACATCACCCGAGATGGCATTGTAAAATGAAAACGAAATGTGATCTCCAAAAAGTGAGAGAGTTTATTGTAGGTCTCTGCAACATGGTCCTGTAGGAACTAGAATCACATCCATACCTCACACGAGCTCTGAGATATGCCCCGTAAAAGATCACAGCCCTATGGCATTTAGTGACCCTTAGGAACATTCTAGTTTGGCGTGCCCAAGAATGTTCGAGTTATGAATGGGATAGGAAGAGGTTGGGGATAGGGTTTACCTAGCCACCCAGAGCTAAAAAAGTAGATAGTTCGATCCCATGATGAAAGGTGAGAGAGATTTGGTAATTGGCAACTTTGTACTAGCCAACACTGAAAGTTTTAGCATCACCTGAAATGGCATCGTAAAATGAAAATAGAGTGTGATCTCCAAAAAGTGAGAGAGGTTATTGTAGGCCTCTACAACATGGTCCTATAGGAACTAGAATTTCATCTATACCTCACATGAGCTTTGAGATATGCCCCATCAAAGATCGCAACCCTATGGCATTTAGTGACCCTTAGGGACGTTATGGTTCAGCGTGCCTGAGAATGTTCAAGCACTGAAGGGGATAGGACAAGGTTGGGGATAGGGTTTACCTAGCCACCTGAAGCTAATGGAGTACACAGTTTGATCCTATGACAAAAGGTGAGAGAGATTTGGCAGTTAGCAACTTTGTACTAGCCAACACTACAAGTTTCAACATCACTCGAGATGGCATTGTAAAATGAAAATAGAATGTGATCTCCAAAAAGCCAGATATTTTATTGTAGGTCTCCACAACATGGTCCTATAGGAATTGGAATCACATCCATACCTCACACGAGCTCTGAGATATGCCCCGTCAAAGATCGCAACCCTATGGAATTTAGTGACCATTAGGAACATTCTAATTCGGCATGCTTGAGAATGTTTGAGCATTGAAGGGGATAGGATGAGGTTGGGGATAGGGTTTACCCAGCCACCTAGAGCTAATGGAGTAGATAGTTCAATCCCACGATGAAAGGTAAGAGAGAATTGGCAGTTGGCAACTTTGTACTGGTCAACACTGCAAGTTTTAGTATCACTTGAGATGGCATCGTAAAATAAAAATAGAGTGTGATATCCAAAAAATGATAGAGTTTATTGTAGGCCTCCACAATACAATCCTATAGGAACTAGAATCACATCCATACCTCACACCAACTTTGAGATATGCCCCAACAAAGATTGCAGCCCTATGGCATTTAGTGACCCTTAGGGACATTCCAGTTCAGCATGTCTGAGAATGTTCAAGAACTAAAGGGGATAGGACAAGGTTGGGGATAGGGTTTACTCAACCATTCAGAGCTAACAAAGCAGATAGTTTGATCCCACGATGAAAGGTGAGAGAGATTTGGCAGTTGGCAACTTTGTACTGGCCAACACTACAAGTTTCAACATCATTCAAGATGGTGTCATAAAATGAAAATGGAGTATGATCTCCAAAAAGTGAGAGAGGTTATTGTAGGTCTCCACAACATGGTCCTGTAGGAACTAGAATTGCATCCATACCTCACACAAGCTCTGAGATATGCCCAATCAAAGATGGCAGACCTATGGCATTTAGTGACCCTTAGGGACATTCCAGTTTGGCATGCCCAAGAATGTTTGTGCACTGAAGGGGATAGGAGGAGGTTGGGAATAGGGTTTACCTAGCCACCTAGAGCTAACAGAGTGGACAGTTCGATCCCACGATGAAAGGTGAGAGAGATTTGGTAGTTGGCAACTTTGTACTGGCCAACACTACAAGTTTTAGCATCACCCGAGATTGTTGGGTGATGCAACACGCTCCCCTGCCCACAGGTGGTTAATTATGTGGTGTTCCATGTTCACTAACAGTCATGGCTTTTGGTGCAACAGCAAATGGGCCCTACAATTGGTATCAGAGCCTGGTTTTGGCCTAGTCATGGGTTTAAATCTCCCCGGTGCCTTCCCGACTGGTGTAAGCACCTAGTATGCACGTCGAGGGGGAGATTTTTGGGTGATGCGACATGCTTCCTTGACCACAGGTGGTTAATTATGTGGTGTTCCATGTTCACTAACAGTCATGGCTTTTGGTGCAATGGCAAATGGGCCCTACAGAGATGGCATCGTAAAATGAAAATGGAGTGTGATCTCCAAAAAGTGAGAGAGGTTATTGTAGGTCTCCACAACACAGTCCTGTAGGAACTAGAATTGCATCCATACCTCACACGATCTCAGAGATATACCCCATCAAAGATCGCAGCCCTATGGCATTTAGTGACCCTTAGGAACATTCTAGTTCTGCATGCTCGAGAACATTCGAGCACTGAAGGGGATAGGATGAGGTTGGGGATACACATGTACTAAGTAAGATCTGACTATAGATATGGGGTACTTTTTTTGGTATAGTAAAACCTAAAAGTAATATATTAATTTTCTTCCAAACACTAGAAGAGTTATACTCAGATGTGATGTTAAGCTCATGGAGGAAAAGGCATTTAGAAGGTATAAATATTTTCTACTGGATGATCAAAGTGAGTAGCTAATAAAAGCTACAAGGATAAATTGACCAAGTCAAAGGCATCAAATCTTAAGTATAGTTACTAGTACAAAGTAGGATCATGTGGTGAGGATTCACAAAATATGGAAAAGCCGGTGCAACATGAAATGCATCAAGAGGATATAGAGGTTGATATTCCATCCTCTATAGTTGGAAATAGGAACCATGAGGTTAAAAAAAGGTGTAGGGATACTCAAGAAATTATGAGAGATCCTAGGAAGAGTATGAGATAGTAGAGATGGCACCTTAAGTGATGTAGAGGTCAGTTGATGCAGAGTTAACACTTTGGAAGCACCAAACAACTCCAATGCACCTTTGAATCACCAAGCAACTCAAACTACCATTCAAACCCTCTATACTCCACAAGATCACTCAAGGCTTGACTTAGTTTCACAAGGACTACACTAAGACACCATTAATACATTAAGACGCCATGGGGTTAAAGGTTTGTGAAAATTGCAAAAAAGTGCAAAAAATTGCAAAATGCAAAAAGTTGTTAAAGAGCAATTTTTGCAAATAATAGTTGTCAAACTGAAAATGAGGTTGTATGGTGTTCCAACCATCCAAATGGAATTTATAAATATTGTAAGGTATGTACTTAAGATCCCCACACATGGGAGAGGTCATTGTACGGACAATAGACAACATTGGTGAATAAAAAACTTAGATTTTATGTCTTTTTCACTATTTTTTCAATTCTATATGGCCTATATGGATTGGTGGTGGCACAATTCTTATGTGGTTGAATAGAGGGTTGAGTCAGGATTCCATTGCAATTTTTTTGAGGTCTTTATCTTGTATACAGCAAAAGTTATATCAGTTTTAATGCAAGTAGGTCAGATTTACACCAAATTTGAGAGTTTAAGCAAGATGGAATCCTAACTTGCAAACCCACCATGGGATTTCAATGCTACTTTGGGGAATTAAAGTTAGGAGAGGTTTCTTTGAGATGGCAAAGATTTAGAGCTCTAGGAGCATGGCATCTATTTTTACCAGCAAGCCCTAGACTGAACATAATCTTATGTCTAGTCTAGATTTGAAGGAAAAAGAAGGATCAAGCTCCCAAACTGATTAATCTGACCTAGTTGAATGGTTTAGAAGGAAAATTTTGATATATATTATAGATCCAAGGGGTTTAACCAAGTCCATGAACCCATTTTTTTATGTTTTCCTTGTAACCCAGCCTAAACTAGCCATTTAGGACTGTGACACAAAGTGGGCATAACTTGATACTAGAGCCGAGTTGGTGGTTAATCTTTTGGATTCTCTTAGGGGATGTTGAAGAGTGTTCAAAAATTGAAAAACAATGGGGGGTCCTTTGTGTGTATTGGGATTTTGACCATTAAAACTAGAAATTGTCCTAGTAGGAAGTGCTAGTAACAGTTTTGAAATTCAATTGTTTGAGTGTTGAGAAACCTCAAGTTTTGGATTTTTCTTGTTGTTTTGAGTCTATAATAACCATTTCCATCTAAAAATTTGAGTGTTGAAACCATTTAAGAAGTATTTTCCTTTGTAGGCCTATTGGTGGCAGGGAGTTCCTAGGTGTTGATCCAAGTTGTTTGAGTACCCTAAGTTTGAGGGTTGGGCTTGTGAAGTGGAGTCAACTTGCAGGGTAGAGTCTCCCTGTATTAGAAGTCCATTGGATCCTTAATCCTTGGTGTCTTCAATGAATGTATCTTCATAGAATGACCTTGGTTCCCCTACACCATTAAGCAATGATGATGAACATGAGTAAAATTATGAGATCTGTGCCTACATGTTACAATGAAAAAGTCATATCTATTTTGAAATTAAGAACTATAAAAAAAGTTTCAAGAGAAGCTTAGGCTGGAAGAATTTTTTTCTATGAGATGACTACTCTTGGTAATAAGCTACAAATATTGAAACTACACTCAAATCCAATATTTATAAGGATAAGGAAAAACTTTTGAAAGATAGGGTTTTACCAATCTCTCAAAACCCTTGTACCTAGGATGTCTTGGTCATTTAATAGACTCTCTCTACCTATCCCAACCAACTTTAAACAGTTGGATGCTTAGCTAAGCCTAAAAAAAATCTAAAAGCTAATTCCCTCCAAAATGCCCATATAACCGTTTGAATTCAAAATTTAAATTTCAAACTATTCATTTTATGAATGTTCTAATCTCCTAGCCTATTCCATCAACCTATGAAGGCTCAAATGGATTTATTGAATGCATTTAACTATGAAAAATACCCCACCCATTACATTGCATTTATCACCTATTACATTGTATTTTGGTCCTTATACCTTTATCAGGACCTTTACATAAAGTTTTGTATTCATCATTACATAAGGCCATTATAGGCCTCAAGACATTCCACTTGACTTATTTTGATTTTATTTTATCCTCCTTAGTCCTTGGAGTCCTCCTTTGTTGAGTTTCCCTCCTAGATGCCCTCGCATCAGAAATGACCATCAAATATGCATGATTTAAATAGCTACATTAAATAGCCCTTTACTTCATAAATCACTTCAACTTAATCATTATGTTGTACAGAAAACCTCATCATATGTCACTTGAACAAACCTATCATGTACAACATGAGGGAAAAATCCACAAAATTAAATCTTTAAATGTCACTGAAGCATGAAGAACTGCAAAACTCTGTCAAAATGCTGATCTGTAGAACCCCCATGGAAATAGAAGGCACGAACCATCAACCAAAGGAACCTCCATGGAAATAGAAGGCACGAACCATCAACCAAAGAAGCATAGAACAACAATATAACCTCCCCTTAAGGTAGGTGAGGTGACAGGCAGCTGAAAAGATGGGCCAAAAATCTCCTACAACACAGGAGCCAAACTCATCGAGAGTGAGGTACAAACACAAATAAAGGCATGTGTCGTCGACACTGCATGAGGAATTAGAGAAAGAGAGCCTATAAGCAGCAAACAACTATCCCCCCCATGGCACTTTATATAATAGTGCGAGTACAACGAATCACAATGATGAAAAGGATCCCGAATCGCAAGAGTGGCACTTTATCTCAGTGCGTTGCATAAAGATGCTTACAGTGAATATCAACAATGATCAAAAAAAATATAAGGCTGAAACAACAGAAAGTAAAGCCCAACACGAAGCAACTGAAGCAATGCACTGAGATAAAGTGCCACTCTTGCGATTCGGGATCCTTTTCATCATTGTGATTCATTGTACTCGCACTATTATATAAAGTGCCATGGGGGGGATAGTTATTTGCCGCTTATAGGCTCTCTTTCTCTAATTCCTCATGTAGTGTCGATGACACATGCCTTTATTTGTGTTTGTACCTCACTCTCGATGAGTTTGGCTCCTGTGTTGTAGGAGATTTTTGGCCCATCTTTTCAGCTGCCTGTCACCTCACCTACCTTAAGGGGAGGTTATATTGTTGTTCTATGCTTCTTTGGTTGATGGTTCGTGCCTTCTATTTCCATGGAGGTTCCTTTGGTTGATGGTTCGTGCCTTCTATTTCCATGGGGGTTCTACAGATCAGCATTTTGACAGAGTTTTGCGGTTCTTCATGCTTCAGTGATGCTGCTATTTCATGATCACTCCTTGTTCCTGTTTTAGGGGACAATTTCCCTAGTGGGAGACTTCTTCAGTTCTTCACTAGGTTCTTACCTCTTTTTGGGGGAGGGTTTTTCCCTTGTGGTTTTCTCTCTTTTCCCACTTTCAGAGGTTGCATCTTCTTGCATTGTACTTGGGTACCTAACATGGCCTCGTTGCCGGGACCCATTTCTACATCCACCTAAGCTTCTCTTATGGGGGGGTGTTAGTGTAGTTTTTTATTTTTTCTATTTTGCTAGGTTTTTCCTACACTTTTAATAATCTCGCTTAGGTTAATAAAGCATGTCTTATTAGGTGAATGGTTGTGAGGTGTCACCTTCCTACATGTGAGCATCCATTAGCTATCTTGGGAAGATACTTTGCTATCTTTAGTCCGATAGATGGTTGCTCCTCATTGGTTGGTGTTGCCACCTCCTCCCTCTTCTTAGCCTATATAAGCATGTTGCCTGGCTTGTATTTGTATATCTCTTATTTTTGCATCCTCTTAATGCTATTTTGCTTCCAGCATTTGCATTACTCTCTTGGAGACTAACTCTATGATGCTATTTTGATTTTGTATCATTTGCATTCATAGTTTAGATATTTACTCTTTGCACTAGTTTTCTGGGTTATTAATCTTTTCAGATTCTAACAACAAACCTATCATCAGATCGAGACCCATTTTCCTTGTTACTTTTTGATGATTGTGATCCTCTTCAATTCTAGGCATAAGATGATTAACACAAAATGGTACTTAAACAAAAAGCACTAATAAATATTGAGGATGTGAATTGATAATACCGTTTAGTAGATGATTTTGGCGTCTCACCCTTTATCACTAGTGCTTCGACTTTATTAGCCCTCTTCTTTGGTGACCTACAAATGAAGAATTAGCATAGTAAAAAATCTAAGATAAGATTAATCTACTAAAATTAGAGAATGACAAAAATTGAATTTGGCTTGTGATTAAGAATTATCCATTTTGTACAAATCCTTGCTTTCTGAGTTGTATGATAACCCTTGCTTGATGAGTATTGAAAACTTCTCCCATTGTATCCTTGCTTTCACTAGTTTGAAGTTTCTAGTTATATGCACACAATCATGACTTTACATCACAAAGCATTCACATTCTAACAATTTTCATGTTCTTTCATTACATTTTGATCTAAACAACAAATTGTAAACTTTCACTTATTCAAATGACTAATCTAAAAATGGGTCCTATCAAAGAATCTAATATAAATTCAAATAATGTATCTAGATTCTAAACAAATCAAAATATAAAATCTATGATTTAAACTAAATCTCATCACTTACACATCATAACAAAATGGTCCACCTTAGTCATGTGGATAGTCTTGGGGAAGAGGTTGCAACATTGTATTTGGATCCAATTGATCACGCTTTCTCTCTCTCCCTCTCTCCCTATTCAATCTAATGAACCAACTGGATTTGCTCGACATTTTAATGTCTCAAGTATTGCCTCATGGTTTGACTCACGAACTTTCCAAAGAATCTTATTATGTGGTTTTCCACCATATTTTATCAAGTGGACATTTGATGCGACAACAAGGTTTGAATTATGAAAAATCTTCCTCTCTGTTTGCCAATCCTCAAATAACCACAAGTTAGGGTTCTTCATAGAATATCATCTAAGTGATGTGCCAGTTACAACCACTGCATCGACATGGTAGCCTAAATATTCACCATCTATAACTGAGTGATCCAATTTTTGTTTGACTTCAACACAATGAAACAAATAATAATTTGTCCCTTCTTCATTGTCTTCAGGTGTAATAACAGCAAAAACATGGCCTGCAGTGACAAATGTACAAAATGTGGTCATTAATTCAGAAAATACTTAGGTAAAAGTTATAAAGTTACATATTGAAATTACAAAGATATATAAATATATATATTACCAGGTTGCACTAGATCTGACAAGTGGTCAAAGTCAATAGATGAATCCATCTCTACCATTTTCAGTGCTTGTGGGGGAATGATAGGTATCAATTGGGTCCAAAACCCATACATCCCATTTGTCCACCCATTCAATTGACTCACAATCAACCCAATTTTCCTCTACACATGATGGACAATAGCATGCCATTTTTCATGTGTGGATACTCCATGAACCTGCATCAGAGCTTCTAAAAGAGTTTAACTCACTATATCCTATTAATGTACAACAATCCTGATATGGTGCAATGTTAGTATTATCTATCAACCAAAAAAATCTACGAACCGTAGACTCACCTTCCTTACCTAGACCCATTGTAGCATTACACCATTGGATGATGGATTTTGCATCTATCAATATTGCTCCATCTTTGTACTTTATTTCTTCATGAGCCAAGGCTCTTTTAATGCATGCGTCTGCACCATCATGCTCTCCTTTACCATGACTAGCCTCTGTGAAATTCCACATATATTGAATTCTACACAACTTGTGCATCCTGCTCAACCAATAGAACATTCGTGCATTCTTGAATTGAGATGCGCAATTGTCTGACCAAATAATGTGCCGACGATATGTTATGCCCCTATTAGCCAAATCTCCATAAAATATTTGAAAACAACCATGTACAAAATTTGTAGAATGTGATTGATCATCTCTGATGTAAAAATGGTACTCACTCAAAATCTTCCTATCATCCTTTGTACTTGTAGGTGAATGCATGAATGTTATGTGAACAAATATGAAAACCTGTTAAGAAGTATAATACTTTACTTGCACCTCATTTTGTGGTTGTAGTGTGTAGTTCTCTACAAAATCTATAACTGAAACAATGGTATCTAGTGGAAACATATCCTTGCACAACTTGAATTGCAAATCCAACCATCGAGCTCTATGGGCATGCCTTGCATACTTGTAAATAATCTTTTCATGAAAATCTTCATGAACTCATACACTGGAATCTTTTCAATGACTAAATCACATCTTTTACCATGTTTCCCATCTTTTAGAGCATATGTCACTGTCTTAAATTTTTCGTAATCTACTATTTCATTTCCAATTGCATGTGTACTATCTATATGTTGACAAGTTGATAAAAGTTGCAAAGAACCACAAAATAAGCATGTACCATCCAAGCATGATGTCTTGTAAAATTGTTGGTCATCCCCTATTTCACATAAAATATTGGATATGAATTCCCTTGAAGATCTTGGTGGCTCGTTCATGTCATAATCTTGAAAAACAAATTGAGAATGCAAAAATATGCATATATGCCTAAAAACATCAAAATGGTTAGAAAATTCAATATGTATCCTACAAAAATAAGTTGTGCATGTGTGATTTATCTTCACATAAAAAGGTTTATCCATCTTTAAAAATATTTGACTTATTTGAATTTGAGGATACATACCAATAAATTTTTCAAAAAATTGTGTCTGAGTTGAGTCCAAAAAATGTTTTGCATGTGGGTCGCAATTTTGGCTACCAATCCTCCTTCTTACAACATCTCTTTGATTAGGGGAAAAACGTGTGTTATTTTTTCAAAAATCTTAGATCAATGATTTCAAGGCTTCACTAATTTCTTTATCCTTTCATGGTAGTCTACCGTTAAATGTCCATAACTCATTTTTTGTTGGATCTTTTGATCTCTCACACCTTAGTATGGCTCTCCTTAGAGTACCTCTACCAATTTTTAATGTTTTTCTTGTCTTTCTTATGATTCAAGCTTTCTTCATTTGGCTACTTACTATTTTTGATGTAAGTACTCATCTTGTGATATTACTATCTTTGGTGCGTGATTTAGAACCCACTTTGTCATAAGCACTCATTAGATTCTTTACAATCTTTTTTTCATTTGAATTGTCCATCGTTCTTAGCCCAAGAATCTTCATGATAGGCCTAAATTTAAAATTCCTCATCATTTCAACAAATAATTGGCATTGACTTGTAATACTTAATTCTTCAAAAAATAATCTCCACATACGATTAACTTTTATTTGACAAGTACGCTTGCTAATCTTGTTAGGCATTGATTTCAAAATGTGAGTATCAATATCAATCAAATATTTTGGTCTTCTAAAACAAATTCTAGAAGGTGATCTAATCTCTTCAATTCTCTCAACATTTTGAACATCAATATAAGGTTGGGTGTATTGAGTACCTTGAACCAAAGATGATGTGCCTTGGCAATAAGATGTAAAAGATGGAATATCACCTACTTGATGTGTTGATGTTGTGCTTTCAACATGACATGATGGAGTGTGTATATTGTCGGATCTACAAATCAATGTCTCTTCAACATGAGAGGATGATATGACTTCAACATTGGAAGATGGTGTAGTGGATGATATGACTCCAACATTGGAAGATGGTGTAGCTTCACAATTCAATTGTCTTCTTGAGCGTAATAGTCTCATTCATTCTCTTTGTCTTTCTAATTCTTCCTCTTTGTTTCTTTGTACTGGTGGTTCTTGATTCTCTTCAAAAGTAAATTCTTCATTATTACTTTGCAATTTTCTTTGTTCACATAGTGATTTCATTTTATCTCTTTTAATTGCCAAATCTCTCTCCTTATCTTCATTTGTTTGAGTTTTTGGTTTCTTCCTTGGCATGATGATGATTTCTACATGTCAAATTATTCAAACATCTGAATTACTTAAAATGTGTAAATTACAAATTATTTAAATACATATAAAAATTATAATTATTTGAATGAATACACAATATATATCAAATGACTTGTCAAATTTCTAACCATTTTGAAATAACATTTCATTCAAACATACAATTTTCAATGAAATCACTATATATTAAACAACATGTCAAATTATAATCAAATTTGTATCTATATATCGACAAACAATATTTAAAATGGATTGCACTAACCTTTTTTATACAAGGAATATTCAAAAAGTCTTCAAATTGTGTATCCAATGATTGAATTTGGTGTTTGCTAGCTTCAAAAAGTGTTGAAATAGTGTTTACTATTTTGAAACCTGTGATTTTTGTCAGAATAACAGAGTGTACAACAGACCAAAAGAAAAGAATGGATAAAATGGGCCCCAAAGTTTCTTTTTGACCATTTTTTGGTGATTTCATATAGTGTGTACACACTATAGCACGTACATACTATAAAGCGTGTACAAACTATAGTGCATCTGCACTATGTGAAAACACATCACTCTCCATCCTCCCTACTATCTCTCTCCCTACTCTCTCTCCCCTCTCCTATCCCCTACTCTCTCTCCCATCCCCTACACTCTCTCTCCCCCCTCTCCCATCCCCTACTCTCTCTCTCTCTCACTCTTCCTCTCCCACCACCTACTCTCTTTGCCTCTCTCACCCTCTCTCCTCTTCCATCCCCTACTCTTTAGATCTCTCTCACATACTGCCATCCTCCCTCTCCCACTTCCTACTATCTATATCTCTCTCTCCCCCATCCCCCTACTCTCTCCCATCCCCTACTCTCTCACATATGCTACTCTCTCTCTCTCCCCCCTCTCCCATCCCCCCTCTCTCTCCCCCTCTCCTACTCCCTCTCCCACCACCTACTATCTACCTCTCAAGTTCTCTCTCTCCCTCTCTACTCTCTCTCTCCCCCATCCCCTACTCTTTCTCTCTCCAATCCCCAACTCTCTCTTATACTCTCTTCCATCCCCTACTCTCTCTCTCTCTCACTCTCTCTCATCCTTTCACTCTATCTCTCTCATCCTACACTCTCTATCTCTGCCACCTCCTACTCTCTCTCACACTCTTTCCCACTTTTTTACTCTATCTTTCCCATCCCATACTCTCTCTCTACCACCCCCTAATCTCTCTCACACTCTCTCCCATCCCTTACTCTCTCTTTCACAGACACACACACTCCCATCCCCCCTCTCTCTTCTCTCCCATCCCCTACTCTCTCTCCCATCCCATTCTCTCTCTGCCACCTCCTACTCTCTCTCTCACTCTCTCCCATCCCCTACTCTCTTTAACACACACTCTCATCTGCCCTTGTCTCCCTCTCCCACCACCTAATCTCTCTCTCCCATTTGCTTCTCTCTCTCTCTCTCTCTCTCTCTCTCTCTCTCTCTCTCTCTCTCGTCTCTCCCATCCCCTAAACTCTCTCTTTTGTAGATACACACTCCCATCCCCCTCTACTCTCTCTCATCCCCTACTCTCACTCTCTCTCTCCCATCCCATTCTCTCTCTGCCACCTCCTACTCTCTCTCACACTCTCTCCCATCCCCTACTCTCTCTAACACACACTCCCATCCACCCTTGTCTCCCTCTCCCACCACGTAATCTCTCTCTCCCATCTGCTACTCTCTCTCTCTCTCTCTCTCTCTCTCTCTCTCTCTCTCTCTCTCTCTCTCGGGCTACTCTCTCTCTCTCCCCTCTCCCATCCCCTAAACTCTCTCTTTTGCAAATACACACTCCCATCCCCCTCTTTCTCTCCCCCCTCCCATCCCTTACTCTCTAAATCTCTCACACACACTCCCATCCCTCTCTCTCCTCCTCTCCCACTCCCTCTCCCACCTCCTACTATCTATCTCTCTCAAGTTCTCTCTCTCCCTCTCTACTCTCTCTCTCTCCCATCCCTTACTCTTACTCTCTCTCTCCCATTCCCAACTCTCTCTCACACTCTCTCCCATCCCCTACTCTCTCTCTCACTCTCCCCCATCCTTTCACTCTATCTCTCCCATCTTGTACTCTCTCTCTGCCACCCCCTACTCTCTCTCTCACTCTCCCATCCTTTCACTCTACCTCTCCCATCCCATACTCTCTCTCTCTGCCACCCCCTACTCTCTCTCACACTGTCACACTCTCTCTCTTTCACAGACACACACACACACACCCATCCCCTCCTCTCTCTCCTCTCCCATCCCCTACTCTCTAGATTTGTCACACACACTCCCATCCCCCTCTCTCTATCTCCCTCTCCCTACTCTCTCTCACACTCTCTCCCATCCCCTACTCTCTCACACACACTCTCCTATCTTTTACTCTCACTCTCTCCCTCTCCCACTGCCTACTCTCTATCCTCCATCCCCTACTCTCTCTCCCCTCTCCCATCCCCTACTCTCTCTCTTTCATAGACACACAAACTCTTATCCCCCACTCTCTTCTCTCCCATTCCCCATTCTCTAGATCTATCAACACACTCTCATCCCCCCTATCTCTCTCCCTCTCCCACTCCCACTCCCTCTCCTACCACCTACTATCTCTCTCTCAAGTTCTCTCTCTCTCCCTCTCTACTCTTTCTCTCTCTCTCCCATCCCTTACTCTCTCACTCTCTCTCTCCCATCCCTTACTCTCACTCTCTCTCTCTCCCATCCCCAATTCTCTCTCACACTCTCCCATCCCCTAATCTCACTCTCTTTCTCACACTCTCCCATCACCTAATCTCACTCCCTCTCTCCCATCTCATATGAGCTCTCTCTACCACTACATACTCTCTCTCAGAATCTCACACTCTCTCCAATCCCCTACTCTATCTCTCTTACACACATTCCCATTTCCCCCCTCTCTCTCTCCCTCTCCCACTCCCTCTCCCACTACCTACTCTCTCTCCCCCATCCCCTACTCTCTATCTCCCCTCTCACATCCCCTACTCTCTCTCTCTCTTTCATAGACACACACACTCCCATCCCCCCTCTCTCTCTCGTCTCCCATCTGCTACTCTCTAGATTTGTCACACACACTCCCATCCCCCCTCTCTCTCCCTCTCCTACTCCCTCTTGCACCACCTACTATCTCTCTCTCTCTCAAGTACTCTCTGTCCCTCTCTACTTTCTCTCTCCCATCCCCTACTCTCACTCTCTCTTCCATCCCCTACTCTCTCTCACACTCTCTCCCATCTCTCTCTCTCTCTCTCTTCGTATGAGCTCTCTATGCCACCCCCTACTCTCTCTCAAACTCTCACACTCTCTTCCATTCCCTACTATATCTCTCTTATACACATTCCTAGCATTCCCCCCTCTCCCTCTCTCACACACTCCCTCTCTCACTACCTACTCTCTCCCATCCCCTACTCTCTCTTTTACACATTTCCATTCCCCCTCTCTCTCCCTCCCACTCCCTCTCTCACTACCTACTATCTCTCTCTCTCTCACTCACTCTCTCCCTCTCTCTCCCATCCCCTACTCTCACTCTCTCTCTACCACCCCTACTCTCTCTCACACTCTCACACTCTCTCCCATCCCCTACTTTCTCTCTTACACACACTCCCATCCCCCCTCTCTCTCCCTCTCCCACTCCCTCTACCATTGCCTACTCTCTTTCTCTCCCATCCCCTACTCTCTCTATCTCTCTCTCCCCTCTCTCATTTCCTACTCTCTCTCTTTCACAAACACACCCATCCCCCCTCTCTCCTCTCCCATCCCCTACTTTGTCTCTCACTCTCTCTCCCTCTCCCACTACCTACTCTCTCTCTCACTCTCACTCTCACAATCTCTCTCACTCTTACTACCCCCTACTCTCTATCACATTTTCACACTCTCTCCTATCCCTTACTCTCTCTCTCTCTCTTTCTCTCTTACACACATTTCCATCCCCCCTCTCTCTCCCTCTCCCACTCCCTCTCCCATCACCTACTCTCTCTTCCATCCCCTACTCTCTCTTGAACTACTCTGTCTTCCGCCTCTCCCATTCCCTACTCTCTCTCTTTCACACACATGCACTCCCATCCTCCTCTCTCTTGCTCTTCCTCTCCCACTCTGTCTCCCACCACCTACTCTCTCTCTCCCCCATCGCCTACTCTCAATCTCTCTCTCCCAACCTGTACTCTCTCTCACACTTCCTCTCTCTCCCATCCCCTACTTTCAATCTCTCTCCCCCATCCTATACTCTCTCTTTTCCACCCCTACTCTCTCTCACCCTTCCTCTCTCTCGCATCTTGTACTCTCTCTACCACCCCTACTCTTTCTCACTTCCTCTCTCCCATCCTATACTCTTTCCCCTCTCCCATCCCCTACTTTCTCTCTATCTCTTTCTCTCTCTCACACACACACATAGCCATTCCCCTGCCCCCCCCCCAACCCCCGTAGCTCTCTCTTGCACTTGGTTTGCAATTTAGGTCTCAATAGTGCATGCGCACTATAGTGCGCATGCGCTATTGAGAATTTAAATGCTTGTAATAGTGCATGCGCACTATTGAAATCTTTGTATTAAAACCAATCCTAAGGCTTGGTTTTGCCTTGGAGATCCAACCCAAAGGTTTGGAGTTTATAAACAGGTCTGAGACATGTTTTCCAACAAAAATACCAAAAATGATTGATTTTTCTTGTGTGCTCCCCTTCAAGATTCCTCGTGGTTGGGTATCGATAAGATCAAGTTACATAGCATTATAGATCTTTGTGTTAGCTATCTAACCATAAAATTTATTTTTAATTTGAACTATTTCAAGCCTTTCATCTATAATTTCTTTTGGATGTATGTTCATTTTTTGTAAAAAACCACCATGTACTAATTGGGCTATAGATTTTAGCTCATTCATCGAATTTTGCAACAACTTAGTTTTTTAGAAACTAGACTCCATTCTACACACTTTGAAAAAAAAAGTTTTGATTCTAGATTAGTTTTCAATTATTTCTAGGGGGAGCACATAGATATTTCATGTTTTTGGGATGTGTCTAGTTAAAAAATTCATTAAAAAAAATACACATTATAAAATTACCCAAAAAAATTAGGCTAAACTACATAGTGTTAAGTAACTTTTGACCAGAGCGATTAAAGAATTTCAAAAAAAAAGTTAAAATTTTAGGGGGGGCGCACTTTGTACTGTGTTTTTTTTTTTGGAATAAACAGTACCACTTTTTGTGGCCCCTTTTTTTGAGGACCTAAAACTAAACCATTTTGAAAAAAAATAGTAGTTTAGAACCTAGATGCAAAGTACTACGACTTTTGTTTTTGTCATATCTTAAAATTTTGAGTGTAACTATCTTCAAATTCTTGTTGAAGTTCAAAAATTGTAGATTTCGGAAAAAAGGTGTCCACTTATACCCCCCTTTTGGCACCACAACTTGGTGCACTTACCCTTATGCAAGAAGAAAGATGATCCTTTCTTCAATTCATCACAACAATGAAATTTGTTAACACATGGCAAACACCAAAACTAAAAGATTGCATAATCATAGTAACAAAATAAAACCATTGGCTCCATTATTATTCATGAACATGCATTCACAAAAATAACACACTCTGGCAAGATTTACTACACTCATAATGAGAGCACCAATAGCATATATTATTGCATAAGAATAAAAACCTAGAGTACATATTACATCCATGTATTTATAAGAAATCATCTCCTCCATTTGTGTTAGGAGTCAGAGCTCTTTATATGCAAACTTATGCTAAAAAATAATTTAAAAATCTAATTATATATAAACTAACTCTCTAAATGGTGCTATGTGGGTCTCCACCCTTGTTTATATCCATTAATGGGTGCATGAGCCTTTACATGACACAAAAGAATGAAAGAACAAGAAGATAATAAGAAGGAAGTTGTGAGATTATTTGGAAGTCTCTAGAAACCCTAAAAATGGAAGCTTGGCCTTCTTTAGACATTTATAGGATTTGAACTACTATCAAAATGTGTTTTTGGTGCATAGAATGTTCTAAATTAGGAATTGGCAGTTAACCATTGGTGCACCTTTATGAAAATTGCACTTGATCACTTGCGCACCTTGGTGACAGGTTCCAAAAAACCAAAAGAATTCTTCTAAGTGTCAAAACTAAATTTCCAACATCTAGATTTTTTCCCTTTTTACACCAAAATGATGTTTGGATGTTGATTCTTGAATTTCTCTATCATCTTTGCTACTTGACTAGCTTTTAGGAAATCTAAAACCTCATACTTATTCCTTACTATCTACCAGTAATTCCTAACATCTATCTGACTCTCTGCAAAATAATCAAGCTTGGTGTCTATTTCCAATAATGCCTATTCAATTTTAAATGCTTGTATTATATCATCTTCTAATGAAGCTCCTTCGAGTGTTCCTCTAAATTGTTGGACTACTGATTGCATTGCAAAAATCTTGGTCTTAGACTCATGCTCAAAATTGCAAGACTAGCGGCATTATAGTACCTTTTCTCTTCCAAAAATTTCTCTTGAGCTTTGTCCTTTATCCACAAGATTTTCTCATGTAATCCCTCCATTAATTTATTATGTTTCAATATCTTTTCTATCTCGTCAATGAGATTATCAAGCTCCTCTACAACATATACCTCCATTAATATCTAGTACCTCTAACCCTTAATTGATCTGAGTGTTTGTAAGTCCTTGGCCTAGGTACATAATTCATCCATCATCCCAAAATCTTGGTTCACTTTAGAAACCAACTTGTCAGCATTTTACTTCATGTGGTGCAACAGGTTCAAATTATCCTATGTTATCTACACACCTTTCTCCTCAAAAGTGTCAGCCATTGCTAACATGCTTCCAAAAATGAGTCCAATTGTGTTCTAGCCTATTTTCTTCCTAGTGCAGCTCCAAGAGTGACCTATAGATTTGTCAAGTCAATAGGTCCCACTACTTCATTCAGGAAGCCTCTGAGTAGCTTGTTCTACTTTCACAATGTTATCAATTCAGTCATGATCCATGCATTGAAATACCTCCTTCATGCATGTGGTGATCATCACTTTGGTTGTGTCCACTGTGGGCTTTCCCCAACATGATCTCCTTGATTTGGTAATATTTTGGAGTTAGTTCTTTAGTGTTGACATGAGGAGGAGGAATGTCAATATGAGCTAGAAGGTCTTGATGTTGATTCTTCATGATGAAGGAAAGTGTTCTAGCATCACCCTTATGTGGCTCAGGCTTCCTTATCACTTTGTTCAATTCCTTCATTCACTCCTCTTCGGTCAACTCCAACTGCTTCTTCTATCGAAACATGACCTCCATCTTCAGCCATGAAGATGTGGTCCCCATAGGTGACATGTACTTGGCTGAAGAGGTTGGTCCTAAAGTAGGCACATTTTCCTTATTACTTCTTTTTTGGAGTCTTCTCATGTCAAGGAAGATCTTCAGAAGGAGTTTTTGTGCTCTATTGGGCTAAGGATCTAGCCTCTATATATGGGGAGTTTGTTGAGTTTCTTGTATCTTCCCCTCTTTAGATACTTTATTGGCATGAAGTTGTTGGTATTCTCCATCCATGGCTCTGTGACTTTGTGATTCTTTTTGTATCATCACAAGAGGTGGAGCTACTAACCCTTAATCCACAATGGTGGCCATATCCTATGTTGGTGATGATAGAATGCCTAGAGTTTCTTGAGGAAGAGGAGGCAATTGACTCCAATCCTCTCCTAATGGCTTGCTTGTAGGAGTATCTCTTATCTTCTCACTCACCATCTCAGTGTCCACTAGCATAAAATCAAAGTCTGAGAGGTTGAAGACATTTGTCCCTTCACCCTCTATCTCTTCTATCCACTTCTCTTGTTCATCTTCTAAAGTTGATACTTGGATAGGCTCCCTTGGAGTGGATGGAGGTGTCTATGTAGAGATTCTTCTTCTATCTTCCTCTATGGCTTTGGTCAAGTGGGTTCTCTAGCTCAAGGGGACAAACTCTATTTGGTCCTTTTCTTCCTCATCCTCAACTTCTAGGATGGTCTCTGGAACTTGTGGGGAGGGATTATTCTTCTTTTTAAATCTCCTCCTCTGAGCACCCACAACAATTTTTTATGTTCTCACTCTCTTCGGTTCTGAGGTGGAGGATTCTTCCTTTGAAATTATTGGTGGTGGGACCCTCTATTCCTCTAGTTGGTCCTCCTCTTCCTACTCCTATTTTTCTTTCTCTGGAGGTTTCTCTTGCTCAGCTTGAGGCTTATCTTTCCCTTTTTCTAGTTGTGCTTGCTCTGGAGCTATTTGGGCCTCAACCATTTGTTTCCTTTACCTAGGAGCTTCCCTTCTCCTCTTTTTTCACTTATCTACCTAGAAGTAATCAACCTCTCACCCATGTTGATGTACCATTTCTGGCATTACTAGAGATTGAGCAGGGTAGGTTGGTACGGTGACCTTAGCACCTTTACCTTTCTATAGCTTGTTTGTGGCTTGTAGAGGTATGGCCTATGTAACTAGATTCATTCCCTTGTTAGCTTGACCACATGTCTAGCCCAATGATCTATGCCATCATTTTCCTCTCACCCTATCTTTGCATTCAAGATTGACTTGTCATAGATTTTATCTCAACTATGCAAAGGATCCATGACTTATGGGGTATCCTTTTCTATGACCTTCAGAGGAATCTTCATTTTCAGCACATTCTCTACCAGATATAGACTCGTCCTTTAATAGTCCCTTATGTAGACATCATAGTCATCTATTGCATTCATCCAATGATCTTCTAGAATATTTACATGGACACAATCTTTTCCTGCTAGATGTTGGACCATCCCAATGTTGTCAAAGTATGGGCAAGGAGATTTGTATTCTTCTTAGGGATATTGATCCCATTCTGAATCAAAGGTAGAAATGTCCTACTTTTACTTTACCTCAAATGCCTTGATTGTGATCGGCTAGACCCATGTCTTCTAATGTTGTTTCCTCACTCTTTTATAAGAAGAAGTCAATTGGTGGGCTATCTCCAGTAGTATCAGCTGATCTAAAGGATATCTTGGGAGATTTTTGGGGCATAGAAGAGTACTAGGTACCTTAAGATATGTGAATGTCTTGAATTGAATGTAGTAGGCTCCTATTTTAGTGATTAGTGTTGCCACCTCTACTGACTTTATTTTCATAGAATCTCCTTCAATGAATATAATGATGGAAAAGATGAACCATCATTAACCACTCTATATTCCACACTTTTCAATAGGAGCTTCTTTTCACTAGTTGTGGGTACACCACATAGGGCCAAGCATTTACATCTTGCATGCTTCCCTTTCTATATAGCGTTGGATAGTTGATGGTTCTAACTTCTAGGAGGTACACCATGTATGATGTCATGTAAAAATGAGGGTATGTCCTAATGATGATCAATTACTCATCCAAGTTGTCACTTAGGATGGTGGCCCAATCAATGGGCATATTTACAATCCTTAGGGGTTCAATAAAGTGAACTATCCATGTTTGTAAGTGACCTATTGCAAGGAGGCCCATTATTCTGCTAAGGAGGGCAATCAAGTATCTAATGTCATCTTTCATATATCCTTGGGTCATATCCACCTTGCCTACTCTTTGGCCCAAAGGTATCTTGTTGATAAAAAATGAGGTTTTCACTAGTTCTTTTGCCTCTTTCTCATTCCCTCTATACAAATTTTCTGATCCATTATATGAAATCTGAAGGTATTTATCTACCCTAGGAAGAGAGAATACTTTCTCAATGTTGGGAGGTCAGAGGTCTAGGACCATCTCTCCTATGATGCTCTTTACAACCTTCTCCTCCATCAGATAATGTTTTTCCAATGTCAAAATTAGTTTAGAAGATTGAACTAATGTTGGCTGTGATGTTGTGTTTAATAATCCACTTCAGATAAATGCAGATATCATCACTAACCTCTCCTTGGGTTTGTTGTAAAAAGTTAGAAAGACATTCCACTCAATGTGGCCAACCTCTATATCTCGAATTTGTGTGTGTCCATTTTAGAATCTTGATTTCTTAGATGTTCCCTAGTATTTGAATGTAACTGGTTTCAATGCCATTTTCTCAGCCATGAAGATGGTGAAGACACCATTTTATCTACACACAAGAAGCAAAAATCAATCACCTTATGTTTGAAGATGTAAAAGAGGACACTACGGGACTCATACTAAGGAAAAAAATGGTTAAACCCAATTGGAATAGAAAAAAATGTAGTTTCTGCCCCCTTTGCCTTTAGTGCACCTAGTGTAGCTTGGCAAGTGCATTGATGCACTTTTTTAGCCACTAAAATTGCATAGTGTGTAGTTTCACACCAACACACATGTACAACTTGGTAAGGTGCACATGTGTGCAACTGTGCAAATGTGCAACTGGCCATGTGCTAAGGCGAAGGGGAGAAGTTTTCATTTAGTTGATTTTTAGCTTGGGAGGCATGCACATGAGCACCTCTTAGGGGTGTGCATGTGTGTACCTCATTGGGTGTCTATTCTTGTTTTAGGTTTCTTTTGTCTTTATTTTCAAAGGTTTGGAGGTGCGAACATGTGCACCTCTTAGGGGTGCACATGTGTGCACCTCTTGGAGGTGTTTTACCTTACATTTGTGTGTAGGGGACCAAAGTAGTAGAGTTGTGTAGAGGGTCAAGGTGTGAAGGTGTGGCACAATGTGGAGGCAAGAGTGAAGTGAAGGTAAGAGAGGGGGTCAGGGTCCTATATAGCCCCTAGGGTATGCCATGTGCACACCTATGAAGGTGCACATCTTTGAGGGTGTGCACATGTGCATATGCACATCCTCAGAGAATGAAGTGTGCATGTGCACATGTCCACACTTAAAGCACAATAGAGCACACAACTTGATTTTTTCTCTTTCTCTAACTTGTTGAACCTTCTTGATCAAAGACTGGGATTTGACCTAGACCTAGGGGAGGGTCCAAAATGATTGGGGCTCTAGACTAGAAGCTTCATAAGGAATTCTAAAACTAGGGGTCCAAATTTGGAGTCACAGAATAGGGTGTGCATTATGAAACCACAATAATTACATAATTAATTTTCAATAGAAATTGAATTATATACCTCTATCACTAATTTGTGCATAATTACATTAATACTACCACATAACTATTTTTGTCAAGTGGTGGTTTACTTCCTTGATCTTTTGGTCTTATCTCTTTTGCATCTTCAATGATTTCATTTCACTCCATCTCTAGAACCATAGGAGGACACTCATAGTTTGGGATGACCTATAGAGAACTTCTGTATTGGTCTCTCATAGTCTTTAGATGTTTGCAAGATTTTTGAAGAATTTGGGCTCTGTTAAAAAATTTTTGACCAAAGAGATCCTCTAGAGATTTTATAAGCTGATCTCTTAATCCAAGGCCTTGCTCATTCCACCTTTTAACAAAAAAACAAAATTGTTAGATAAAAAAACTAGTTAAAGCTATGTACCTTGAATATATTACAATAAATGGAAGAACAGAAAAATATTCTACTAATTATATGAAGCTACGTACCTTTTACATAATGTGGGCCCAAATATATTCAATGTTAAATCATAAAAACATCATTTCTTGCAAAATCATTATGGGATTATTAATCAAAAATGAGTTTTGAATATGTAAACTACGATGACAATTAAAAATAATAATAATTTTAAAGTAGTTGGAAGCTTAGACAATTTTAAGGGAATCATATATTTCTCAGCCATCAATAATGATGCCTCCAACAATCCAGTAGAAGTAACATCGGCTGCTCTAGGAATGGATGGTAAATTATCACCAGTACTGGTATATATTCTATCATCGTGAGAAGGTGTACCTATCATTGCACAAAGTTGATCAATGACATACTTTGGTCAAATGAATGAGAAAGTACAAATCAACTCATATTTAACACATAACAAAATATAGAAAAATAAGGATTTACCAGCTCTAGTTGCAATAGGCTTGGATATTTGCATGCTCGTTGTTGTTGGATCCTATAGTCGACAATCTTGGAGTGCTAGCTGACCTTTTCAAAGTACCTAAAAACCAATCATATATACAATGTATTATATTTTTAAAATATAGATTGCAAAAACATGACAACAATAATATACCTTTCTTATAAAACTATCAATAATAATCATGAAGAAAATAATGATATAGTTTTAACTATTAATGGACTATAATAGAGAATCATGGTATATGGTGATTTTTATGATGTCCCTTATGATGGTTGAAAATTGAAATCACATACCTATAGGAATTGCACTAGTACCCTTGTCAAGTCCAACAACTCAGTGAGGTCTCAAAAGCTTCTGTAAGAACACATACATATTTTGGTTCATGATCCATAAATTAGTATAAACCATAAATATTTATTGAACTATTTTACTAGCTAAATATTCATTATTTCTTACTTCTAGACAATGCGCTCTCTAACACAATTCATTTCTCATTGCCTCTTTCTCTTCAATTGGATTTGGATCCATCATAAGCACAAGAATTTGTAGATTGATTCTTTTTAGTCTCTTTTAACACATGCTTATAGGGTCAGTGGTATATATGATTTCATCATCACATAATACTATAGCCACCATATCAGCAACTAATTTCTTTTATGTAATTGGTACTTTTCCCTTTCCCTAAGCATCAAATTCTAATAAAAATATCAACAAAATTATCAAAACAAGTCCAAATGATTAAGAAAAATAACATAATAATGTGACTTTTTTAAAATTAAGATTACACCAACTTTTATAGAAAAGGTTTAACTTTTCTAAAGAAGGGTTGGGAGCAACATCCATGCCTCTGTCATCTGATGGATTGACGATGTTGCCCTGTGACAAAGAATATATATAAAAACATCAACATAATGAAATAAACAATCAACTTAGAAAAAACAATTATTAATAAAATGGTATATTGTATATTGTAGTTATTAATTTGAAGTAATTAGTTTAAATATTACATATATAGTGCTTAGAAGTCCCATTATAGTAACTTTCTTTGTAGATCTATGCCATTAAAATTGTAATCTATAAGCAACTCTTCCCCTACACTTATTGATTTTATCACACATACAAAAACATGATTTCCCTCATAGACCTCAAAAATGCAATTGAGTTGCTTATTAGTTAACCCAAGACAAATACTATTTATAAAACTTGCAATTTTCCCTATCACTTTTGGCCTTCCATCAATTTACATAGCAAGTCTTTTACTTTGATCATTTCCTTTCCATTGTAGATAATTTGTTGACAGTGCATATCTATGCATACTTTTTTTTTATTGAATTATCTGAATCCAATTATTTGAGTTATAACAAGGTCCTATATACTCCATGAATTCAGCAACTTTTTTATAACTAGCAGTTGTGTCATCCATGGAAAATAGTGCCAAAACATGTAATGACAATGGAGCTATACAATATATCCTCTCGATAACACAAAAATTAGTGTTAATTGGACATAATTCCTTGGCTACACATTCTTTTTGAAGATGTGTGTACCTCAAGGGAACCTTTATGTCACTTTTTGTCTCATCATCTTAAGAAAATGACCCCCCTTGAGCAAGGAAAAATTGCATGTGTTTATTAATTTTATGTTGGAAATAACAATGAGAAAGTAAACTCTGAGAGGGGGTGAATCAACACTTCAAAACTTTAACCATAAAAACATTCACCACATATCCCTCTCACAATATAACATATAAATTGAAATATCTAGATCCTTGAATTTAGGGAAAGGCAAGAGAGGTTACCAAAACATAGAACCTTATCAGCATATGTTGGTGGTGTAAATAGTGGCAACTTACAAGATTCACAACCTACATCTCTAGTGCATATTGAAGAAGGGGATTCATTACAAGTTGGACAACATTTTGAAGAAGCTCAAGTTGGTAACCTAATATCTAAGTCGATGACCAATTTGAAGATGAAATTGAGGTAGTTCCCCTATGTAGGGAGGTAAAAAATGGTATTATAGACCTAGGTGAGAAAAGAAAAAGTGAGGCCATAAATGACATTCATGCATGGAAGGGGAAAATAAAATTGGAATGAACAAAAGATTGATCTTGATGGGATATGTTAAAAAGGAATTTTCAATTAGAATGGCTAGAAAAGTTTTGGTTCATTGAACCAATGCACAATCCAATTGACAATGAGCCTCCTATAGAACGAAGATGTAAAATTTGCACAAAAATATCAAAGAAAGAAAAGAGGTTGCAACTTAAACTTGATACCATAGAAAAGCACGTTGGTAAAATTTACAAAAAGAAAATAATAGATGGAATTGGAAAATCCGTTATAACTTGGAAAATGAAAGACAAATGTCTGTATATCAGGAATGCCAAATTATATGAGTTGCACAAGCAATTATAGGTGAAGCATTCTAGAATAACAGATTATATTGAAGCTTTCCTTCGGAAAGTAGTGGAAATAGAAAATATGGGAAAAGTTGTTTAGTTAAGTGTTTCCTTTTATATTTTAAGTAGAGGACTTCCTATGATAGACTACCCTTTGATAATGAGTGGGTTATTGCACTCTTTGAGAGTTTGAAACTATGTGAAGAGTCACTGGTCAATAAATAACGAATGAGAATGGGCTAGTTGTCTTGCACAAGTTGAAAAAGAAGATATAAAGGGGGAAAAAATAAAATAGTCACATTTCATTTAATTATCTCTAGATGAAATTACAACAATTTATAATACTTTCTGGGTATGCATACATGTTTCTAATGTAAACAATCTTTTTCATCAACCTTTTCTACTATTTGTTGCTAAATTAAACTGTAGTGTGACAGTGGAACATTTATATGATTTGTTAAAGAGTACTCTAATTGACTATGGAGGTATGGATAACATGGAGATTTCCAAAAAAATTGATGTCTGTTGGAGTATATGGAGCTTAGGTTATGCAAGGTCATAAAGGTGGTCTTTGCACAAGGATCTAGAATAATTTTGCACCCTATGTTATTCCCATTCACTACATGCCACACGGAATGAATCTATCTTTTGATGTTGTCAATGATTTTGGTTATGTTCATAAGGTGGAATATTTAATCAAAGAAATCTACCAATACTTCTATTGAAGTCCAAAATGGGTCTAGGAATTTTAACACTTTGTTCAAGGACTTATTGATGGGACGAAGATTCTTAGAGATAATGATACTAGATAGATTTCTTTGGATGGACTAGTGCATCAGGTATTCTTTGAATATCCATCATTGCTTGGACTAATCCACTCTATGCAAGACAAATTTCATCAGCTCTATTCAACTTGAGCTAATGTTAAGTATTCTTAACATTAACAACTCTTCCCTTCATACTAGAGGAAATGAGAAATATTATGAAAAAAGGTTCAGTGGAGAGCTATGTATGTTACAAATTATAATAAGCTACATAAAATGACATGTGTGAACCTAGATACTTTGTATCAAATAGAACCATTAGATGAATCAAAGTTTGCAAAGTGGATAAGAATCACATATTTGAACAATCCTAAGAATTTTTTACATATTGGTGCAAAGGATGAGGTATGTGCTAGGGTATGTGGAGTTGACATACCAATGCAATACTATACCCCTATCAACTTTGATTCCAGTAGTAATGAATCAAGAAGTGAACCAGAGAAGGTACTTTCGCATGTTAAAATAGAGACTTCATGAAGATCATTGACTCTATCATTGAGTCTTTCAAGCAAGTTTTCTATAGTCTTTCCTCATAAATTAGAATCATATTCTCTCTCGAAGAACTACTTGAGGAAATGTTTATTGTTTTTCCTCAATATTGTAGTATGAACAATCTAAATGATGTTCAAAGAAGCTTGATGACTTTGATTGAGCATTTTTACAAAACTAAAGTAATCAATGGAGTAACTATAAAGAGGGAGTAGTCAGAAAGATTTGGAAAAACCTTGGTCGGAGCAATCAATTGAGAGGGTTAATACCAAAATATTTCAATCTTGTCAATTATGTTTGATAATGATATTGGGCTCAATGGAGGATGAGAAAACTTTTAGTACTTTGGACTTCCTAGAGTCAAAGGTTAGAAACAAATTAGACAGAAATTTGGATAATTGTTTAAGGTTCTATACTTCTAGGTATGAGGTAGATTATTTCCCTTATGATAGGGCTTTGAGCATTTGGACAAATAAATATTAAAGAAGAGGTTTGGTCAACATTTCAAACCCAAGTGGAAGTGGTAGTACCACAAAAAATGGTATTGGTAGTGGTTCATGTACTGGCAATAATGATGAAGTCAACTTTGGCATGTATGTTAATAGTGAATCTGAAGAAAACACAATGAACAATCAAATGTTATATGAAGTTGATGACAAGAATTCTGGTGATCATGGTGATAAGTCGATGTGGCAACCATAGAAACTTCTCTATAAGCCAAGTAGTAGGCTAGTAGCTCTAGTCTTACCAATTTCTATTGAATTTCAAATTAATTTATGTGCAATTAACATTTATAGATAATATTGTTTTTAAAATTCTTTATTATGAATTTAGTTATGAATTTCCATTTTTTTTTTCTAAGTTATACATCTCTTAAGAGTAAAGACTAAGACTCTATATACTAATTAATTCTCTTTGTAGAAGTCAATTTATATTACCTATGTTGCTGTAGATGTTTAAATTTTTTTAGACATGTTGAAATTGTTGAGATTTTCATTGATTCTTCATTATAGTTTCTTTCAAAAAATTGTATAATAAATCAATGTATAACATAATACATTTAACATTAGTGTCTCTATGTATAAATCTTAGACAATAGAATCATTCAAATTTAGAGCCTGGAGAAGTAGAATATTAAAACCCTTTGGAAATGACATTGAATTCCCTTTTATAGATACCAGGGAGAAACAAAAGCTATAGGTCATTTTGTAATTGTATATGACTAGTACTACATTATGCATGTACATTGCCAATTGTATAATTTTTTCAAGTAGGACTAGGAAAAAAATTCCCAACTGCTCTAGGTAGTAGGTCGAGAGCTCCAACTATCCTGATTCCTAATTCCTGTAACAATTAACAAAGTTGAAATTCAATTTAAAATTATAAAGATCACTAAGTAACAAAATGTTTATATTACTATCACTTACTAATTAGTTAGTACTATGATTGAGTACATGACCCAAGGAGTGTTTTTTAGGGTGCTACATTCTACATCATTTGGAAGCTCTATTTTATTTAGGTTGCATATAAATAGTTGTAACCTTGTCAATAGTGCATACTTCGAAGAGATATTTTTATATGAATTAGTCAATTTATCCATAGTTGCATTCAATGTTGAAAATGGTTTGATGTAACTTGTAATTCTTTCTAGAGAGGTTTCCTCAAGAAAGTTGTCTAAATCAGAGGTCATGATATTTTGCAACTCTTTCATGTAATCTTCTCTTCCAAGGAATTTTCCTTTTAAGTTGGCAAGATTTAGTAATCTTGCAGTTAGCATGTGGAGTATGCTATGATTCATCTTCATCAAGTCTCTAGAAGTAGATTTCATAGCTTCATCTACTTCCATTAATTTCTTGTAATTTTGCATGACATTTTAGGCCATTATAGAAGCATCACAATAGTTATTTATTCCCTAGATTTTCAATTCTCTATCACTAGATCTCTATACTTTATGCAAAGTTTGTTTCGTAATATTTTCTATCGAATTGGGGAAGATCCATTTTTTATCCTCAATCATTTTTTTTACATTTTCAAAGACATCTTTGATATTGTTATTTAATTCAAGTTATCAGTGTTCTACATTAATTTCTACCAAATTTCTTGTTTGACATGGTTGACCATGATTCTTAATCTATCCTTGACATGATGGTCTTTAGAAGATGTAGTTATATTTTGTGCAATTGTATTCTCCAAAAAAATTTCATTTCAAACATATCCATTTCACTCTTTTTCCTTATTTCCTTTACTTTCCCTTGCCAATTAGTTGCTCTTTTCCTCTCATCCTCCAATTCCTTCCTCAAATCATGGATTGGCTTTGCAGTAGTGTCATCTTTTTTCTTTTGATTCTCTAATTCCTTCAAATCATGGATCTTCTTTGCACTAAACTCCTCTTTTTTCTTTGCATTATCCAATTCCTTCTTCAAATCATGGATCTTCTTTGTACTAGACTCCTCTTTTTTCTTCACATTCTCTAATTGCTTCTTCGAATCATGGATTGTGTTTGCAGTAGACACCTCTTTCTTTGCATTCTCCAATTTCTTCTTCAAATCAAGGATATCCTTTGCAATAGAGTCCTCTTTTTTCTTTGCATTCTCTAATTCCTTCTTCAAATAATAGATTGTGCTTGCAATAGACTCCTCTTTATTTGTATTCTCCAATTCCTTCTTCAAATCAAGGATTGCCTTTGAAGTAAATTCCTCTTTTTTATATTCCTTCTTCAAATTATGGATTTTCTCCATAGTAGACTCCTCCTTTTATTCTCATTCTCCAATTCCTTCTTCAAGTTATTGATTGTATTTGTAGTAGAGGATTCCTTTTGCCTTTCATTTTCCAATTCAATCTTCAAATCATTATTTTTGTTGGCAACAAAGTCTAGCTCATTTTTAAATTTTTTTTTAACCTATGCACTATACTCTATTGCAAACTATAATTGGAACAATTGTTATGTTTTCATTGATGTCAAACCTTATTGGTGAGATAGTTGCTACCTAAGTAGAGTGCCATATCAAGATGATTCCTGAAGAGGATATGAGAAGAAGAGATAACAAGAGGACCTAGTAGAAAGGTTGAGTTATGAGAACTACAATGGGCAGTTGATCAATTGGACTTTGGTAAGATAATGTGTTGTTTAATCATAGCCCTAAGTAGAGAAGATAGTTGTGTTGAATCCTAGAAGAGATGATCAATAAAGGACCAAATCCATAGGCTTAACCAAGCTTCAAAGAAAAAGATTAAGGAGCTTATAGTTGAAGCCAAGTTGTGCTAGTGTTGATAGAGTTAATAGTAGAAGATGAAAAAATAATATAGTGTCAACCAAGCACTGGTAAAGATAGAGTATCGAGAAAGTTAGACCAAGCAAAGACACTGTAAACTAGGAAAGACAATTTATGTTGGAATAATTTATAATAACTGAGAGGGGGTGAATTAATTATTCAAGGTCCAAATGTACAAATAAAACTTTTCAGTACTGCACCTTTTCCTTATCCATGCCTTGACATTCAATATCTTAAACATATGCATATTGTTGTCCTATGTCAAAATAACTTTGCAAAAATGTAAATATGCAATACCTCAAAATCAATCAGACACTCTTACACAAGGATTTTATGTGGAAGCCCAATTTGGGGAAAACCACCAATAACATGCTAACAATTTTCACTCTTCTGAAGTGAGCTTTGTGAGGAGCCAACCCTATTAAAAATTGCAATGCACACTGTTAAATGTGACCTATTTAAAGGATTTCAATCACCCTATTAGGAGTGAACCATGTTAGAGGACTTTAGAACATTCCATTAGAATGTCAACCTGTTAAAGGATATACTAATGATTGTTAGGTCAACCTTAATCCAAAGCATTTATTCGGACTAATATAATGGTTACAGAGTAACAGTAGGACTTGATCTAATAACAATAAAAACTCACTTGCATATTACAAATCTCACATTTAGTCCTCCATTTTGTTTTTCATTCATCCTCTTTATCTCTAATAGCTTGTTCACCCTTCACAAATTCATCCTCTTAAGCCTTCTTTCTTTGCATGCCAATTGCAAACTCTTCTATTTGGCCACCATATGAAGCAACACCCTAGACTTCTTGTCTTCCTTAAGTTCTTGCACATAACAATTGTTGCTTCTAACCCACTATCTCTATAAATAGAGAATTTAGGTCTTTTGTCACTTAACCATAATTGTCCATTCTAGGGTTAGGTAAAATTCAATGAATATACCCACTTTTCCATTTTATTCCCTTCTAGAAATTTCCTCTACAATTCTCTTTAAATTCACCTCAAAATGGTTTATCTTGAATTCTATGCCACCAACTCATCATAGTAATCTTTAACGCTTTACATAATTCAAGAAATCAACTTTGTCAACTCAGATCTGTTAAATCTTTGATCTAACACATTTTCCTGGCACTTGGTAATAACACTTTATTTTCTCAATAAACATTGTGTTCTGATGCTTGGCCAACACTAGGTTGCTCGACATCCACTAAGTCTTTACTGGTGCCTAGTGCATACTAATTGTCTTCACTCAAAACAAACTAGATTTCTTTTGATCAGCTCATACTAACTTTCTTCACTTCGCACATACTAAACTTATTGCTCAACTTCAACTATTTTTTTCTTAGCCTACACTAACTTTTCTTGACCTGCATTATTTTCTTGGTTAGGCTTGAGAAACACTTTTCTTTACTTAGCCTTCTTCTAGTATTTGCTCAAGTATCCTTTCATTATAGCCTTAAGTAGATAAACAATACACTTTATCATCAATGTCTTTCTTGGTCTTAGTGTTCCTTTTATACACCAAATAACTCAACATTTCTCTAGGTTCTCTTGTTATCCTTTCTTTTCAAATCCTCTTCATCAATCAAAAAAATGATAAGATTTAGACAAAGGTAAGCAATTGTCTCACCAACAAGTAGTAGGTTGGACACTAGTGACAAAATGATGATTGTTCCATGATAGGTTTCAATAATCTTTTTCACTTCAACAATCTCCCTCTTTGGCATTGATGGCAAACTAATACCAACAACAATACCAAAAAGAAACTTTATACCTTTTATCAGAATCTCTCCCTCTATCAATATGTGTGCCTTCCTTGGTATATTTTTATCTTGTCTCTCTGATATCTCCTTCAATATGTTCTCACTAATCTCTCCCTCTTTCTCTTATATCTCCCTTTCTCTTATATCTCCCTCTTTATCTAATATCTTCCTCTTTGACAAAAATTCCAAAGACTTGTCATCTATACATGTAGATATAATCAATTCATATTCTCCCTTTGTCATCTTGCATGTGACTGTAAATCTTCTATTTTCAACTCCTTCCTTACTTCAGGCAGGTCCTAAAATAAGATCCACTAAATCAATTTGTAAAATATGTCATCCAACTCAGTTGATGCAGGGCACTACTCTTGATTCTCAAGTATCTTTGGATGGGGGTATAACCCCTAATTTACCTCTAAGATATTCATGTACATCCTTAGGTAAAGCCTTTGTGAATATATCAGCTATATGCTCTTTTGTATTCACATATTCCATTCTCACTTCTTTGTCTTGAACCAACCCTCTCAAACTTGTCATTTTTCTTATAGTATAGACCATAGTCTTATGTTCCTTTCAAGTATCTCATGATCTTTTTAACAACCATTAAATGATTCTCCTTAGGATTTGTAGAATATCTTGCAAAAATCCCAACAATTAATGCAATGTCAGGTCTACTATGAACTACATATTGCAATTTTCCAATCATAGACCTATACAATGTTTTATTTACTTCAGCAAAATCATTAGTTTTGGATAGTTTGTGTCCTCTCACCATAGAAGTACTAACATGTCTTGAATCCTCCATACTAAAAGTTTTCAATATTTCCTTCACATACTTGTATTGAGTGATATAAATACCATATTTCATTTGATATACTTACAATCCAATAAAGAACTTTATCTCTCCAAACATAGACATCTCAAACTCTTTCTTCATTTCATTTGCAAATGTCTTACACAATGCATTTTGTCCTCCAAATATGATATCATCAACAAATATTTTGTAGGAGTTGATGAAATCCAACTCCACAGTCGCCAAGATCACCTACATGCAAAATAACTTGTCGAAGGGAAACCAAGAAGGAAGAGGTGGAGCTTGGAAAAAACCTAAACAGACATGAGAGAGAAATAATGCAAAATAATGAAATTGTATTTACAATAAGAATGCAATGAGAAAATACAAACAAAGAGCCTGAATATAAAGGCCTCATGGAAGCTTGTAGAACAAGTTGGAAAGAGGTAGAAGATAAGGTTAACAACTAAACACTCTTCCACAAAAAGGTGGAACATGCTAGAAGGCAACAAACTCCTGTGTTGTCAATAACTCATCACTACATGCATTAAATATTAAATATTAAATATTAAATATTAAATAAATGCATTAACCTAAGTAAGCTTAAGTAAATAGAATAAATAATTAATAATTAATTAATTATTTACTCTAACACCCCCCCTTAAGTGCAACTTAGGGGAATGCCTTAAGCTCACAAAACTAAGATGAAAATGTAGAATGGGTCCCGGCAACAAGGCCATGTTAGGTACCCATGTACAATGCAAAGAGATGCAACCTCTAAAAATGGAGAAAGAGAGAAAACCACATGGGGAAAACCCTCTCCCAAAAATAGGTAACCTAGTGAAGAACTGAAGAAGCCTTCGACTAGGGAAATGTCCCCTAAAATAGGAACAAAGAGAGATCATGAAGAGCATCATTGAAGCAAGAAGAAACTACAAAATCTACCATTAGAAAGAAAATTGTTGATCTAAAGAACCTCCATGGAAGAATAAGGCACGAACCAAGCATGTCTATATGGTAGATGATCCATCTCACCTAAATGCATAGGTAGCCAGCCACTACAATCGCCTTGTATATAGGATCAACCATTGAATACATAGCTCACACTATTGAACAATCGACCAAGGATGCATTAGAACAACAACATAACACCCCCTTAATGCAGACGAGGTGAGATGATAGGCAATTGAGAAGGTGTGCCAAAATCCTTTGTAGACAAAACCAAGAATGATGAGAGAGGAAGAGGTACAAACACCTATAAAGACATGATCACAATGACAGTGCATGGGGCTAATGTCATGGAATGGACACTCACTTGACAAAGGGACAAGGCCTAAAATAGCAAACAACTATCCCCTATGGTGCTTTATAAAAAGAGTGCAAGTACAACTATCTCAAAAAATAATGTTCATGAACCTGAATGCAAAAGTGACACTTTATCTCAGTACATATATAAAAGAGCTTACAAATGATGTCTACAATGATCAAAATAGGAAAAAAGCTAACACAAAAGATAGTACAACCTAAAACAAAAGAAACCATGCTAGGAAAACAATCCTCGGACCTGAAACACCCAAGATATCTACCATAGAGTAAAAATACCAAAAACATGATAGAAAGAGCATGGCCAAAATATAAGGAAAAAGACTACATTTTTTAAAATATGACAAAACCAGCTTTCCAAAAATATAACGTTTTCAAAAAACTGACATGGGACATAAAAGATATGCATGTTGGAGTCAAAAATAGAACTTTGGACTTCAACTAAAAAAAGGGAAATTGAACTAAATCAAAACTTGAAAATACTTACACCAATGTCCCCATCTCAGAACTAGCTTTTTGACACTTCTTTCGGATCAGAAAAATACCTCTGTATGCTCAAGATATGGCCAAAAAACTGAAGGTAGATCAAAAAGGACCCTGCAAGAGAGGTAGGAAGGTCAGCTAATGTAGTTATGACATCATGATGATGTGAGCAGATCACGGCATTAAATTTGACAGCTTGGAAGTCATCACAACAAAAAAAGGGTGCCACATGGATGCCACATGGCAAAATCCTGAGTCAATAGGGTGATGTGGCAAAGTGCCATGTGTCACCCCTACACTAGTCCTGAGTCTACAAAATATGCCAGGCAGGCCGAATAGGTGGCTAGTTGTGGTTGAGTGGAGTGCTAGAGATGAAACATAGAGGAGAAGAGGCACAAGCGACTAAAGTAGGTGAAGGCATCAAATAGGTGTTGAGGACAGGGAGGCACCGCTAGAACAGGTGGTGCACAGGCCGCGGCCAAAAACTCAGCCGCCGGGGAGGAAAGTGTAGGAGGCACCATCAGATGAGTAGAGCACAAGTGGCCCCATGGTGGCCACTGGGTAGTGTTGCGGTGGTGCACCTAAAATTATTTTTTAAAATTTTTTAATGCACAAATCATCCGTACGATCGTATGGAAGCCCCTCGAGCTAAAAGGTTTTGCCTCCTAGAGCTGTGTGTCCAAAATTGGAAAATTTTATATGGATCCTAGCTAAAAAATACCTTTTGAATCCAATGGCAGTGTCCATTTGGGCCCAAAGTACTCCAAAAAAACACTCTTCCCTCAGATTGAAGAAAAAATCACAAACAAACTAGGGTTTGTGTTTCCAAATCGTGGCTTCAAAAAACCTTCAAGCAAGTAGCTACAGGGAGGCTCTGATACCATGTAGGAGTTGATGAAATCCAACTCTGCAGTCGCCAAGATCACCTGCATGTAAAATAACCTATCGAAGGGAAACCAAGAAGGAAGAGGTGGAGTTTGGAAAAACCCTAAATGGACATGAGAGAGAAATAATGCAAAACAATGAAATTGTATTTACAAGAAGAATGCAATGAGAAAATACAAAGAGAGAGCCTGAATATAAAGGTCTCATGGAAGCTTGTAGAACAAGTTGGAAATAGGTAGAAGATAAGGTTAACAACTAAGCACTCTTCCACAAAAAGGTGGAACATGCTAGAAGGGAACAAACTCCCATGTTGTCAAATAACTCATCACTACATGCATTAAATATTAAATATTAAATAAATGCATTAACCTAAATAAGCTTAAGTAAATAGAATAAATAATTAATTATTTACTCTAACATATTTCAAATAATAAAATTCATTTACCTCCTTCTATCTTCAATTATAGATTACTATTATCATCGGTCTTCTCAAAACTAATCCTCACAAGATAGTTGTGAAGCCTTTCATACCATGCTCTGGGAGCTTGCTTTAAACCATATAAAGCTTTATGTAATCCACACACCATGTTCTTGTTGTTTGGATCAACAAATTCTTCTAGTTGTTCTATGTAAACCTCCTCTTCCAATATACCATTCAGAAATATTGACTTCACAACCATTTGATGAAATTTAAATCCTTTTTATGCAAAGTAAGAAAATAAATTTCTTACTCCTTCTAATCTTGCAACTAGGAAAAATGTCTCTCCATAGTCAATTCCTTCTTCTTGTGCATATCCTTTGAAAAATAATCTTTCTTTATTCCTTGTGACTTCTGTTAGCATGAATGTTGATAATACTACTTTGGGGGGGTATCCTAGGCATTGGAGAGTATTGATGTGTTGCATTCATGGTTGTATTTGTCATTGATGTCAACATAGCAATGTTTCTATAGAGGCTAAAATAATAGTAGTCAGAGATCTTATGTTGCATAGTAACTGAGTAAGGGTTAAGTGATGCACAGTTAAGGACATGTTCCTGAGAGTGTCCTAATGATGTGCTTAAGAGGATAAAGTCAAAATCGAAGATGTATAGTAGTTGTGTTTGATTTATTGTGAGCAGCGTAGAAATAGACCATCTGTTTGTTAGTTTCTAATTTTTGCATTATATATTTTAGACAAGATATAATGAGGTGATGTGAAGTCATCTAGTGATAGAGTACAGTCATATAATAATGTTAGTAGTGTGCAAGACCTGGAGTGGCATGTGTTAAGTTTTGTATAGACTACGAGCCTATAGTGCTACTATAATTGTAATTAATTCTATATCTTATTTAATTAATTGAGGAAAGCTTCAAGGCTAACTCAAGGAATTATTATGAAGATATGGTATAAATAAAAGATGTTTTCCTTGGTTGAAAGTTTGTTGAAGTATTATGATCATTGTTGAAGTGTGAATTACGAAAAGGAGTAGAGTGTTGATTGAATATGTTTAAGCAATCCAAGGGATTATTAGATGTGTTGGTTACAAGATCAGAAGGAGCAGAAGTCTAGTTGATAAGATAGAGATAGAGGAAGGTGGTAAAATTCAATTCTATTATTCTACAAGGAGTAATATAGAGATCATTTGGATAGTGGGTTCATTGGTCTTGCCCACAAAGTTGTTTGGGCAATGGGTCCAGCTTTCTTCCACAACTCGTAACAGGGATTCAATGTCTCCTAACATGGACTCATATGTACTAAATGTTGTAATAGACTCCTAACAGGGTCTATCCTCTAGCATGTAATATTTGTATTAGTACATCATCTTGTGAGTACCATCCCCACTGGAGTTTTCCCTCTTATCAAGGGTTTCTCTAGTTAACATATCTATTGTTATTATGTATGAGAATCTTGTTGTGGTTTTAGTTTACATTACTCATATGGTTAATATTGTTTAAAGTTTTTATTTTGTATATTAGTTGGATAACTAATTCAACCCCCCCACCCCCCCCCCCCCGCCCCCCCCACCCTCCCCACCTCTTAGTTATATCAGTGGACTATATATTCTAACAATTGTTATTAGAGCATTAAGTCCTTGAAGAATAAGCTTAACAGCTTTGGGAGATCGATGGTGAATCTTTTCAGAAAGGATAGTCCTAGTTTTGATGGGGCCAATTATGATAGTTGTAAGGATAAGATGAAGACTCATTTTTTGCGCATGGATCTAAGATACTTGATCTTGACAAAGAGTAAGAAGGCAATTGTTGAAGAAGCAAAGCTAGAAGAGGAAAGAGATTTATTCATCTATAACATGAGAGAAAAAGAAGCTCTACTATCAACCCTTCTAGAGAATGAATACAATAAAATAAAGTCACTTGAAACATCTCATGAAATTTGGAAAGCATTAGAATCTACTTTTGAAGGTGATGGCCATGCTAAAAGAATGAGGTCACAAAGTTGGATATGTGCATATCAAGATGTTAAATTGATGGATGATGAATCAGTAAGAAGTTGTATTGGTAGAATATCAAAAATGGTTGTAGGTATTTGGTCTCGTGGTGGAACCAAAGATGATGATGAATTCATATGGAGGATTTTGAAAGGTTTGACACCACCATTCAGGCCAACTGCACAGATGAGACAACTAGTGATGCCCTCCACTAAGGATTTCAGCAAGGAAATTTTGCTTGGTAGATTGGAATCAATAGAAGAAAATCTAAGATTGTTTGGTGAACTTGCAATATTTGAAACAACCTTTAGTTCCCTAAACATTTGACCTAATTTGACAAGGAGTGCAAGCACCATGGAGATTTTGCTAGCACCAACACAGCTCATGAGGACAAAAAGATAGAGGACGGAATAGACCTTTTGGTGAGAAGAGAACAGGATGGTAAGAAAATATTTAAATGTTGGACTTGTAATGATTTTTTTTATTACACATCTAAATATCCGAACAGAGAGAAAACATATAAAGGAAAGTTTAATCCTAGAAGAGACAGAGATAGAAATTGTTTATATGCAATTGATGAAAAAGGTCAAAGTGAGAGTGATGATGAATTAGGATTTGTGGCTATTAAGGAAGATGATCTTGACAAATAAATTAGAGAAGAAAGAGCTCTAGTTACCCAAGTGGAAAATAAATCTAATTGGATAATTAATAGTGGTTGTTCACATCACATGACTGGTGACATGAATACATTTTTTAAGTTCAAGAATCATGATGGAGGAATTGTTAGAGTTGGTAACAATGCAGCCTGTCATATTACAAGAATTGGATCCATTACTCTTGATGGTAAAACTAACATTGATGATGTCTATTTTTTTGATGGATTGAAGCATAACTCAATGAGTGTTGGATAGTTGGTGGACAAAGGTTATCAATTATAGTTTAATGAGAAGACTTGCACTATCAAAGACAGAGATGGTAAGATGATTGGAACTAGAACTAAATCCAAAGGTAATGTATTTTAGTTCAATCCTAATAAGATGACATGCTTGGTAGTGAAAGTTGATAACAGTTGGTTGTGGCCTAGAATATTTTGTTATATAAACTTTGATAATATTGTGAAGGTTAGTAGTACATTTGTAGTGAGAGATCTGCCTAAAATTGTTAAGCCTACTAACATTGTATGCAAGGAATGTATTTTGGCTAAGTAGACGAAAGTGTCTTTTCCTAGAGAGAAGTTCACTACCAAGAGAAGTTGGAGATTGTTCACACATATTTGAGTGGTCCTGCAAGAACTAGATGATTCTATGGTGAAAGGTATTTTATGATTTTTATTGATGATTTCACTAGAATGATGTGGGTAGCATTTCTTAAAGAGAAATCAAAAGCTTTTCAGAAGTTCAAGATATTTAAGAATAGATTTGAAAATGAATATGGTATTAATATTAAATGTTTGAGATTAGATAGAGGAGGAGAATTTACCTCTAGAGAATTTAACATATTCTATGAAGAAAATGGAATCAAAAGACAACTATCTACACCTAGAACACCTAAGCAAAATGGGATTTTTGAGAGAAGAAATAAATCTATAACAGAGGCAACTAGAGTGATGCTATTTGAGAATCATGTTTCTAAGACATTCTAGAGAGAAGTGGTGTATACTCTAAATAGAGTACAAATCAGAAAAGGTATGGATAAGACACCTTATGAACTATGGTTTGGACATTCATCATCAGTCAAATATTTCAAAATATTTGGGAGAAAATTTTATATTAAGAGAAATGATGACATTGGTAAGTTTGATCCAAGAAGCAATGAAGGTATATTTCTTGGCTACTCTTTAAAAAGTAAGGCTTACAAATGCTTTGACTATAAAACTAAGACAATAGTTGAGTGCACAAAAGTAAGGATTGATGAGAAGTTTGGAACCAAAGAAAAGATGATAGATTATAATTTAGATGAAGAATTGGATAACTCTAGAATTGTTAGACAGAATGTTGAAGTTTTTCTTTAGACTAACAATGACTTGCAGAATGATTAGAAAATCATTAAACAAGAAGAAGAGTAGAGATCTGAACCAAGAGAAGAGGTAAGAGTTGAGATGTCAACTTCTACCCCTAACAAAAATCTGATAAGGAATCACCCTCCTAAGAAACATAGTAAATGAGGAGATATGTTTGATATCTCAAGTTGAACCAAAGTGCATAGATGAAGTAGTCAAGGATAATCACTGGATCCAAGCAATGAAGGAAGAATTAGATTGGATTATTAAAAATGACATGTGGAAATTAGTTCCTAGAACAAAATACAAGAATGTAATAAGAACTAAATGGGTTTTAAGGAATAAGATGAATGAGCAAGGAGAATTTGTGAGAGACAAGGCCAGACTTGTTTGTAAAGGTTCTTCACAATAGGAAGGCATTGATATGAGGAAATGCACTTGTGTACCTGTAGCAAGAATGGAAGAAGTAAGTATGTTCCTGGCTTATGCAGAAAATAAGAAATTCAAGGTTTATGAGATGGATGTCAATTCTACATTTCTGAATAGAGAACTAGAAGAAGAAGTGTAAATTGAGGTTGGATAGTTACTTGGCAAAGCTTGGATTTTCCAAAGGTACAACAAACAGTAACTTGTATCTAAAAGAAATTGAATATGGTTTATTGATCATTGTAATATTTGTTGATAACATCATTTTTGGAGGCAATGATGAAGCTAGTGACAAATTTTCTGAAGATATTAAGAATGAATTTGAAATGAGCATGATAGGAGAAATGAAGTTTTTCCTAGGATTACAAATATGTAGAATAATAATGGTATATTCATCTCACAAACTAAGTACTTGAAAGACTTGTTGGAAAGGTTTGGTTTGGAAAGTTGTAAACCTATTGGTACACCCATGATAATTGGTCATAAGTTATCTAGCAAAGATGAGACACTTGTACTAGAACAAAAGTATAGATTAATGATTGGAGGTTGGCGCAATATCTAACTCACACAAGACCACATATAGAAAATGCAATTGGGATAGTAGCTAGATTTCAAGTTGATCCTAAAGAATATCATTTTGCAATAGTAAAGAGAATATTCAAATATCTGAAAGGGACATTTGACTATGGAATTTGGTATGATAGATCTAATGATTTCACACTTTGTGCATATACTAATGTTGATTGGGAAAGAAGTATGGATGACATAAAGAGAACCAATGGTGGAGCATTCTCTCTTGGAGGAAGATTGGTTTCTTAGTTAAGCAAGAAGCAAGATTGTATTTCACAAAGTACAGCTGAGGTAGAGTATGTTATAGCAGCAAATAACTATAATCAAGTTATATGGATGAAGAAAATGTTGAAGGCTATTAGAATTAAGATTAAAGAGCTTGTTATCATTTACTATGATAACACAAGTACAGTAAGTATGTCTAAGAATCCTATATTGCATTCTAAGACTAAACATGTATATCAATTAAGTATCATGTGCCAAGAGAGAAAGCAATAGAAAAGGAGCTCATATTAGAGTATGTAAGTACCAAAGATCAGATTGTAGATATCTTTATGAAGCCTTTTCCTAAAGATACATTTGAATAATTAAGAGGTATGCTTGGGGTTATGCCCTTGCCTACTTCTAAGTAGGAAATGCAAAGAGTACATCAGTCCAGTGGTACAGAGCACTACTATTTGACTGGAATGAATGTCGATGCTTCCTGAATGGAGGAGTATCTAGTATGTATTGAGTCATTGAGGACTATTGGTATTTTGTATATGGTATTGAACAATGTCTTTAGACACTCAAGCTAGTTTATGATTTGAGAAATTGACTATAACAATTGGTATTATGATTAACACCTTTGGCATTGGTGTCAATGGAGGAGAGATAGACATGAAAAACATCTCCTAAGGTATAGGGGAGAGGGTGGATGAGAAGTACTCCTAAGTAAAGGAGGAGATATATCTTTTTATGGAAATTTAGAAAGATTCGTGTAAAGATGTAGGAATATGTACCTGTTGTATTGTGAATTGTTTAGTGTGAAGTAAATAATTGATGTCTAAAGAAGAAAAAGATGAATAGAGTGGTTTTCCAAAGGTTTTCAGATTTGATTGATGAAGAGAATTTGAGAAGATGAGAACAATATGGAACAACAAGAGTTTACTTGGTGTTCTTGGAACTTAGATAGTTTTTCATCTATATTTCCATCAATGCCAAAGGGGGATTTTTTAGCATGAATGCTAATGATACTACTTTGTGGGAGTATCCTAAGCATTGGAAAGTATTGATAGGTTGCATTCATGATTGTGTCTATCATTGATGTCAACATAGCAGTGTTTATGTAGAAATTGGAAGAAAAGTAGTCAAAGATCTTATGTTGCACAGTAACTAAGTAAGGGTTAAGTGATGTGCAGTTAAGGACATGTTCCTAAGAGTGTCTTGATGATGTGATTAAGAGGATGAAGTCAGAATCAAAGATGTACAATAGTTGTGTTTGATTTACTATGAGCAGCACAGAAACAAAGCATTTGTTCGGCAGTTTCTAATGTTTGCATTATATCTTTTAGCCAAGACATAATGAGGTGATTCATAGTCATCTAGTGACATAGGATAGTTAGATGATGACATCAGTAGTGTACAAGACCTGGAGTCATACAAGTTAAGTTTTGTATAGACTGTGAGCCAACAATGCTATTGTAATTGTAATTAATTATATATATTATGCTAATTAATTGAGGAAAGCCTTAAGGCCAAATCAAGGAATTATTATGAAGATATGGTATAACAAAAAGATTTTTTCCTTTATTGAAATTATGCTGAAGTATTTTGATCATTGTTGAAGTACAATTTATGAAAAGGACCAAAGTGTTGAATGAATGCTTGTAAGTAATCCAAGGCATTATTGGATGCACAGTTCATGATCTAGTTACAAGATTAGAAGGAGAAGAAGCTTGGTTGATAGGACAAAGATAGAGGAAGGTAGTACAATTTAGTTCTATTATTCTGCAAGGAGTAATATATAGATCATTTGGACAATGGGTTCATTGGTCTTGCCCTTGAAGATGTTTAGGAAGTGGGTCCAGCTATCTTCTGCAACTCCTAATAGGGTTAGAATCTCCTAACAGGGTCTCATATGTACTAAATAGTGTAAGACACTTCTAACAGGGTCTATCCTATAATAAGAAATATTTATATTAGTACATCATCTTACAGGTACCATCCTCTTCGAGGTTTTCCCTCTGATCAAGGGTTTCCCCAGTCAACATATCTAGCGTTATTGTGTATGAGTATCTTGTTGTGGTTTTATCTTACATTGCTCATATGGTTAAAGATTTTTTTAAGTTATTATTTGTGATATTAGTTGGATAACTAATTCACCCCCCACTTCAGTTATATCCGTGGATGATATATTCTAACAACTTCACAATTCTCATCCAGTTTGTTTATGTACACCCACTTGGTTCCAATCATATTCTTGTTCTCTGGTCTAGGTACTACAGTCCATGTTTTGTTCTTCTCAATTTTATCAACCTCCTTTTTCATGGCTTTACTTTAGTCTTCATTCTCTAATGCATCCTTCAACATCTTAGGCTCATGCATGCTTAACAAACATGTGTCATTTCTCAACCTATTCCTTGTCATTAGTTTGTCTTCTTTATCTCCAATAATTTGTCTAGCAGGGTGATGTCTTCTAACATACTTTGACAACCTTGGCTCGGCTCTTCTTTCTACAATGGATCTATCAATTTTAGATTCATCAAATTCATTGTGCACTTCTCTATCAAGTAACATGGCATTCCTTTCATGTAAACTAATCTCAATATTAGAATTTACCTCATCTTCTAATTGCAACTTGGCTCTTGACTGTAACTTGACATCCATTTTATGTGACTCAATAGTCATTTATTCTTGTTGATTAGCAACTTGGTTTGCAGAATTATCAGCATCAACAGACATTTCTTCATAGTAGTACATAAAGGTTCTATAATTTTTAGGTTCCTTCTTTGGTTCATCTTCATACACTTTTGTATATTCGTCAAACTTTACATTTGCACTTTCCACAACTTTGTTAGTGTTAGTATTTAAACACTTATAAGCTTTACTTCTTGTGGAATAGCCTAGGAATATACCTTCTTTACTTTTAGCATCAAGTTTACCATTTCTATTGTCCTTAAGAATGTAACACTTGCTTCCAAATACCTTAAAATATTTGACATTGGGTGAGTATGTAATGCCCCACCAGGAGATCCTTGGAAAAAGGATGAATACAAGCCAAGATTTTCTTTATATATAAACAAGTGTACATACACAAGACACAACATACATAGATCACAAAGATCGCAATGGAAGTCTTAACCACCATCCTGGTAACCAACAGATCTCTTGACACCACTACTCGAACTAACACAATCCAAAATAAGAAATTGAAGCCCAAATGACAACATAACACATAATCTAAAATTTTTCATAGCATGGTAATTTAAGCCATCCCAAAGAGTACTAGAAACTCTGAAAATTGATCCCCAAAAATTGAAGGAAACACCCCCTATTTTTTGCACAAGGCCAACAGTCTGACAGATTCTTGTGTGAGGAAGTACATTCTTGTGCAAGGAAGTGTACCATTGTGCACGAGGAAGTGCACTCTCATTCAAGAAAATGCACCACTACGTGTGGGGAAGCACTTGCTTACGCCCCAAAACTGGTGTGGGATCTCGCACGGGGATGTGCCCCATATCACGTGAGAAACCCTAGAACACCATGCGAGGATCCTAATTTCTCATGTGAGAAAGTATGATTTCATGTGAGGAAACACAAGTTTACATGAGGATTCACATCAGCACACCAAAAACAACAAGGACAAAAACTAAACAAATGAAATCCTCCACACCGGGGAGTACCGGATCCACACTTTGAGGCATAATGCTCAAATAATAATAGTGAAAGATGGAAAGCTAGAACTAACATCTAACCATCTAATTATACATCAAAATAAAAGAACAGAAGGGAAATATTGCAGAGTACTAAAAGAAACATCACAATAAATGGGAATAACATCACAATGAGTAGTAAAGCAAACTAGATGCGCGCTTCCTCCCAATTGTCAATAGCATCATAAGACCATCGTGGGTCCTAGCCATCCCTACCCATAACATCCCAAACCACTAATCAAATCGTCAGTACTATTGTAATAGGGATGCCACTACTAAAACATGCTACAATAATAAGCATAAGAAAATCTAACATGCTAGTGGAAAGCATAAGATAATCCTACAAAGTAAATAACATCACCTATCACATGCTAATAATTAAAGTAAGAATATGCATCTATAAATAACATCATCTAAACATGATATGAAAGCATTCCAATGAAAGCATAAATCACAAGAAAGCATACTTTAGAACCTCAAGTACCAAGTGACAACATCTAGCAATGGTCATGCTAGAACAAAAGACCATCTCTATACACTGGTCCCTAGTAGTGGTGAAGGTAGTTATGCCTCCCAACCACATGGCACCTATAGGTCCATAGCCACTATGCTGATAGAGATAATGATCCAACCACAAACACACACAGAACAACATCCATGGCTAACACACACACCAAGCAGTATGATGACTAAATCCAAGACATAGACAATGCATAAACTACATGTCCTAGTCAAACATCTCAAAAGGCTACTAAGTAGGGGTTGACATCATGGAGATTTTCTTGGCATCCAAAAGCCCAAGGTCAAATCACATGTGGAAACACTCTCAAGGGACTCCCTTGGAACAATCACATGATTGTAGAACTTTTCATTATCTTTAGTTTTATTACCACCCAATATATTATTAGTTATCACTTATATAAAGATCCCTCTACCAACCTCCAATGCCATGAATACCGAGCTATGAGATAGAAGCCCCCTCCATATGCTACCCTACCCTACCCATGCTCATCCAATGATGAGTGCCCATAGGCATGCAAATTCCCAATCCAAGCCCAACGATCATAACTTCTGAAAATACCACAGAAGGTCAAGACTTGCAAGTCCTTTGACAATTGTACGTGCATGTACTCATGTGTGGTGCACCACCATCATGAAGATCATAACACAAGGACTAGATGAGAACACAAAGTAGAAAGTTCCTCAACCAAAAATAGAATCGAGAGGGTGGATGCAACACACATCCCAGTGCAACAACGGTCTGACTGACATCCAAATGGATCATCCAAGTCCATGAACCACATTGCATCAAGAAAACTCAAGAAAATAGGGCATCCTGCAAAACAAGATAAAAACCTCAAATTTTGGAAATTTTTTGAAATTAAAACCCATTTGGCCTTTGGGTGCAAAAACCCCAAAAATCCAAAAATAAATGAATTTGGACACTGTATGCAAAAATGGACAGCATAATAGCTCTAAATCCAAAACCCCTATCCCAAAAAAAGGGAAAACGTTCATACCTGACCAACCAGTTAGAACCTGCAAATAGAAATAGAGGGGAACACTAGTTCTCAGCCTCCTAACATAGTGCTTTAAGAAAAAAAAGCTAAAATGGATTGAAAACAATAAAATGAGAAAGCCCTACCTGACAGCAAAAGGGGCAGAAATCGAAACTCACACAATAAAATAAATCATCCACCGAATCTACCAAAAATCATGGCAAAGTATGGTCTGCCCAAGCTGAATCCAACGAGACCAACCTCACAAAGATTCCATGCTCACAACTTCCAGAATGAACAAAAGTCCAATCCTTCAGAAGAGGATTTTGGAAAATGCTCTCCAAATTCTCAAATCCAAAATAGAAAAAGTGAGGAATTTAATTCCTCTTCCAACACTTATTCACTTTTTGAGTGAATGGTCAATTAGGACAAATAGCCAACTATAGTAGCTAGACTCTAAATCAACCCAAACGAAAATAGGTTATTCTCTGTAATGGGAATTCACCTAAGGCAAATATGCCATAAATTAAATCTAAAAATATTTAAAGCCCAGAAAATCACAGAAAATCGCTTAACATTTTCATGATAAAGCGAACCTCTAAATGCACAGACATGCTCACTAGTCTAATCACATAATGCATATGAGTTTGGATTTACTAATCACTAAAAGGTTTTAATTAAAATAAGGATACATCGATCATATAGGGTCGACATTGGTAAAATATGAATAGCTAAATCACTAACTCCATAGGCCATTGCCAAGGATATAAATCCTTCATACTAAAACACATGATCAAATGCAATTACATATAACATAATAGCTAAAGCAATTAATGCATTAAATAACTAATTAATCCATTTACACCACTCATTTTCACAGAAAGTGTAAATATACATGAATGAAGTAAATCACCCTAGCATTAAATCCATCACATAACATAATCAACAAATATGTCCAATAAACCATAAAACCAGATATCATCATAGATCTACTGTCATCTCAAAATAGCATCAACATGCAAACATGATAAACTAAATAGCATAGCAGTATAGCATCTATGGTACTGAATCAAAGTATAACATCTGACCCTCAGGTCATCTCAAAGTACATATAACAATAAGAGTATCAAGTATCTCTCAAATAAAAAATGGACAAGGTACAGGCTACAAACACAAGGGGCACTACAGAGTATCCATATCATAATTCAAAAGGTGTGGAATTTGTACCTTTCTTCACTTATACTCAATCCAAGGTATAGATAGCAATCTAAGGTATAGATAATAGCTTCTCTCTAGTATTTCAAAGCAACATTCTTCTCCACCATCAATGTTCTAGCACAATCCATTATAGATTTTTTCCTCCTTTCATTAATCCCATTTTGTGGAGGGGTCCTAGGTGCAGAATATTGTCTCTAGATTTCTCTGTCATTAGAGAAGTTTTCAAACTCATTTGATGTATAAACTCTCCACCTCTATTAGATCTCAGATATTTCAAGCTCTTGCCAGTTTCCTTTTCAAGTCTTGCCAAATACCACTTAAACATTTGAAAAGCATCAAATTTTTCTTTTCTTTTAAGAACATTATTGTCATCATTCTTGAGTAATTATCAACAAATAAGATAATGTACTTGTCACTTTTGTAGCTTTGCACATCAATTGGTCCACGTAAATCACTATGAACTAATTTAAAATTTCCTTTTGAAGTATGAGTCTTACTTTTAAAACTAGACTTTGTCATCTTGCCTAACTGACATTATTTTGAAATCACTATCAAGTTTCTTTAGTTTTGGCAAACCTCTGACTCTTTTCATCTTATTGATACTGACTAAATTGTCAAAATTTACATGACATAACCTCTTGTTCAATAGCCACACATCCTCAAATTGTACAACAAGACAAGTAGCATCATTCATATCAAGATAAAATATATTACTTCTAGTTTGGTCTCCACTTCCAATTAGTTTTCCATCAGTGTCATAGATCTTAGCCTTCTTGTTATCAAAATCAACTTTACAACCTGAACTATTCAATTGTGACACACTCAACAAATTATAGTTAAGTACTTCCACATAGTAAGCATTGTCACACATGATCTTATCTATCAATCTTATTGATCCTTTTCCTTTAATCAAACAGGGTGTATCATTACCAAATCTAACACTATTTCCATTGTAATACTCAAGGGTAATGAACTTACTTTTGTCTCCAATCATGTGATGTAGATATCCACTATCAATGATCCATATATCACTTTTGTTCACATAAGATATCAATGCAGCTGCCTCATCTTCATTAGAATCATCCTTCATAAAAATATAGACAACTTCATCATCATGGTCTTTAGATTCATCATTGGATTCTTCTTCAGCAATGCAATGAGCCTTATTTCCCTTTTCCTTGTAGCCTTTATTACTATCATCTTTTCTACCTTTGAATATGTCTTCATTCTTATTGTTTGATTTTTCAGGACATCTTGCTACAATATGACCAACCTCATGACAATTAAAGCATATGATGGGTAACTTACCTTTTTATTTTCCTTTGCCTTTATGAAATTTCCTAGCCAACAATGCTTCTAGTTCTTCTAGCTCTTCATCATTTGTATTACTGTCACTATAGAAGTAGGTTTGACCTTTTTCTTTTTCTTATCTTTAGGCTCTTATGTGTCAGCTTAGCTTTGAAAGAAGATTCAACATTCTCAGACTTGAAATTATCAAAATTTGAAATTTCAAAAGCAATGAGTCTACCAACTAGTCCTTCAAGAGTTAGATTACTACCAGGGGTACACCTCAGTTCTTGTATAGTAGAGACTCTAAGAGCATAGATAGGCAATAGGATTCTCAATATTTTGTTGAACATAGTCTCATCTTCACTATGTCCATCAAATCCTTGAATTGCATTAACAATATATTTGATCCCTACACAATAATGGACTATAGTCTCACCATCTTGCATTCTCATTTCATCAAATTTTCCTTTTAGGCTTTCAACTTTGGCTCTCAGCACATTTTTGTCTCCTCCATAGATCTTTTGTAGGGCATCCACATCTTCTTAGCAGAATCACATCCTTTGATTTCATCAAACTCTGAGTAGATGAGGTTGGATGCAATCTCCAACATTGCTTGATTGTGTTCTTTCTTCTGTTTCAATTGTTTAGCAGTTGGGGCTCCCGCTAGATCAACATGCACGGTGGTGATAGTTGACTATGCATAATCTCCAAGACCTCCTAGATGTAGCTTCATCAAAAATTTAAATGTAGGAAAGTTTTTCTTGTTTAACTTGGGCACCTCCTTACTATACATCTTGATCTTTGGCTTTAAGTACCTTCAAACTTTCTATTCACGAACACTTGGCGCTTTGATACCAATTGTTGAAATACTTTACACTAACTAGGGGAGGTGAGTCAATTATTCAAGGTCCAAATGTACAAATAAAACTTTTTAGTACTCCAACTTATCCTTCTGCATGCACTAACAATTCAATATCATAAACATATGCATATTAGTGCCCTATGTCAAAGTAACTTTGCAAAAATGTAAACATGCAATACCACAAAATCAATCACACATATTGACACAAGGATTTTACTTGGAAATCTAATTTGGAAAAAACTACTAGTAACATGCTACTAATTTTAACTCTTCAGAAGTGAGCTTTGTGAGGAGAGAACCCTGTTAAAGGTTACAATGCACATTGTTAAATGTGACCTGGTTAAAGGATTTCAATCACCCTATTAGGAGTGAGCCTTGTTAGAGGACATTAGAACATTCCATTAGAATATCACCCTGTTAAAGGATTTACTAATTACTATTAGATCGACCTTAATCCAAAAGATTTATCCAAATTAATACAATTGTTAGAGAGTAACAATGGGACTTGATCTCATAACAATAACAATTCACTTGCAAATTACAGATCTCACATTCAATCCTCCATTCTACTTTACATTCATCCTCTTCATCTCTGATAGTTTGTTCACCCTTGAAGTATTCATCCTCTTAAGCCTTCTTTCTTTTAATTCCAATTGCAGACTCTTCTACTCAATCACTATATCAAGCAACACTCTAGACTTATTGTCTTCCTTAGGTTCTCTCACATGACAATTATTGCTTCTAGCCTGCTATCTCTATAAATAGAGAATTTAGGTCTTTTGTCACTTAACCAAAATCATCCATTCTAGGGTTAGGTAAAATTCAATGAATCTACCCACTTTTCCATTTTATTCCCTTCTAGAAACTTCCCTACAATCCTCTTTGAATTTTCCTCAAAATAGTTAATCTTGAATTTTGTGCCACCAACTCATCATAGTAGTCTTCCATATGCTTCACACAATTCAAGAAATCAACTTTGTCAGCTCAAATTCATTAAATCTTTGATCTAACACATTTTCTTGGCACTTGGCAATAACACTTTGCTTGCTCGGCAAACACTGTGTTTTGATGCTCGGCCAACACTAGGTTTCTCAACATCCATTGGGTCTTTACTAGTGCTCGACACATACTAACTCTCTTCACTCAACACATAATAAACTTACTGCTCAGCTTCAACTATTTTTTGTTCAACTTGCACTAACTTTTCTTGGCTTGTACTATTTTCTTGGTCAGGCTTGGTAGACACTTTTCTTTACTTAGCCTTCTTCTAGTCTTTACTCAAGTATATCATTTCATTATATCCTTAAGTAGATAAACAATACACTATATCATCAATGTCTTGCTTGGTCTTAGTGCTCCTTTTATACACCAAATAACTCAAACTTTTTTTAGGTTCTCTTGTTATCCTTTCTTTTCAATTCCCCTTCATCAATCAAACAAATGATAGCATTCAAACCAAAGTAAGAAATTGTCTCACCAACAAGTAGTAGGTTTGACATCAGTGACACAATAATGATTGTTCCATGATAGGTTTCAATAATCTTCTTCACTTCAATAATCTCATTTCAACAGTTTAATGATGATTGAGTTATCTAGTGATGATCGAGATCGAGGAACACAATGTTGGGTGAGTGACAACATTTTATAGTTTGTGAAGGAATGGAGATTCTTGGTCAACAAAGTTGAATTCTTGAAATATGTAAAGCATGTTGAAGATAAGGATTGATGATCTAAAACATTTAATGCAAGAGAAATCATGGTTGTGTATTTCTAGGCATGGATTCAAAGAGAAGTTTTGAAGTTTCTAGAAGGAAACAAAAAGATGGAAGGATTCAATGAATTTGACCTAAATCTAAGATCAATGGTGGTGTTTAAGAAGCAAAAGATCAAGATACCTATTTAAGGAGGCATAAGGAATAACCTAATAAGGTTGGAGTTGTTGATTCTGTTGAATGGAAAACTTGAGCAGAAAGTTGAATAATGAAGAGTTGAGGTGAAAAGTGATTGCTTGAAGATTTTCCAAACAACTTAGTGATGGAGATGACAATGGAGTCTAGTTAATGAAACCATTGTTGAATTGAAGTGTGATCTATATTTTCAAAGTGATTTGTATTTATTCAAATCAACCTATTGTTACTTTCTAACCATTTTACCAATTGAAATCCTTTAATAAAGGCTGACCTAATAGTCATTTGTAAATCCTTTAATCAAGGTGGGATTCTAATGGAATGTTATTAAGTCCTCTAACAAGGTCACTCCTAATGGGGTGATTAAATCCTTAGCAAGGTCATACCTAACATTGTGCACTATAAACTTTAACAAGGTTGGCTCCTAAAATAGATCACTTCAAAAGAGTAAAATATTGGTGACATGTTGCTAGTGGTTTTTCCCAAATTGGATTTCCACATTAAATCCTAATTTCTTACTTGTGTGGATGTTATTTGAGATGTTTTATTGTTTAATTTTTTCACAAGAAAGTGATTAAAATGGAGATCAATGCAATAATCTAGGTGAATTGAAATGAAAAATAGTTACCATAAAACTTTCCACCAAGAGATAATGGAATAAGCAAACTCCAATGAGAAACCACATAAGAATCAACAACATGAGACAAGAATTTTGAAAGGGGCAAAGGAAATAAAACCCCTTGTGTAATATTATGAATTAGAGAAAAGCCTAGGGGAGAGAGAGAGAGAGAGAGAGAGAGAGAGAGAGAGAGAGAGAGAGAGAGAGAGAGAGAGAGAGAGAGAGAGAGAGAGAGCAAATGGCTCATTACAGTAACACCAAAGTGATGTGAAGAAGTGTATAAGAATGAGAGAGAGGCATCTCTTTCATAGGGATGAGAATGGAGTTGCATGTGTAACTCTAATTTCTATGAATTCCACCATTCATAATAAGTGTGTGCAAAGTGCCAAGATCTTCTTTAGGAGGATAAACTAATTTCTTTATAAAAGGAATTACAAGAATGAGTTTTCCTCACACATGGACAAGAGGACAAGAAGTGACATATCCTCACATGTGGACAAGAGGACAAAAAAACACAAGGAATACCTTGGTTTATCCCATTAATAAATAAATACAACCAAGGAAAGATTAATTTTCTAACATCCCCCTTTAATCTTTACTTAGGGAGATTACATCAAAGGGTATCAAACCAAAATTCTTACAATAAAATTCAAATTTCTCTCTAGAAAGAGGCTTTGTCAAAATATCAACAACTTGATCCTCACCCTTGCAATAGATGAGGGACACTTTTTTTTCTTCAATGTGCTCTCTAATGAAGTGATGGTGGAGAGAAATATGCTTTGAATTTTTATGGTAGATAGGATTCTTCACCAAGACTATTACACTTTGATTATCACAATATAGAGGTGTAGTTTCTTGTTGAGGTAGACCCAAATCTTCAAGTATTATTCTAAGCCATAGAACTTCTTTATATGCATTAGTGCAACTTTTATATTTAGCTTTGATAGAGTATAGATAAATGGATACGTCTTACTTTTCCAAGATATAGTACCTGAACCAACAAAGAAACAATAACCACAAGTAGATTTCCCATCATTGGGATCTCTACATAAATTAGAATCAATAAATCCTTGTAAAGTAAAATCATAATTTTCATCATAAAATAATCCTAGATTAAGAGTTCCTTTGATATGTCTTAATATTCTTCTAGCTACTTTAAAGTGTGTTTGTTGAGGTTTGGACATAAATCTTGAAACTAAACCAACACTAAATTCAATATCGAGTTAGTAAGAGTGAGATAATTCAAACTTCCTACAAGTTGTCTAGAAGAAGTAGCATCAACAAAAGGAGTGATCGTATCAACCATTAATTTAGTTCATAATTCACATGGAATAAAAACATGGTTAGCATCATTCATTTGAAACTTATCCAAAAGATCTCGAGCATACTTTCTTTGAGAAAGAAAAATACCCTTAGGTATTTGCCATATTTGCATTCCTAAGAAGTAATGTAAAATTCCTAAATCAATCATTTGAATTTTTTGATTGAGTTGAAACTTAATATTAGAAATTAAAGTGTTAAAATTTGAAGTAAGAATCAAACCATCAACATATAGAATATTAATGACAATATCATCTTGGATATGTTTAACATATAAGTTGGGATCATTTTTACTTCTATCAAACCCTTGAGAAATTAAGAAATTATTAATTTTTGAATACCACTCTCTAGATGTTGGTGAAAAGATGTATTTACTATTTACACTTTACTTAAGTTTACTTAGGTTAGTGCATTATTTTATTATTTTGCATTATTTTATTATTTCTCTTTATGAGACACTTAGGAGTTTGTGCATCTTCTACAGTTGTCATGTAGACAACATAGAAGTACGCAACTCTAATTATGCACATGGTGTCTACACCATAGGAGTTTGCATCATTCACTGAGTTTTCATGTAGACAACACAATTTTTTGCACTCCTAATTTAGCACATGCTGTCTACAACACTGATGTGCGTGTTTCACCTTTGTAGGCTTATCCTCTCATCATCGTACTTACTTTCGTGCATAATGGAGGATAACCCATATCTGGTGGACATGTGCCTAGTTGTTGGACTTATCATGATGCTGATTTTGAGGCATTCTAGATGCATCTCAGAGGCCTTTATATTGAGGCACTCCTAGTGTACTTGTACATAGAATTGAATACTATACAGTTATTCTAATCATACTCTAGTCTAATTTGTGCTTGTGTTTTGAGTTCCTTGGTCTTGGGTAAATTTTGCCCTAAGGTAGATTCTTAAGTGCAACTTAGGGAAATTCCCTTAAGCTTATGAAACTAGGATGAAGATGCATAATGGGTCCCGGCTACTAGGCCATGTTAGGTACCCATGTACATAATGAAAATGCAATATCCCATAAAGCGGGGAAAGAGGGAAAACCTCATGGGAAAAACCCTCCCCCAAAAAGAGAGATAAAAGGGATGCATGGATGGATGGAGTAATCAAGACCCCCCATTACGACATACATCCATGTATATACAAGAAAGAATGGAGAAGGACAAAACCTCCTATGAGGAAGAAGGCCCCCCCCAAAAAAAGAGAAGAAGGAGATGAGGTAGTCAAAGTAGTGTGTCGATTAGTGAAGAATGCTCCGATGTAGAAGCTGATCCATGACCTCTGTATGATGTTCCTCCCATTTGGAAGAAACAAAGGCAAGGGTACCTGTGAGATGCATCCCCTATATGGAGAAGGAATCTCTATGATGACTAGTATCTCTAAAACTTGTTCAAAAATCCCTATGTCGATACTGATGATGGCTTCCTCCAAAAATATTGAAGAGAAGTGCAGATCAAACAAGTAGTGTGGTAGAACCTACTTTAGGTAACCAACAATCTTCTCAAATGTGAAAGAGATCTCCTACAAATGTTGTACATAAGAATCCACAATCACGCCAATTTGGAAGGATTGATCATGTAGAGCATGGAGTTGAGGGTCAAAGTGGGCCCTTGTAACAACTGTAGAAGACTCCTCAGCAAAGAGAAGTGAGAAATCATCATAAAAGTCTCCCACATCTACTGTGTGTGACTCTAAGAACATAACAGAAATGTCTGGCAAGAAATCATCACCTGGAAGACCATGAGTACCCTGCAGTGTTGAAGTACATGAATATGTCACTGCGGAAAAGGATGGAATATCCGCCTCAAAAAGAAGACAAATGTCATCAATAATGTTCCCACATATTCAATGTGAGACTCTTGGAACAACTGTGCAATGTCTGAAAGAAAGTCTTCACATGAAGGTAGTGTAGGAAGACATAAAGTATCTTGTTGCATTGATTCCGAAGAATCTGTGGCTTGTATGCAACTGAATGTTGAAGATCTATCCCCTCATGTGTGCAATAGTCTATAAGTCTGGAGTTGACATATTCTTTGCCATTATCTATCCTTAGTATCTTGATGGCTTTCCCAGATTTCTTCTCAACTTGAGCTTTGAATGTGATAAAGTTGTCAAAGACTTCACTTTTATGACCAAGAAAAAAGACCCAAGTGTACCTTGAAAAGTCATCAATAAATGTGAGAATATAGCGGGCCTTACCAAAAGATGGTATTGGAAAGGGGCCAGCTACATCACTATGTACCAATTCTAGAACAACAGTTGCCTTCCAAGACTTCCCCTTGTCATATTTCTCTTCAGGATGTTTACCTGCTTCACAACCAGGACATACTCCTTCTGAAAACTTGACTTGAGGTAGACCAATGACCATTTCCTTTCTGCTTAATTGTTGAAGGTAGTGATAATTAAGGTGTCCAAATCTTTCATGCCATAGTTTACTTTGAGTGTTTGAATGAGTCAACAAGGCAAGAGACATGGACTTAGGCACAAAATGTGAGAAAGAATAAAGTCTAGTCTCATGGTTTGCCTTTCCAATCACCACCATTGAATCATCTTTACGATTCTTTACCACTACTGTGTCGGGGAGGAACTCTACTTTTTTGTCACATCCATAGTGAGTGATTTGATAGATGGAGAGAAGGTTGGTGCTAAGGCTAGGAACATGAAGTACATCCTTGAAGATGTCATTCTCTAACTCAACATTCCCTTTACCTTCTACTTTAATTTGAGTATCATTGCCCACATAGATGTAAGGTACATTTGAAGTTTTTAAAGAGGAAATTTGCTTCCTTGAAGCACCCATATGATGAGATGCTCCTGAATCTAGAACCCATTCCTCTGGATTGTTTATACTTGCAACTAAAGCTTGGCCCTTGCCCTTTGAAGTGGTTAAAGAACCCTTATCTTTGTATGCATTAGGAACATCAATGTTGTGTTTCCTCATAATGTTTACCAACTCATCAATCTGCTTATCTTTGCACTCATGTTCTTCATGTCCATTCCTCTCACAATAGGAACATCTTTTCTTCTCCTTCTTGGTGGAATTGTTCCCCTTTTGATTGTTCTTGGAAGAAGACTTTCCTTGTTGTGAAGGAGAATGTTGAGTGGAAGAAGATTGACTTGTGGAAGGTTCTTGTTTTGAGGAGGATCGTTGTGTGTCATCTTGTGGCTTTGCCTTCCATTGCTTCTGCTTCTTGTTTGAGTTTTTGCCACTTGAATTACCTTCATTGGCTACCAAGGCTTTGGTTTTGGAAGACTTGAGAATTCCCATACCCACTAGATTGTCATGTTCTAGGATCAACATTTCTGAGAATTTCTCGAATGAAGGCTTAACATAGGCACTACCCATTGTTAATTTGTGTGTATTAAAGCTAGAAACAAAAGGAGCATATTCAGGTGGAAGATGAGTCATGATGTGTTTGATCATCTTTCCATCCTTCATGGGTTCACCACAATCCTTCATCCGTGTCCTATACATTTCTACTTGGGTAAGATAGTCTTTAATTGTATCAAAATTTCTAGGATCCAACTTGAGAAGTTTATCCTCTATGGTGTAGGCCATGTCTTCATCTACTGTCCCATACAAAGCTTCTAGTTTATCCCAAATGTCTATTGGATCTATAAGCTTCCTAATGTGAAATTTGACAGGATCAGAGATATTTTCAACAAGGTTCCTAAATCCATCTCTTGTTTGGATTCCCAATCTTCTTTACAAGCTTCATCAGTATCAGCAGGAGGTTTCTTGGCTGCACTAGTGACATAACGTCATAAACCTTTTTCTACCAATGGCTCTTTAATGTTTTCTTTCCAAGTAGAATAATTATGTGGAGTTAAATTTGAAAAAGAACCCATAATGCAAGAACACAAGATAGAGGAGACATAGTACACAGTACACACCCCCCCTTTTCACTCAATCAAAAAATCCCCCCCCCCAAATAAATGATATTGGCACTTTATATATAGTGCGTTTACAATGGGCCACTTGTCAAAATAGACAAAGTGGGCTTTTTGATTTTTCTGATTACAACCTCTGTATAGAGTACAAATCTGGACTATTACAAAGTAGCTCAAAATTACATCAATTGTGAAGCATTACAATGCAAAACAAGACCTTTCTCTGAAAGTGATACTTTTGTCCAAATAAGACTGCAAACTAATTGCAGATCTAAAAACTAGAAGAAAAAATATACACTTTCAAAAAAAAAAAACCTAAAAAGGAGTCCAGATGAGCCTGTACGATGCGTTTGAAGTTGCAAAAAGTAGGATTAACTAGGTATAGTCACCAAAAACTATAATTTTTGACCAATCCGTGCACCAAAACCATAAACAAATAGCACCATTGAAAAATTCAGGAAATTTTACCCAAAATCAAAAAAAATTGCACCTGATTTGGAGTTCGTATGACTAATTTATGGCTGCTTGAAATCGAGCTCCAAAATCAAAAATGCAAATGAAGAGGGGTCTTCAGAGGAAAACACTATGTTAAATTTGATGTTCTCACGACCGTCATAGCAGTTCAAAAATGCCCTGGTATGACAGTTAAACGACCGTCAATTTTAGGCTATAGGTCTGCTGATGTCAGTGTCTACGTAAGCCAATAATGATGTCACTATGTACGATCAATGATGTGTCAATGTACAGATTGTGCAGATGTGGACAGTTGAGTGTGCAGTGACTAGGCTCGATGTGGATGTACGACCTTTTGCGTGGAAGCTTACATGTCTGTACACTAGAAGAAGACTTGGTGTTGATTGTTCGCAGGCATGGGTTAATGAACTTGCTCCACATCTCAAAGCTTTATTCGTCCACGTGTTGCATCTCAGTGCAGAAGTGAAGGCGACCAAAGTTGGAAATTTCATCGCTGAGAATAGTTTTTCGTGCCGGGTTTAGTGATTCTAATCCCACATGCAGTGGGTCTTGGTCGATGCACTTGTTTAAATACAAAGCTCTGAGAACTGTAAAGAAATAAGTCCGTTGAATTTGGAGTGGGTCGTCATGTTGTATCCGCCGGGCGGGATGTATAAATGCCGATCCCGAAATCCTTTGGGCCAGAATTTGAAGTTCCTCCGGTGTGTGGGAAGGGGTTAATTGCCACTGGGGAATTAAATTTGTGAACCAAAATTGAAATTGCCATCGGTGTTTGACTTTGTTCCACTGGTATACGCAGAGAATATTCTCTACAAAAGAGTATATTCCTCGTAGAATTTACAGTGTGCAGGGCACACTAATAAAATTTTCTCTGTACGCCCAATAGGGCAAAAAATAATTTCAAAAAATATTTCTGAAAAATATAGAAAAATTATAGAGAAATGAATCATAGAATTAAACTGATATTGATCTGAAAAATAAATTGCAGATCCAAATGATTATACCCGTATTTGCAGATCGGGCCTTCGGGTTCTGATTTGCAAAAAAAATTTGCCTCCCAGTTGACTATAGCCTAAAATAGGCAAATTTATAGTCAATCTTCACTGAATCGTCACTCTGGATGCAATGGCGAGGTCCGCTTCAGCTCTAGATGCTCCCAATTGCAGTTGATGCTCTAGATCTGAATCAGGTCCCTTAAAGAGATGAAGCAACGAGGTCTCCAACAGCTATGTGACGAATATCTCCCTCAGCTCTAATACTATGTAAGAATTTTCCTAAGGGAAAAATTCACCTAGGAACTAAGAACTCAAACACAAGCACACAGTAGACCAAAGATGGATATGATCACATTCTGAACAGAGCAATGTATTTGGACATACTGTGATTAATTGATCATATCCATCTTTGGTCTACTATGTGCTTATGTTTGAGTTCTTAGTTCCTGGGTGAATTTTTCCCTTAGGAAAATTCTTACACTAGAAGATTGCTTTAAACCATAAATAGATTTATTTAGTTTACATATTAAATTTTCACTACCTTCTTTGATAAAACTAGGTGGTTGAGCCATCTATATTTCTTCATGTAAATCACCATTTAAAAAATGCACTTTTAACATCCATTTGATGAATAGGCCAATTCATTTTTGAAGCTAAAGCAAGCACAATCTTTATAGTAGGCATCTTAGAAACTAGTGCAAAAGTTTCATTGTAATCTAAACCTTCAATTTGAGAAAATCCTCTAGCTACTAGCCTAGCTTTAAACTTACACATTTCATTATTGGCATTGAGTTTAGTTCTATATAACCACTTGTATGAAACTAAATTCTTACCATGAGGGAAATGAACTAAATCCCAAGTTTGATTGGAAATTAAAGTATCATATTCCTCTTGCATAGCTTTTTTTCAACGAAGTCAAATCCTAGCTTGTTCAAAAGTTTGAGGATCATTCAAATTCATAAAAGAACACATCAAACCATAATTACAATAATTAATTCTCCTAGGTTTAAGTCCACCAAATCTAGTAAGATAATCATCACTTTCATTAAGTAAACCATGGGCCCATTTAGATTTTCTCTTAGTAGTAATAGAGTCATCACTTGAAGAAGAGTCATGATCTATAAATGCATAATTAGTACCAACATTATCATCATTACTATCATTAGAAGAAATAGGAGGAAAAAAAAGAAGATACTTGAGGAGTAGGGTTTAGAGAAGGAGATTGGTTGTCCACTACTACAACCTTACTTCCACCAAATTCATCATTTTGAACCTTGGAACAATCATGTACTTTATTTTCTACAATACAAACATCTCTTCCAATTTGCACTTTGTTAGTATGAGGATTATAAACTCTATAAGATTTAGTACTCTCATCATACCCAAAAAATATAAATGGAGAAGATTTAACATCTAATTTATGCATTTTTTGTTTGGGTGTGTGAACATAAGCAATAGATCCAAATATCTTAAGTGTTGTAAATTGGGCTTTCTACTTGACCAAGCTTCTCGGGGAGTCATATCTCTCAAAGCATTAGTAGGAGTTCTATTAAGAATATAAGTGGCACAAGCCATAGCTTCAGCCCAAACTTGTAGTCCATATTTTTAGCATGTAACATACATCTTGCCATTTCCACAATAGTTCTATGCTTCCTTTCTGCCACACCATATTGTTGTGGTGTATAAGGAAATAGTAAGTTGATGTTTAATACTAAAAGATCTTAAGTAGGAACAAAAAGCATTGTTAACATATTCAATACCATTATCAATTCGAAGAATCTTTGTCTTAGAATCAAATTGCCTTTCCATGAACATATGAAATTTAGCAAATGTATCAAGTACTTGATCTTTACTATGTAAAAAATATATCCAAATTATTCTAGTAAAATAATCAATAAGAGTAAGAGCATACTTTGAACCTTGAATGGAGATGTTTTCCATAGGTTCTAAAAGATCACTATAAATCGGTTGTAACTTATGAGATGCCCTCCATGATGAACCATGGGGAAAGGGCTCCCTATGCATTTTTTCGCTCATGCACCCAGTACATACAATCTTAGATGGAATAATATGAGTTGCATCAAATATCTTGACCTTTATTTTCTCAAATTCTTGCTTACATGACCTGACTTATTCAGTCGTGCAACACTCAAAAGATTATATTTAAGTCCTTGAACCCAATATGCATCATCACATCTAAGCTTATCATTAAAAATTAGTGATCATTTACCTTTCACCAAACATGGAACATCATTACCAAGTTTAACATTTCCACCATCATCAATCTCTTCAAATTTATTAAGCTTACTTCAATCACCAGTCATGTGATGTGAGAAACTAGTATCAATAATCCATGAGTTATTCTTACTAACATGTGAAATTAGAGTAGTTTCATTCTCATACCTTTCACCATTTGGATCTTCTTTGATTGCAATATAAACCATTTCAACTACTTCCTTGTCATCATTAGAACTAGACTCGGCATGCTATTCTTCATCAATTTAGCATGACTTGTTTCCTTTGTCTTTGTAATCCCTTGTTCTTCCTGTACTTGAAATCTTTCTTGTCATTTCTATCTGACTTTCTTTTGTTAGGACATTTAGTAGTAAAGTGACCAACCTCATTACATTTGTAATAGATCAAGGGCATTTTACATTTGTATCTACCTTTACCTCTTGACAACCTTCTTGCAAGTAATGCTTCAAGATCATCCAAGTCATCTTCAATTTCAAACTCACTTTCTTCTATATTTTTCTTCTCTTTCTTTGAATTAATAATGGTTAGTGAATACCTAAATGCATTTCTCATTGTAACCATATTGTTTCCATAATTTCTCAACTCAAATGCAGTCAACCGACCAACTAAATTTTCAAGGGTCGGATCACTTCCAAACATAGCTCTTACTTCTTGAAATGCAAATTTTTTAATAATATAAGTAGGCAGAAGATTTCTAAGAGCCTTACTTACAATTTTAGAATCAATGATAGTTCCTCCAATACCTCTGATTGTACTTACAATATCCTTTATTAGCTTCACATGTTGTGCAACATTATAAGCTTCTTTCATTCTCATGTCATCATACTTGCCTCTCAATCTTTCAACTTTGGCTCTTCTTACATTATCATCTTCTCCATATACTAGCTTCAATTTATCCCACATTTTTGTGATGAACCTCCTTATAGCAATATCGTGAGAATGCTCAAAATAACAGAATACAAAGTGATAGCAGAACTCAGAATGAATCTACTGATCGCAGGCCACTTCGAGGGGGTAACCTCCTTTGAGCAAGCTCAATACAATAAATTCGTCTGTACCCATCAAGGGCCTCAACCTATTCTTATATACTGAGTACGATCTAGAAAAGTAATACTACCTATGCATGTGGGATAATAAAATATACTCACGGGACGACTTACAAAGCATATGCGTCCAACAACACTACTCTAACAAAATAAACAGAAGGAACACACAGGTTCCTAACATCCCCTCTCCCTTAGAAAAAAGCTTTGTCCTCAAAGCTTAAGGTGTGGAAATTGTTGTTGAATCTGAAGAAGGGGTTCCCAGGTAGCATCCTCTGGTTGCATGCCATGCCACTGAATCAAGACCTCAGAGATGGAGCGAGAGCGAAGCTGGCGAGTGCGCTGGTCAATGATTGCCACCGGCTCCAGGATAATGGATCCTTCCGTATCCATTTCAGGGAGAGTAGTTTGTGCTCTGACAGTGGTACCCAGAACTTTCTTTAGACAAGAAACATGAAAGACTGGATGAATGCGGGAAGAAGGAGGAAGTTCCAGTTTATAAGCAACTGAACCAATCTTCTGCAGAACCTTATAAGGCCCATAAAATTTTGGGGCCAGCTTATGACGCCCTTTCAGCTTTAGGGAGGATTGTTTGTATGGCTGTAGACGAAGAAAAACCATATCCCCAACTTGAAATGAGCGCTCAGAACGGTGTTGATCTGCTTGCTGTTTCATCCGATTACGGGCCATGTGAAGATTATCCTGTAAGGTACGAAGAATCTGATCCCTGCTGCGGAGAACTATGTCAACTGCCTGGACTGGTGAGCTGTTGGGAGTGTAGGGAAGGAGCACTGGAGGTGCCTGACCATAGACTGCTTCATATGGAGTCATTTTAGAGGCAGTGTGGTAAGAGGTATTGTACCACCATTCAGCTAAAGGGAGCCACTTGGCCCACTGATGTTGCTGTTCGGAAGTGAAGCAACGAAGATAAGTTTCCAAGCATTTATTGACAATTTCAGTTTGACCATCAGTTTGTGGGTGATAGCCCGAACTCATCTTCAGTTTGGTGCCAGTTTTGTGAAACAGTTCAGTCCAAAAATGACTGGTAAAAGTTGCATCACGATCAGAGACAATGGAAGAAGGGAGTCCATGAAGACGAAATATCTGGTCCATGAAGATTTGTGCAACAGAGGAGGCAGTATAGGGGTGGCTGAGGGCACAAAAATGACTATATTTCGAGAGACGATCAACCACAACCAAGATCACTGTCTTGCCATCGGATTTAGGAAGCCCTTCAATGAAATCCATAGAAAAATCAGTCCAAATCCGTGTAGGGATGGGCAATGGTTCGAGCAAGCCAGGAAGGAGGGTCGTTTCACCCTTGTGGCGTTGGCAAGTATCACATTCAGCCACCATCTGTTGAATCGTCTGTTTCATCCCTTTCCAAAAGAAGTTTCTCCTTGCTCGCTCATAAGTTTTGAGGAAGCCTGAGTGCCCTGCTGAAGGAGAAGCATGGAGTTCATAAAAAATAGCCTGATGTAGAGCTGGGTTCTGAGGAAGCACTAGCCGACCCTTGTATCGAAGAGAAGCACCATCCCAAGAGTAATGTGGTATAGCAAAAGGATTATTGGCTAGCTGGTGAATGATTTGAGATAAAGAAGAGTCACTGTCATAGCCCTGCTGAACAGACGCTAACCAATTGGGAATGGGCATAGAAATAGCGGAAAGGGAAGCTTGATTATCAAATGTGCGAGAAAGAGCATCTGCCACAATATTCTCCTTACCCTTCTTGTAGGTGATCTCATAATCATACCCCATGAGTTTGCTGACCCATTTCTGTTGTGTAGGAGAGGATACCCGTTGTTCCAGGAAGTATTTCAGACTTTGGTGATCGGTTCTGATGCAAAAATGACTCCCTAAGAGGTATGGCCGCCACTTCTGTACAGCATGCAAAATAGCCATCATTTCTTTTTCATAAGTAGAGAGGGCTAGATTCTTACCAGAGAGGGCTTTGCTAGTGAACGCAATAGGATGGTCATCTTGCAGGAGAACAGCACCCAATCCATTGCCGCAAGCATCACTCTCAATAGTGAAGGGTTTGGAAAAATCTGGCATTGCGAGAACAGGTGTACTGCACATAGCATGTTTCAGTTGTTCAAATGCAGTCTCAGCAACAGGGGTCCAGGAGAAGGCATCCTTTTTTAACAGAGCTGTCAATGGTGCTGCAATTTTCCCGTAATTTTTGACAAACTTGCGGTAGTAGCCAGTCAACCCCAAAAAACCCCGAAGGCTCTTGAGAGTTTTAGGATGCGGCCAAGTTTTCATGGCATCTATTTTTGTAGGATCCACCCGCACTCCATGGTGTGCAACAATATGCTCGAGATACTCCACTTCCTCCTGGCCAAACACACATTTAGATAGTTTTGCACAGAGTTGATGATCAGAGAGAATTTGCAAGACAAGCTCCAGATGATGGAGATGCTCAGCCCAAGTTTTGCTATATATGAGGATATCATCAAAGAAGACCAGAATGAATTTTCGGAGGTATGGTCGAAATATGTTATTCATCACTGCCTGAAATGTTGAAGGAGCATTCGTGAGGCCAAAGGGCATGACTAAAAATTCATAGTGACCATCATGTGTGCGGAAGGCAGTTTTAGGTATATCCTCCTCATTAACCCGAATTTGATGATACCCAGAACGAAGATCTAACTTGGAGAAAAAATGAGCTCCATGAAGTTCATCAAGAAGTTCATCAACAACTGGAATGGGAAACTTGTCCTTTATAGTGAGATGATTAAGTGCTCGGAAATCAATGCAGAGTCGCCATGACCCATCTTTTTTGCGAACAAGCAGAACTGGAGAAGAAAAGGAACTGGTACTAGGGCGAATAATACCTTGCTTCAGTAAGTCACAGACAAGTATCTCGATTTCGGTCTTCTGATGAAATGGGTAGCGGTAGGGCCTGATGTTGGGCGGAACACTGCCAGGAAGGAGCTGAATACGGTGGTCCTCTGGACGAGAAGGAGGTAATCCCACAGGTTCAGCAAATACACCAGAATACTTGTCCAAAATGTGTTGGAGATCGGCAGGAGTGCTAGAGATTGCTGATGGCTGCATCTGAATGGAATGGAGCTGAGCGATGACACCATGTGAATTCTTCTTAAGAAGTTTTTCCATACGGTGTGAACTGATGATGCTGAGGGACCCTGGTTGTAGGCCTTTCAAAGTGTGTTGGTGCCCCTCGGCTGAAAACTGCATCCAAAGTTCAGCAAAATCCCAGAGAATGGGGCCAAGAGTGCGTAACCATTGGGCACCCAAAACCACATCACAGCCACCTAAGGGTAAGGCAAACATGTCAGAGCGCATGTTATAATCGCCAATAGAGAGACGCACATTGCGACATTTCCCTTTACAAGGTAAAGTGCCCCCATTGGCAATCATGACTTCAAAGCTAGAGCGGGGATGGATAAAGCAATCAGCCTGTTTGGCTATTCGTGGATCAATGAAGTTATGAGTGCTACCAAAATCAATGAGTATAGTAAGAGGGATCTTCTTGAAGAAACCCTGGACCCGCATGGTTTGTGGAGTAGTGACTCTTGCCAAAGCATGGACAGATATCTCTGGTGGAGCTTCTGGTGAAGGAGGTTCAGGCTGGTGAGGCTCAACCTCATCATCCACTGTTTCCTGAGCATCTACATATTCTTCCAGTTCCGGTGGAGAATCCACATCCAAGAGATAGAGCTTTTGCTGAACACATCTATGGCCCCGAGACCATTTCTCATCACAATTATAACAAAGTCCTTTGTCTCGCCTGACTCGCATCTCTGTTTCAGACAAGTGCTTGATCGGAGTAGTTCTGGGAGCTGGTATGACTGGAGGGTTGTGAGAACCTGTATTTCTGAATGGAACAAAATTAGATCTGGAGCGTTGTAGAGCACTAATCTTGTCTTCCGCTAACTTAGCCAACCCAAGGGCTTCCATCATTGTAGTAGGTCGAAACATTTTGACTTCTGAGCGAAGTGCATCCTTCAGACCACTGACAAAACAACTACGGAAGAATTCATCAGACAAGCCCTCTGTGTGATTAGCTAATTTTTCAAACTCTGTCTGGTATTCTCTTACAGTGCCTGTTTGACGCAGTTTAGTGAGTGCTCCTGTGAAATCATCAAAGGAACTAGGGCCAAAGCGCTCCAAAATGAGGGTGCACAATTCTCTCCACGTTGGGCCTACATTAGCCTTGATGTACCAACGAAACCATTGAAGAGCTTCATGTTCCAAATGAAAAGATGCAAGGGGGACTTTGTGGTTATCCAAAGTATTATGCAAGCTGAAATACTGCTCTGCCCTATAGATCCATCCAGTTGGATCAGAACCATCGAAGCATGGAAAATCAAGCTTTAGTCCACGAAAATTGCCAGAAGAGGACCCAGTATCTCCTGACTGGTTTCGGCTCATGGCTGACTGCTGAAAGTTAAGACCCAGAATTTTGTCATCCAGATCTTGAAGTTTGGTTTTGAGGGATGCCATTTCTTCTTCCATGATTTTTGCTCCTGTACGCGTAACAACCATAAAGCAAGGTTTTTTTTTTTTTTTTTTTTTTTTTTTTTTTTTTTTTTTTTTGGAATGGGTAGAAGATGAGAAACAAAAACTTTTTTAGTTACGGTAAACTTGGATTTGGGTAAAACTCAGATAGGAAATGGGTGTTCGACGGGTGGTGGGAGACTATCTGGGGACAAGGGAAACAGAAAAATGAGGGTTTCAAGGGTAGGGAGGCGAAATGAGGCGAACAGTCCAAGAGGGATAAGGGAGCAAAATGAAGAATTGAATCTTGTGGCTCAGTTTGGTGGCGATTGGATGAGAGGTGAAAAAGATAGGGCAAACCCTAAAATTAGAGAAATGAGGGATTTAGGGCTTTGATATGTAAAATTTGGGGTTGGGTCGTCAAGGAAGGAAGTATGCGAAATGATATTGCAGACGTTCTGCGGAAGTATGAGCAGAAACAGAAAGCAAACAAGGAAGCTACGACTAAAAAACAAAAAAAATTTTACTCTTTTTTTTTTTTTTTTGAACAGTCGACTTAGAAAAATTCACTCACAGACAGAACAACTGAAAAGAGTTATTGCAATAACAAGAGATATTAGAAGTGAGAGGAACCTGAAGGCCACGACAGAAAAAAAAATTTGATGTAATTTCCACCCAGCGAGCCCAAGAGAGTGCTCTGATACCAAATGTGATGAACCTCCTTATAGCAATATCGTGAGAATGCTCGAAATAACAGAATACAAAGTGATAGCAGAACTCAGAATGAATCTACTGATCGCAGGCCACTTCGAGGGGGTAACCTCCTTTGAGCAAGCTCAATACAATAAATTCGTCTGTACCCATCAAGGGCCTCAACCTATTCTTATATACTGAGTACGATCTAGAAAAGTAATACTACCTATGCATGTGGGATAATAAAATATACTCACGGGACGACTTACAAAGCATATGCGTCCAACAACACTACTCTAACAAAATAAACAGAAGGAACACACAGGTTCCTAACAATTTTTTTCTCATTCATTTGCTTCACAATTAGAGGACCAACATGTGTAGTATATTCATTCTCCAACTAGTGTGTGATATTATCTCCAATGCTAGATATATGGAACTTCATTCAGTCTTGCCATGATGAAAATTTCTCCTTGTTTAGATTTAGTACCTCTCTCTTATACATCTTCGATCTTTAGCTCAGGTTCCTTTAAAATTCCTTCTCCAAGCACTCTTCTCTAAGACCAATTGTTAGATAAGTGAGGGGGTGAATCAGTTATGTCCACTTAACATATAGTCCCTTCAAACTATCTCAGTACTGACAAAACATCATAAACATTATCAACAATCACTAGGTGTAGTCAGTCAACTTAGCACTTAGCTCTTTCATTCACTTTATCCCAAATTTTTAACTCATTGTTCTTTGCATTATCGAGTATCAATAAAATTTCTAGTTATTACCAAGTTGTAGTAAAATATATAAAATATGTAAAACAACTTGAAACACAAATAACATTCACACATTTGACACCTTGATTTAACATGGAAACCCTATGAAGAGAAAAATCACTTGGGACCAACAACCCAAAACATTTTACTCTTCTACAATGAGCTCTACTAGGAGTCAATCTTGTTAAAGGTTACATACACATTGTTAATGTGACCTTGTTAAAGGATTTCACCAAAATATAATCTACTAGACCTTATCACCCCTTGTGCCTAACTAAAGAGTGGCTTGATTTAAAGGACTTACAAACACCACTAATCGATGCTACCATATAGGATTTCAAAGACTTGTTAGGTCCACTTGGTTCTTCTAATATTTTTTGCTACAATAGTTAAATAGTAACAATAGAAATGATCTATTAAGATTAGCAACTACCTTTGCTTGTTCAAATATTTGTTCTTTCTCTTTCTCTGTCTGGTCTCTCTCTTGGATATCCTTTCACTCTATATTTTTTACGTGGCTGATTAACACCTTCTCTTTTTTTCTTCCACTACTTGGTTCACCTAGGTCAACAATCTTCTTTCACCTTCTTCAACTTTGCATTCACAACAACTTAACACTCCAACGATATGATCACCAACAAAAACAATAGCCAATAGCCTAAAATTGTCTTAGTCTCCTCAAATAGTTTTCTCAATGCTTCCAGATTCTTCCACCTTTTATCGCTTAATCACAATGGTCGATCTTAGATTCATACCAAATAATTCCATATTAAAACTTCATACAATGAATTTAGACACTCAAAAAATATAACTTGCATAGAACTTTGTGCACATCCTTATCCTTCTTCAATCTCCTTCATTAGATCCTTCTTCAATTTTCCCATCTATAGATCTTGTAAATTTGACTTGTGCCTTAGACCATCTCAAACATTCCAAATTTCTATTAAAAGTCGGCCTTAGATTCCAATTTTCCAATCTTGTTCATCCAGTTGTTACTTGGTAAGCATAACATTTACTTGGGTAACATATCACTCTATTAATACTAATTTTCTTGAGCAATATTGTGTTCCTCTTTGCTCTGTCAATCACTCAAGCAATACTTCAGTCACTCAGTGAATACAATCTTCCTTGATTAACCTTGTCACCTAGTTAAGTTTGTGTTCTTCAATACTTCGCAACAATACATGATTGTAAAACAATCAAACCAATATTACATTACCACTGTCCAACTCATTCAAGTATCCACTCAATACCTTACATAACACTTATTTCTTCATCATACTTTCTTCAAATCCTCTTCATCAATCTAATGATATGGTACTCTACTAAGTTAGCATAATGTCTAGCCAACTAAGACTTTGACATCAATAACAATATAACAACTGATATGACTCTTCGTTAGTTGGTGTTTTAACCCCAATTTTAAAACTTGATAACTTGCCCCCCTTGATAACTTTTTCATATTTTGCCTCTCACTCTCCCCTAATCCATGTTGAAAAATGCTTTTATGGAGTCTTGTTTCAAGAAGGCAATTATCAGATTGATTGTTATAAAAACAAATCTAGTAACACATATGCCAAAACTTGAGATTGAGAAAACAAGTTTAGATGGTACAAAATGGTCATGAACCTCTCATGCTCGTTGAACAAGTTTCAGTGATTCAATGGTTCAAAGTTTGAGTTTGCAGAGCCCAAATTCTAACTTCATTTTTAGATATACACCATTTCCAGACTTGGAATGTGAATTTAGATGCAAATTCACTGATTAGCTTTCAACAGGTTCAAATGGTTCAAAGGATACAAAGGGTACAAAGGTTCAATATGCTTTTCAAATGAATTCATTGATTCGATATGGCTCAACAGTTCGAAGTTCAAATGCAGATCCAAGTTAGACTTTGATATACAGATTTAGATATCCTAGTTTAAAGTTCAACTTCAAATTCAAATTTCAACTCAGAGACATGATTATGGGTGTAATTTAGTGGTTCAAGAGTTTCAACAATTCAAAGATTCAGTTTTAACAACTATAATAGGTTTTCTAAAAACTAAAAATTAGGTCTTAGTATTGGGGTCATAACTTTCAAATCCACCATTGGATAATGCTTAGTTTTAGCTATGTGTAAGTAAACCTAATTTTTTAAATTTGGATAGGAGAAATTTTCAAAATGTGCCCTAATTTGTGAGATACATATGTCTATTCACAACACTATCAAATCATCACTAACAGTCACAAAATGCAAATCAAAGAAAATCAGTCATATTTTGGGGGCCATATCTCTCAATAAAATAGTTGGATTGGGCTAAATTTTAGATATGTTTTTCCAAACCTAATTCTCTAAATCTCCTCCAACTACTTTTATCAGATTTACTATGGATCAAAAGTTATGGGTTTCTGAGTGCAACACTATCGGATTGACACTAATAGTCACAAAGTGCAGATCATAGAAAATAAATCATATTTTGATGGTCATAAATTTTAATCTAACTCTTGGATTCAGGTGATTCTTGGATATGTTTTGGGAGTCCTAGTCTTTTAAATATTACCCAAATAGTTTGGTCAGATTTGTTACGGATCAAATGTTATTGGCCTTAGAGTGGACTATCAAAACTGTCATGACAATTCTGAAATGATGACAACATTTCATCACCAATAAATGCCACATGTCCAAGTCTTCTTATAAATATTATAAAATGATATCCATAAACTCTTAATTATAATGTTTATAAATACTTTATGCTATAAAAAGAAATGTATAAAGGAAAGTGATCACACGAACAATGATAAAAGGAAATGAGATTTAAGTTATGATAATTTCCAAGAATCAATTATGAAACTGAATAAAACTCTTGAGAAGTTTATTTAGTGGGAGAAATTTGGAAGAAAAGGGGTTCTTCTTTTTCTGAAGAGGGAAGACGGTGTGCTTCTCCTTTTCGGGTGTGGAGAGTCCTGAAGATTCTATTGTTTTTGTAGACTGCGTGCTACATATTTGGGGAAAATTCAGATTGTGTAAAAGGTGGCAGTTTTAGATTGTTTTCAAAACTATTCATTTTAGTTTCCTTCTTTAGTTTTTTGAAATAATTTGATTGTCAGTAGTACATTCAGAAATGGTATCATTTTTGAGTTGAATGAAGGTTCTATCGTTTTGAAGATTGTGTGCTTTAGATTGTTCTCATTCTTGGTTTAGGTGTGAATCATGGCTAAATAATGGAATCAAATTCTACTACTATATTGATTTATTGCAGGGGCTATTCCTATTTATCTAATCTTTCTCTTTCTTTCAAAGTGCACATATGTGTGTGTAGATTGCATGCTTCCATTGTTGTATGCTAAGTCCTTCCTTTTTCAATTGTAATAATTTTCCCTCTATCTAAGAATAGTGAGGGAAGCCTTCACTTTTTGGTTAAAAGCATCTTTTAAATTCATTCATTGCATATTCAATTGAGGAGCTATACCTTGTAAAATTAGAGGACGCTTGCACAATTCCACTGCAATGTGATCCAATTGTTGGTCCTAGTTTGTCTTTAGGTCTGGGCATTTTTGAGTTATTTTATAAGCATTTTATGTGAAGACAAATCTGTTCACCAACAGATTTTGGCGACTTCGCTAGGGACCCAAAAATGAAGATCAGTGTCTATATTTGTTTCCTAAGTTTTATAATTATCTCTGTGTGTAGGAGATTGGTGACTCTGTATAAAGACCATGCCGAATGTGAGAGTTATGAGAAGGCCAAGGCTAGATCCTTCTCTCATGGAACTTTATTTGATGGAGGATAAAGTGTTGTGCGAGTTTGTGCACAATTTTAAAGAAAGCATTTCTTGAGCTACCAAGAACAACATAAACTTGGAAGAGGACTCCACATCTTGGCTCCTACTTCTGCCAGCCAGTGAATGGCTTTGCATAAGTCATTCTTTCATTTGTATTCTTTTTGATGAGGTCTCCTCACTTGTACATATTTGTATATAAGCTTTTCTTGCTTTAGTTTGTTGTTGCCATGTTGCTAGTTTAGGTGCTTGAGTAGGTTGTTTTGCTTTTTGTCTTGTTTTGTTATTGCCCTGCTCTCCCTGTTAGCAGCCATCTTTTTGTCATGCACTTTGACTCTATTGCCCAATGGATAAGGCATTGGTCTTTTGACTAGAGATGCTAGATTCTTCATGCACTTTTTAGCACATGCTCCCCAATTAGAGCCAATGTTAGTTGGTGTTTTAACCCCCAATTTTAAAACTTGATAACTTGGCCCCCTTGATAATTTTTTCATATTTTGCTTCTCAGTCTCCCCTAATCTATGTTGAAAAATGCTTTATGGAGTCTTGTTTCAAGAAGGCAATGTTCAGATTGATTGTTATAACAAAAAATCTAGTAACACATATGCCAAAACTTGAGATTGAAAAAATAGCTTTAGATGGTACAAAGTGATCATGAACCTCTTATACCTATTGAACAAGTTTCAATGATTCAATGGTTCAGAGTTTGAGTTTGCAAAACCCAAATTCCAACTTAATTTTTAGTTGTACACCATTTTCAAACTGGGAATGTGAATTTAGGTGCAAATTCATTGGTCAGCTTTCAACAGGTTCAAAGGATTCAAAGGGTACAAAGGATATAAAGGTTTAATATGCTTTTCAAATGGATTCATTGATTCAATATGGCTCAATAGTTCGAAGTTCAAATGCAGATCCAAGTCAGACTTTGATATGTAGATTTAAATATCCTAGTTTAAAGTTCAACTTCAAATTCAGATTTCAACTTAGAGACATGATTATGGGTGTAATTTAGTGGTTCAAGAGGTTCAACAATTCAAAGATTCAGTTTTAACAACTATACCAGGTTTTCTAAAAATTGAAAATTGGTGCTCAGTATGGGGGTCATAACTTTCAAATCCACCATTGAATCGTACTCAGTTTTGAATATGTGTGAGTAAACCTAATTTTCTAAATTTGGATAGGAACAATTTTCAAAATGTGTCCTGATTTGTGAGATACATTTGACTAGCTGTGGAAATCATCTCCTACTTATCAATTGATGAGCTTAAGGGGCTTTCTAATGAATGGTTCATAAGGTGCAACACTTGGTGAAGGTTTTGCAAATGGGGTTGCAAGCTTTGGGTTTAACTGTGGAGGAAACTCCATAGTTAAGCGCGCTCAGGCTGGAGTAGTACTGGGATGGGTGACCTCCCGGGAAGGCCCGGTGCTTCACCCCGGTGAGCATCACCTAGATCCAATGAGTGCTAAGTGTTCCATTTATTCTCATGAGAGATGGATTCATGTTGAATCACTACTCATGAAACATGGGTCATCGAGTTTGACTCAAAATCACACAGTTAAATCCTGATATTCACATCACAATTTGACTAGCTGTGGAAATCATCTCCTACTTATCAATTGATGAGCTTAAGGGGCTTTCTAATGAATGGTTCATAAGGTGCAACACTTGGTGAAGGTTTTGCAAATGGGGTTGCAAGCTTTGGGTTTAACTGTGGAGGAAACTCCATAGTTAAGCGCGCTCAGGCTGGAGTAGTACTGGGATGGGTGACCTCCCGGGAAGGCCCGGTGCTTCACCCCGGTGAGCATCACCTAGATCCAATGAGTGCTAAGTGTTCCATTTATTCTCATGAGAGATGGATTCATGTTGAATCACTACTCATGAAACATGGGTCATCGAGTTTGACTCAAAATCACACAGTTAAATCCTGATATTCACATCACAATAACAATAATTAATAGACAACCTTGTAAAAACTAACTATAAGAATATTCATCATATATCACAATTTCTAAGCCTTGAATATCAAATTAGTTTCTCCTTCACATTGATCCCATAAAACCAAATGTTTCGTGGAAAACACAAGTAGGAGAGGTGTAGAGCTTCTCCTAAAAGTAGACAATCAAAGTATTTTATTTGAAGAAACACAACTAGATAAGACAATAAATCCATTGATCACAATTCATTATCGAATAGCAAAACTAAAGAAAAAGTTACTAAGTTTAAGCTTTGGTGCCTTATTCAGTGCGTATGCTATTCATGGGTCCCATAGATTACTTCGACCTCATAAACATTATTAAAATATTCCATTGCTTCATTCCAATTGAACTCTAAAGACTTTTGATACCTCATCCAATAATGACATAGTGCAAGTGAAAACAACAACAATGAATAGAAGACTTGTATCAAATTAATTTCTCCTTCACATAAATCCAATATAACCTACAATTTGGTTGATTAAAAGCTAGGGAGAAATGAACCTTCCTAAGTGTAAAGTCCTTAATGATGTGGATTCTACTTGGGCCCTAGGGCCTTTTTAACCCCTGGCCCAATGAATGGTGTCATGCAAGTGGAAACAATAACAATAAATGCAAGAGACTTGGAATGAATAGGAAATTGACTCTTGGGCCAAGGAGGGGAGGGAAGAAATCTATGATAGGACCTGAGAATGAGGAACGAGTGGGAAAAAGGACATATGAAATGTGTGATATGTCTATCTGGCTTGGTCGAAATCATGGCTCCAGATGTCCTCCTTTCATTCGCAGGCCTTCCAAGGACGTGTACCCATTTTTGAGGCGCCACGTGTCAGTACGTAGAGATGTGCAGCGGGTTGCCGTGAAACAAGGTGCGCCCTGCTGGATGCGCGTCCGTGTCGGCAGCCTCGGGATTTCACAGGATCCTGCATCTACGGTCCAGATTTCTGCCGTACACATGGACCTTAATCCAACGGCTACAATTCATTCGCACTTTTTCATGTGGTCCGAGTTACCGCGTCTCGGTCAAACGGGTTAAAGTGGCGGCGGTGAGTTAACCACGGTTAATATCGAAAAGAAAAGCCTAAAAGTCGGTGAGTTCTAACCCTCCACGCCGTCGACCAGGGTTTGGAGTTAACCCGGGGTTTATCTTTTCTGTTTTTGCGTTTTAAAAAAAAACACATTATGAGAAGTTTCTTAATAATTTATATTTTATATTTATTTATTTGCCTCTGCGGGTTCTGTGCAATTAGTGAAAGGACTGTGTATGCTGTTCTTGTATTCACACCACAGCACGCAGCCTAGGCAATTAAAAAAAGATAGGATTATTACTTGTGCTTCAGTTTTCTAAGCTACTGCCGACATAGTTAATGAGGGGAATGGCTATATTATGACCATGAATATAGCTTAGATCAGCTTTTTGGGTGTACAGACTGAATCTTCCTTTACTTAGCCCAGATAGTTTTTCATCAAATTGGATTGATTGATTGAAAGTTTTCTGAGGATTTTGTTTGGAGAATCTGATTTGGGGGAGAAAAAGGAAGAAGAAAGAAGGAACAAGGCTCTGGTTGTATTGGGTGTCCTCTGGAACAGCACGTCCATGATTGGTAATACAAATCCGGTCCATTCATTTCTACCAATATGATTTCTTCATGATTCAATTTGAATCAGTGGTTATGATGCTTTCATGTATTGTTCTCATCATTTTCAATTATGGAGTCTTCAATCAGGATTGAATCTTTGCATATGGATGTTTGGGTATTCATTTTGGTATAAAAATACCGCTTTTAGACAGTATACGGAGTGAAAATTTCTGTCTTGTTTTTCAGATTGCAAGATGAGATTGTTTGCCTTGTTTTGAGTTTGTTCGATGAATTTGTTTGGATTTCATGAAATGGGTGCATTTAGTTTTGCGTTGTTGATTGAATGGAAACATTTTGATTGATGCTGTTGGGGGTATTGTTCTTAGTCTGTCCAATGGCGTTTTTAATTCAAGCTATGATCTTGGAGGCTTTTTCCCTTAGTTTATGCTTGATTTTATTAGATTTTCAGTGTCCATGATGTTATTGTTATTGATTCAACTAATTTGTATTGAAGCAAAGATATTTACTTATTTGGTTTTGCATTTGATGATGTAAGTGGTTTTTTCTGCTTGGATGGTATTGGAGTAGTCGGGTTTTTGTCTCTTCAGTGAAATTTTAATCCGAACACTCTGCTGGTTGTTGGTTTTAATGATCTTGGAAGTTTTCTCCCTTGGTTTTTTATGTAAATTTCTCTTCTTTATCATGATGATTAACTAGTTTTTGCTTTTGCATGTTTTTCAAGTTTATTCAATGTTTGCTCTCTCAATCAGAACTTTCCTTCTGTGGTTTCAAATTTAGTGAATTTGTGCTATTTGATTGGAGATTCTTCCTATTTCGATGCACCTGGAACACTTTTTCCTTTACTGATTTCTTTATTGAGTTCTTTAATGTGATTTCTTATGCTATTAGGTTTACACCATCCATAACAATAGTGTATGGAAAGTGTCTCAATATGAAATGTTTTCTTCCTTGGATAAAATTTTGCCTTGAAATCTTCTATCTCTCAAAACTCCTTTCACTAAGCAGCATGAGATTGATATCATAACTTATCATTGCAACTTCCTGTTATTTTTGAGGACGGAGCATTCAGTCATATGGCTTATTCAATGTAATCCCATATTCAGAAATGTGATTCAGTTGATTTTATTAATAGATCTTTTGAATGGTATCAACTGTTTATGATTGATGTTGAAGTGTTTTCATTTTCATCTATCTTTGGTTTTGTGTTTGATCATATTGTGCCTCTTCAAAAAAATCCATTTTCAAATGATGTGAAAGTAGTTTTTCTCGGTCTATTCAACCAATTTTTTTCTCTTAAACAGCAATATTTCATGGTTGTCGAAGTATCTCTCTCAGTCTATTCAATGAAATCTTGTTTCGTTTTTCCTCTATGTTCAAGATGATGTAGCACTAGGATTCTCAGTCCAATAAAGATAAACAATCTTTGAAACAAATCTTATAGATTATGTTGGAGAGTCTCTATGACTACATTCAATCAAATTCATTTTTTAAAGTACTTTTGTTAAGAATTTTATGTATGTTTGTGCAGATGGGCAACTCAAAGAAGAAATCAGCTTCTCCTAAGAAGAAAGCAGAAGCTTCAGAACAAGAACAACAACAGCCTCCACAACCTCCAAGGAAGAGAGGAAGGCCCAAAAAGATTGTTGAACACAAAGCTGAAGAGAAGCCAGAAGAAGAAGGGGGGCAACAAGAACAAGAAGAAGAATCATCTAAAAAGGCTACAAAAGCCCCAAAACAAGCTGAATCTTCATCATCTCCAAAGGAAGAACAAGGAGGAACATCTGAACCCAAAAAGACAAGGAGGAGAAAAAGCCAGCCACGTAGGGCAGCAGAGTAATTTAAGAGAAAAGAAAAAAACATTGTTTTTTCAAGTTCTACACCACTATACAAAACATCCACAAGGTAAGAAAAAGAAAAATTCATATCATTGTTATTGTTATTACTATTCCTCCCATTATTGAAGGCCAGAAATGTGCTTCTGGTTATGTACTATGAAGAAGAGACAAACTAGGTGTTCTTCCTATTCCTATTTCTATTCATCAAATCATGCCATTAAACCTTATTATTAGATTTTTGGGCCATGATTATTATTGTTCTTGGTCTCCCAGTGTAATATGTTGCATATTTATGACTGTATATTCCAAAATTCATCAATGGAGAATGGGTCTCCAAATTTTTGTAAGGGCAGAAGGGCTGAAGCTATTGTTTTTCAGTTATTATGATGATTGATTGATATTAAATTGTGTGTTTTTTAAGGGCTCATGCAATAATGTATTGTTGTTGTTTTCTTCACCTTTTTTTTGGTACTAAATCAGCAGTCTGCAGCTCCTGCTGAACCTGCAAGAATAGGTGGCTTCTCAGAGTTAAAAAACAGAGTACCATATTTATATTGTTTTTATTGGTAAATGTTATATGCAGTGAATTGTACACGTCAGTATGTCTAGCTGGCAGTCTGAAGAGCACAAGTATGTGTGTGTCTCTTAGTGTTACAGGTTGGTTAGTGAAAAAATATGTGTCTCTTGTTTTGTGTCTTTATTTATTCCTCCTCTGAATTATAACCACCCCCAACTAACCACAAGAGACGCATCTCCCTTTAATTTTATTGCACACAATTATTCCACTCGACAACAGCTGTTGTCCTCTTGTGTGGCTGTGGAAATGATTGGGTTTCTCTCCTTTTCATCTAGTGCCCGTGCTTATTATTAGAATTATTTAGATATTTGTTTTTTTAAATTAATTTTTTAAATGTGGATTTATGGCAAGATTCAATGGAAGGAAGAATGTTTTTCAAGAGACTTTTTTTTGAGATTAGTAGTTGTATTTTTTTTGTTAATGGCGGGGTATTCGATTGAACAATTTGTTTCTACTCTATTTCTTCCCGGACTCATTTGGAACCATTCAATTTCACCAGTAGACCAGTTGCATCTTTCATTTAGATTGACTATCCATTATTGTTGTGCATAATTTCATCCTATTAATTCTATTTTTAAATTAATTTGTGATTATGTGGATTTATGCCAAGATTCAATGGAAGGAAGAATGTTTATAAGAGGATTTTAGAGTACTAGTTTTATTTTTCTTAATGGAGGCTTAGATTTGGAGCAAGGTCGAGTCAAAGGATCGAGGGGTGTCCAATTCGCTAATTTGTTTAGGCTTTGAAACAATTCAACTTCACCACAACTTCACCACTAGACTAGTTGCATCTTTCAATCAGATGGATCCTCCATTATTATGTACAATTAAATTAATTTGTGATTATTTAGATTCATGACAGATTCAATAGAAGGAACAATACTTTTCAAGAGAATTTTAGATTATAGTTGCGATTTTGTTAATGGAGATTCAAATTAGGAGCAAGGCTGAGTCAAGGATTGAGGGGGGTATCTATTTGGCCAATTTGTTATAGTAAGAATTGATCTCTTTGTGGGCTTATTTGGAATCATCCAATTACACCACTAGACTAATTGCATCTCTTGATTAGATTGTACTACTATTTTTAATAGGATGAGATTAGGCACAATAATCCATGAGCTAGAATAACAAATCTACTAACCTTGGTTAATTTTAGAGTAGATATTACTAGAATAAAGATGATTTATCTTTGATATAATTGTTAGAGTTGATCTGTATAGTTATTTTAATTTTTAGAGGCATTAGTGAACTTAGGTCCAATGCGTATTATTAAAATAAAAATATAAAGAATTTAAGATTACAAAGAATTTGAACAAAAAATTTATAATTAGTAAAGTTTTTTTTATTGAAAATCTCAACCTAAGACACTTTTTTTTTGGAGGGTTTAGACCTGTGAGGTAGTTCGGCGAAGCACGAAGCTTGTGAGCTATCAATTAGCGAAGGCCATCATTAACAATTTTAGGTACCTGATACAGGCCCACACGTGCTTGAATATTGAACACCTCTTCTGCTAAGAGCCAAGGACTGAGGAGCATCCACGCTGCCAAATTTGCTAGGGGCACGATCCTGACCTCATCCCTTATGATGTCTATGGGCCTTGCACTCAACAAGACTTGATCCCTAGTGGGCTCTTTGTAAGCCATTCAACTAAATCAGTAGACCAAGGGCTCGTTGACAACCTAAGACACTTTTAATCCACAATCTCATTATTATTATTATACCTAGTGTTTTAATTGAGAGAAAAACTTAAAAATAAAATTTAAATAAAGATTTTTTAATCTTTTTCCTTGTTATAATAGTATTATTAGAGCCCATAACCTAATTGTTAGGTGCTTTCATTTTGCATTACTTTGTAGAGTTTATTATGAATAACCTTATAAAGTTTAAATGTGATGTTAAGTGTGTTTATTTCAAATGTAAGGTTTAAGGTCAATGTCATGATAGATAGTGTTACATTTATATGTTTTGATGAGATGTCAAAAGATTAAAGAAAGAAAAAGACATTTACTAGGTGTATTTGGAAGTGTCTATATGGAGGATATCATGATGACTTCTCAACTTTTTTTATTTTTAAGTCAACATTAATAACTTAGAAGTTACAACCAATAGTGTGGTATCATGATAAAAGAAAACACTCATCTACAAAAAGCTTAAAAACTATTCTCAATTTGAAAAGAATATTATTTTTATTATTTATAATCATAAAAAGCAGCAAGAAAGAATTGAGTGTTGTGTGACCACCAAATTCATGGAGACATTTTTTTGAAAATTAAGACATAAAAATAAACAAATGTACCATTTAATAAATAAAATAGGTCTACTTGCTTATGAATAAGATGTATTTGAATATCTCTTAAACTTAAATATCTATATAAAAATTAATAATTTACTATTTCTTTTGAAAATATCTATAAAAAAACTACATATTTAATAATTAATATTAATTTCAATTATTTTTTCATTTATATTTAAAATTTTGAAAATTATTTCAAATATTATTTCAAATTTTCCCTATAATTATATTATTAGTTTCACATTTATTATTAAATAAATAAATTTCTCAAACATTAGACATACTTCTACTTTTATAATTTCTTAATAAACAATCCTATATTTTTAAAAATGATTTATTATTTTTTCAATAAATTCAAAATTTTAAAAATATATCATATTATTTTCTGATCAACCAATTACTTCACTTTAAAATTATTTGTTACATATTTTTTTAAATTGCTAATATTTATTGTTTTTCAGTTTTTAAAATTTAACTTATAAAAACTATGTATCATTTTTAATGAAACAATTGTTTTTTGGAAGATAAATATTTAATATCATTTAGTCATCTTTTGCAACTGAAAGGTGAAGAAATAAATTGTGTGATAAGGACCGAGTCGTCCAAATCAATTTAATCCCAACGAAAATTTAGTCGCCCAATAGACTAATTCTGATGTGCCCCGCGGGCGACTGTGGTAGGATATACACGATGAGTATATGTTATTTCCATTCGTGGATATATATATATATACGATGAGTATATTATTATTGAGGGTGATACGACAGCCGCCGTCTACTGTGTTTGAATTTTTAGTTGATTTTGGTAAATATTCGAGGGAAAAGGAAGTATTATTATTCTACACGCCTTGCTATTTTGTTTTTTCAAATGTTCTTTTTGTATTTTCACACCTCATGATTCTTTTTGCAAGCACGAGTCTTCCCACGAGGCAATTTTTAAAACTCTATGTTCAACTAAATATCATTTCTTTTAAGAAATTAATATTTAGCAAACTTAAGATTAATATCTTAACAATGGATTAGTTCATAGATTAAATGTTATGAGATGTCATATCAAACATAAGTAGTAATTTGTTCCATGAGAGTGTATTTTCTTTTGGGATTAGATTATGTATGACAATATGTTTTGAGTTATGAGTATTAGGTGTGAATCACAATGTCGAGCACGTAGCCTAATTATAATAGAAGTTGCATTTTAATTTATGAACAATAGAAAATTAGTTTCATCAGTCTGTTCTATGTTTTTTGGTTATGTTTTTAACTAGTTAACATACATGCCTATATATTTAATGTAATAATATGGTATATTATAAATTATTTTAAATATAAAAATAATCATATTATTATTATTTTTTTTTGGTAGAAAACACTAAAATATGAGTGCTCTAACTTTACGAAAATATGTCCAAAGGTTGGACTACTACCTAAGATAGTTAAATGTTACAATACTAATTGTCAAATTATAGCTTTGGACTCGAACCATAGATACGATCATTGTTTTTGAAATAAAAAGTGACCAAAAACAAAGGGGTCAACCCTTACAACCAAAAAGTTGGTAACCAACACATTACCAATACCAACACATTACCAGCAGAGACCAATAGAGAACCTTAACAGAAAGAACTAAAGTTCCACTAAGCCACAGTAAAACATATGCATGTTACCTGTAGACACCTAAAAACCTTTAGAAAATAAAGTATTTTTATTTTCTGAAAAAGTCCTGATGACATCATCATTTATTAATTAATTAATTAATTTTTATGCCATTAAATCCCTTTATCTTAATTAAAAATATTTAATTAAGGAATCCCTCCCAAAAATGTTTAAATCTTATTTAAACATTATTTCCTTATTTATTAATTATTTAATTAATAAATTGACCAAAAATCCTAAAATAAATAAAAAAATTATTTTTTGCCCAAAACTTGGCCAATTTCCTTATGACCAATAACCTCTTCCAAAATCTTCTAATCCTTCTTTAATTTCGATTAAAGGCTAATCTCATCATTTCCTACCCCTAACCCCAACTCAAAATATTTAATTAAGATTAAATATTAATCCTCATGTTTATTAAAAAAGTTTTAATAAATATCTCCTCAACCCAAACCCTTGAAATAAATAAAACTTTATTTATTTCCTAAAAATCTAATTTATCCTCACCCTAAGAAGTTCTAGACTCTTCTAGAAAGTCTTCATCCTCATCCTAGGAAATTCTAGACTATTCTAGAAAGTCTTTATCCTCATCCAAAGTCTAGACTCTTCTAGAAGATGTCTTTAAACCTAATCCTAATCCCTTCTTAACCTTGTCACATTCCCTAAACATGGGTTAAGACTTACTAACCCAAGCCAAAGTTAACAAATATCTCCTCCTTCACCCACCCTCATTAAATGCCATCCACTTGCCTATCCCTAAGCTAATCCTAAACCTTCCTAATCCATCCTCTAATCATTTGCACAAGCCTAAGCAAGCTTAGAACCTTCCTAATCAAGTCCAAGTCGAATTTGCTCTCATCACCCTCAAAATATCTCAACCATAAAACTTTATGAAGTCCACTAGGTCATAAATGACTCTTACAAGCCCTTTTATTGCTCTTACAAGTCATTATGAGGGTCTTTATGAAGATTTTATCTCTTGAGCCTCCTTTGTTGACTCATCCTTGCCCTTTCCTCCATCCTCTCACCATGTGACATGTGTCACTCCTTGATTGGCTATAAGGAAGCACAATCCATGTGCTCTCCTCTCATGCAATCTGAGCCTTCCATAAGCTTTTTCCCATCCTTGCATCTTAGCCCTCAATCCCTCAAGCCTCTTGCCTATAAATTGGATCCTTCCCCTTTACAAAATAACACAATCCATGAAGTAAAGTTATAATGCTATTTTGAGAGCCAAATCCATACTAAAGCCATCTATCCACACCAAAAATCCACAATCATCCATTGAAGCCTTTGGAAGCGTATTGAGCATACATCCTATCCATTTAGATAAAGCTACTCAACAAGAGAGCTTCTTATTGAGAGAGTCCATTAATGGCTCATATTCTCAATTAAGAGCTCATCTTAGTCTATCTTGAAGTTTATGAATTTTTTTTAGTTTGTAGAAGCTTTATTTAAATTTGGTTTCTATTAGCATACTAACATTTTCTCATATACATTTTGGCACGCCCGGTGGGACCCCGCATGGGTCATCTTCATTAGCTTTTTTAGTCAAGTTTTGTATGTCATTTGCTGATTTTGGCTAATTTTTCTTGTTTTTTTGATTGGTAGGATTGTATAAATTGGTTTTGTAGGTCCACATGAGCATGAAGAAGACAAAGGAACTCATAATCTATCTCATAGTGTTTGCAGATTTTTCAAGCTTATAGGTGGACAAAGAACTTGAAATTCTTCTTCTTCTTCTTGTCTATATTCTTCTTATTCCATCTACTTCTTCTTCTTCTTCTTGTGGGAGATCTTGGCCATTTTTTTTTAAGAAAGCAAAATCATACACACTTCTTTTTAGTGCTTAAAATGAACCCCCAAATCATACTTAAATCCATTGAAAAATTAAAAATTTGCAAAAAAGAAAAAATCTTTTAACAAGTGAAACTAAACCAATCTAATCATTTGCATCCTTGCAACATCAAGGTTTTAGATACATTCATGCAAAATTAGGAACACTTCATTTTTGGGAATTTAAAAAGAACTTCAAGTTTCCATTTCAAAAGGTTCAAAATCAATAAAGTTCTTTTAAAAAATCTCATAAAAACTAAGAGTCCTAAATGGTTGCCAAAAATTGTCCTAAAAGCTTTGTTATTTGTTCCAAACAAATGTCTTATTGCAAAATCTTGAATGTTTCTTAGGATTTTCATGCATCAAAACAATCTAGGAATATCATTTTTGGGCTTAAAATATGCAAACTAGAACACAAAATCTTGAATGAAAACCAAAGTCCAAAGAGTCATTTTCACTTTTGAGTCCAAAACAATCTTGAATGATCTAAGGTTAAAGCAAAGCACTTCAAAGTTCTTAAAACAACACACAAAATCTCAATCTTGAATGCTCAAAGGAAAAAACTTGAATGTTTAATCACTTGTCTTTGAATGCATGTTGCTAAAATCACTCTTGAGTGTCATGGATTAAAATCAAGTTTTTTTTTTTTTTTTTATGAATGCATGATTAAAACAAACTCACACTCAATCTTGAATGCCTAACAATCAATGAACATCGCATGGTCTTGACGCATTTTCAATGGCGCTCGCATTTCTTATGTTGACGATCTCTCAAATTCTATTATGCTGACGACGCTATCAAGTTGGAATGAACTTTGTATGCCATAATCACAAGTGTCTTCAATCATAGCTTACAAAATCTAAATCATCAATTGGAAAAGAACTCTGCTTTTTAGCCCAAGGTCATCTGAATCTTCTCTCCCCTTGTCGCCTTTGCAGGCCATCTTGGGTGCATAAGACTAGGATCCAAAACCTTGTTTTTAGTTTTAGGAGGCCTGCTTGGGGATTTCATCACCCCTTGGGACGACCTCAACTCCAGCGTTCCGGTGGAGTATAAAGATCGGGAGGTGAATCCAAAGACACCTCTCTTGGGATCAAAATTTTGTCACTCGGGCTAAGCCTCAAGGAACTTTATACCCTTGAGAAGTGAAAGAGGAGAAGTGGGTTACCGTTCCTCTCGGCTGTGTGACATCTTTTTGGTTTCATCTATGGATTTGGGCCTCACGTACCTTGCGTATATCGAGGACTCCCTAGCTAAACCAAATTTCATCCTTGTAGAAAGCTTCCTAGGATGTTGGTGTGTTTGACGTGCTTGTTCAAAACTTTTGTCTGCTTGTTTGTTCATAGCTTTTGAATGAATGTTTGCCAATTTTGGTCGAAATCCCAGAAAAGTAGAAATCTCCTAGCTCAAGGCATACTTAGCATAGTCACTGCCTTATCAAAAAATCATCCAAGCTCCCCCGCTGCAACTGAATCTATCTAGTTCTTTGCCTTAGAACAATCCCAAATCCAAAGTCCATCCAAATCATCCCCCCAGCCAGCTAGCAACTCAATCCAAAATCACACCCAAGCCTTTAGAGAGTTGTTGTCATTCTGCTAGAATTTGTTATCCAATCAATCCGACCAATCCACCAGCTTCACCACGGTTATCCTTTTGACAGAGCTTTGTCTAAGGTAATCTAGCTTTGTCACCTGTTATCCCTCATCACCTTGAGCTAAAGGTTGGGATCGACAAGTGATCAATCTCGTGTCATGCCCATAGGATCATTAGTCTATCCTCAAGTTGACACAACCACCACCAAATCCAGCACATAGGAAAGCAAAACTCTCACTTTTTGATAGCATACCCTTGAAGTCTTCCACCCACAAGAAAGCCAAAAATCTCCAACCAATCTTCCTTAGGTATTTCATACAGCTTCGACTCTCCCTAGGAAATCTTTCATCAGCCAATCCAAAATTTATGCTTAATCCAAATCCAACCATGAGCTTTCGTGTTCATCCATATGCAAGACCCCATCCCCATCAAACTCATCATCAAAGCATGAAGTACCAATCCTATCATGATGTGTTTGGTCGCATTGTCCTTGCTCCTGCCACCTCCTATTCCAATGATGATGAAAATCTTGTTGACTATGACGGGTATATTGAAAGCCTTAGAAACATTCCCCCAAGAATCCCCCAAAATCCAAGAGTTATTCCAAACTATTTAGTCATGCCATCTGATATTCCAGCTTCCCCTCCATCACCCCATCAACCAAGCTTCCAATCTTCCACCCCCATCACACTAGCTATTCCTGTCAATCCACCTCCACCTTCGACACACGAGTCTCCAAGGAATCTCCTAGAGGAAATACAAGAAAAGTTGCCTCCAACAGTCGATAAGCCATGTCATCTAATCCAACCATGTGAAGTAGTTAGTGATGAAGCTTCCCCATCAATAATATCACCTCCATCTCCCATAGCTATCATCCCCATACCATCCATCAAATTGCTTAAAATCCTTCCACTTCCCACAAGTATCAAAATCCCACCACCTATCAAATCCCTCCAAATCCTATCCACATCGCCTCCAAGCATTTCCCAAATCTCTCGTAATGACCCTTATGCATCCATCTTCTACTCACCCATCTCCACTACTGAATCTCCCATCTATCCATCCGCTGCCTTTGAAGAATCCATCCCTTCACCTCCTATCGCACCATCCACTCCAAACCAATCCTATCAAGATCCTGGCCAAATGCATGTTGACATCCCCCAAAGCATAAATGAAGATATCATCGTACCATGTCTTCCATCCGTAGTGCAGTCACCATCTCCTCCATCTCCAAAACCTCAAGCCATATCTCCTCCACTACAAGATATCTTGTCATCCCACCAGCTACATCAAGATCCTATCCTTCCATCTCCCCCACTCCATGCTTCCATCTTACCACCTATCCAAGCTATTCCACCATCTATAATCTACCCTCTTGGTTCACTTACATTCATCCACGGTGGCCCTCTCTCAGCAGAAGAATTAAGAACAGTATCTCCCCATTGCAATACACCTAATAAATCACTTCTACCATTTTCTGCAAGAAAAAAGTTTCCTCAGCTTGTTCAAATGCTCAATCGATGGCATTATCAAGGTCAAGGTTTAGGACCACAAGAGCAAGGAATCAGAGAGCCTATTATTGCACAAAAAAATCTAGGATTTCATGGTCTTGGATATGTATCCAAAGGCTCACCATCTAAAGGTGTTGGTACACCACACCCCCAAACCAAGCCTATCTCCAAGCCCACCATGCCGGCCTCCCATCACTCCTTCAAGAAATCTTATGTCATCGCCCCTCCACCATCTTTGCAACCCAAAACAACCTACCATATCCCCCCTTCATCCACGAAATCCATTTTGGGTCCCTATGTCCCAAAATCTACCATCCTCAATCCTCCTATTAGCCATCATAAAAATCCTATTCCATCCATTCCTATGCAAGATCAACAAAGGCACATATCAGGGCACATCATCCATCATCATCCCCCTACATGCTCTTTCATATCCTCTCCATCTCACAAAGCTTCTCCTAACCATCTTCCCAAAGCTTACCACAGCAATGTGAATGCCAACTTCAAAATGCATAAAGCTAAAAATCCACATCCTAGGCAATCATATGTCTATTCTAAAAGACATACTCCAAAAAGGAAAAATCCAATCGAAGAATGCAAAACAATGCAAAAGCCTATGAAAAGAAAATCCAAAACCATGTGGATCCCCAAGAAAAAAGTTGAAACCCAATGCATAATGGCATCCACCATTGCTAATCCCCCATCTAGTGACTCATGTCCCCCATCTCCTAACTCCATCTTGGGTGCCTATATCCCCAAGCACACTTCCACAAATCCTCCGTCATGCCCACATCTACCATATATCCCCCATATGCTCTTTTCACACCTGTCCCAATATGTGCCAATGTTGCTCTTGCAAGCATCCCCATCTCATGCTCCTTTCCAACCTTTTCATCCCTCCATCTCCTACCATCAATCCCATCTAATCCAATCTATTGCATAAATCACACATCCAGTGTACCAACAGCTAGCAACAAAATTGAACATTCCAACAGCCAGTGAAAAATCCCAAAATAGCCAAAATAGCTGAAGAAAGGAAAAATCATTCCAGCTAAGTCCAAAGTCAAAAAGTCAAAAAAGAAAAGAAAAATAAAGCGTCCACTGGTGAAAACTTGGCAATTCAAGCGCCTTGGACAAGTACCATGATGAAAACTTGGCAAACAAGCATCATGCGTAATCCCACCATCCCCAGCTTAGCCTATCACCCTCATGCTTTTGGTCATATCTTGACATCCAACTCCATCTTTCAATCTATCCACCTATCCTCCACCCTCCATCTTCCATCTCACACCATCCACTAATCTTATGCAGCTTCAGCCAATCATCCCAGCTATCATCCATCTCCCTAGCCCCTTCAGCTTTTTCCATCCTAGCTTCAATCCTATCACATCCATCATAAGACCTCCTTCTGCATGTTATCTTCTGATTGGGGGCACTATATTCCTTGGAGATCTTGTCTTGTCCATCCTCCCTTGTTATTGGTATCTAGCTCTAGGCTATCCTCATGCAAACCCAATGTCATCTCTTTATATCCATCATAATCCTAGCTATCTACCATCCTATCCAGCCATCTCATCCTGCTCCTCTAGCTATCCTTGGTCACAAAATCTCTCATCATCATTGGATGCATCTTGCCAAATCCATATCTTTTGCTATCACCCCACCCTTAGCTTCTGCCTCTTGCACCAAATTGAGCCATCCCGCTATCCTCTCATCCTGGGCTTTTTTATCCATCTGTATCATACCTATCATTGGTCTATTAGCTTGTACCATATCTTGATTAGCTCGCTTGTATATATCTTGGTCAGTCAGCTTGTACATCCTCTTTAGCTTAGTACCATTGTATCTATCCAGTGTTCGTGTCAGTTTCTCCTTGATCAGCATCTTGCACCCATCGCACATCTTGGTTAGCTATTCCAATGCATCCTTTAGCTAGATTTCCTATCACCAAAGTGTTATCTTTCTTAGTTCAGCTTGCTAGATGCATCACTCATCCAAATCCACCAGCTTCGGTGCTCTCCAATAGGTCCTTGCAGGATATAGCTTTCCTCATGTCTGATCTTGGTCCGTTAGTGCCTTGTCCTACCCATCTCGTTGGCAAACGACTCTCTTTTGGATTTTCACTTTCTTTTGATTTGGGATCTTCCCTTTTGGGTCTTGAAGTATCTTTTCCAAGCAATCTCCTTGTTCCCTCCTCAAGGTTGCCACGATCTTCCATATCATGGTATGCTGCGAATGGGGCAATTAGAGCGTAAGGTCTTGATCAGGTCTTTCGTTTGTTTTTCTTTTCTGCTTGTGGGTTCTCCAGTGTCGTTTCCACGCTGCTTCCTCTAGGATTCATGTGTGATGCTGGGGCAATCCTTGTGTGTTTGTTTTGAGTTAGTTTGTGAGTCCTTTGGACGGTTGGTGAACAGGCCTTGATGTTCTTGGTAACCTTGGCAATTAACCAATAGTCCTATAGCAAATCTAGTGCTCAACTACATGGTGGTACTTCTCTTTGAAGTATCCCCCCGCTCAAAAAGCTTCAATGGGTTTCCTTCATCTCCATTATCCCCCATCCATATCCAGCATCCGTCTCTCCTACCCCAGCTGATGCATCAATATCTCTTTGAATCACTCATCACTCTTAGCTTTAGGGATCCACAATCCTAGTCTTAGGGATCCACCAATCCAAATCAACCCACCAAGCCTCATCTTTCGAGATCCACAATCCTAGTCCTAGGGATCTCCGAAACCCATCTTCCGCCAATCTAACTCTTTGAAATCCTGTTGCATCAGCTTTATAATCCCCTCATCCATCTCCCTATCCTAGATTCCTTTCTATAGCACTCTGCTCCTTCATCCTCCACCTTCCCTAAGGTCTTAAGCTTGCTTCCTCTTGTGCATCTGATTCTCCTTTATCATTCTCCCATAGTGAGAGTTTGAGCTAATTTAGCCCCTTCTCTTTTCCAATCTGAGTTTCCTTGCTCATCCGAGATTCTTGTACATTTCAAGAAGTCATCGAGCCTCACTTTCTCTCCCCGCTGCCTTCTTGAGGGGGCATCTCACAGTCCATTCTCTCCTCTTCTGCTCTAGCCTTGGGCATCTTATTTTCTTATCTTTGATGCCATGCCACTTGCGGCATCACATCAAAGAGGGGCAAAATGTAGACACCTAAAAACCTTTAGAAAATAAAGTATTTTTATTTTCTGAAAAAGTCCTGATGACATCATCATTTATTAATTAATTAATTAATTTTTATGCCATTAAATCCCTTTATCTTAATTAAAAATATTTAATTAAGGAATCCCTCCCAAAAATGTTTAAATCTTATTTAAACATTATTTCCTTATTTATTAATTATTTAATTAATAAATTGACCAAAAATCCTAAAATAAATAAAAAAATTATTTTTTGCCCAAAACTTGGCCAATTTCCTTATGACCAATAACCTCTTCCAAAATCTTCTAATCCTTCTTTAATTTCGATTAAAGGCTAATCTCATCATTTCCTACCCCTAACCCCAACTCAAAATATTTAATTAAGATTAAATATTAATCCTCATGTTTATTAAAAAAGTTTTAATAAATATCTCCTCAACCCAAACCCTTGAAATAAATAAAACTTTATTTATTTCCTAAAAATCTAATTTATCCTCACCCTAAGAAGTTCTAGACTCTTCTAGAAAGTCTTCATCCTCATCCTAGGAAATTCTAGACTATTCTAGAAAGTCTTTATCCTCATCCAAAGTCTAGACTCTTCTAGAAGATGTCTTTAAACCTAATCCTAATCCCTTCTTAACCTTGTCACATTCCCTAAACATGGGTTAAGACTTACTAACCCAAGCCAAAGTTAACAAATATCTCCTCCTTCACCCACCCTCATTAAATGCCATCCACTTGCCTATCCCTAAGCTAATCCTAAACCTTCCTAATCCATCCTCTAATCATTTGCACAAGCCTAAGCAAGCTTAGAACCTTCCTAATCAAGTCCAAGTCGAATTTGCTCTCATCACCCTCAAAATATCTCAACCATAAAACTTTATGAAGTCCACTAGGTCATAAATGACTCTTACAAGCCCTTTTATTGCTCTTACAAGTCATTATGAGGGTCTTTATGAAGATTTTATCTCTTGAGCCTCCTTTGTTGACTCATCCTTGCCCTTTCCTCCATCCTCTCACCATGTGACATGTGTCACTCCTTGATTGGCTATAAGGAAGCACAATCCATGTGCTCTCCTCTCATGCAATCTGAGCCTTCCATAAGCTTTTTCCCATCCTTGCATCTTAGCCCTCAATCCCTCAAGCCTCTTGCCTATAAATTGGATCCTTCCCCTTTACAAAATAACACAATCCATGAAGTAAAGTTATAATGCTATTTTGAGAGCCAAATCCATACTAAAGCCATCTATCCACACCAAAAATCCACAATCATCCATTGAAGCCTTTGGAAGCGTATTGAGCATACATCCTATCCATTTAGATAAAGCTACTCAACAAGAGAGCTTCTTATTGAGAGAGTCCATTAATGGCTCATATTCTCAATTAAGAGCTCATCTTAGTCTATCTTGAAGTTTATGAATTTTTTTTAGTTTGTAGAAGCTTTATTTAAATTTGGTTTCTATTAGCATACTAACATTTTCTCATATACATTTTGGCACGCCCGGTGGGACCCCGCATGGGTCATCTTCATTAGCTTTTTTAGTCAAGTTTTGTATGTCATTTGCTGATTTTGGCTAATTTTTCTTGTTTTTTTGATTGGTAGGATTGTATAAATTGGTTTTGTAGGTCCACATGAGCATGAAGAAGACAAAGGAACTCATAATCTATCTCATAGTGTTTGCAGATTTTTCAAGCTTATAGGTGGACAAAGAACTTGAAATTCTTCTTCTTCTTCTTGTCTATATTCTTCTTATTCCATCTACTTCTTCTTCTTCTTCTTGTGGGAGATCTTGGCCATTTTTTTTTAAGAAAGCAAAATCATACACACTTCTTTTTAGTGCTTAAAATGAACCCCCAAATCATACTTAAATCCATTGAAAAATTAAAAATTTGCAAAAAAGAAAAAATCTTTTAACAAGTGAAACTAAACCAATCTAATCATTTGCATCCTTGCAACATCAAGGTTTTAGATACATTCATGCAAAATTAGGAACACTTCATTTTTGGGAATTTAAAAAGAACTTCAAGTTTCCATTTCAAAAGGTTCAAAATCAATAAAGTTCTTTTAAAAAATCTCATAAAAACTAAGAGTCCTAAATGGTTGCCAAAAATTGTCCTAAAAGCTTTGTTATTTGTTCCAAACAAATGTCTTATTGCAAAATCTTGAATGTTTCTTAGGATTTTCATGCATCAAAACAATCTAGGAATATCATTTTTGGGCTTAAAATATGCAAACTAGAACACAAAATCTTGAATGAAAACCAAAGTCCAAAGAGTCATTTTCACTTTTGAGTCCAAAACAATCTTGAATGATCTAAGGTTAAAGCAAAGCACTTCAAAGTTCTTAAAACAACACACAAAATCTCAATCTTGAATGCTCAAAGGAAAAAACTTGAATGTTTAATCACTTGTCTTTGAATGCATGTTGCTAAAATCACTCTTGAGTGCCATGGATTAAAATCAAGTTTTTTTTTTTTTTTTATGAATGCATGATTAAAACAAACTCACACTCAATCTTGAATGCCTAACAATCAATGAACATCGCATGGTCTTGACGCATTTTCAATGGCGCTCGCATTTCTTATGTTGACGATCTCTCAAATTCTATTATGCTGACGACGCTATCAAGTTGGAATGAACTTTGTATGCCATAATCACAAGTGTCTTCAATCATAGCTTACAAAATCTAAATCATCAATTGGAAAAGAACTCTGCTTTTTAGCCCAAGGTCATCTGAATCTTCTCTCCCCTTGTCGCCTTTGCAGGCCATCTTGGGTGCATAAGACTAGGATCCAAAACCTTGTTTTTAGTTTTAGGAGGCCTGCTTGGGGATTTCATCACCCCTTGGGACGACCTCAACTCCAGCGTTCCGGTGGAGTATAAAGATCGGGAGGTGAATCCAAAGACACCTCTCTTGGGATCAAAATTTTGTCACTCGGGCTAAGCCTCAAGGAACTTTATACCCTTGAGAAGTGAAAGAGGAGAAGTGGGTTACCGTTCCTCTCGGCTGTGTGACATCTTTTTGGTTTCATCTATGGATTTGGGCCTCACGTACCTTGCGTATATCGAGGACTCCCTAGCTAAACCAAATTTCATCCTTGTAGAAAGCTTCCTAGGATGTTGGTGTGTTTGACGTGCTTGTTCAAAACTTTTGTCTGCTTGTTTGTTCATAACTTTTGAATGAATGTTTGCCAATTTTGGTCGAAATCCCAGAAAAGTAGAAATCTCCTAGCTCAAGGCATACTTAGCATAGTCACTGCCTTATCAAAAAATCATCCAAGCTCCCCCGCTGCAACTGAATCTATCTAGTTCTTTGCCTTAGAACAATCCCAAATCCAAAGTCCATCCAAATCATCCCCCCAGCCAGCTAGCAACTCAATCCAAAATCACACCCAAGCCTTTAGAGAGTTGTTGTCATTCTGCTAGAATTTGTTATCCAATCAATCCGACCAATCCACCAGCTTCACCACGGTTATCCTTTTGACAGAGCTTTGTCTAAGGTAATCTAGCTTTGTCACCTGTTATCCCTCATCACCTTGAGCTAAAGGTTGGGATCGACAAGTGATCAATCTCGTGTCATGCCCATAGGATCATTAGTCTATCCTCAAGTTGACACAACCACCACCAAATCCAGCACATAGGAAAGCAAAACTCTCACTTTTTGATAGCATACCCTTGAAGTCTTCCACCCACAAGAAAGCCAAAAATCTCCAACCAATCTTCCTTAGGTATTTCATACAGCTTCGACTCTCCCTAGGAAATCTTTCATCAGCCAATCCAAAATTTATGCTTAATCCAAATCCAACCATGAGCTTTCGTGTTCATCCATATGCAAGACCCCATCCCCATCAAACTCATCATCAAAGCATGAAGTACCAATCCTATCATGATGTGTTTGGTCGCATTGTCCTTGCTCCTGCCACCTCCTATTCCAATGATGATGAAAATCTTGTTGACTATGACGGGTATATTGAAAGCCTTAGAAACATTCCCCCAAGAATCCCCCAAAATCCAAGAGTTATTCCAAACTATTTAGTCATGCCATCTGATATTCCAGCTTCCCCTCCATCACCCCATCAACCAAGCTTCCAATCTTCCACCCCCATCACACTAGCTATTCCTGTCAATCCACCTCCACCTTCGACACACGAGTCTCCAAGGAATCTCCTAGAGGAAATACAAGAAAAGTTGCCTCCAACAGTCGATAAGCCATGTCATCTAATCCAACCATGTGAAGTAGTTAGTGATGAAGCTTCCCCATCAATAATATCACCTCCATCTCCCATAGCTATCATCCCCATACCATCCATCAAATTGCTTAAAATCCTTCCACTTCCCACAAGTATCAAAATCCCACCACCTATCAAATCCCTCCAAATCCTATCCACATCGCCTCCAAGCATTTCCCAAATCTCTCGTAATGACCCTTATGCATCCATCTTCTACTCACCCATCTCCACTACTGAATCTCCCATCTATCCATCCGCTGCCTTTGAAGAATCCATCCCTTCACCTCCTATCGCACCATCCACTCCAAACCAATCCTATCAAGATCCTGGCCAAATGCATGTTGACATCCCCCAAAGCATAAATGAAGATATCATCGTACCATGTCTTCCATCCGTAGTGCAGTCACCATCTCCTCCATCTCCAAAACCTCAAGCCATATCTCCTCCACTACAAGATATCTTGTCATCCCACCAGCTACATCAAGATCCTATCCTTCCATCTCCCCCACTCCATGCTTCCATCTTACCACCTATCCAAGCTATTCCACCATCTATAATCTACCCTCTTGGTTCACTTACATTCATCCACGGTGGCCCTCTCTCAGCAGAAGAATTAAGAACAGTATCTCCCCATTGCAATACACCTAATAAATCACTTCTACCATTTTCTGCAAGAAAAAAGTTTCCTCAGCTTGTTCAAATGCTCAATCGATGGCATTATCAAGGTCAAGGTTTAGGACCACAAGAGCAAGGAATCAGAGAGCCTATTATTGCACAAAAAAATCTAGGATTTCATGGTCTTGGATATGTATCCAAAGGCTCACCATCTAAAGGTGTTGGTACACCACACCCCCAAACCAAGCCTATCTCCAAGCCCACCATGCCGGCCTCCCATCACTCCTTCAAGAAATCTTATGTCATCGCCCCTCCACCATCTTTGCAACCCAAAACAACCTACCATATCCCCCCTTCATCCACGAAATCCATTTTGGGTCCCTATGTCCCAAAATCTACCATCCTCCATCCTCCTATTAGCCATCATAAAAATCCTATTCCATCCATTCCTATGCAAGATCAACAAAGGCACATATCAGGGCACATCATCCATTTTCATGAGCTCCAGCCTATTCAAGTCCCCTCCAATATCTATCCTACCAATTTCCTGTTCCCCCACTTTAGTAATGCGCATCTGAACCTCCTTGTCTGCGAAAACACTTCACCTACAATTGACCTTGAGTCTTTCAACAATATGTAGAGAGGTTTTACAATCCCATGCTTGATACACTTCAAAATCCCAATTAAATTCATTATGGGATTCGTGATTGTATGGTATCATAATTTTAGCACCCCGAAAATCTTTGACAATATGATAAATGATATCATTTGTACTTTTAAATGGGGATAAATTTGAATTCCACGATGTGTTACCATGATGATGAAGTGACATTCCTCTTAATTTGCATTCACTCATATTTCTGTTAGTATGGCCACGTCTCCTCATTTCCTTAAAACCTTTCTTAATTTTAGCACACTTCGACTTGCACACGCTAAATTTAGCTCCAATATTAAATATTAGAGACATTATTACATAATACTCCGTCTACTTTCCTTGGTTATCAAGGATTTAATGTCTTCGTTAAGATTCTCCATATTCCTCCATCACATGAGTGCCATAGATTTAAACCCTGTGGTAGCCGCCGCATCAGCCACCAAATTTCCTTCCTTGTAGATGTGCTACAGGTGGACTCTTTTATTTCCATCTAAAATATGCCTGATATCCATACTTATAGTCCTGATATTCCATCCTGGTTGGGACACCCCATTAGCCAAGTCAATGATTAATTTGGAGTCCCCTTCTATTGTTATTTCCTTAATTTGCATTTCACAAATCAGTTGCAGCCCCCAAAACAAAGCCATTGCCTCAGCTAAATTATTACTTCCATTTCCCACCTTGCCAATATAGAATAACAATGCATCACCCTTCCTATCTTGCAACACTCCACCCGTTGCTCCAACACCTCCTCTAGCAACACCATCAAAATTTAGTTTAAAATGTGTAAGGGTAGGTGGTTTCCATCTCGTTTGTTGTTTCCTTAATATTTTTGAGTTGTCAAAGAGGAAAAAATCCTTATTACAACCCCATTTTTCTGCATTTCTCAATTCCACATCTATAAAGTCCATTTGGCTCATAAAATCATTTAGATCTTGCAAGCTTCCTAGGCAATCCCTGTTCCCACCCAACTTCTCTAAGTGGTACAAGGGAGTATTACAGTCACCCATACACATCAATTACTTATCCTTCATATTTACTGTAACCCTAGCTAATTTATCATATGTTTCCTTCCTCCCTAGCTTGTTATTAGAGGCATAAATCTTAATCAGTCCCCAACTGTGAATACTAGATTGGAAATCAGTTATTATGGAAAATCTATCTTCCCAAACCTCAACTCCCATCATAGAGTTCGGGTTCCACATAGTAGCAACACCCCTCGAGGTTCCATCAGCCTCCATATGCATGTAAGCAACACCAGGCCAAACGTGACAAACCATTTTATCAAAATTGGTACTAGACATTTAATTTCTTGTATTAGAACATAGTCAACTTTTTCCTGAAAAATACATTGTTTCAAAGCATATTGCTTCTGGGGGTTATTCGACCCCCTTAAATTCCAATAGAGGAAATTCATTTCTTACCTCTAGTAATAATCTCCAGTGTAAGTTGCTTACCACTGGCCACATCCCTTGCTACTTGTTTTGTCCTAGTTGCTCTGCTAGACGGCCTTCCAATAGTCCCGCAAGCACCCACATTTGGCTTTTTACCCCCCTCCTTTTCTTTTTTCTGGACCTCCCATTCCTCATTTTCCTCTTCCTGTGGTGAGGTAGAGCTATGTTCCTTATCCACCTTATCAATGCTTGCCATGACTTTAGCTGCAATCTCTGTTGGGGACACCTTAACCATTTTTAAGGGGGTACAAACTTTTACTTGAGTATCACATTCTGTGGCCATAAGACCCTGCAGGCTATTACCTCCCTAATTTGCTGGTGAGCCAGGAATAGGGTGGCAAACCTCTATTTTACCTTCCTCCAACAACTCACCTTCCTTAAGTCCCCCCATGGGTGAACTCAATAGTTCCTCTAGTTCCCTTTTAAAGGGATATTCCCCCAATTTCTTCTTGTCCTTCAAGGATTCCCCTTCCCCAGTAGCATTATGCTCTATGACTAGGGTGGAAAGCACGGGGCTAACCTCCCTTGTTTGTGTTACAACATTCTCCACCTCTTGGCTTGGGGCCTCCGAAGGTTCCCCTATAGTTTCCATAACAATCCCTAGTGTACTCTCCTTCTATTTGTCCTTTTGCATTTGAGCCTTGTAGTCCACAATAAGGTGTCCAAACTAGCCACATTTCTGGTAGAACAAGCTCACATTCTCATATTCAATGGGCTGGACTTTCTCTCCCCATTTGGTCTTAAGTGTAACCACAGTTGGGAGTGCACGATTCAAGGCAACATTCACACAGAACCTTGCATAAGCCATACGTGAATTTTGCATAGTTACCTTATCCACTGTGACAAATTGAACAAAAGAATTCCCCACCCATCTTAGGATCATTTCATCCCAAAATTCAAGGGGCAGTCTAGGTAATCTAACCTAGATTGGGGCCAATTTACTTAGCTCAGCACTAGCATCAAAACCTGGATGCCACTTTGTCAAAGCAAGACAATGCTTCCCATAATACCAAGTACCTAAGAGAATAAGATTGGTATCTTCCTCCGAAGTAAATTTGAAACAAAAGAGGCCACTAGGCATAGAAAAAACCTCCACACTACCTCTAACTTTCCATTTCTGACTCATCCATTTTCAAACCATCTCGATTGTTGGTTTGAAAGCAACGAATCTGCCAACAACACAAAGTTTGAGACCAGAAGTCACACTGTCCATCAAATTATCAGAAAGGGAGATCACTGGACCATCTAAACCATAGGCAATCTTGGGATCCTTTGAATGGGCCTTAGTCCCCTCCAAATGGGCATTAGTTCCTGAGGATCCCACAAGCACATTTTTCCAACTTGTCAGGGACCTATTAGCCATCATCTGATCACCCTCTAGAGGACCACCAATAGGGCCACCATTGCCCAAGATAACAGTGTTGAAAGAAGACATCCCAAGATCCCCCATTGACCTACAACCATCCCTCGTGTCCTCCAAGTCCCTACATAATGCAAGCACCATTTACAGATTTAGGCAAGGAGATGAATCTAGGGGCTTAGGGCCCGCCATAGATTTAGAATTCAAATTCAAAGTTGAGCGACAAGTTGCAGAGCAGAATGTTCTCACTTGTGCATCCTATGTTAGATACGATCATTATTACTACGGCAACTTCAGACCTTTTTTTACAACCCTGACTCAGTCCTCCTAAGAAACTCAAAGAGTTCCCTATCTTTGACTCCATTGAATCTTTGTTACAGGAGGAAGATGTATGAGGTTGAGATGTGCATTACATGCCACCTATAGTGTTTCATACTCCACATACACTTTATCATCTTGATTGATTGGCCCCTTAAGATACTCACCTCTTCCTTACGTGACCTCACTTCTTCTGCAAGCTTGACACAACCTTGATAGGCTTTGATAGTTGATTGGGTACTGTCAATCTCCTACCCATCTAAATCCTCTTCTTGAAAGCTATTTGAAATGTGGGTAACTGAGTCCTTTTCCTAATTAGAGTCAAAGCGCTACAATACCCCACATGCCTTCCCTCTCCAGGTTTATTTAAAAACCCATGTCGATCCACACCCACCTTCTTACCCTTGATTGTAATTCTAGGAATTTTCTCATCTTGTAACCCCTTGTAAATCTCTAAATGGTCACCATTTTGCATGTGTGCTTTACCTAGGCTCCTCCTTTAAAAATAAATAAATAAATCTATATTTGCTTTTGATAAAAGGGCCATCGGTTGCTTCCATTCTCATCTTCTCTTTTCTTCCCAAGCTATCATTTTCCCTCTTGTAGCATCAATCAATTGACTCCGCCCACTGATCTAATAGTTTAAAAGTAAGAATGTGTACCAAATTGCTTATAAGACAGGGTGATGCAAGAGCATACTGGGTGTAAGAGGAATCTTGCATCACCTTATAACATGTCTAGTTTTTCAATATGGTCCGTTTTGGGCAAGGTTACTATTTTTTGGGTAAGTTTATACTATTTGAACACAAATTTTTCTAGTTACTTATGTGAAGCTTCATTTGGATATACAAACATGTCAACAAAGTTTCATAGCAAGATCAAGTCTAGTTTTGAAGATAGTGAATTTTTTTTTGTGAGGGTGGTGCAAAAACTTTGACCTCAAATTTAAACGTCTTAGAGGCCCTGGAAGGGGTCAAAATTTGTTTAGAAAATGCTTTACTATCCTAGTTGGATAGTGTTTCAAAAGGTTTTCCAGAAAGTGGTTATAATAGACAATTGGGCACACAGTTCAAAAAATATGACCTTTTAAAGTTGTGCTACTTTATTCGAAAAATAAAATCCCTTCAAATACTCCAATGATTGTCGAAAATCATTTGGGGCATATTCATGACATATTTCAATGTAGAGAAAATAATATAAAGGTGGTTGGCCTAGAAAAGGGAATCTATAATTTCTAGAACCATTTAGGGCCGTTAAACTTCCTAACATAAAGAGGACAAATAGGGGTTATTTAGGGCTGTTAAAATTCCTAATATAAAGAAGAAAAATAGGGGTTACCAAGGGTAGTTATGGTGGTGCATGTGGTGGCTCTATCTTGCAAATCATTGTAACAAAAATTCCCATGTTAGTATAACCTGTTATTTTTCTGAATATTGTAATGTCATTTCCTTGAATATAATAGGAAGCAAGTATTCATTTTCTTGAAATTGTTCAATTTTGTACAATATGAATAGGGAAGCACTGCATATAGGTAGATCACTACTCCTCAAGATTTGCAAATTCATAAGGAGGATGCCTCACCAGGCTTAAGAGGAGACTCAAGGGCTAAATGGGACAATTAACAATCACTAAATATGAAACACTGAAAAGGAAAATGGTAATGATTTGAATAATGCAGATTAAGAAACATCTACATGCAATTAGAATCAAAATAGGAAACATGTTATTTCAAATCCAAATATCTGATGGCTAGAGTCCTGAAAAATACTTATAAATGCATATATGAGACCTAAAGACTATAACTTGAATCCATGCCAAATTTGAGTTGGATCTAGAGGGTACATATTTCCAAGCCCTTTTTATTACCATGTAGAAATCACCAAACCCATTATGTACCCTAGGTTTTAGCATTAAACTTTTAGGGTTTCTTTGATAGTTCTTGATCTTTCTAGATTTTATCTAATGGACCCACAACCTATTCCTACACACTAAAACTGGGGAAGAAGGTTGGATGGAGAGGTTTTCCTCAGTTAAACCCTTGTTTAGGAATCAATCTTGAATTGAAATAAACCAAGAAAAGTGTGTTGTCATGTAACAAATGCTAAATCTAGAAAGTAAAGTATATCATGATGCAGACCCTCACCTTGGAAAACTTAGGAGGAAATAAATCACTCAACTAAGTCTGCATCAAGGGGTTTGTGCACCTTCATGATGGATAATTGTACTTTACATAGACTAACATCTATCTGATCCTCTTAATACCAACTAATGTGCAGACATGCAACATGAGCCTCTTCAACCTTCTGTAGAAACATTAGCTTTCCTGCATTGACTTAATGGAAACTAACTGGACTCTTTCTTTATTGTAATTGAAAGACATAAACAACTTTAGTCACCTTCAAATGTAAAACTGGGGACCCAAAAATTGATTACAAATTGACCATCGAACAATATTAATCGATTTTCTAGCATATACCACCTTTCTACATGCGTGGTTTTAGAACTTGATAACAGATTGACCGTCAATCATGAAATTCTCAGTCATTAACAACATCTAAAAATCCCTTATGTGAGCCAATTTTTACCACTGTCACATATCAACTATGTGATTTCAACACATTAGTGAATACATGAAGGTATTCACCGCAATCATGAGTTTCCTTCCGTGTTGAAACAAGAAGAACCAACTAAAAAAGTAAACACAAATAAAAACAAAAATATATAATACATAACTCCTCCATGATCCTAGAAAATAGATCACAAAGAGTCTAAAAGACTCCCATTTACTGTCATGATCCTCAAAACATGTAGTTACATTCACCAACTCAGAAAAATTTAGTTTCATGTAATAGTTTCAAAACCAGCAAATCTAATTTGGATTTAGAACCAAATAGGTGTTTTGTTATTCTACAACTAGGTCATTGACATGATCTCAAAATTTAGAGTTTCAAATTTTGGAAAGAAAGCAAGAAAAATACATCCAAATAAAAACACATAGAAAAACTCAGAAAAACTCAAAAATTTTCTATTCTCCTCTATCGTGTCTGATATCTCCATCTTGTTATAGAATCTTCCTTTTCATAATTTTCTATCCTAGTGCCTAAGAAGATGAATCATCAACAAAAAATAAAATAAAGCTAAGACCATTTTCAAATCATGAAGGATTGATAAGGGAATCATAAACTGCCACCAATTTTGCCAACTATTTAAAGCTTCCCATAGTCATCGATTACTTAGCTGGCTTAATTATTTCAAACACACACATATAGAAAGAAAACTGACTCAATCCTAAAATGAAAATAACTTTATCCTAAGTGGCTATAATTGGAAAGCTTATAGGACCACTACTCCATTTATGCTACCACACTCTAAGACTTTATTACAAACACAAAATTTTTAATCCTACTAACAAACACACTAAAATATGACATCAAATTCCTTCATAGTTTTTGCAACTTCCTATAGCATCATCTTTGTTACATCTTCCCATCACACAATTCAAAAGTATTGTTTCAACTTTGTTTGTTCCTATAGCATATTTCACCATGTTAGTTCCTCTAGTATAATTTGTCTAGTCTGCTCCTACACCATACTCCCCTGTGGAATGAATCTCAAGTCCACTTGAGATGGGTTGTTGTAGTGATGAACCATGCTTGTTGATTTGTGTCTCATCCATCCAAATAGGTTTTTTTGTAGGTCTATTCTTCCATTTAACTAAATATTAAGTATGTTTTCTCCTTCGAGTCTTCTTTATTTTTGTATCTAGTATCTTCTCCAGTTTGGGTGGTGCCGGTTTGGGTATTTGCTGCAAATGTGTTGTTACGTAATCCTCATGTGCTAGTTGTGTTTCTGAACCTTTGTATGGTGTGAGATCAAAAACATTAAATATGGGTGAGATGCCAATGTCTAGAGGTAACTGAATCTTGTATGCATTGTGTCCATATTTTGCTAAGATTTGACAAGGACCAACCTTCTTAGGTAATAATTAAGTATGCTTGGTTTGAGGTAGTCTCTCTTTCTTTAGATATGCCCACACTAAATCAGTAATGTCGAACTGTATTTCTCTTCTTTTCTAATCAAAAAATTCTTTGTACTTCTAATTTGAATTCTATAACTAGAACTTGACTTGATCTTGAACCTCCTTAATAGCTTCAAAAAATTCTTCACCATGTGAACTATGAGGGAAAGTGTTTGGAACTTCTCTAAGCTCAAGAATTTATTTTGGGTGTGTACCATACACAATCTGAAATGAAGATTTTCTTGTACTTTTATTCATTGTGTCATTGTATGAGAATTCTTATAAGGCATCTTAACAAGTTTCTCAAAGATCTATTAACAACTTAGGTTTGACCATCGGTTTATGGATGATATGCAGATGAGAAAGATAGGTTTGTGCCAAGTTTCCTCCAAAAATGACCTGCAAATTTGCCATCTCTATCTGATACAATATTCAATGGTAATCCATGAATTAGAACTATCTCTTTGGAGAAGAGATCTGTTATGTATGAAGCATATTTAGTAGATTTGCATGGTAGGAAATGTGCCATTTTACTAAATCTGTCTACTACAACAAAAACACTATCATACCCTTTTTGGGTTTTTGGTAATCCCATAAAAAAATCCATACTAATGTTTCCCATGGTCTTGAAGGAATGGGTAGGGACTGATATAATCCAACATTAGTAATTTTCCCTTTTCTTTTCAGACAAATGGTGTATTCTTCTACAATATTTCTCACATCTTTCTGTAACTTTGGCCAAAAGTAATGCCTATGAACCAACTATAAAGTCTTATCTAGTCCAAAGTGACTAGATAATGCTCCACTATGTTTCTCTTGTATGATGTTATCTCTCATTGATAATTATGGTATGCAAAGTTGTCCTCCTTTGAATAGTAACCCTTCTTGAATCAGAAAATATACATACTCATGATTGTACCTGTCATCCAAGTTAGTGCATGCTTGATACATTTATTTGAAATCAACATCATTATCATACATATCTTTCAAATTCAAAACTCCTATAGTTTCCAACTGAATTTGTGATGTAGTCAAAGCTCTTCTACTTAAAGCATCAACAACCTTATTTGAAACTCCCTTTTTATGCTTTATATAAAAAGTAAAAGCTTGCAATGTCTCCACCCATTTCATATGTCTATGATTTAGTTTCTCTTGTCTGTTTATGAAACTAAGGGTCTGGTTATCTATGTATACAATGAATTCTTTTGGCAACAAATAGTTGTTGAAACAATTGATTAATTGTGTATTGTCTTTGATATTACACAAAATGTCATATCATTGCCAGTCAGTGTATGCCGAGCTCACTTGGGCATTGAAGACAGTTTTTTGTGTCTATCGAGCATTCCAGGGTTTTTCTAGTTCAAAAGATAGTATCTATCGAGTTCACTCGAGCACCAAAGGAAAGTTTTTGGAAGTTGAGTGTTAACCAAACTCACTTAGTTAATGAAAAAAATGTTGGATGGAACCAGTGTTAATCGAGCTCACTCTGTTACCAAAGGAATTTTGTGTATATGTAGTGTTGACTAAGTTCACTTGGTTAACATAGGAAAATCATTTCTTAGTTAGTTTCTATCAAGTAGGGTCGGCTAACGAAGGATTTTTTTGTTTTGGCATTTAATATTAAGTTCAATTGAATTGTCTGTTGGTTCTAGCTGACTGAGGAGATGAATATTAATTATTCTAAGTTGTATACTAGTCGACTTGACAATATGAAAGATATAAATATAAGGTCAATTAGAGATTTAGAAAGTGTGAATGCATGGAAGATAATTGAAAATTTAATGATGTTAAGAGGAAGCAAATAAGAAGGATAAGAAAAGTATCCTTAAGAAGCTGAAAAGATATATTCGATCAAGAAGGGTCAAGTATACAAGCCAAAATTAAGATCTGTAATCAACAAATTAGTTGCATTTGAAATCAGCTCATATCATTGTTACTCTCTGACCATTGTAGTAGTGATCTAAATCTCTTGATAGAGTTGGTTTAATAGCTATTTGTAAATCCTCTAACAAGGTGGCATTTCTATTGAATTTTCCTAAGGCCACTCCTAATAGGGTGATTAAATCCTCTAACAAGGTCACACCTAACTGTGTATTTTGTAACCTTTAATAGGGTTGGCTCCTAATAGGGCTCACTTTAGAAGAGTAAAAATCAGTAACTAGTTGTAATTGGTGATTTTTCTCAAATTGGGTTTCCACGTTAAATCTTGGTGTCAAATGCATTCATACTATTTATCTTATGTGTTTGTAGCTAAGTTAAAGTAATAGTAATCTCATATAACATCTTAATATTTTCATGTTAAGTATTTGCTAAGCATTTTCTGTGTGTTTATCGAGCATCAGTAGAATTAAGTTTTCACAGAGTTGTTTTTTCCTGACATATAAGGGATCTAGGATTTATTTTTGTAGTAATTGATTCACCCCTCCCCTCTTAGGTACTCCTCTTATATTTTCAACAATTGGTATCAAACTTTTGGTACTTGCAGAGAAGGTTTCAGATACCTAAGCTAAAGATCAAGATGTCTTATAGAAGAGAGAATCCCAGGTTGAACCATGGCAACTTTGTAGCATGGCAAGGACTTATGAGATTACATCTGGCAACTATTAGTGATTCAGGTTGTAAGTATCTTGATGCTGAATAAAAAAATCCTTTTGGAAAATTATCAGTTGAAGATATAGCTGAAAAGAAAAATCATAACATCATGATGATTGAAATTGCATCTGCTCTTAATTATGCTGAATTTGATAAAGTCAAAGACTATACTACAACTCATGAAATGTGGATCAAACTAAAAGAAATCTATGGAGGAGATGATAATGTAAGAAGAGAAAACATTTCAAAATATGTTAAGAGAATCAAAGCAAGTGTGAGTGCAATCAAAGCATATGGAGGAGACATTGATGAAATAATAGTTGTAAGAAAGCTACTCAGATACCTTCTTCCTATTTATGTAATTAGAGTGTCTATTATTCAAGAGATGAGATGTGATGCAAATAGAAATATAACTTTGGATGCTCTAGTTGGAAGATTGACAACTTTTGAGTTGGATAACTATGATAACTATGTCCTTAGTTCCAAAAGTATTGAGTCTACATTTGAAGCCAAGATTTCACTTAAGAAAAAGAGTAAGAAATCAAAGGTTAGTCAATCTGAAAGTGATGAAGAAGAAGAAAGTTTTGACAGTGATCTTGAAGTTGTTGAAGCCCTACTTGCAAGGAAATACTCCAAAGGTAGAGGAAAGTAAAAAGGTAAGATTTCTCTAATGTGTTTTTCTTGTGAGGAAGTTGGTCACATTGCTGCTAGGTGACCAAACAAAGAAAACAAGGATGAAAAGAAAAATAATAAGTATAAAGGCAAGAAAGAATTCAAAAACTATAAGGACTACAAGGACAAAGGTAAGAAATCTTGTTTTATGGCTAAAAATTCTGATAATAGTGAAGATAAAATGATATATATTGTTGTAAAAGATGAATGTGATGATGAAGGAGATAAGATGACACTTATCTCTCATGTTAGAAAAATGATACATAGATTATTGATAGTGGCTATTCACATCATATGACTGAAGACAAAATAAATTTTGAGCACATTGACTATTATGATGGTGGTAGTGTGAGATTTGGAAACAATGAACCTTGTTGCATAAAAGGAAAATGATGTATCTCATTAACCAATGAACTTAAATGTGACAATGATTATTGGGTTGAAGGACTAAAGCAAAATCTATTGAGTGTGGCACAATTGAATAATATTAGATTCAAGGTAGAATTTATGAATGGGAAGGTCAAACTGCTGAATGGAAAAGGAAATCTGGTTGGATCTGGCAAACAAACAAAAGGTAACCTATTCGATCTTGATCTTAGTGAAACTTCATGTTTTATTGCTCAAGTAGAAGAAAGCTAGTTATGGCACAAAATATTATGTCATGTGAACTTTGATAATATGGTTAAGATAAGTAAACACAAAAGAGTAAGAGGTATTCCTAGCTTGAGGAAACCTGATATGGGTCTATGCAAAAATCGTCAAATTGGTAAGATGGGAAAGACTAGTTTCAAAAGAAAGAACTATCATTTTGGAGAAGTCTTATAGCTTGTACATACATACTTATGTGGACCTATTGAAATAGAGAGTTACAGTGGAGATAAGTTTTTCATTCTTTTTGTTGATGACTATTCTAGAATGATGATTGTAATGTGTAAGAAAACTCAGGTGCGAAAACAACTTCCTACACTAATCCCTTAAGGAAAGTATGAGAAAATTCCTATTAAATACTTACAATTTCAGATTCGATATTATGCAAACAATAATATTGTAGTCAACCATGAATATAGAAAATAGATAGAGAAAGAAAACACATAAACACAAAGATATGTCAGTGGGGAAAAACCTTTCGGTAAAACAATTTGACTCCTCCAAAACTTGCACAATGTATTATCTTCAACACAAAAGGTTACAACACACTTGTGATGCAAGTTCTTTAGGACATGAAAGATAAATCCAATAGCAACATATCATATCAACACTACTCTTTTTCTCTCCTATCAGCAACCCTAAAAATGCTTAAATCATGCACTTTTCATTTTTAGGACAACTTCCAAAGAACAACCATATTAGGGTTTTACCATTCTTTGAAAAAGTAAGAACCCAATTTTTCTTTTAGGTGATGTCCCAAATCCCACATGCTGGATGGAGACTCAAGTGTACAATACTCAATGATCAATTTCCATGTCACTTCACATCTTCACCCATCATTATATCTTCTAAAGATAGCTCCTACGCGTCATAGGAATCTGTCATAACTATTTCAACCATGATCTCCTTACATGCAATTCAAGATGCTGACATGTACAAGTGGAGTGACACATCAACATGCCAACTAGACATGTACACTCACACTTAATTACATTATTTGTAAAAAATACATTTACAAAACAAATAATAAGAATAGGAATTATCCAAGGTTGAGACACCTTATTCCTAACATAATGTATCTAAAAGAAAAATCTGAAGCTTTTCAAAAATTCAAGTGTTATCTGACAAGAGTAGAAAAAGAAACAGAAAAAAAGTTGAAATGTTTAAGATCAGACAGAGGTGGTGAATTCATCTCCAATGAATTCTGCATTGAAAAAGGAATTAAAAGACAAGTATCAACCCCTAGTACACCTTAGTAGAATGACATAGTTGAAAGAAGGAACATATCTATCATAGATTGTGCAAGAACATTGATGATAGAAAAGAATGTTGCAATCAAATACTGGAAGGAAGGAATCAAGACTACAATTCATATGTTGAATAGAGTACAACCGAAGAAAGACTCAAATCAAACTCCTTATGAACTATGGTATGGATACAAACATAATGTAAGTTACTTGAAAGTATTTGGTAGTAAATGCTATATCTTGAAAGAATCTAGGAAAGGTAAATTTGATGTGAAAGGTGATGAAGGCATATTCGTAGGATACTCTTGTAGAAGTAAAATATACAAGTGTTTGAATTTATCTACTCAAAACCATAGAAAGTGCACATGTGAGAATTGATAAGTTTGTAGAAAAGATTGAGGAAGAAAGCAAAAAAGAACCTAAGGATTACAAAAGATTTGTTTACTATGAACCTAATACCTTGCCAAATCTATTTGGAAGAAAGGAGGCTTCACCTCCCAAGTCCCCAAAACCTCCAATAGCTATTGAGTTGCAAACAATGCAACCTGAGTCAGAGTCTGAAGGACTTGAGTCACACTCAAAGGCTACCAAGCTACTACAAGAGCAAACTGAGTCTAATGGACCCGAGTCATAGACAGTGAGACACGAGCTTAATACTAAAGTTTATGATGAAATCAGTGAAACAAAATCCAAATCCAAAGAACATGTGTTAGCAAGATATGTCAGAAGGCATCATGCACCTGACCAGATCATTAGAGACAAATTAGATGGAACAATGATAAGAAACAAATTGAAAGGTACATGTTTACTTGCTGAATTTGAACCTAGAAATGTTCAAGATGCTTTGGATAATGAAAGTTGGATTCAAGAAATGAATGAAGAAATAGAACATATAGAGAAGAACAAAACTTTGACTCTTGTTCCTAGACCCAAGGATAAAAATGCAATTGTCACAAAGTGGGTATTCAGAAATAAGCTAAATGAAGATGGAGAAGTTTCTAGAAACAAAGCAAGGTTAGTATGTAAAGGCTACTTTGAAGAAGAAGGTATTGATTATGGTAAAAAAATTTCTACTGTTGTAAGATTAGAAGGTGTTAGAACTTTACTAGCATATACAACTTACAGAGGATTTAAAGTTTATCAAATGGACGTAAAATATGTATTCTTAAATAGAATTCTTGATGAGGAAGTCTATGTTGAACAAGCTGAAGGTTTTGTAGATTCTAGCAAAAAGAACATGGTATGCAAATTACACAGGGCATTATTTGGTCTCAAGAAAGCTCCCAGAGCTTGGTATGAAAGACTTTATAACTACTTAATATAGATTGATTTTCAAAGAATAAATGATAAAAAATAGTATGTATATCAAAGAAGGACTAGACAAAAGGATTTTGTTGGCAGAAATATTCGTTGATGATACTTTATTCATAGGAAATGATGACTTATGCAAAGTATTTTTAGAAGAAATGAGTAAAGAATTTGTGATGTCTATGTTTGAAGAGATAAAATTCTTTGTTAGATTGTAGATCCAACAGAAGAAAGATGACATCTACATTACTCAATCTAAATATATCAAGGAGATACTAAAGAAATTTTTAATGGAAGATTCAAGACCAGTTGGAATCCCTATGTCAACTAGACATAAACTTTCCAAAAATGATTATTCCAATGAGGTAGATAAGACTAGATATAGATCAATGATTGGAAAATTATAGTTTGTAGTGCATACAAGGCCTAATATTGCATTAGCAGTTGCTATGGTGGCAAGATTCTCATAAAATCACATGATGGCAATCAAAAGAATCATGAGATATCTTAAAGGTACTAAAGAATATGGTTTATGGTACAAAATAGGAGGCAATTTGGACTTAAAAGTATTCATAGATGCTGATTGGGCAGGAGGTATTGATGAGAGAGAAAACACTAGTGGTGGAGCATTCTTTCTTGATAAAAGACTAGTGTCTTAGACAAGCAAGAAACAAAATTATATCTCTTAGTACACATCAGAGGCAAAATATGTAGCAACAATAGTCAATTGTTCTAATATTTTTTGGTTCAAATAACTGTTGGTAGGTATGAAGATAGAGATCAAGGATCCAATAGTCATATACTGTGATAAAACTAATGCAATCAATATATCAAAGAATCCAGTGATGCATACCAAAACAAAACACAACGCTATAAAATATCATTTCTTGAGAGAATTGGTACAAGATAAAGAAGTCAGATTGGAATATGTAAATACAAAAGAACAAATTGCAAACATATTCACCAAGCCATTATCTAAGGATGCATTTTTGTATCTAAGAGGTAAGCTAGGGGTCATTCCCCTATCTAAAGCTCACTAAATGAAGTTTAGTATTGCATCAAATAGAGCATGTTGAAGGTCAATCGGTTGGTGTAGTATTGACAAGGGCATATTGCAAATGAATCAGTACTTGAGGTACATTGATATTCATTGATTATTGTCTTTGGCATGAGATGTCAAAGAGGGAGAAGTTTTCTATCATATCTCATTGAAATTTTGTAAATAGAATAATAAAGAGATGTCAAAGAGGGAGAAGTTTTCTATTAGAAGAAGTTGTAGCAGACAAAACTTTTCTGACATAGGGAGAAACTGAAGGTAGAAAGAGTTCACACTAATAGAGGGAGCTCTCATGGATAAGAATCTGAATGAAACGAAGGATACATTCCTTACCTTGTTCCTTAGTCAAAAAAAATCATTGCACTATGACATGTTGTGTTGCCATCAATGCTAAAGAGGGAGATTGTTGAAACAATTGATTAATTGTGTATTGTCTTTGATGTTACATAGAATGGCATATCATTTCTAGTCAGTGTATGTCGAGCTCACTTGGGCATTGAAGACAGTTTTTTTGTGTCTAGCAAGCATTCCAAAGTTTGCCTAGTTTAGAAGACTGTATCTATCAAGTTCACTTAGGCGCCAAAGAAAAGTTTGCAGAAGTTGAGCATTAATCGAGCTCACTTGGTTAATGAAGGAAATGTTGGATGGAACTAGTGTTAATTGAACTCACTTGGTTACCAAACGAACTTTGTGTATATGCAGTGTTGACCAAGCTCACTTGGTTAACATAGGAAAATCATTTCTCAGTTAGTGTTTACCGAGAAGGGTTAGTTAATAAAGGGTTTTCTTGTTTTGGCATATTAAGTTCAATCAAATTTTCTATTTGTTCTAGCCAATTGAGGAGATGAATATTAATTATTCTAAGTTGTATTCTAGCCAACTTGACAATATGAAAGATACAAATATAAGGTCAAGTTGAGATTTAGAAATTGTGAATGCATGGAAGATAATTGAAGATTTAATGATGCTAAGAGGAAGCAAATCAGAAGGATAAGAAAAATATCCTTAAGAAGATGATAAGATATATTCAATCAAGAAGGATCAAGTATACAAGCTAGAATTGAGATCTATAATCAGAAAATTAGTTGCATGTAAAATCATGTCATCACATGGTTACTCTCTAACCATTGTAGCATTGATCTAAATCTCTTAACAGAGTTGGCTTAATAGTTATTTGTAATAAATCCACTAACAAGGTGGCATTTTTATTGAATTTTCGTAAGACCTCTAACAAGGCCACTCCTAATAGTGTAATTAAATCCTCTAACAGGGTCACACCTAATAGTGTATTTTTTAACCTTTAACAGGGATGGCTCCTAATAGGGCTCACTTTAAAAGAGTGAAAATCATTAACTAATTACAATTCGTGGTTATTCCCAAATTAGGTTTCCACGTTAAATCTTGGTGTAAAATGTGTTCATGCTATTTCTCTTATGTGTTTTCAACTAAGTTAAAGTAATAGTAATCTTAGATAGCATCTTAAGATTTGCATGTTAAGTATTTTCCTAGCATTTTCTATGTGTTTATCGAGCATCAACAGAATTAAGTTTTCACATAGTTTTTTTTTACTGACATCTAAGGGATTTGAGATTTATTTTTGTAGCAATTGATTCACCCCTCCCCTCTTAGTTACTCCTCTTATATTTCCAACAATAGTGTCTCCATTTCTTAAGGGATTGGACAAGGGCATACATATCCAAATCATTTGAATAATATTTATATTTAACTTCATTGAGTTTCTCACTAAAGAAGGCTACAAGTCTACCCTCTTGACTAAGTAAACCTCCTATTGCTATGTTGCTTGCATCACATTCTATTTGAAAGACTTTACTAAAATTAGGAAATGTGAGGACTAGTTATTGAGCTACTTTCTTTTGAAGAAGTTCAAAGGATTCATTAGCTTTTGTTGTCCAAACAAATTTATATTTATGTCCTCCATTTATAGTATTCAGAATTGGTGCACAAATCAAGCTAAAATTCCTAATAAACTTTTTATAGAAAGTGGTTAAATCATGAAAGCTTCTAACTGCTGCAATAGTCTTAGGAACTTTCAAAGAAATAATTGCACTTACATTATCTTGATCCATCTTGAGTGCTCCTTTTGAGATTACAAATCCAAGTTATGCTAGCTCTTCTTGCATGAAAGTGCATCTCTCCAAATTGATCATCAAATTTCCTTCTTGTATCCACTTTAACACTAAGTCTAGATGTTTCAAATGATCCTCCTTTGTGTTGCTGAAAACTAAAATATCATTTGAATATACTATCACAAACTTTCCTGCAAAATATTTGAGAACTTCATTCATGAGTCTCATAAATGTACTAGGAGTGTTAGACAATCCAAATGGTATTACCTTCCACTCGTATAATCCCTCATTTTTTTGAACGTTGTTTTCCATTCATCTCCTAGCCTAATTCTTATTTGATGGTATCCAATTTTTAAATCAAAATTTGAAAAGTATCTTGCTCTACCAAAATCATCAAGTAAATCTTCTATCTTAGGCATTAGAAATCTGTACCTTATGGTGATTTTGTTCAATGCTCTTGAATCTATGCAAAGCCTCCATGTTTCCTCTTTCTTAAGTGCTAGGACTACATGTATTGAACATGGGATTAGACTCTTTCCAATTAGACTAGCTTCAAGCAATTCTTCAAATTTCCTTGCTAATTCTTCATTCTATTATGGTGTTAGCTTGTATGTAGCCTTGTTGGGTAATGTTGAACCTAGTATGAGATCAATGCAATGACTAATTTCTCGCATAGGTGGGAGACTTCTTGGCATTTCATCAACTATGATTTTAATATACTTGTCTATAATTGGTTTAACTTCTTCCACTACCTTTTGTGTCTTCTTTTCTACCACTTCCACCTTCAAGTTCAAACTTTCCATTTCTGAATTTGCTTCCTCAATCTGTTTTTCAACATTCACTTGTAATTTATCTTTTAGTATAAGAACCAATGCAAAAAGTGGAATTTTTTTTTTCCCTTTAACTCCCTTTATAAATTATTTCTTACCCATTAATATGATCTTAGCATATGCATCTTTTGTTGGATACAATTGGTTAATTGTGTATTGTCTTTGATGTTACACAAATGCCATATCATTATCAATCAGTGTATGTCGATCTCACTTAGGTAGTGAAGACAATTTTCTGTGTTTATTGAGCATTCTTGTGTTTTCCTATTTTAGAAGACAATATCTACCAAGTTCACTTAGGCATCAAAGGAAAGTTTGTAGAGGATGAGTGTTAACCGAGCTCACTCAAATAATGGAAAAAAGTTGGATGGAACCAATGTTAACTGAACTCACTCGGTTGCTAAAGGATCTTTGCAAGCTTGCAGTATTGACTGGGCTTCTATTGGTTGACATAGGAAATCATTTTTGAGTTAATGTCTATCGAGCTAAGTCAACTAACGAAGGATTTTCTTGTTTTGGCATATTAAGCTTAATTGATTTATCCATTGGTTCTAGCCAATTGTGATGATGAAAATTAGTTATTCTAAGTTGCATATGAGCTGACTTGACAATATGAAAGATATAAGTATAAGGTCAAGTCATGGATTCAAATAGTGTGTGAAGATGTTATGAATGTGTTGAAAATTTAATGATGAAGAGAGGAAGCAAATTTTAAGGATAAGAAAAATATCTTTGTGGAGAAAAAAATCTATATTCGATTAGGAAGGATCAAGTACAAGCCAAAAAAGAGATCTATAACTAGAAATTTGGTTGCATTCAAATCAGGTCATCTCATTGTTACTCTCTAACCATTGTAGCAGTGATCTAAATCTCTTAGTAGAGTTGGCTTAATAACTATTTGTAAATCCTCTAACAAGGTGACAATTTTATTGAATTGTCTTAAGACCTCTAACAAGGCCACTCCTAACAAGATGATTAAATCTTTTGATAGGGTCACACCTAACAGTGCGTTTTGTAACCTTTAGCAGGGTTGGCTCCTAATAGGGCTCACTTCAAAAGAGTGAAAATAATAACTAGTTGCAATTGGTGATTTTTCTCAAATTGGGTTTCCACGTTAAATCTTGGTGTCAAATGTGTTCATGAAATTTTATTTTATGTGTTTACAACTAAGTTATAATAAGGGAAATCATAGATAACATTTAAAGTTTTGCATAATCAATACTTACCAAGTTATGACATTTTATGTGTGTTTATCAAGCATCTGCAGTATTTAGTTTTCAGACTTTATTTTGTGCTGACATCTAAGGGATCTTGGATTTATTTTAGTAGTAACTAAGTCACCCCTCCCCTCTCAGTTACTCCTCTTATATTTACAACAATTGGTATTAGAGATTTTGGTGCTTGTAGAGAAGGTTTCAAGGACCTAAGCTAAAAATTAGGAAGTCTTACAGAAGAGAGATTCCCAAGTTGAGCAGAGACAATTTTGCAGCATGGCAAGGACTTATGAGGTTACATTTGGCTACAATCAGTGATTCAGGGTGAAAATGTCTTGATACTGAATACAAGACTCCCACTGGAACATTATTTATTGAAGATATTGCTAAAAAGAAGAATTATAACATCATGATGATTGATATTGCATCTGCTCTTAGTTATGCTGAATTTGATGAAGTCAAAGACTACAAAATAACTCATGAGATGTGGGCCAAACTAACAAACATATATGGAGGAGATGAAAATGTAAGAAGAGATAAGGCTAAAAGTCTTAGAGGTCATTTTGATCAGATGAAAATGAGAGAAGATGAGAACATTGCAAAATATATGGAAAGAATCAAAGCAAGTGTAAGTGCAATCAAGGCATATGGAGGAGACATTGAAGAGAAAATAGTTGTAAGCAAGGTACTTTTCCCATTTATGCAATTAGAGTTTTTTCTATTCAAGAGATGAGATGTGATCCAAATAATAAAATATCTTTGGATGCTCTAGTTGGAAGATTGATAGCTTTTGAGTTAGATAAATTTGATAATTATGTTCCTAGGTCAAAGGTTATTGAGTTTTCTTTCAAAGATAAACTCTCACTCAAAGAAAAGGGTGAGAAATCAAAGACCAGTCAATTAGGAAGTGAAGAAGAAGAAACAAAAGAAAGTTCAGATAGTGATCTTGAGGTTATTGAAGTCCTACTTGCAAGAAAGTATTCCAAAGGCAGAGGAAAATACAAAGGTAAAGTTCCTCTGTTCTACTTTTCCTGTAAAGAAGTTGGTCACATTGTTGCAAGGTGTCCAAACAAAGAAATAAAAGATGAAAAGAAAAGAAATAAGCACAAAGGCAAGAAGGATTCCAAGAACTACAAGAACTACATGGACAAAGGTAAGAAATCTTGTTTTATAGCTAAAGATTCTGATAACAGTGAAGATGAAATGGTATATATTGCTATAAAATATGAATTTGATGATAAAGGAGATAAGATGACACTTATCTCTCATGTTAGAAAAAATGATATATGGATCATTGACAGTGGTTATTTACATCATATGATTGGAGATAAAAAAAAAATTGAGCACATAGAAACAATGAACCTTGTAACATAAAAGGAAAAGGATGTATTTCATTGACTTAAGAACTTATATGTGACAATTCTTATTGGGTTGAAGGACTAAACTATAATCTACTAAGTGTGGCACAGTTGATTAAAATTGGATTCAAGGTAGAATTCATGAATGGACAGGCCAAACTACTAGATGGAAAAAGAAATTTGGTTGGATCTAGCAAGCAAACAAAATGTAATCTATTTTATCTTGATCACAATGAATGTTCATTTTTTATTGCTCAAGTAGAAGAAAGTTGGTTATGGCACAAAAGACTATGTCATGTAAACTTTGATAATCTAGTTAAAATAAGCAAACATATAAGAGTAAGAGGTATTCCTAGTTTGAAGAAACCTAATATGGGTTTATGCAAGAATTTCCAAGTTGGTAAGATTGGAAATACTAGTTTCAAAAGAAAAAACTATTAGTTAGAAGAAGTCGTAGAAATTGTTAATATAGAATTATGTGGACCTATTGGAATAGAGAGTTACAATGGAGAATTTTTTTTCATTCTTTTTGTTGATGACTATTCTAGAATGATGATTGTAATGTATCTAAAAGAAAAATTAGAAGCCTTTAAAAAGTTCAAATGGTATCTGGCAAGAGTAGAAAAAGAAACTAGAAAGAGATTGAAATGTTTAAAATTAGATAGAGGTGGTGAATTCGTCTCCAATGAATTCAATAATTTCTACATTGAAAGAGGAATTAAAAGACAAGTATCAGCCCCTGGTACACTACAACAGAATGATATAGCTGAAAGAAGAAACAAATCTATCATGTATTGTGCAAGAACCTTGATGATTGAAAAGAATGTTTCTATCAAATACTAGAAGGAAGCTATCAACATTGTAGTTTATACCTTGAACAGAGTACAATTGAAGAAAGATTCAAACAAAACTCTTTATGAACTATGGTATGGCTACAAATGTAATGCAAGTTACTTGAAAGTATTCAGCAACAAATTTTATATCTTGAAAGAATATAGAAAAGGAAAATTTGATGTAAAAGGTGATGAAGATATATTTCTAGGATACTCCTGCAGAAGTAAAGCATACAAATGTTTGAATTTGTCTACTCATAAAATAATAGAAAATACACATTTTAGAATTGATGAGTTTGCAAAAAAGAGTGAAGAAGAAAGCAACAAGGAGCTAGAGGATTACGAAAGATCTTTTTACTATGAAACTGATACCTAGCCAAACCTATTTAAAATAAAGGAGGCTTCATCTCCCAAGCCCCCAAAATCTCCAATAGTTACGGAGTTGTAGACAGTGTAACCCGAGTCATAGTCTGAAGGACCCAAGTCATAGTTAGAGGCTATCAAACTAGTTCAAATCAAGTCTGATGGACTTGTCATAGATAGTGGGACTCGAGCTTGATACTAAAGTTCATGATGAAATCAGTGGAACTCATTCAAAATCCAAAAAGCTTGTGTTAGCAAGATATGCCAGAAGGCATCATGCACCTAATTAGATTATTGGAGACAAATCTAAAGGAACAATGAAAAGAAGAAAATTAAAAGGTACATGTTTACTTGCTAAATTTGAACTAGGATAATGAAAATTAGGTTGAAGCAATGAATGAAGAGATAGAATAGATAGAAAAGAACAAAACTTGCACTCTTGTTCCTAGACCTAAGGATAAAAATATAATTGGCACAAAATGGATGTTTAGAAACAAGTTGAACGAAGATGGAAAAGTTTCCAAAAACAAAGCAAGATTGGTGTGCAAAGGCTTTTCTCAAGAAGAAGGTATTGATTATGGTGAGACTTTTGCTCCTATTGCAAGATTAGATGGTGTTAGAACTTTACTAGCATATGCAACACACAAAGGATTTAAAGTATACCAAATGGATGTTAAAGCTACATTCTTTAATGGAATTATTGATGAGAAATTCTACATTGAACAACCTAAAGGTTTTGTAGATCCTAGCAAAAGAGACATGGTTTGCAAGTTACACAAAGCATTATATGGTATCAAGCAAGCTCCTAGAGCTTGGTATGAAAAACTTCATAATTACTTGGTATAGATTGGCTTTCAAAGAACAAATGATAACAATAGTTTGTACATCAAAGAAGGACCAGACAAGAAGATTGTGTTGGCAAAAATATTTGTTGATGATACTTTATTCGTAGGAAATTATGACTCGTGCAAAGCTTTTTCATAAGAAATGAGTAAATAATTACATATATCCATGTTTGGTGAGATAAAATTCTTTGTTGGGTTGCAGATACAACATAACAAAAATGGTATCTACATCACTCAATATAAGTATATCAAGGAGATACTGAAGAAATTTGGAATGGAAGATTCAAGACTAGTTGGAACCCCTATGTCTATTGGACACAAGATTTCCAAGAATGATGGTTCCAAAGAAGTAGATCAGACCACATATAGATCAATGATTGAAAAATTGTAGTATGTAGTACATACAAGGCTTGATATTGAACTAGTAGTTGGTATGGTGGCAAGATTCTCAACAAATCCTAGAAAAAATCACATAATGGAAATCAAGAGAATCATGATATATTTGAAAGGTACTGAAGACTATGGCTTATGGTACAAAATTGGAGGCAGTTTGGACTTGAAGGTGTTTATTGATGCTGATTAGGTAGGAAGTCTTGATGATAGAAAAAAAACTAGTGGTGGAGCATTCTTTCTTGGTAAAATACTAGTGTCTTGGACAAGCAAGAAACAAAACTGCATCTCTCAATCCACAGTAGAGGCATAATATGTGGCAGCAATAGTTAATTTTTCTAACATTGTTTGGTTCAAACAATTGCTAGAAGGAATGAAGATAAAGATCAAGGATCCAATAGTCATATACTATGATAACATTAGTGCAATCAATATGTTAAAGAATCCACTGATGCATACCAAAACAAAGCACATTGCTACAAAATATCAATTCTTAAGAGAGTTGGTATAGAATAAAGAAGTTAGATTGGAATATGTTAATACAAAAAAACAAATTGCAGACATATTCACTAAGTCATTACCTAAGGATGCATTTCTATATCTAAGAGGTAAACTAGGGGTCATTCGCTTATTAGAAGCTCACTAAATAAAGTTTAGTGATTCACCAAGCAGAGCAAGTTGAGGATCAATCAGTTGGTGTAGAATTGACAAGGGCATATTGCAAATGAATCAGTAATTAAGGTACATTGATATTAATAGAGTTGTTGTCTTTGGCATGTGTTTTCACAGAGGGAGAAGTTTACTATCATATCTCATAGAAATTTTTGTCATTCCAAAGAAGGAGAAAGTTCTGTGGATGAACTTGGTAGAAGTTGTTGCAGATAGAGGGAGAAACCAGTGAAAGGAAGAGCTCACACTGATAGAGGGAGTTCTCATGAATAAAACTAAGGATATGTTCCTTACTTGATTCTTGTTCCAAAATTTCATTGTGTTATGACATGCTATATTGCCATCAATGCCAAAGAGGGAGATTGTTGGATATGATTGATTAATTGTGTATTGTCTTTGATGTTACAAAAATGTCATATCATTATCAGTTAGTGCATGTTGAGCTCACTCAGGCAATGAAGATAGTTTTCTGTGTCTACCGAGCATTCCTATGTTTTCCTAGCTCGAGCATCGAAGGAAAGTCTGTAGAAGATGAGTGTTAACCAAGCTCAATTGGTTAATGAAGAAAAGTTGGATGGAACCAGTGTTAACTGAGCTCACTTAGTTTCCAAAGGATCTTTGTGAGTTTGCAGTGTTAACCGAGCTTCTGTTGGTTAACACAGGAAATCATTTCTAAGTTAGTGTCTATTGGGTTGGGTTAGCTAACAAAGGATTTTGTTGTTTTGGCATATTAAGCTTAATTGATTTATCCATTGGTTCTGGCAGATTGTGATGATCAATATTAATTATTCTAAGTTGCATATGAGCTAACTTGACAATATGAAAGATGTAAGTATAAGGTCAAGTCATGGATTTGAATAGTGTGTGAAGATGTTATGAATGTGTTGAAGATTTAATGATGAAGAGAGGAAGAAAATTTGAAGGATAAGCACAATGTCCTTGTGGAGAAAAACAGCTATATTTGATTAAGAAGGATCAAGTACAAGCCAGAATAGAGATCTGTAATCAACAATTTAGTTGCATTCAAATCAGGTCATCTCATTGTTACTCTCTAACCATTGTAGCAGTGATCTAAATCTCTTAACCAAGTTGGCTTAATAGCTATTTGTAAATCCTCTAACAAGGCTATTTTATTGAATTGTCTTAAAACTTCTAACAAGGCCATTCCTAATGAGGTGATTAAATCCTTTAATAGGATCACACCTAACAGTTGTTTTGTAAATGTTAACAAGGTTGGCTCCTAATAGGGCTCACTTTAGAAGAGTGATAATAGTAACTAGTTGCAATTGGTTGTGTTTCCCAAATTGGGTTTCCATGTTAAATCCTAGTGTCAAATGTGTTCATGATATTTTATTTTATGTGTTTGCAATTAAGTTAAAATAAGGGAAATCATAGATAACATTTAAAGTTTTGCATAGTCAGTACTTACCGAGTTATAATTACAACATTTTATGTTTGTTTACTGAGCATTAGTAGTATTAAGTTTTCAGACTTTATTTTGTGCTGACATCTAAGGGATCTTGGATTTATTTTAGTAGCAACTAATTCACCCTTCCTCTTTCAATTACTCGTCTTATATTTTCAACATCTTTTTCTTCTTCTTGTCTTGGTTTGGTTAGAGGTATTAGTTCAATTACCTTTCCATTCTTTGTAATGGTGTATGTATTCATTACTCCATCATGATGTGCCTTGAGATTATACTATCATGGCCTACCAAAAAGTAAGTGACATGCATCCATATTGACAATGTCAAATAACAATCTATCCTTGTATGCTCCAATATGAAATTCAACCCAGGCTTGTTCTTCCACTATTGTCTATCATCCTTTATTTAGCCAAGACACTTTATAAGGATACAAATGAGGTGTTCTTTGGTAATTTTTACTTCTCCACCATTGAAAAAGCTACGAAATTTAATGTGGAACAAGAGTCTACCAATACCTTCCAAATTTTTCCTCCAAACTTACAAATAGTTATAAAAATAGATTTTCTTAGTGGTGGTTCTAATTTTATAGGCATCTTCATAAGTGTTCTTCTCATCATAAAGGCTTCTCCTCTTTCTGGATAACCATAAGTTTCTGAATTGTTTTGTGAATCAACCTCTTATGCAAGGTTTATTCTCCTTTCTCCGTGAGCATTAGAGATTGTTTTTTCTGGACATTTTTGTGCCATGTGACCTTCTTAGTTATAGTTATAACATCTTATTGTTCCAATCATTCTTCTTGGTGATCTTCCTCTAAAACTTGGTCTTGTACTTGTGAAACTTCCTCTAAAATTATCAAACCTGGTTATTTCATTATGTGTCTCTGGTTGTGACTAAAAATTTGGGCTTCTTCCTCTAAATGTTCCTCTTTCTCTAAATGACTATCTTCCTCTACTCTTGTTGCTATTCTCTTGTCTTTTCTTAACCTTCTCTTCCACTTTCAAAGCTAGTTGGTAACGCTTAGCTACTATGTTGGGACTCAATAGATGCAACTCCTCTTGTGTGTTCATTCTTAGACCATTTAGGTATACACTCTTAGGTTCAGTAAATTTTGATCTTTGACTCAATTTTTGGAATTCCTTTGTATAAGTGCAGATGTCCATATCTCTTTGTTTGAGATTCTACCTCTTTTGGTGTAATTGTACTTCATAGTCTTTAGGAAGATAAGTATCTTTCACCATAGACACCATCTTCTTCCATGAACACATTTTCTTCTTGTCTTCTTTTACTCTTTCTTCTTGTAGAAAATTCCACCATGTAAGGGCTTCCTCCTTCATCCTAGACTTAATGAACTTGAATTGTTGCACTTTTGAAATCTTCTCACATTCAAAGAAATTCTCTAAAGCTTCAATCCATTCCAAAACTAATTTAGCATCCATCTTTCCCATAAACATATGTAACTCAATGGATTTTCATCCCAAAGCCTTCAAAGCTCTAATGAATGGCCTCTCATGTGTAGACACTTCATCCTCTTAATTAGTTGGGACTTCTTCCTTCTCTTCTTCTTCTTTCATTTCTTTCTTCTCAACCACATTTTTCATGTGTTCCAACTTATTTGCTTAATTATGCTAACATCCCCTTCACTTCTCTATTCTCTTTCTGATAGAGCTCCTCTTGTTCCTCAACCTTTTTAGCTAATTTTGCATTGGTAATCATCTTTCTTGACCCTACTGAGGACTCTTGATCAGGTATATACAACATGTAACTTCACACAATCTGAAGTCTCTCACTCTAATACCAAAAATGATGCAGAGCCTCACCTTGGAAAACTTACAAGAAAATAAATCACTCAACTAAGTCTACATCAAGGGGTTTGTGCACCTTCAAGATCAATAATTCTACTTAACCCAGATTGACATCTATCTGAGCCTTTAAATACCAACTAATATGGAGACATGAGACATAAGCCTCTTCGACCTCTTGTAGCAACATTAGTTTTCCTGCAGCGACTTAATGGAAACTGATCAGACTCTTTCTTTATTGTAATTGAAAGACATAAACAACTTTAGTCACCTTTGAATGTAAAATTGAGGACCCAAAAACCATTTGCAAACTAACCATTGAACAATATCAATCCATTTTCTAGCATATACCACCTTTCTACATGCACAATTTTAGAACTTGATAATAGATTGACCGTCAATCATGAAATTCTCAATCATTAACAACATCTACAAATCTCTTACACAAACCAAATTTTACCACTATCACATATCAACTACGTGATTTCAACACATCAGTGAATACATGAAGATATTCACCATGATCATGATTTTTGATTTGCACATACACAGGCAAAACCAACTAAAAAAGTAAACACAAATACGAAAAAATAAAATAATACATAACTCCTCCACAATCCCAAAAAATAGATTGTAGAGAATCTAATAGACTCCCATTTATTGTCGCGACCCTTAAAACAACACATAGTTACATTCACCAACTCAGAAAAATTTAGTTTCTTCTAACAATTTTAAAACCAACAAATCTAATTTGGATTTATAACCAAATAAGTGTTTTCATTATACAACTAGGTCATCAACATGATCTCAGAATTCAAAGTTTTAAAATTTGGAAAGAAAGCAAGAAAAACACATCCAAATAAAAAACCCACTGGAAAACTCAGAAAAACTCAAAACCTTTGTATTCTCCTCTATTGTGTTCAATCTCTCCATCTTGTTACAAAATCTACCTTTTCATACTTTTCTATTCCAGTGCCTGGGAAGATGAAACATCAACACAAAATAAGAAATCTACGACCATTTTCAAATCATGAAGGATCAGCAAGGGAATCAAAAATTGCCACCAACTTTTCTAGTTGTTTGAAGCTTCTTGTAGTCATCGATTACTTAGTTGACTTAATTATTTGAAACACATGTACACACTTAGAAAGAAACTTGACTCAATCCTAAAGTGAAATTAACTCCATCCAAAGTGGCTATAATTGGAGAGCTTATAGAATCACTACTCCATTTATGCCACCACATCGTAGGACTTCATTACAAACATAGAAAGTTTAATCCTACTAACAAAAACACTAAAACATGACATCAACTTCCTTCATAGTTTTTGCAGCTCCCTATAGCATCATCTTTGTTATATCTTCCTATCACACAATTCTAAAGTATTGTTTCATCTTTGTTTATTCTTGTAGCATATTTCACCATGTTAGTTCTTGTAGCATAATCTATTTGGTTTGCTCTTGCAACATATTATACATGTTGGAATGTTCAAATGGGAAGAGTACTTTTGAGAGCTAGGGGGTGGGGGTGCGGCGGTGAATAAAAAATAACTAGATTTTATTCTTTTAAACCTTCATTAATCTCATAGCTAGAAGTAAAGCATATGCATGTAAACATATAAACAAACATGAAACGAAAACATGCATCAACACATGACACAAGAGATTTGGTAACCTAGAAACCCTCCAAGAATAAGAAGGTAAAACTGAGGTGGGGATGACACCTACAAAAATTACTATAGCAATATGTTCAACCACTTCTGATGGTCTACCCTATGAAAGGCCTGCCCTGTTAAAGGCTCTACACTATGTCAATAGTGACCTGGTTAGAGGATAACACTTTATGTGAAGTGTCACCCTGTTAAAAGATTTAAAATAGGTTGTTGAACTCACCTAATACATAGGTTTTTCATCACCTTCTCCAAGGGTTTTCCTACCTAGCTATTAAGCTAACCTATCAATATAAGATTTCAACATCTAATACAATGGTGAGAAAGTATTAGAACATCTGACCTGATAGTATGTAGTCTCTTGCTATTGGATTTAGGCACTTGATATGCTCTCTTCTAATCTTGATCCTTTGAGATCTGATATTTGATCTTGTCCTTGTCCCTTGTTCTATTCTGATCAGCTGGATATGAAACTGCTGCTTTGTGCCTGTAAGTATTTCCTTCGTCACATTGAAATTTTGCTATATATTCTCTCCATACACTATTCTCTCTCCCTCTTTTTAATGGAGTTTTCGACCTCCTTTTAAAGATTATGAAGACTTAGGATTAGGTATGGATTTATGATCCACATTGAATCTCAAATTCCCACTCATACTTTGTATTTTTCTCATTGGTTGCATGCCTTCTCCATTTTTCTGATTGGCTGCATGCTGATTGCATAGGGAATGTAAGTGATTCATTCTTATCCTTTTTCTTTTTTGAAATCCCTCTATGTCAGCTCCAAAAATGGTTTACATTTGAATTTGTGGGGGCACAAACTCATATGCTAAATCTGTGTTACTCGGCACATATTGGACTACTGGTGCTTGACACATACTATCCTGGATTTCTTGGCACCTATTGTACTCTATCTCACTCAACACTTACATGATTCTAGCTCACTTGACATATACTGCATTCTGGGTTGCTTGACATCAATTGTGACTCGAAACCTATTTGTCACTTGGAACTTATATACTGCTCAACACCTGTTGAAATACTAACTCGGCACACACACTGTGGCTCGACATATATAGTGTATTCAACTTCAATGCAAAAATGCTTAAGTGTGTTGACACTCAATTGTCAAAACTATCTAAGACCAACAATCTCCCCCTTTGACATGAGTGTCAAAAACACTTAACTAATCATTACTATTTTATCCTTATGAGTGCCTTATCTACAAAATTTCAAAATACTTTAACTCCCTTTGAGCTGATTTGTGCCTTGTCATTCTGCATTTGCATTAGAGCTATTTTCCATATGATTACCAAAAATTTTCATCTTCCCCTCACTTTGTCTTATTTCTTGTCCCTTTTTGGCTACCTATAGGCTTTCCACTTTATTCCCAAAAATGAATGAAAGAATGTAATCAAAATTTGATATTTCTCCATATATCTTCATATATACATATCTCCTCCTAATGTATATATATCTCCCCCTTATTATATTTTTCCCCCCTTTTTTGACACTAATGTCAAAGGGTTATAAGGAGTAATAGAATAGTTAGCCAAAAATGTACTATTTACCTCCATTATTATTTTCAGAGCTACATCCCAATTCTCCAATGCAATATCTAGCAACTTGTGCTGGATGGTAGTCTTTATAGCAAGGTGTACAAGTCCATCTAGGGTAGAAAGATTTGGATATTTATTTAGGACTATTTTTACATATGCTTGCTCCTTGTGGAGGACCTCTAAGTGTGGGGTTATAGAGGATTGAATTTGCATTAATTTGCTTTTATGTTTGCCTCCTCTGCTATTAATACAACTAATTCCCATTGTGTGTGATGTCTGTGCAAAATGCTTCTCACTATGAGCTAGATCTCTACGTAATTGCATGCTAGAGATTTTCAAGTTCCTTTCCAAGCTCATTATTCTTTGATTGGTTTCTTGTGTGAAATTTGAAAAGTCACACAACTTCCTATGCAATGAAAAAATGTTTTCCAGAATAATTTTGGCCTTATCTATTGTCTTGGCCAATTCTACCCGTTCAAGTGCAATTCCACTTGATATCTTCTCATTAACCCTTCCTTGAAACTTTCTTTCTAACCATTCCATTAATTTTACATTTGTATCATGGTCTTCGTTAGTCACCTGATCAACTTTATCTGATAGTTGTTCTACTATAGGCCTTGTTTCATCTGGTGATTGCAAGCTAAAGGCATCCATGAAGATATCCTTTATCTCATTCAATGCTTGCCTATACTTGTATTCTCTTCTCAATACTTCTTGTCTCTTTCACCTATCTAGTGCACTTTTTATTTCATTTATCTTTTCTATGGTGAGGGTGCTAGATTCATAGGAGGGAATTATGATCTCTTCATCAAGTTTAGGATCTCCATAGTGAAGTATCCTGGCTACCTTTTTAGAGCTTGAGCTTGGTGTTTGCACTTGCATTGATATCATCTCTGTGCTTAGCTTCTAAAGAGTCTGAGTGGGAGTCCTAGTTTTTGGTAATTCAACCAATGTCTAAATTATGGCTTGCTCCTCATCTCTTTTCTCTTCCTTCTTTTCTTATTATTTTTCTGTATCACTGATAAATTGCTAGGGTTGAATCTGTTGATTGTTCTTGTTTTCCTATATCTTCCCCTGTTACTGCACTTGGCATCTGAAGTACATCACTTACTAGTTTTGGTGGAGATGGTGGTGGAAGTAGTAGGAGTTTAGTAGTAGTTTATGTAAAAGGTTGTTCCTTTGGCTTCACCTTTTCTCTTTGATGTGCTGCTACCACTCTTTTTAGTTCATCTACACTCACCAATACAAGGCTTGTACACAATTGTGCCTATAAAGTAGATTGGTGAAGGATCTTTGAGAGATCCTTTGTAGTGAGTGAATTGATGTTCTAAGTTGTCTTGTCAGTAACATCCTTTATGATTACTATCTCTATAGGTGTAGTTGTTGTGTGAGGAGGGCTGGGAGGTGACAATTGTGTGTCTTGTACACTTTGTTCTTCTTCCTGCTACTGGTCAACTATTGCCATAGTTTCCTCTCCCTTAGCTGTATTCTCCTCTTCTTCCTCCTTATTTTCTTTCTTTTCTACTCTTCCTGCCTCACCTTTCTTCTCCTCTTTCTTTCTTGTTTCCTTTTCCTCTCTTCTCTTTGAACTAGCCTCAGCCTTATATTTCTCATCAAATACATCATCAATTGACTTGTATATTGATGGGGACACAACCCAAGCACAAAATGGACACAACAAGAAAGGGAAAATTTTATTAACTATGAAAATATGCTAGTACACTTAGTGCAGAGAAACAGACTCCAAAACATGCCCTATGGGCTTACAATAGCATAAATCTAGAGATAATTTCTTCTCCTAGTACCTTCTCTCAAACTCCACTCTGAAATGCCTTTTACAGTGCCAAAAATGTCCTTAAATAGACTCCAAAGGGTTAAGGATTAGGAATACATTCTAGAAAGTTCTAGTTGGCATCCATCAACCAAATAGAAGGCTCTAGAATTTGCATTAGAAGTTAGCACAAAACTAGAAGAATCCAAAAATGGTAATCGAACTTTCAGGAGGCATAACTTTTGAACCGTAGCTCTGATTGACGCTGGAAAGCTCTCAAAGCGCTCCATATCCCTATGGAAAAACTTTGCTCATCCCCAATTTTTTGGCCCTATACCAAGTTATTTAATGCCCTAAACCTAACTTTGAAGCATTCTTAGGAGGTCTCCAAAAATTGAAAAACTGCGATAACTTTCAAACTGTGCAGCCTTTTGACTTGATTCTTTTTCTGGAATATTCTAAATTATAATTTTAATCCCCCCTCCAATTTAAACCTTCTAATCCACCATAATTATGGCTCAATTACATAGTCCTATTTTTTTGGCATTTACACGTATCCCAAGGTGCTCAAATACTCTAACCTAGAGCACTGATAGTGGAACTGTGAGAGTTGGAACCTTTATTTGACCCAAATGGGTATCCAAAAATGAAAACACATGAAACAGAAACTAAGTCTAAGTACATTTTTTTGGGTGACACAGGATTGCCCTTATACCTTTGGATGCTCCTGCATCATATATTGACTTCCACAATTTTGTGGGTTTATTTACAACGTCCTCTATCTTATTTTGGAGAATGAAAAATGCTCTATTTTTAGGAGAAAATTTGATATTATGCCTTTTATTTGCCTTAGCTATTCGACCTTTAGTCAGGTTTGGCAGTATTCTAGCTAGGGTTGATTCCCTTATCTCCTTCTCCATTTGCAAACAAAAATGCCACTTATCTACAACTAACTTGTATAGCTCCTTAGGAATTGTACTATCTAACTCTAGAGGTGTGTGTTTGTATTCTACCATCATTGCATACACTGATTCCTCTATTTTATTTTTCTCTTCTTTATTAAGCTTATTAAAGTCTATAGTCTTTAAACCATTCAAGTTTTCTTTTCTAATATTTACACATAACTTGTCAATGGATGACTTTGTGTGATGAATTACCACTTAAAACTAGCTGATATCATCTAACTCTATTCTTTCTTCATCTGAGTTAGGATGGGCAACATATCTCCTTCTCTTCCTAGGTTCTTCACCAGTCTGCTTTGTGGCTCTCTTTTTCTCTTTTGCTTCATCTTTTGCCTTTTGAGTTGTAGCCCTAGTGGTAGCCCTTGTAGTAGGCTTCTTTACTTTGACTTCAATGGGCTTTGACCCTTTTTTTGCCTTGGGTTGAGTTGTAGGCTAGGTTTTGGCTTTTCTTTTGGTGGCTTTGGCTTTAGTGGGTGCTTCCTCAGCTTCTTCTTCCGTAACACCTTCTTCTTTGTCCTCTTCTAGGCCCTGTGTCAATTCTTTTGGCCCTTTCCCTTGCTTACCTTCTTCCTCACTATCACCATCAGCTTCTTCTGCTTCTTCTTCACCTGCTTCATGTTCAATATCTGCCCCAAATGTCTTCTTTATTTTCCTTATCATCTTATCTTTCTTCTTTACTGCAGAGGTTGTCTTTAAATCTGTCACCACCCTAGATTTGACAATATCATAAGTTCCAAAATGAGGAGCATCCTTGTTAATATCTTTTGCAAGTAAAGAAATGATTGCAGTTGAAGCTTGGTCTACATCAAGCTCATATCCAAGTGTACTAATCCATCTTACTCTAGGTATCACTGCTTGGATGTAGGTCTAATCTATGTCAACCAAGAAACAAATATTATTTGCATGTTTCTCAACCAGTGATACCGGTACCCTCACTCTTTGTTTTATGGATTTCTTGAAGTCCTCAAAGTATCTTGTCATCTGAACATGAAAATTGTCTCCCATTTGCTCAATAAACTCATTGACTTGTGTGACAATTGTCTTGTTAGGATCCCATCTTACCTTTCCAACTAAAGGAAATTCTTTCATGACATAGAAAAATATACAAACCAATAATGACCTAAATTTGTACTGAGCTCCTTTAGATTTTCTTATGGCTCCCAAATTTTAATCGATTTGTTGTAGCATGAGCTCTACTAGATCATAAGTGTGATCCTTCTTTACAAGTTTATATGCTACATCTAGTACTATACATGACATGCTATTCAATTTGCTTGATTAATAGAATTTATGAGATATGACTTTGACAGTGAAATCAAGTAGGGGATCAATGATGGTATCTATGGTCATTCCTCTGTTATTCCATTTGGCACTAGTGTTCTTCTCTATGGCCTCATTTTTATCACTTCTCAGGGTCTTAGGCCGATCTAGGGTTGGGAATCCAGTAACCCTATGAAAATTTTTCTTTGTGATCTTCATTGGCCCTGTTTCTAGCCAAAATGATCCATCATGAATTTGACTTAACACTATATGAATCCATTTAGTTTTAAATATAATGGGGAAAACTAGGGCTTTGGTTAAACCCTTCTTTTCAACAATTTGAAACTTGTCCTTCAATACTCCCTTGTCACATAGCTTATCGAAGGCATTGAAAATTTATAGGTCACCTATGGCTCCAATCTTATAGTTATAACATTTTCTAACGTCTTGGACCGTTACAACTTTGTCTGGAATGACTGACAAAACACCTGCTGGGTCATTTTTATAGGAAACTTCTAGTACTGGACTAAATTTAGGCTATTTAACCTCATTGCTAACAAGTTGAATCTCATGATCATCCTTTCCATTTGTGGTTTTAGACCTAGATGCCATCTTAACCAAACTAGGGTTTAATAAAAAAAAAATTTCAAATACTGCGTAGCTCGACACTTGATGAAATACCTTTGAATTGAAGAGTTTGAGTTGAATTATTGTTGGAATCGGTTGAAAATCACTGCTAAATCATTGTTTGGTCCCCTCTTTGCTCTTCTCATTTTCATTTTGTGTTCAAATGGCTTGAAAATGAGTAATTTTCAACTTTTATTAGGTTCAAAACCTAGCATTTATTGCATAGTGCTTACAACTGTACACTTGGCACTTGAAGGATTTAGTATGACTCAACTCCCATTGTGATTCATTTACTCGACTTCCACTCACATATCTCATTCAGCATTAACTAGACTTTCTAGCTCGACATATATTGAAGTTTCACTCAACATCCAAGGGCAACTCTACATCTTCTATAAAATTTTAATTTTTAACTTGACATCTTTTCTCATGCAGATTTCTTCTTGGCAGCACTTCTTTGTTCTTTTGGACTGATGTATGATATATCTTTATATATATATCAGTCCCATGTACTTGTCTTGTGCTTAATTGGATGAAGTGTGATCACTTGACCTCTTGGGTGAAGTGATCCCTCCATTGGGTGTACTTGATCCATCTCTTATTTGCCATGTCTTTTTCATCTCTGTCCTGATATGTTCCACATCAACCTTTTCTTTACCCTTGTTGACTTCTAACTTGGGTGCTTTAGCCTTTGTTGGACAGTTCCTGCTGACATGTCTTATCTTCAAGCAACTAAAACATGTGGTTTGGCTTAACCATTTTCTATAATTTCCCTTGAAGTGTTTTCTTATGTAGTTCTAAGGGACATGACCATATTCTTGGCAGTAGTTACAACTTTGCTTGGTATTGTAATCCCAATTGTAGTAGTGTACATAATTGTTTCTCCTTGCAAGTTGATTGATTGTCCACATAGGCTTTGATCTACACTCAAAAGATCTATGTCCATACTTTTTGTAGTTGTAGCAGTGACCTTCAAATCTTGGTTTCCTCATGGTTTTAGTTCTGCAGTCTTGTGTTGAGTGTCCTTGCATGTTACACTTGTGACAATAACCTTTGTTTCTAGATGTGTCCTGCTGATTGGTCTTTGCACTCCTGCAAACATTAGTAGCATGTCCCTTTTTATTACAAAAATGAAAAGTGGGTGTATACACTAATCTATTATACTAAAAACACTAATTTAATGAAAACAAAAGTATTTACACATTAAACTACTATAACATATAAGAGAGACTAAGACAAGCCCTCAATTGAGAATATGAACCATTAAGAGGTTCTCTCAATGAGGCCTTTCTTGTTTTGGGGATGAGTCTATTTGATAGATTTAGGATGTATGCTCAAGGTACTCAAGCTAGGTTCAATGGATTCTTGCAATTGGGTATGGATGTATGCAAAAGCTATGGAGTTTGTTCTCAAAATGGCATGTTAACTTTAGCTTAAGGATTGTGTTAAAATGGCTTGGGAGGGGATTCAATTTATAGGCTAAGGGCTTGAGGGTTTGAGGGCTAAGATGCAAAGATGGGAAAAAGCTCATGGAGGGCTCAAATTGCATGAGAGGAGAGCACATGGACTATGCTTCCTTACAACCAATCAGGGAGTGACACATGTCACAGGGTGAGAGGATGGAGGAAAGGGCAAGGATGAGTCAACAAAGGAGGCTCAAGAGATAATATCTTCATAAAGACCCTTCATAATGGCTTGTAAGAGCAATGAATGGGTTTGTAAGAGTCTTTTATGGCTTTGTAAGAGCATTTATGGCTTGGTGGTTGGGATATTTTGAGGGAAGACTTTGGCTTGGCTTAGGAAAGTCTTAAGCTTGTTTAGGATTGTGCAAATGATTAAGGGTAGGATTAGAGATGGTTTAAGATTAGATTAGGGATGTTAGAGATGGGCAAGTGGATGGCATTTAATGAGGGTGGGTGAGTTAGTGGCTAAGCTTGTTTAGTATGGGTGGATGGGGTGGATTAGGCTAAATGGAGGATTAGAGATAGGCTTAGGATGAGGATGAAGACGTTCTAGAAGAGTCTAGAACTTCCTAGGATGAGGATAAATAAAGTTTATTTATCTTAAAGGTTTGGGTTGAGGAGATATTCATTAATTTTTTTTTAATAAATATGAGGATTAATATTTAATATTAATTAAATATTTTGAGTTGGGATTAGGGGTAGGAAATGATGGGATTAGCCTTTAATCAAAATTAAAGAGGGATTAAAAGATTTTGGAAGAGGCTAGTGGTCTTAAGGAAATTGGCCAAGTTTTGGGCAAAAAATAAATAAATTATTTATTTTGAGATTTTTAGTCAATTTATTAATTAAATAATTAATAAATAAGGAAATAATGTTTAAATAAGATTTAAACATTTTTGGGAGGGATTTCTTAATTAAATATTTTTAATTAAGATAAAGGGATTTAATGGCACAAAAATAAACAAATTAATTAACTAATTAATGATGATGTCATTAGGGACTTTTCAGAAAATAAAAATACTTTATTTTTTAAGGGATTTTAGGTGTCTACATTTTGCCCCTCTTTGATATGATGCTGCAAGTGGCATGGCATCAAAGATAAGAAAATAAGATGCCCAAGGCTAGAGTAGAAGAGGAGAGAATGGACTGCGAGATGCCCCCTCAAGAAGGCAACAGGGAGAGAAAGCGAGACTCAACGGTTTTTTGAAAAATACAAGAATTTTGGATGAGCAAGGAGACTCAGATTGGCAAAGAGAAGGGGTTGAATTAGCTCAAACTCTCACTATGAGAGAATGATGAAGGGAGAATCAGAGGCACAAGAGGAAGCAATCTTAAGACTTCAGGGGAGATGGAGGATGAAGGAACAGAGCGCTATCAAAAGGAATCTAGGATAGGAAGAAGGATGAGGGGATTATAAAATCTGATGCAATAGGATTTCAAAGAGTCAGATTGGCGGAAGATGGGTTTCAGAGATCCCTAGGACTAGTATTGTGGATCTCGAAAGATGAAGCTTGGTGGATTGATTGGATTGGTGGATCCCTAAGACTAGGATTGTGGATCCCTAAAGCTAAAAGTGAAGATTGATTCAAAGAGATACAGATGCATAAGCTGGGGTAGGAGAGATAGATGCTGGATATGGATGGGGGATAATGGAGATGAAGGGAATCCATTGAAGCTTTTTGAGCGAGGGGATACTTCAAAGAGAAGTACCACAATGTAGTTGAGCACTAGATTTGCTATAGGACTATTGGTTAATTGCCAAGGTTACCAAGAACATCAAGGCCATGTCACCAACTGTCCAGAGGACTAACGAACTGACTCAAAATAAACATGCAAGGATTGCCCCAACAGCACACATGAATCTCGAAAGAATCAGAGTGGAATCGACATTGGGTAGCCCACAAGCAGAAAATAAAAACAAACAAAAGATTTGATCAAGGTCTTATGCTCAGATTGCCCCATTCGTAGTATACCATGATATGGAAGATCGTGGCAACCTGGAGGAGGAAACAAGGAGATTGCTTGGAAAGGATACTTCAAGACCCAAAAGGGAAGATTCCAAATCAAAAGAAAGTGAAAATCCAAAAGAGAACCATTTGCCAATGAGATGGGTAGGATGAGGTACTAATGGACCAAGATCAGACATGAGGAAAGCTATATCCTACAAGGATCTATCAGAGAGAACCTAAGTTGATGGATTTGGATGAGTGATGCGTTTGGCAAGCTGAACTAAGAAGGAGAACACTTTGGTGACATGAGATCTAGCTAAAGGATGCATTGGAATAGCTAACCAAGGGTTGTGCAATGTGTGCAAGATGCTGATCAAGGAGGAACTGACACGAAAGATGGATAGATACAATGATACTAAGCTAAAGAGGATGTAGAAGCTGATAGACCAAGATATGTTACAAATGTACAAGGTTGTTCATGTTTTGGTTTTGTGAGAGCGAAATGTTTGTGAAGGGTGGGATGTTTGTAATAGTTGATAGGAAGATAGGTAGATGGTTTGCAAAAAGCTTAAGTGAAAATGGGGTTCTTTGTGTGCATGTGATAGGATACAAACTAGGATACAAGCTTTGGTATATTATACAAGCTGGACTATGGTACAAGCTTTGGACAAGATTTGTATATACAAGCTATGATACAAGGGATGATACAAGATTTACAAGCTATAGTACAAGATTTACAAGATGAGGTACAAGATTTACAAGCTGTACAGGAGGTATTTACAAGCTTCATTAGATTTTGGATATTTGGTCAGAACACCAAGGGAAAAAGTAGGTGTTTTATTGGATTGTGAGTGGATGGATGAGGGATAGGATAGTGATAGATAATGGATTAGTCTTAGTACACAAGGCACTTGAATTACTAGGTTTTCACCAAGGTACCTATCCAAGGTGCTTGAATTGCCAAGTTTTCACCATTGGACGCTTATTTCTCTTTACTATTTTTTTGTATTTTTCAAAAGCTAGGTATACCAAGGATCTTCAAGCATAGAACTTCTTGAGATGAATGATGTTAGTAGGATCATTCAAAAGTTCTCTTTCTAGTGTAGATAGCTGATAGACTCCAGAGCTAAAGGATGCAGTGACAACATAAGGACCAAGCCATGTAGGTTCAAACTTGCCTTTCTTTTCTCGATCAGCTTGGACTTTCATGTTTTCTTTGAGGACCATGTTGCCCAGCTGAAAGTGTTGTGGAAGCACTTTCTTGTTGAAATTCCTTTTGAGACAAGTTTGATAGACTGTGAGATGATCATAGGCTTGTTGTCACTTCTCGTCTAAGAGATCTAGTTGGGTGAGCTGAGCTACTCTGTATTCTTCATCTGATATTTTCCCTCACAAAGATATGCGCAAGGAGGGAAGTTCAACCTCTATAGGTAATACCACTTTAGCACCATAAACTAGAGAGTATGGAGTTGTGCCTGTGGATATACAGAAGGAGGTTTGATAGGCCCATAGGCTAGATTTATTTGTAGGTACCAATCATGGCCGAAATCATTGACAACTTTCTTTAAGATTTTGAGTAGGGTTTTGTTAGTTGCCTCTACCTGGCTGTTACCTTGTGGGAAATATGGGCTAGAAAAGTGGTGATGGATGTGGAGGGAAGTGCATAATTCTTCCATGTTGAGATTGTCAAAGTTACCTCCGTGGTCAGTGAAGATGGTGGATGGGATGCCAAAGCGACAAACAATGTGGTACAAGATGAACTTGAAGACCTGAACTCCTATAGCTGAGACTAGGGGGACTGCTTACATCCATTTAGTGAAATAGTTCGTAGTTGTTATTATCCATTTATGTCCATTAGATGAGAGAGGTGTGATAGTTCCAACTAGATCAAGGCCCCAACAAGTGAAAGGCCAAGGTGGTGCAATAGGCTATAGATCCTATGCTGGAGCATGCACAAGATTTGCGTGCTGCTGACATGGGAGACACTTTCTAATAGAGTCACAAGAGTCTTCTTGAATGGTAGGCCAATAGTAGCCTTCTCTAAGGCTTTTTTGCATGAGGACAATACCACTCGTGTGGGCACCGCAAAGTCCATAGTGTACTTCTTTTAACGCCATCACGACCTCATTTTCATCTAAACATTGAGAGAGAGTATCATGATAACCCTGACGATATAGGGTATTGGCTATGATAACATAGCGGGATGATTTTTGGATGAGGTTTTGGCGTTGGGTACGTGTGAGGTGAGGGGAGATGATACCATCTTTAAGGTAAGCATGAATCTCATGGTACCAATGGGATTGGGGACCAAAAAAAATACAAACATGGTTTGAGTCATCATTCGCATAGGTAGGTGTGAGGAGCTTCTTGACTAAAAACTCATACTGCGTAACTGCTTGGGGAATTTCCAAGAGCGAGCCAATAGTAGCCATAGCATTTGCTGCTTTGTTCTGCATTTGAGGCACTTGTGTAAATTGGAGCTTTGTAAAATGCTAGGTTAGCTGATCAACTAGCTCTTTGTAGGGTAATAGCTTTTCATCTTTGGTTTGATATTTATTTAGGGCTTGCTTGATGATGAGCTGAGAATCACAAAAGATTTGTAACTTATTGATGTTCCATTCTGTAGCTATCTTTAATCCTGCTATGAGAGCGTCATATTCAACTATATTGTTGGTGCTAGAGAATTGTAGCTTGAAGGCTTTTGGAATGTAATCTCCTTGAGGTGTGAACAACAATATTCCTGCCCCTGATCCATGAGATGTAAATGAGCCATCAAAATAAAGGTTCCATGAGGGATATTCTTCAATTAGATAGATATGCTCATCTAGAAATTCTGTGATCAAAGGATATGTATCTACTAGAGGCGCATCAGCTAGGTGATCTACTATAGCTTTCCCTTTGATTGCCTTTTTTTCCACATACTAGATGTCAAATTTGCTAAGGAGCATAACCCATTTGGCCAAACGGCCTGTAAGTGCTATTCTGGAGAGCATATACTTGAGAGGGTCAATCTTGGAGACTAGTTGGATGGTATGACTTAGCATGTAGTGGGGAAGCTTCTGAGTTGAGAAAACAACTGCCAAACAAGCTTTTTCCATAGGAGTATAATTGAGTTCATAACCAACTAGGGTTCTATTGATGTAGTAGATGGCTCTTTCTCTGCTGTAGTCATCAAGCTGTGCTAGAAGTGCCCCTAGAGTAGTAAGCATTGCTGATATGTACAAGATCAAGGGACGACCAAGAACTGGTGGAACCAAGATAGGGGGATTGGTGAGATATTGCTTGAGATGATTGAAGTTGTGTTGACATAAAGGATCTCACTTGAACTTTCATCCTTCTTTAGTAAATGTGCAAATAGTGTACACTTATCTGCAAGCTGGGAGATGAAGCGTCGAACGGATTGAAGCTTTCCTTGAAGAGTGCATAGCTATTATAGTGTCTGGGGAGGAACCATGTCTAAGATAGCCTTGACCTTCTTGGAGTTAATCTCTATACCTCATTTAGAAACTATAAAGCCTAGAAGCTTGCCAGATGTGACCCCAAAGACACATTTCTTGGGATTCAACATGAGATGATATTTGGCTAACCTATCAAATACTTTCTCCAGGTCAGCAAGATGATCCATGAAGGTGTGAGATTTAACCAAGATATCATCCACATAATCCTCCAAAATGCTATGGATAAGATCATGGAAAATGGCTATCATAGCTCTTTGATAGGTAGCCCCAGCATTCTTTAGGCCAAAAGACATCATGTTGTAGCAAAAGGTTCCCCAAGGGGTAGTGGATGCTGTCTTATGCTGATCCTCTTCTGCAATCTTGATTTGATTATACCTAGAAAATCCATCCATGAGGGACAAATTTCATGTCTAGTTGTAAGGTCTACAATCATATCTATGTTGGGTAAGGGAAAATCATCTTTTGGACAAGCTTTGTTAAGATCTCTGAAATCAGTGCAGATTCTGATGTCATCAAAAGGCTTAGTGACGAGGACCATGTTGGAGATCCACTCTAAGTAGTCGATAGGTCAAATAACCTTAGTAGCTAACATTCTTTCTAATTCAGCTTTGACCAATAATACCACCTTGGGGTGCATTTTTCTCAGCTTTTTTCTGACGGGCTTGATCTTTGGATCAACTGCAAGATGATGAACTATAAGCTTTGGATCAAGTCTTGGCATGTCTTGATATGAACATGCAAATCGGCCAATGTTCTCTCTTAAGACCTTAAAGAGGAGGTCAGCTTGGTCTTGTGATACAGATGCAACAATGTGAACAAGTCTGGGGATCTCTGAAGAATTGATGTTGACTTCTCTATTATCCTCAATTAGAATAGAAGACACCTCTAGTCGATTATCTTGTGGAGGCAATGCTAAATCCTCATGTTCTTCTTGTGACTCTAGATTTTCTTATTGAGGGGTTCTCTTTGCTGCCTTAGCTAGTCTTAGATTCACCTTAGTTCCAATTTTGGGTGTATCGGAACTAGGTTGGGGAATTTTCTCCAAAATACCCCTTGGGATATAACTTATAGATATAGGTATAATTTGGCTTTGTTTGCTTGTGAGGAGTTTTGGCTCCCATGAATCTCAAAAGTGCTTTCTTTGATGTGAACTCATCAATGTGTATGATGCTTGGTTGGTCCGAATCTATGAGTTGTGGATGCGTGAGTGGTAGGTCAATGAAATGGATGGATAGTTCTTGGAGAACATAGTCTTTGAGGAAGATTTGGTCTGGCATATTGTTGTAGGCTCTCTTTTCAAATTCCTTAGGAATGTCTTTGATTTTGACAAGGTCATGGTGAATGTTTGAAAAAGTGTGACCATCCGTATTGGTGCCCCCAGTTGTGGGTATGCCAAAGCCAAGACCTGACTTCATTTCCCACTTGTGTGCTTGAATGGGGCACTGCATGCCTCTTTCTTCTGGTCCTAGACCACCACCTTGATAGTTCCATTTGTCAGTGATGATCTTATGTTCTTGGGGATACTTCTGGCTGAAGTGATCAAGGCATGCTTGATTTCTTGGAGGTGCATCCTTATGTAACCAATTGTTGATATCTAGAGTGAGCTCCTCATGAAGAGGGATTTTTGAGGATACAAAGGTTGTTAGGCCAAACTGTTTGTATCGAGGAGGTGAAATCTCCTTAGCTTTGTGATATGTTGGTCATCCATTGGTGTGTGGATCAAGTGGGAGTGCCCCGACAGAAAATGTGTCTGACAGACTATACTCTCCACAACCTTTGTTATTGATCTTCACGATAGATAGGGTGGAGGTGAGGATGGTTCCTAGGACATTACAAGTGTGGGATGAGCTGGTGATGGCTGTGCCGATATCAATTCCAGGGAAATGGTTTGCATATGAAGCTTCAACTACATTGCAGTAAGCAAAGGGTTCTGGATCGGCATGGATGGTTACCTCAGTGCCTTGATGCAAAAATTTAATGCATTGATGGTAAGTGGATGGAACGGCTTTCATGGCATGAATCCATGGGTGACCAAGGATGATGTTGAATGGTAGGTTTAGATCAATAACATGGCAGAGTGTTTCTTGGATGACTGGCCCAACCTTGATTGGCAGCAAAATAGTTCCTTCTGTGGTTCTTTCCAAGTTTTCATAAGCTTTGATGGTAATAACCTCACTAATGATATCTGCCTTAGTATACCCAACTTGTTTTATGAATTTTAGGTTACAAATATTCAAGGCTGATCCATTATCTATCATTACTCTTTTTATGGAAAAATTGGATACCATGATATCTATGTGAAATGGAAGGGTGTGATCTAGCTCAACCACGGGTATGTCGATGGGTTTGAATGATAGGGCACATGAGGATGAAAGGTGTCCAACAAGATTAGGAAAATTAGTAGCATTGATATCTGAAGGGACATAGGATTCTATGAGAGCACTGTCAAGGATATTTTTGTACACAAGACTGGTGCAGAGAAGGTTTAAAATGGAGATTTGGGTTGGCATGTTCTCGAGGTGTTCCAAGATATTGTATTGGCTTTTGGACGGAGCTAATGATACTGCTGGGATTGATAGTGCTGATGGGACTGATGGGGCTGCAATATTCAATCACGCTCTTCTAGTGGTGACTACACACTCATTGTTTGGGCCTTGGATATTGATAACATTGACAGAAGACTCTTTTTCAAATATACAACCGATGAGGCTACCATAGTCTATGTAGGATGAAGTGTGGTCTTTGTTCTTCCCATGCTGTTGGTTTGGCTAGAAGTTGTTGGTATTATTGTTCTTGGTTTGGATAGGTACTTTTCTAGGATTTTGGTTGTTGTGAGGAGGAAAAGCATTTTGATAGATCTGTAAGCCTGCATTGGGAGAGGTTTGGGCACCAACAATGATTTCTTTCTGATCAATGAGGTCCTGCATATAATCTTTTAGTTTCATGCATCTGAGGGTGGTGTGACCTTTTACCCTATGAAATTTGCAGTACTCATTGTCTTTGTACCATGTAGCTTTGGATTGGCCTGGGTCAATTTGCTGGGTAGGAGGAAATTTGATGAGGTTTTCCTTAGTCAATTTCTCAAAAATGAAATCCAATGGCTCACCAAGGGGTGTATAGTTTCTAGGTGCATGTTGGAACTTAGGCTTTGGTCCTGCAGCTACATTGATGGCATTAGCCTGATTGCTAGACCCTTGAAAGTTGGGTCTTGGATTGTGGCTTTGATAGCTTTGGTGATTGTACTGTTGGTAGTTGATAGCTTGTTGATTTTTTGGTTGATACGGTGGGTTGGACTAATATTGGGAAGGACCAACAATATTCACATGTCTCGTATTGGTAACCCCATCTTTTGCAACATGCTTGTTTTTGTTCCAATACCTAGACTTGTCATTGGAATGTGATTGATTTTGGTTGGCCTCCTTGTAAATCTTGACCACACCATCTTTAATGAGTCCTTGCTCAAGGATCATTCCTTTTTCTTTGATATCTTTGTAGGTTTGCAAATAGTTCATGGTCATGTCATGAGCCAAGCTAGGATGGGCATTATCAATAAAAATTTTCACCAAATGGCATTCTCGTAAGGTGCAAGATATGCGGGTGGTAAGGGTTTTCCATCTTTGCAGATATTCAGGAAGGCTTTCTCCACCTTTTTGCTTAGTGTGGACAAGATCAACTACTGATAGCTCTATTTCAACAAGATGGGCATATTAGGCTACAAATGCCTCAGACAATTCAGCAAAGTTTTTAATTGTGCCATATGGGATTCTATAAAACCATTCAAGAGCTGGTCCAGCCAAGCTTTTGGGAAAGAGACGCAAGAGGAAGACATCACCGTATGCCACTTCTTGGCAGTGCATGTAAAATTCTTTGATATGTGTGACAGGGTCTCCTTTTCCTCTGAATTTGTCAAACTTGGGTATCTCAAAGTGTTTGGGAAATGGTGTCATGGTAATGGCTCTGTTAAATGGGTAAGGACACACATTCTCAAACTTGAAGGTTTTTGGATCATTTCCCTCTTGGATGTTCTTCAAAGCTATCTTCATGGCTTCCCATTCTAAATTAATGGGTGATGGCTGGGGTGCCCCCAATGTAGGAGTGCCCTGAGGTAGGTATGTGCTAGATGGTGCAATGGAATATGGATGGCTTTGAGGCATGGGTTGGTAGGGATTATACATGGCTTGGGCAACTAAATGGTGGATGATGGGTTGCTGAGGTGGAGGTGGCACATATTGCTGCATGTGTTGCGAGGCTTGTTGCTGATATTGGATTTGAGGTTGGGATTGAGGAACATAAGGTGGCTATGGGATAAATGGATTGCTTTATGGAGGTAAGGTATAAGATGGTTGTGAAGCTTGGGGAAAGGATCGGGGAGCTTTTGGAACTTGACTTTGGATTTGAGGAGTTTGACCAATATATATGGGTTGTGCCCCCATTTGGGAAGGTATCTGCATGGCAAAAGAGGCCAAGTAATTGGTGGTTGGTGGTGGAGGTGGTGGGCATTGAAAGCTTTGGAATGGAATTGATGGGGTTTGATAGCTTGGTGGCTAGATTTGAAAGCTTGGTAGAGTGGTGGCAGGAGCTTGGGTCACTTGAGAGCTTGGCAGAACATTGGTAGTAGCTTGTGGAGTTTCATAGCTTTGTGGAGTGAGGGTAGTAATTTGTGGATTTGTGGCTAATGGCACTGAGCTCCAAGGACCTAGTGGAAATGATGGAATTGTGTTCTAAATTGAGGTAAAAAAGATGGGGGGTGATGAAAGGTTGATTACTTAGCCCCATGGGTGACATCCCTGTTGTATATTGCTGAGGTTGGCCAAAGATGCTAGCACTAATTTGGGAGATGGGTGGATTTGGAAGGCTGGGTTGGGGAGTAGTAGAAACAATAGTTAAGGGAGTTAATGGTGAGGTGTTTTGGGCAAAGATAGTTTGGAGTGGAGTGGTATGGACCAATGATGGAGTGGTGGTGGTTGGATTGGCTTGCAGAAGGGAGATTTCAACTTGAGTGGAGGTTGGTATGTTTGGGTCTGTTGGATCATATGGGGTGGGTTGAGGCTCTTCTTTTGGTGTATACAAAGGATGACTTGGATCATAAGAGCCTATGGGTGGTAGTTGCCCAAACAATGGGTGAGATGGATCTGATAAGGGAGGAGGTCTTCCAATGTCAAAGGCTCCTATATTGTCCCTTTGAAAGTTAGCCATGATTGTTTCTTTGTTCTTGTCTATAATGGCATTCACCAATACTGCATTTCCTGGTTGGTTCATGAAAGCTTCAATGTTAGTAGGTGATGGTATAGTGTTCTCTAGGTTGAAGGATGGTTGAGTGCTCAAGGGGAGTGATGCTATTTGATCCAAATGATAGGGCTCCATTGTTTCCTTCTTCTTCTTGGCTAAGCAAGTGATGGGTGGCATGAAAATGCAGAATGTTCCTAGGGATGAGATGCAACAATGCTGATGGATGCAAAAGGGGAAGGCTTTTCTATGCAAATGATTTTATAGGTTGAGGAAAAGGTATATGAAAAACCTAAGGAGGATTGGGTTGGGGATTCTAACTTCAAAGATATGTTGCCAAAGCATGAAAGGTTTGCTTTCCTATGTGCAAGCTTGGTGGTGATTGTGTCAACTTTAAGGATAGATTGATGATCTTTCAGGAAAAACACGAGATTGACCACTTTTGGATCCAAAACTTTAGCTCAAGGTGATGAGAAATAAAAAGTGACAAAGCTAGATTACCCTAGACAAAGCTCTGTCAGAGGGATAACCTTAGTGAGGCTGGTGGATTTACAAGATGGTAGGAATGGAAAACCTTTGGCAAGGTGAAAACAATTTTGAAGGCTTGGATGTGAAAATTAGGCTTTTGGGATGCTAGCTAGGTTTGAGGGGATTGGTTTGGTTTTAAGGCAAAGATCTAAATGAGATGGATGAGCTAAAATACTTAAAGGGATAACCTAGAATGGTTGGCTTTCCTACAAAGATGACTCTAACTGAAGTTTATGCAAGAAGATGTGGAGAAACAAGGGGGTCTAATCATAAAAATCATGCCTACTTGGTAAGGCATAAGCATGGTTAACTCCTAGATGTTTACTAAATCTGATAGTGCAATCTAACGAGGCGTCTTGAAGGGCTTTGTCGACAGCTTTGTCTTTTGCTTTGTGGAGTTTGGTAATTTGAGGGCTTGTGTTACTTCCTTTCTCTTGGCTGAAATTTCTTGATATACCTGAGATGGCTTGAGTTTGGCTTTGTGAAACTTCTATTTGGGTTTGGGTTGTTCTGACATAAATTCCTAAATCTGTTTGGCTTTGAGAGATCGTGGTTTTTTTGCTTCAACATGTTCAACTTTTGAAATAGGCATTGACTACGCTAAGTGTGCCCTAAGCTAGGATTGACCAAGTTTGGCAAACATTCATTCAACAAGTAAAAAAATCAAGCAATAGATAGGAACAACTAGATAGAAGTTTTTGATTCTCAGAATGTGATACTTGCACCAAGGAGTGTGTATGTTTTACAAATGTTTTGATCAATCACATCAAACACATTAACATTGTAGATGGTTTTCTACAAGGCTAATAGTTGGTTTAGCTAGGGAGTCCTTGATATACCCAAGGTACGTGAGGCTCAAATCCATAAATGAAACAAAAATAATGTCACACAACCGAGAGGAGCGGTAACCCACTTCTCCTCTTTCACTTCTCAAAGGTATAGAGTTCCTTGAGGCTTAGCCCAAGTGACAAAATTTTGTTTCCAAGAGAGGTGTCTTTGGATTCACCTCCTGATATTTATACTCTGCCAGAATGCTGGAGTTGAGGTCATCCCAAGGGGTGATGAAATTCTCAAGAAGACCTCCTAAAACTTAAACATGATTTTGGATCCTAATCTTATGCACCCAAGATGGCCTCGAAAGACGACAAGGGGAGAGAAGACTTGGATGATCTTGGGCTAAAAGACAGAGTTCTTTTCCAACTGACACTTAAATTTTTTGATCTAGACTTTGCAAACACACATGTTTAGAATGCAAATGTTAAATTCTAACTTGAAACGTTAACAAAAGTAAAATTGATCGAAGAATGCAAGCAAGAAGAATAGTTAGGGTCAACAAGAAAGTAAACCCACACATTCGGAGGCCCTCCACGTCAAGTATCGATTGATTTTCTTTAAGGCATTCAAGATTGAGTGTGAGTTTATTTTAAGCCCAAAACAAAGATGTGTATAAAGATTGATTTCAATCATGCACTTGGAGGCCCTCCACGTCAAGATTTGTTCAATTTTTATGCCCAAATGAAGTGTTAGCGAGACTAATGTGCATTCAAGAAATTTTTTATTTTACAAAAACCAATAAAAACTCAAGTGAGTGGAATTTGATTTTTTTGGAGCACTTAACACCTTCTTAGGTAGACCCATCCCCATATATGGCACTGATATTGCAACCAATGGTTAGAATGATGGGTGATTAAAGAGGGTGAGTTCAACAACAAATTCACTCAAAATGTCTTTATTTTTTTTTATAAATTAGAAAGTTTCTAAAATGTGGATTCTTTTTATGCCCCAAAAGATGAAGTGTGAGATATTGTAATGATTAATCGACCTTTTGCATTCAAGATTGTGTTTGAGCGACATACATTCAAAGACAAATGTTTAAACATTCAAGTTCATTTTAGCAACATGCATTCAAAGACAAGTGTTTAAACATTCAAGTTTATTTAGCAACATACATTCAAAGACAAGTGTTTAAACATTCAAGTTCATTTTCCAAGAGCATTAAACCATGTAAGGAGAACCTGCAAGAAACATGGTTAGTGGTTTCATAGATGCTCCAATTTGCAAAGCTACAAAAGCCAATTTGATTAGTCACCCAAAAATCTCAAAAATTAAAGCTGAACTATGGAAAAAATAAAATCAACTTTTTTTGTTCTTTTTCATAGGCATAAAAATGCTTAGAAAAACCTCTACTCTATGGAACCACCAAAAGTTAAAATTTGATTTATACATTTTTTTAAAAAAAATAAATAAAGAGTGCAGGGATTAGTAAGCCACAGAGATGCTAAAATAGAAATGATGATAGTATAGCTAGGCAACAATAATAGGCTGAGACAACAGTTCACCAGGTGGAGACGCTAAACTATGGAGACGTTAATCTACACAAACGACAGAGAACCAGGCGGAGACGACAATTAATCTGGCGGAGTAAAAAATAGGAAACTAGGCGGAGACGTTGAACTGCGAAGATGACAGTTACTTTGGCGGCGAAGACAACTGGAAACTAGGCAGAGACGCTGAACTGTGGAGACGACAACTAGGTTGGCAGAGATGACAGTTAATTTTATTGGTGTAGACAATAGGAAACTAGGCAGAGACGCCAAACTATGGAGACAACAAGTTGTCGAGCAGAGACGATAGTTGATCTAGCCAAGATGACAATTCACCAGGTGGAGATGCCAAACTGCGAAGACGACAGTTGATTTGGCGGAGACGACAATTCACCAAGTGGAGACACCAAACTGCGGAGACAACATTGCGCGAACATAACTGATGTGCATGGGGTTTTTCAAAAAATTTATTATTATTTTGGTATTTTTAGATTTTTGAGGATATGTTATCTTCTTAAGTGCGTCCTTCAACCTGCAAAAATAAGGAAAACACTCTACAACCCACTCAAACAACAACAAAGATTAGATGGTTAGTTTATAAGAACAAAACATGGATTGAAATAGATAAATGAATGACCCATAGTGGGGTTCCACCGGGCATGCCAAAATGTATACACTAATCTAATATGCTAAAAACACTAATTTAATGAAAACAAAAGCATTTACACATTAAATTACTATAACATATAAGAGAGACTAAGACAAGCCCTCAATTGAGAATATGAACCATTAAGAGGTTCTCTCAATAAGGCCTTTCTTGTTTTGGGGATGAGTCTATTTGATAGATTTAGGATGTATGCTCAAGGTACTCAAGCTAGCTTCAATGGATTCTTGCAATTGGGTGTGGATGTATGCAAAAGCTATGGAGTTTGTTCTCAAAATGGCATGGTAACTTTAGCCTAAGGATTGTGTTAAAATGGCTTGGGAGGGGATTCAATTTATAGGCAAAGGGCTTGAGAGTTTGAGGGCTAAGATGCAAGGATGAGAAAAAGCTCATGCAGGGCTCAGATTGCATGAGAGGAGAGCACATGGATTGTGCTTCTTTACAGCCAATTAGAGAGTGACACATGTCACAGGGTGAGAGGATGGAAGAAAGGGCAAGGATGAGTCAACAAAAGAGGTTCAAAGGATAATATCTTCATAAAGACCCTTCATAATGGCTTGTAAGAGCAATGAATAGGTTTGTAAGAGTCTTTTATGGCTTTGTAAGAGTATTTATGGCTTGGTGGTTGGGATATTTTGAGGGAAGACTTTGGCTTGGCTTAGGAAAGTCTTAAGCTTGTTTAGGATTGTGCAAATGATTAAGGGTAGGATTAGAGATGGTTTAGGATTAGATTAGAGATGTTAGAGATGGGCAAGTGGATGGCATTTAATGAGGGTGGGTGAGTTAGTGGCTAAGATTGGTTAGTATGGGTGGATGGGGTGGATTAGGCTAAATGGAGGATTAGAGATAGGCTTAGGATGAGGATGAAGACCTTCTAGAAGAGTCTAGAACTTCCTAGGATGAGGATAAATAAAGTTTATTTATCTTAAAGGTTTGGGTTGAGGAGATATTCATTAAAACATTTTTAATAAATATAAAGATTAATATTTAATCTTAATTAAATATTTTGAGTTGGGATTAGGGGTAGGAAATGATGGGATTAACCTTTAATCGAAATTAAAAAAGGATTAGAAGATTTTGGAAGAGGTTAGTGGTCTTAAGGAAATTGGCCAAGTTTTGGGCAGAAAATAAATAAATAATTTATTTTTAGATTTTTGATCAATTTATTAATTAAATAATTAATAAATAAGGAAATAATGTTTAAATAAGATTTAAACATTTTTGGGAGGGATTTCTTAATTAAATATTTTTAATTAAGATAAAGGGATTTAGTAGCACAAAAATAAATAAATAAATTAAATAATTAATGATGATGTCATCAGGGACTTTTTCAGAAAATAAAAATACTTTATTTTCTAAGGGATTTTAGGTGTCTATAGTGGGTTTGGTGTTCTTACCTTTGTTGTTCCTTTCTGCTCCAGTCTTGGATGATTCTCCTTGTTCAGTGCTGGTGTAACCAAGTCCTGAAGTATAATTACTACCCTTTGGCGATTTCACTAATTGTTCAAGGTACCTAATAGCCTCATTTGGTTTGTTGTAGCTTTCAGCTATCTCTTTTTCTCTCTTTAATTCATTTTGCATCTTCTAGGTGGAGATTTCAATGTCCTTCATGTTTAGCTCATGTTGAACATTCATCATTTGGCTTAAGGTGTCTAGCTGCATGTTTGAGATATTTTCAAACTCAATTGTCTTCTCCTCTAGTCTATTAGTGAGATTTATCTTACCATCTTCAAGCATGGCTCTATCCTCAATTTCTCTCTTCTTTTGTTTAGTTATTTCACATAACATTATGGCTTGTGACTCTTGTTCCATTTTAAGAGATCTTATCTCTTCTGCTTGAGCTCTATTTTTCTCCATCAATTCTGCTATTGCTACATCAAATTCCTTGGAATCTCCATTGGCAAATACTTGTGTGGTGTCAATCTCCTTGTAGTGTATGTCATTTTTAGCTATGGCTATCTCATTTCTTCTTTTTAAGGATTTTCTCAATTCCTCATTGGCTTCTACTTTATGTAGAGCTAATTGCACATCAATCACTTGATTGTCAATAATCTTCCCAAGTTTGAAGACCTCCATCTTTTGATCTTTTTCTCCAAGTTGTTAGGCTTCTTCTTATGAGAACCAAAGCTCTGATACCAATTTTTGGAATGTTCAAATGGGAAGAGTACTTCTGAGATTTGGGGGGTGTGTGAATTAGAAGTAACTAGATTTTATTCTTTTAAACCTTTTTTAATATCATAGCTAGAAGTAAAGCATATGCATGTAAACATATAAAAAAACATGAAATGAAAACATGCATCAACACATGACACAAGAGATTTGGTAACCCAAAAACCCTCAAGGAATAAGAAGGTAAAATTGGGGTGGGGATGACACCCACAAAAATTATTGCAGCAATATGTTCAACAACTTTTGATGGTCTGCCCTGTGAAAGGCTTTACACTATGTCAATAGTGACCTGGTTAGAGGATTTAAAAACACTTTACATGAACTATCACCTTGTTAAAGGATTTACAATAGGCTGTTAACCCACCTAATACATAGGTTTTTCATCACCTTCTCCAAAGGTTTTCTTACCTAGCTATAAAGCTAACCTATCAATATAGTATTTCAACATCTAATATAATGGTGAGAAAGTATTAGAACATTTGACTTGATAGTATGGAGTCTCTTGCTACTGGATTTAGGCACTTGATCTAATATCTAATCTTGTCCTTGTCCCTTGTTCTATTATGATCAACTAGATATGAAATTGCTACTCTGTTCCTCTAAGTCTTTCCTTCTTCACACTAAAATTTTGCTATATATTCTCTCCATACACTATTCTCTCTCCCTCTTCTTAATGGAGTTTTTGACCTCCTTTTAAAGATTGTGAAGACTTAGGATTAGGTATGGATCTATGATCCACATTGAATCAAATTCTTTCTCATAGCTTACATTTTTCTCATTGGTTGCATGCCTTCTCCATTTTTTTGATTAGCTACATGCAAATTTCATAGGGAATGTAAATGATTCATTCTTATCCTTTTTCTTTTTCAAAATCCCTTTATCTCGGCTCCAAAAATGGTTAACATTTGAGTTTGTGGGTTCACAAACTCATATGCTGAATCTATGTTACTTGGCACATACTAGACTACTGATTCTCGGCACATACTATCCTGGATTGCTCAGCACCTGTTGCACTCTATCTCACTCGACACTTAGATGATTCTGGCTCACTTGACATATACTGCATTCTGGCTTGCTCAGAATCAACTATGAATTGGCACCTATTTGTCACTCAGCACTTATATATTGCTCGACACCTAAAGTCACTCGACACCTATTAAAATACTAACTCGGCACACACACTGTGGCTCGACATATATAGTGTATTCAGCTTCAATACAAAAGTGCTTAAGTGTGTTGACACTCAATTGTCAAAACTATCTAAGACCAATAATACATTCGAAAATGCAAGTATTTCTTTGAATGTGATTAAGTATATTGATGAAATAGCTTTGAATCAATATAAAAACCCAAAAGGAAATCAAGAAAGACAAAGCTTCATGCAATGGATGTTGTAAACTACCACAATGTTTGATTAAGAAGAGAGATAAGATATGAATGGAAGTGAGTAATTGTAAATCTTCTTCCATGATATAAAAATCATTTTATTGGCTTCTATTGGGGGCGATAACCTATTGAAGAAAATGTCTTTATTTCTCAAGGATAATTCTAGATCTTAACTAATTAATCTCAATGGCTCTTGAACTTGATTTGTTTCCTTACACTTGGTAGCTTGAATGTTTGATTGTTGGAATACTTTGAAAAAAATGGATGTGGTTGATGTTTAAACTTATATTTCTTGCAAAATAATCTAAGGTCCTTATTCTTGAATTATCCTCCATTATCAATGACTATAGAGGCAGGAATGCAACATCAAAAAATGATGTGATTTAAGATAAAGAGAGAAACATGAGTTCTTGTAGCAACAAAGAGAAGTACAACTTAAACCCAATTAGTTAAATACACAGTAGCTATAATGATAAAATTGTGTCCACTAGAAGAACTAGGATGCATTTTTCCAAATAAGTGAAAAGACCACTACTAAAAAGGCTAGTGTGTCATAGAGGGAATCAAATCACATCCAAGAGAATGAATCAAATCACCATGTAGTTGAAACTTCTTTCATGACTTAGCATACCACACGAAATAAAATTGCATAGTAGGCCAATAGTAATAAGCCCTAAGGATTTTTTGAGCAAGAACAAGACCATTAGAGTGAGACCCAAAAATTCTATCATAGATTTTAGCTAATACTCTTTCAGACTCATCCTTCTCTAAGAACCTAAGTAGCATTCCATCTACATTCTTCCTATACAAGTCACCAGAGGCAAGGGTATAATGAAAGACAGTAAAAATGAGTTGGTTTTTCTCATTTTGGGTTAGATTATCCATAATTATTTGGTCACATAAGTATGAATAGATGGTAGCATAACAAGAGGAGTCATGACTAATAGTAGTACAAATGACTCAATTATTAAGGGAATCATAGGTAGGGTGTCATATCTCTTCCACTAGGAATTTTAACTACAAATCATGCTATTAAAATTGTAGAATGGATGCCAAGGTAGCCATAGCATCAAAAACCTTTTTTTAAAAGCTTGATGAATTCATTAAAAAGTAAAAAAAGTGAAATAGTCCCTCAAGGAGTCGATCAAATTGTTCTAGGGGATCAAATTTTCATCCTTAGTTTGGTATTTATTATTGATTTGATTTATCAAAAGTTGAAAGTCTCCAAATATGTATAGCTCAGTGATTCTCCATTTAGTAGCATGAATGTTGATGATACTACTTTAGGGAGTATCTTGAACATTGGAGAGTATTGACATGTTGCATTCATGACTATGCTTGTTATTGATGTCAACATAACATGGTTTCTATAAAGACTAGTTGAGAAACATACATAGATCTTGATGGTATAGAAAATGGTTTGATTTTTTGGTGATGTGTAGTTATGGACATATGCAACACAGTGTCTTGATGATGTGGTCAAATGTACAAAGTCTAAGTCAAAGACACACAGAAGATGTACCTAATTTACAAAGAGAAATTCAAAGACAACAAATTAGGAAAGTAGTTCCTAATGGTTGTTGGCTATCTCACATCTAAGATGTAATGAAGAGATGCAGAGACAGATAGTGGTAAAGGACACTCAATAGATGATGTCAGTGAGTGCACAAGCCTTAGTATCACATGTGTGAAGTTTTGTATAGACTGTGAGTCAATAGTTCTAATGTAATTATAATTAATTAATTATCTTATTATAATTAATTGGGAAATCCTTTAGGCCAAGTTAAGGAATTATTATGAAAATATAGTATTAAGGAAATATGTTTTCCTTGATCTAAAGTGTGTATTGAAGTATTGTGATTGTTGTTTAAGTGTGAAGTGAAAAAAGAAGTAGAGTGCTTATTAAATGTGTGTAAGTGATCCAAGGGATTATTGGATGCAAGATTCATGATCTGGTTACAATATCTAAAGGAGCAGAGGTCTAGTTGATAGGGAAGAGAAAGAGGAAGGAACAATATAGTACCATTCTATTATTATACAAGGAATAATACAAAGATCATTTGGACAATGGGTTCATTGGTCTTTCCCTTGAAGTTGTTTGGGTAATGGGTCCAATTATCTTCCACAATTCCTAACTAGGTTGGCACAACTCCTAATAGGGTTGGAATCTCCTAATAGGGATTCAAAATCTCCTAGCAGGGACTCATATGAAGTAAATGTTGTAACAGACTCCTAGTAGGGTCTATCCTCTAACAAGGAATATTTATATTAGTACATCATCTTGTGGGTACCATCCCCACCAGGGTTTTTCCTCTGATCAAGGGTTTCCCAAGTTAACATATCTAGTGTTACTATGTATGAGTATCTTATTGTGGTTTTATTTTATATTACTCATATGGTTAATATTGTTTAAAGTTGATAATTGTGCTATTAGTTGGATAACTGATTCACCTTGCTTCCTAGTTATATTAGTAGACTATATATTCTAACAATTAGTATTAAAGCATTAGGTCCTTGAAGGATAAGCTTAACATCTTTGGGAGATCAATGGTGAATCTTTTCAGAAAGGAAAATCCTAGATTTGATGGGGCCAACTATGATAGTTGGAAGGAGAAGATGAAGACATATATTTTGTGCATGGGTCTAGGATATTGGATCTTGACAAAGAGTAAGAAAACAATTGTTGAAGAAGAAAAGTTAGAAGGTTGCACTAAAGAAGAGAGAGATCTATTCATACGTAACATGAGAGAAAGAGAAGCTCTACTAATAGCTTTTTCAGAGAATAAGTATAGTCAAGTAAAGTCACTTGAAACATCTTATGAAATTTGGAAAGCATTAGAATCTACTTTTGAAGGTGATGATTATGCAAAGAGGATGGGATTACAAAATTGGATATGTACATTTCAAGATGCTAGAATGATGGAAGATGACTCTATAAGAAGCTATATTGGTAGAATATTATAAATGGTTGCAAAAATTTGGTCTCATGGTGGAACCAAGGAAGATGATGAAATCATATGGAAGATCTTGAAAAGTTTGACACCACCTTTCAAGCTAATAGCTCGGATAATTCATCTACTAATGCCCTGCACTAAGGATTTCACAAAGGAAATGTTACTTGGAAGATAAGAATCAATAGAAGAAGATCTAAGACAATTTGGTGAACTTGCAAGAGTTGAAATAACCTTCATTTCCCTCAACATTTGACCTAATTTGACAAGGAGTGCAAGCACTCATGGGGATTTTGCTGGTAGTAGTAGAGCTGATGAAGACAATAAGATTGAGGAAGGAGTAACTGTTCTGGTAAGAAGAGAAAAATACTAAAATAAAAATATTGAAATGTTGGACTTGTAATAAATTTGATTATTATGCATCTAAATGTCCTAAAAGAGAGAAAAAGTATAAAGGAAAGTTTAACCCTAGAAGAAATAGAGATAGAAATTGTTTGTACACAAATGAAGATGAAGAATCTATCAAAGTGAAAGTGATGATGAATTAGGATTTGTGGCTATCAAGAAAGATGATCTTGATACAAAAATTAGAGAAGAGAGATCTCTAGTTACCCATGTTGAAAAGAAGTCTGATTGGATAATTGATAATGGTTATTCACATCACATGACTATTGATATGAATAAGTTTGTTAAGTTCAAGAATCATGATGGAGGTATTGTTAGAGTTGGTAACAATGCAACCTATCATATAAGAAGAATTGGATCCATTATTTTTTATGGTAAAACTAACATTGATGATGTCTATTTTGTTGATGGATTGAAGCATAACTTATTGAGTGTTAGAGAGTTGGTAGACAAGGGTTACCTATTGTAGTCCACTAAAAAGACTTGAACTATCAAAAATAGAGATGGTAAGATGATTAGAATAGACACTAGATATAGAGGTAATGTATTTGTTGGTGTAAATAAGTATTTACTTATTACACTTACTTAAGTTTTACTTAGGTTAATGCATTATTTAATTATTTTTCATTATTTAATTATTATTTTAGGTGAGACACTTAGGAGTTTGTGTACTCTCATTGAGTTACGCAACTCTAATTATGCACATGGTGTCTACAACATAGGAGTATGCATCATTCACTGAGTTATCATGATGACAACACAATTATCTGCACTCCTCATTAAGCACATGTTGTCTACACCACTGATTTGTGTGCTACACCATTGTAGGCTTATCCTTACATCATCGCACTTAATCCTATGATTAATGGAGAATAACTTATAGCTAGTGGATATGTGCCTGGTTGTATGACATATCATGATGCTAACTTCTATGCATTCTAGAAGCTCTCCTGAGGCCTTTATATTCAAGCACTCCTAGTGTACTCTCAACCAATTATTGAATGAATATTGTTATTCTAATCATACTCTATCTATTTTGGTCTATTGTGTGCTTGTCTTGAGTTCTTTAGTTCTTGGGTGAATTCTGGCCTAAGCCAAATTCTGACATGGTATCAGAGCTAAGGGAGATTCTCATCACGTAGCTATTTGAGACCATTCATGCTTCAACACCTTGACATGAATCTGAAGGATCCATAGAAATTGGGAGTGTCTAGAGCTAGATCTAACCTCGCCATTGCATTCGGAGCATTGCTTTGGTGAAGATTGACTATAAATTTTTCTATATTTGGTGAAAGTTGATCGTAAGGCAATTTTTTTTTGCAAATCAGAACTCGGAGGCCCCGATTTTCAATTCGAGTATGGTCATTTCATTGATCTGATTGTTTGATTTTTGGATCTAAATTAATTCATCTCTGCCATTGTTGGGTGTTTTTTGAAATTATTATTTTCAAATTTATTCAATTGCCTAGTCAGAGAATTTTTTTTGGCCAAACTGGGTAGTGACACCCCAACTCAGCTCTGTTATTTTTGGCAGAATATTATTTATTTAATTGCAGGATCTATTCATTAATTTTATGGGCTAAATCCACCAGTCGTCAATCATATTTTGGCAATACCTCCTACACTACATATCCTGCAAGTCTATCCCCACATTCCAGCTGACCTAACTAGTGGTGAGCTTCATTAAATGGTCACACAACTTATAGGCGAGCTCATTTTTTGGCTTATCATGCATGATTGATTATTTTTAAATTGTTCTTGAAGCGCTCACCCACTGCATGTGGGATTAATCTCATACAATCTCGGATGACATCCCACTAAAATCTAGCAAAGGGAACAAATTTTGGCACCCACTTGTGGTTTCAAACCCTCCGACGATAGTAAATACTCTGGCATCATAGTTTCTAAATCCTAGAAATGGTGAAAGATTCAGGTGAGGGTTTCACATTTTGGTGACCCATTATTCAATGAGTGCCCACAATGATAGACTCTATGACTCTACTCATCTATGTGGATTTGCACAAGCTTCGCCATGCGGTGATATTACACTCGCCCACGTAGAACGCTGCGCTCAGACCCCTGTCCAATTTGCAAGCAACACCTGGCACAATTTAGATGCCCAGTCATCCCCCAATGTAGCCCAGTCAGCCTCTGACTGTATGCCACATCATTGCAATAGTCACTGGCCTATGTCCACAAGACACATAACCCATCAATATAGTCAGTACATGATGATGTCATCATGACATCACACTGACATCATCAAAGGGCAAGGAGATGCTGACATCATCCATCCATGCGATTAAATTTGATGCCTACTTGGATGTCATCACAGGCCAAATTTCAACTGCTACAATGGCAGTATGACCATCAAATTTGATTCTATAATTTGCTGATGCAACCTCTCTCTAGATTCATTTTGGTTTTTGTAGTCTGACTTTGAGAGGCCATAACTCAGACATCTAGACTCCAAATTAGGTGCAATTTTTTAAAAATTGGGTAAAATTTTCTAAATTTTTTTATTGGTGTAGCTATTTTCTAGTTTTGGTGCATAAATTGTTCAAAAATTGCATTTTTTGGTGACTATACTGGATAAACTGGCATTTTCCAACTTCAAACGCTTCGTACGGGCACATCTGGAGTCGAAAATAGGTTTTTTTTGTTTGAAAGTGCATATTTTTTAATCTACTTTCCAAATTTTACATTAGATTGTAGTGTTTGTGGAAAAAATTTTCATCTTCAGCAATAGGGCCTTTCTTTGCTTTGTAATGTTTTAGAATTGTAGCACATTGTAAAGTTTTAGATTTGTACTCCATTTAGAAGTTGTAAAAAGAAAAATCAAAAGTCCACAAAGGCCAAAATTGGCAAGTGGCCCATTGTAATCACACTACTGATAAAGTGCCCAAAGCATCTATTTTGGGGGGGTTTCTTGATTTAGTGAAAAGGGGGGGGGGGGGGGGGGGGGGTATTCTTGGTGTTGTGTTCTCTCTTTTCTGCACTTTTCTTTCATTTTTTACATTATGGGCAACTTTAAGTTTCCTAAATTAACTCCTCATAACTATGCTTCATGGTCAATCAAAATGTTGCATCACTTAATGCATAATGGAGTTTCACAATATGTAGATGGTACTCTTTCTAAACCAACAAGTGATAATGTATCAACAAGTGAAATTTTAGATTGGGTAGCAATAGATAGAAAAGCCCTAGGTGATATATGTTTGGGGGTAGATGATAAGATCATGTATCAAATCAAGAAATGTACTACATCTAAGGAAGCTTGGGATACCCTCAAAAGCCTTTATGGTAAAGTGTCTGAAGAGGATGTGTTCAAAATTGAAGATGAGCTTGTCTGCTTAGATCCTAAGTCATATGACTCAATCCAGGATTTCATCATCAAGGTGAATGAACTAAGGACAAAGCTTACTAATTGTGTGAATTTTATCAAAGATGACAGACTGATCTATCTCATACATAATAAGGTGCCATTAGAGTATTCCACATTTTTATCTTCTTTTAACACATCAAAGGCTACCTTAGGGTTTTCCTACAAGAAAGTCACTTTTGATGAATATGCTAAACTATTGGATGATGAAGAAAAGAAGTTGAAATCAATGTGGATTCTCAAATCACCTTAGTCCAAATCATTGGTGGCCAATGAGGGTTCTCAAAATTAAGCTACACAATCTTCAAGTAAAGGAAAGGGTGAGAAGAAATGGAAGAAGGACAAATCAGAGGATGCAAAAAAGACAACACCATAATCCAATCAACAAGGAAAGTCCTCGAATTCCAACAAGAAAGGGGACAAAAATAAGGAGAAGAAGAAGTGCACTTATGGAAAGAAAATGGGTCATGAAGAGCATGAGTGTTATCTCAAAAAGATTGATGAATTGACCAACATCATGAAGAAACATAATGTTCCATTGCCTAATGCTTACAAGGACAAAGGTTCATCTTTAGATTCGAAGGGCAAAGGGAAAGCACTCATGGAAAATTCAAACTCTTCAAAGCAATGGATATTTGAATCGGGTGCCTCATATCACATGGGTTCTTCAAGGGAGGATTTTTCTTCATTAAATCACTCAAAGGTACCACACATCTTAATGGGGAATGATAGAAAAATGGAAGTTGAAGGAAAAGGAAACATGGAGATGGAAAATGGAGAGTTTCAAGAGGTTCTCTATGTTCCAAACCTAAGTTTAAATCTCCTCTCAATCTACCAAATCACTCACCTTGGAGATGGACATAGAGTTGAGTTCCTTCTAGACTCAGTAAAGGTCCACAGTCTTAGAGACAATTCCTTGGTTGCAATGGGGAAAGTGAATCATAACAAAAGGTTATACTCTTTCTCTCATTTTGTGCCCAAGTCTCCTTCAAAGGCCTTGTTATCTCAATCACATTCAAATATGCAACTATGGCATGCGCGGTATGGTCATCTTGACTACCAATAACTTCAACAACTTTGCACAAACTATATGGTCAAAGGTCTACCTCAAATCAATTTTTCTAAAGGTGAATGTTCAATAGATTCCATGGATATGCATCTAGAGGGGGGGTTACAAAGAGGGAAGTCTTCAAGAGCAACTGGTGTTCTAAAAATGGTTCACATGGTATTAGTAGGTCCTTTTCCATTAAGACAGTGTTGCTACATACCTTAGTTGATAAGTTTTCAAGATTCACTTGGGTCTACTTTTTGCATAACAAGAATGAGGTGTTGGACACATTTCTAGCCTTCAAGGCTCATGTAGAACATAAATCCAGGAAAGCCATCAAAGTACTTTGCATGGATAATGGAAACATGGATGTGAATAGAAGACTTATGGACTTTTCAGACATGAGGGAATTGATCTTCAGACTCTGCTAGCATTCAATCCACATAAGACAGATGTTTTAGCTTTGAGGATTCGAACTCTCAAATCTATGGCAAGTTGAATGATTCATGAAAAGTCTCTCAATCCATCATTAGAAGTCAAAGCAATCTCCTATTCCACTCACATTATTAATGGTTCTCCTCATCTACCCTTAGATGGAAAAACTCCTTTTGAGGCATGGTGCGGTAGAAAGCCTATTGTGACACACTTCAAAGTCTTCAGTTGTCCTGCATGGGCAAAGATCTCTTCTATGGGATACAAGGCACAATCACCTTAGCCTTGTACCTTCATTGGTTATGAAGATAGTGTGAAGGCATATAGACTTCTAGATCCTGAGATACATCAGATATTTGTGGAGAAGGAAGTATATTTTGAGGAAAGTTCACCAAGCTTGTCCTCTACTCCTCTTCGCACATCATACTATGTCGACACTAATAGTGATTTTAGTGATAGTGCTTCAACAGATTCAAACATGTGGAGTTCTATTGATAGTTACAGTGAGAGGTCACTTCATCAGTTCAGTCCACATGCATACATTGCCACAATGATATGTCCAAAACAATAGGGTACATCTAGTCTTCCAAATACAGGTTCAGTGACAGATTTGGGGGATAGTGTTGATGATCTGCCTCTTCTTCTTGATGAAGAATTACCTTCTTCAATTGTCATGAGGGTTCCATATGACTCTCTTGTTCATTCTCTACAAGATCAATTATCACAGGTTAAAGTGATTGTGGATACTTATGATCAGCAGTTGTAGCAGGGTTCTTCATCAGTTGTAGAGATAGACAATTCTTTGGGACAGGTTCTTCAGCCAGTTGAGTAGGTTTCAGAGACATCACTTATCCATGGGATTCTTTCCACTCATAGAAGAAGCATATCATTTGTACCCTTGGCATTGTTTCTACCTAAGGGGAGGAACACCATTCTGCAGTCTTGGATCAACTTCTTCATTGGAGCAGTCATTGTTCAATATTCTTCTTCGGGGGGGGGGGGGGGGGGGGGGAGGGAGCCCATCCTGTCTCTCATCCTCTTCTCATCATTCTCTTATGTATATACTAGATGTATATTGTAATGGGGGGGGGGGTCTTGATTAATCCATCCATGCATGCATCCCTATTTATGTCTCTTTTTGGGGGAGGGTTTTTCCCATGAGGTTTTCCCTCTTTCTCCACTTTATGAGAGATTGCATATCATTATGTACATGGGTACCTAACATGGCCTAGTAGCTAGGACCCATTCTGCATTGCATCCTAGATTTCTTAAGCTTAAGGGCATTCCCTTAAGTTTCACTTAAGAGGGGGTGTTGGTGTAAATAAGTATTTACCTAGGTTAATGCATTATTTAATTATTTGCATTATTTTATTATTATTTTAGGTGAGACACTTAGGAGTTTGTGTACTCTCATTGAGTTACACAACTCTAATTATGCACATGGTGTCTACAACACAGGAGTATGCATCATTCACTGAGTTTTCATGATGACAACACAGTTATCCGGCACATTTTGTCTATACCACTGATTTGCATGCTACCCCATTGTAGACTTATCCTCACATCATAACACTTAATCCCATGCTTAATGGAGGATAACCCATATTTGGTGGACATGTGCCTAGTTGTATGACATATCATAATGCTAAATTTTATGCATTCTAGAAGCTCTCCTGAGGCCTTTATATCCAAGCACTCCTAGTGTATTCTCAACCAATTATTGAATGAATATCATCATTCTGATCATACTCTATCTATTTTGGTCTACTGTGTGCTTGTGTTGAGTTCTTTAGTTCTTGGGTGAATTCTAGCCTAAGCCAAATTCTTATAGTATTTAAGTTGAATCCTACTGAGAAGACATGTTTGGTAGCTAAAGTGGATAATAGTTGGTTGTGGAATACAAGATTCTGTCACATAAACTTTGATAGTATTGTGAAGGTTAGTAACACTTTTGCAGTTAAAGACTTGACCAAGATTACAAAACCTACTAATTTTGTGTGTATGGAATGTACTTTGGCTAAGTAGAAGAAAGTATCATTCCATAACAAGAAGTTCACTACTGCAGAGAAGATGGAGATCATTCACATAGATCTAAGCAGTCCTCCTAGAACAAGAGTATTCTATGGTGAAAGATATTTTATGTTTTTTTTTAATGATGGGTAGCATTTCTTAAAGATAAATCTAAATCTTTTGAGAAGTTTAAGATATTTAAGAATAGAGTTGAGAATGAATCTTGTGTTAAGATAAAGTGTTTGAGACCTAATAGAGGAGGAAAATTCACTTCTAGAGAGTTTAACATATTTTGTGAAGAGAATGGAATCAAAAGGTAGCTATCTGCACCTAGAACACCTGAGAAAAATGAGATTTTTGAGAGAAGGAATAAGTTAGTAGAAAAAGCAGCAAGAGTGATGTTGTTTGAGAATGAAGTTTCTAAGACATTTTGGATAGAAGAAGTCAATACAATAGTATATACTCTAAATAGAGTATAGATTAAAAAAGGTACGGGCAAGACACCTTATGAACTATGGTTTGGTCATTCACCTTTAATTAAGTATTTCAAAATATTTGGGAGAAAATGTTACATTAAGAGAGATGATGACATTGGTAAGTTTGATCCAAGAAGCGATGAAGGTATGTTCCTTGGATATTCATTGAAAAGCAAGGCTTATAGATGTTTCAACTATAGAAATAAGATAATAATTGAATGCAAAAATGTAAGGATTGATGAAAAGTTTAGAACTAAGGAAAAGATAGTAGACTATAATCTAGATGGAGAAGAAGATAATCTTTGAAGTATTAGATAGAATGTTGAAGTTTTCATTGAGACTAACAATGATTTGTATAATGATGTGCTAATTATTGAGCGAAGAGGAGAACATAGATTTGAACCTAGAGAAGAGATAAAAGTTAAGATGTCAAATCCTACTCCTAATAGGAATCTAACAAAGAATTACCCTCCTGATCACATAATTGGAAGTAGAGACAAAGGTGCGATGTCAAGGAACATAGTAAATGAGGAGATAATTCTGATATCTTGAGTTGAACCTAAGAGTGTAGATGAAGCAATTAAAGATGATCATTGGATCGAACAAATGAAGGAAGAATTGGATCATATAGTGAAGAATGATACATGGGAGTTAGTTCCTAGATCTAAAGACAAGAATGTGATAGAAACCAAGTGGGTATTTAGGAACAAGATGAATGAACAAGGCAAAGTTGTGAGGAACAAAGCTAGAATTGTATGCAAGTGATATTCATAGAAAGAAGGAATAGAATACGAGGAGACATATGCACCTATAGCTAGAATGGTAGTAATAAGGATGTTCCTAGCTTATGCAACAAATGAGAAATTCAAGGTTTATCATGTATGGATGTTAAATCAGCCTTTCTTAATGGAGAACTTCAAGAAGGGGTATATATTAAGTAGCTTGAAGGTTTTTCTTTATTAGAAGACAAAGACATGGTATGAAAATTAAAGAAATCTTTATATGTTCTGAAGCAAGCACCTAGAACCTAATATGCAAAGTTGGACAGTTATTTGGCAAGGGTTGGATGTGCTAAAGGTATGACAAACAATAACTTGTACTTGAAAGAAGTTAAAAATGATTTTCTGATTATTGTAATATTTATTAATGACATCATTTTTGGAGGTAATGATGAAGAAAGTGATAAATTTGCTAAAGAGATGCATCCCATTTTGTCCTCCATCCTAGTGTTTCACAACACCTCAGGTTCACCCATTTTGTTAGGTCCTAACATCCTTGCCATGATCTCCTCGGTGGTTCATATAGGAGCTATTGCCATTTTATCCTTACCTATGGTCATGATGTTGAATATTCAAATAGCAAAGATTCATGAAAATGTATCGCACTATTCACCAGTGAGCAGTATTATTGGACTGATCCCTTGGTGGGAAATGTCCCTCATTCAAGATAATGATCACATTCCATTATTACCAACTAGCAGCTTCTATAATTGGGAAAACTCTCTTAGATATATAGTTTATGCTAGAGAAATACAGGGTTGGACCAATTTGGAAACATCAAGCAATTCACTTCATACCTACTATTTGATTCAATTCTTGGTTTCTAGTCTCATTTTGTCAGTAGCCATGATTGGGGCTACAGTACTGACTATGCATAGGACTACTAGAGTGAAGAGATAGGATGTGTTCCAACAAAATGCTATTGATTGCAAGAGGACTATGATGAAGCAAGAGGACAACACTATGATGAGGAGGATGACAGACCCACACCTCCCCACCTGAGGTTCCAATGAACCCTACTGTCTATAGGTAGAGGTAGGTAGTGGTTTGGAACCTAGGGGAGACTTCCCTATAAATTTTTAGGCAAACCAACTAAAATGTGCCCCCCCATTATAGAGTAGGGGAGTAGGAGACCCTTAGAACCATAGAACTTTCCCCATGAACCATAGGCCCTACAATTCTATGGGGAAGTGGGGGTGAGTGGGAGGCCCCTTCTATCTCCCCCCACCCTGCTACCATAGCCTACAATTCTATGGTAGGACCCCTACCTAAAATTAGGTGTCATAACTAGAAGTGGCCCCTACTATTATATGGCATGAGGACTTATCCACCTACTATTATAAGGGCCACATGCCATAGAATAGTAGGGGCCACCCCCTACAATCTATTGGGGGGTGTTCATGAAGACATAGTTACCATACCCCTACAATAATATGAAGGGGAGACCCTACAATAATAGGCTACTAGGGCCACTACCCCAACCCACCCCACTATTTTAAGGTGAGGTAAAGGCCCACCCCCTATCATTTTATAGGCCCCTAACCCACTAGCCCCTAGCCTAAAATTTTATGGGCCCTACCCTACAAGATCTATTTTAGGGCCTACCCTACCCTACCCTACTATTATAGCCAACCAGCCACCCTATCCATCCCTAGACTCCTTTTATGGGTATGACTTTTATGGTATGGGTCCTACCCTATATTATATCTATCCGAGAATTATTATAGATAGCCCATACCATACCTACCTAAAATTATAGGGCCCTATCCCTAGTTTAGCCCTAGCCCTAGCCCTATAATTTTATGGGTAGGTTAGGTATGGGCCCTATCCCTATAATTTTATAGGATGGGGCATACCTAAAATTCTAGGGCTAGGGCTAGGATAAGGCGTAAAATTATAGGGGAATAGGGGCCCCCATAAAATTCTAGGTTCCCCCTATATTTTAAGGTTGCCTATTATTATATTATTGTAAGGGATAGGGGATAAGGGAAGGGCCAACCTTAGCAACCTAAGGGCTAATGGGGCTTCTTTGGCACTGTCGAATTGGAGGTGGTGGGGGCGTTGCACCTAGATCTTTCTCTATTCCTAAGATATAGATATAGGGCCCATAGCTATCTTATGCCTCTCCCTCTATTGTCACTCTGTTACCTCCATCTACACGAGAATTCCTTGACCTATCTTGGATAGATGAAGGAGACTCTGCATGCCTAGGCCCCCCTAGGAGGTATTTTTTAATTAGTGAAGCTTAAAACTGGTCCTACTTGCTCCTCTACTAATGGGTGTGATGGGGACACAACCCAAGAATAGAATGGACACAACAGAAAAGGGGGAAATTATATTAACTGAGAAAATAAGCTAGTACAAACAATACTAAGAAAATAACTTCAAAACATGCCCTAAGGGCTTACAATAGCATAAATCTGGAGATAATTTCTCCTTTCAGTACCTCCTCTCAAACTCCACTCCAAACTACCTTTTACAATGCCAAAAATCTCCTTAAATAGAGCCCAGAGGGTTAAGGACTAGGAGTACATTCTAGAAAGTGCCAGTAGGCATCCACCAACCAAATAGAAGGTTCCGGAAGCTGCGGTAGAAGTTGGCAAAAATCTAGAAGAATCTAAAAATGGTAACTGAACTTCTGGGAGGCATAACTTTTGAACCGTAGCTCCGATTAACAAACCGTTTACATTTTCAAAAAGCTCTCAAAGCACTCTATAGCCCTATGGACCAGCTTCACTCATCCCCCATTTTTTGGCCCTTTTTGATTTCATTTAATGCCCCTAACCTAACTTTGAAGCATTCTTAGGAGGTCTCCAAAACTCGAAAAACTGTAATAACTTTCAAACCGTGGGGCCTTTTGACCTGATTCTTTTTCTGGAATGCTCTAAATCACAATTACATTCATCTAGCCAATTCACACCTTCTAGGTCACCAAAATGATGGCCAAATTGCATGCTCCTATTTTTTCAAGATTTTCTAGCACACTGAGAGTTGAACTGTGACAGTTGGAACCTTTATTTGACCCAAATGGGTATCCAAAAATGTAAAGAAATGAAATAGAAACTAAGTCTAAGTACATTTTTTTTGGGTGACACAGGATTGCCCTTATACCTCTGGATGCTCCTGCATCAAGGTGGGACTTGAACAAGGCCTTGCATAGAATGCTACTTCGATGTTGGAAGTGGGTAAACTTAATATCAATTTTGATATGAATAAACTTGAGGGTCTAGCATTGGGCTATGTCCTCTATCTATACCCTTTATTAATCTTAGTAATAGTAGTCACATTTTATATCAGGATAGTTTGATGTTTTCTATGATGCATCGTATTTTATCTCTTATGACTGACTATCTGGTCCTGCCATAGGGGCCGCATTTGGTATTGAATGGATGTTTCATCTTATTCAATTGTTCTTGGTGTGCCCTACTATTCTAACTCCCCTACTATTATGAGGTGGGTTGGCTTCCCTAAAAAAACATCTCATAAGTTTTGATAGTGGATAGTTTCCTTCCCTAGATGGCCAAACAGATAGAACTCGATAGAGCTACCAAGTGAATGGGGGTTTCTTTTCAATCACCAGATTCTATACATAACATGCACACCTAATCATCATTTTGGTGCAGGGGTAGGCCCTTATTTTTATAGTAGCACCCACCCTTATTAGAATAGTAGGGCAAATAGGTTGCATCCATCCCCCTCTCTATATATGGGACACTCGCCCGATGGCCTACTCTATATTCATTCCATCATTGTGCTGGGCTAGGCAATTGAGTTTCAAAACCACCTATAGAATGGTAGGGCCTAGGTCTTCAAGAATTTTTGTTGGCACAAGGTGGAGAAAAACTCTATATTCATGAGCTGGGTGATTGAAGCGGTCTGGAAGAGAGTACAGGTTTTAAAGTGCCGCTTTCAAAAACAACTAGCAAGCACATTGTATGCCCAAAACTATAATGGGGGGGGGGGCATTACCTTCATCCTCCACCATAGGAAGTGGGCGGGGGCCTCCTACATGCACACCCAGATAGCAACCTGTTACACATCAGGGCCCCCCTTCTAGCATTATTATAGGGCCTAAGATTCTATACGTAACATGTGTCACTCTAGCAGGCTGATGCCATGGTAGTAGGGAATTATGGATAGTAGGGGTGCCCCTACCATCCCTTGGCACAATATAGGGCTTGGTTCTATGGGGTAGAGGCCCTAGGGGGCCCTTACTATAGCTAGGGGGGGTTGTAGGGGCTAGCCCTCTAAAGAATGTCTCCAATGGGTTGAGATCCAACATGTTTACTTCTGCCTACACATAGAATTGTCGGGCAACTATAGCCCTAACTATTCTAAGGCAACCTCTTTCCTATATATATATATATATAAAGAATCTATAGCAGTTTCAATAGGTTCCTAAGGTAGGTGGCTACCTCAAACTATAATGGCATTGGACCTCCCTAGAGTATTGCTAGGCCATCTGTTGAGCGGCCCCCTCATTGAGTAGAGAGGTGAGCTTAGAATGGGCAGAGGGGTGAGATATCGATCATGGCCCAATCCCAGTTGGATTAGTTGGCTCCCAATCGATGAGTTAGCAATCACTTCCCTCCAATGAATAATATTAGTTTCCTTGGGCCTCCCACCCAAACCTTTAGAATAGTAGGGTTGCGAGCACCTTATAAATAGTAGGGCTTGAAGTGGGGTGGGAGATAGAGAATGGCTTGCTTGATCCTACCCATCTAGAGTGGTATCTTTCTCTCCAAGATTAGGATAGGATATCTGGCTAGAGCCATCAAGAGCAGGAGAACTAATAGTCAAGTACAATAATATTCCCATGCATGCAGAGGGGCTTGAGAAGATTGAGGGCCCCTATCCACCCTATCTATGCATCCATACTATCCTTGTTGGTAGTAGACTATCCCTATTGAAATGTGGTCACTCGTTTGACATAGGTAGAAGGATGAATAACTAGGGCCAAGGCTCACCCAACTATCCAAAACACCCTACAAGAGTTAACAGAATGGAAATGAACACAAAGAACAATAACCAAAGGAGGAAGAAGAGTGAAACAATTTTATTGATTCATCAAGATATCTTCATACATGCCCAACTGTAAAGCCTTCTCGGTTATGGCCAATTCACATTCAAAGATCCAACTGCAAATTCACACTTTCAGTTCTGCTCTCTAATCTGCTCTCTCTAAAACTTCTCCAAAACTTGCCTAAATCTAAGCCTAAATACTATATTTATACTTGCCAAAATGGCTTATGGATCATTCTAGAATCATTACATAAGAGGAAGGCCAACCCAACAATGGTCTGGACTCATCCCAAGAAAAGATCTTAACATAAATGTCATGAATGAAATAAATCCTACAAGTTAGCTAGGAAAATCACATCCAAATACTAACACTCGACATACACTGGGTAACTCGGCACATGAAGAAAATTGGGTTACTAGGCACATGAAGAAAATTGGGTTGCTAGGCACATGAAGAAATTGCTAGGCACATGAAGAACTACTAGGCACATGAAGGAATTGCTAGGCACATGAAGGACTGCTAGGCACATGAAGGAACTACTAGGCACATGAAGGATTGCTAGGCACATGAAGGAATTGCTAGGCACATGAAGGACTACTAGGCACATGAAGGAACTACTAGGTGAACAAAATGAGTAGGATAACAAGGCAACCCAGGATGCTCCTGCATCAGACAACCAGGGTTGATATAAATGATTCTCCTGAATCATTGAGATGTCCCAACCTAAGCTGAATCCAACTCAAATTGAGAAATCCATGACGCATCTTCAATAGGTCTGTTCTTCCACTTCACCAAATATTCATAGTAATCTTTTCCTCTTGTAATCTTGCCAACTCTCTGATCCAATATCTATTCAACTTACTTGATGTATTTCTTAGGATAATCATCTGGTATAACAACTTCATCCTCTGACTCATGATACTTATACAAATCAGCAATATTAAATATAGCAGATATATCCATGTCATCAGGTAACTCAACTTCATAAGCATTACCACTATCAAACTTCTTTAGGATCTTACAAGGTCCAAATTTCTTCATCTTCAGCTAGCTACATGTTCCAATTGGGAATCTTCCTTTCTTCATATAAACCATCACCTCATCACCAACTTGAAAATCATGGTGTCTTCTAGATTGATCAACATTCTCATTATACTTCTAATTACTTTGTTCTAGCCTCAACTTCACTTCCTTATGCAAAAATTCCATGAAATCAGAAAATTCTTCTCTTGCAACACTTTTCTTTTCTTCACCAACAACATCTCTCAAATCTGATATACCTCTAGGATGCATTTCGGTAACAATCTCAAAAGGTGTCTTCCTTGTACTCCTATTCATAGAATTGTTATATGAAAATTTTGCTTGTGCCAATACCATCTCACAATTACTTGACTTATTCCCAACTAAACATCTCAGCAAATTATCCAAGCTTCTATTCACAACCTTTATCTGTCCATTTGTTTATGGATGGAATGTAGAACTAAACTTCAATTCAGTACCCATCTTCTTCCACAAAATCTTTCAAAAATAACAAACAAACTTACTGTCTCTATCTGAAATAGTGCTTCTTGGTAATCCATGCAATCTCACAATCTCTTTAAAAAAAAGTTCAGCAACATGCTCAGCATCTGATGTCTTCTTACATGGTATAAAATGAGCCATCTTAGAAAATCTGTCCACTACAACAAATATGGAATCATACCCTTTCACTCTTTTAGGCAATCCAAGAACAAAATCCATACTGATGTTAGTCCAAGGTTTCTTAGGAATAGTAATAGGTGTATACAAACTAGTATTTTGACTCACTCCCTTTGCAACTTGAAAAAATCCACAACTCTTTACAAATTTTTGAACATCCTTATAGATTTGTGGCCAATAATACTTCTCTTTCAGCAAATTCAATGTCTTATCAATTCCAAAATGTCCAACTAATCCACCACTATGCTTTTACTTAATCAAATTCAACCTCATAGGACTTCTAGGAATACACAACTGAATACGTTTGAACAACATACCTTCTTGAATGAAATACTCATCATACTTACTTATGTGATTTGTCAGATTTGGTGCTTTGCACTCTCTCCACACCTCAGAAAAATTAGGATCAGCATCATATAACTCTTTCATCTCATCAAAACCAAGAACTTCAACCTTCATTTCAATCAACAAAGAACGTCTTCTACTTAATGCATCAACAACTTGTTTAGTAACTCCACTCTTATGCTTGATCACAAATATAAAACTTTGCAAATACTCAACCCACTTGATATGTCTTTGATTCAACTTATGTTGACTTCCCAAGTATTGTAAAGCTTTATGATCAGTATACAACACAAACTCCTTAGGCATTAAATAATGTCTCCATTTCTTCAATGCTTGAACAATGGCATAAAATTCTTGATCATACATAGAATATTTCCTTTTAGCATCTTTCAACTTTTCACTAAAGAAAGAAATAGGCTTACCTTCTTGACTTAATAGAGCTCCTATTGCATTACCACTTGCATCACATTCAACTTGAAATACTTTGTTGAAATTAGGTAAAACCAATACAGGTAATTCAGCAACCTTTTGTTTCAAAGTCTCAAAACTCTTATCAACTCCCTATGTCCACTTGAATTCCTTTTTATCTCCCCTCATTGTTTTAGTCATAGCATTACAAATAGCACTGAAATTATTTATAAACTTTCTATAAAAACTAGAAAAACCATGAAATGATCTGACCTCACCCACATTCTCAAGTGTAGGCCATTCCAAAATTTCTTTAACCTTCTTAGGATCCATCTTCAAACCATCAACCAAAATCACAAATCCCACATACACAATCTCCTCTTGCATAAAAGAACACTTTTTTAGATTAATCAACAACTTTTCCTCTTTCAACCTCCACAATACTTGTCTAATATGCTCAAGATGTTCTTCCTTAGTCTTGCTAAATATCATAATTTCATCCAAATAAAAAATCACAAACTTACCCAAGAATCTTTCAGAACTTCATTCATCAACCTCATGAAAGTACTAGGTGCATTAGTTAGACCAAAAGGCATAACCAACCATTCATACAAACCATCTTTTTTCTTGAATGCAGTCTTCCATTTATCACCTTCTCTAATTTTGATCTAATGATAGCCACTCTTCAAATCAATCTTGGTAAAATACTTTGCTCCACTCAAACAATCCATTATGTCATCCATTCTTGGCATAGAAAACCTATATTTCACTATTATCTCATTAATGGCTTTGGAATCAGTACACATTCTCCATTCTCCAGTCTTTTTAGGTACTAATACAGTAGGTACAACACATGGAATCAAGCTTTCTCTGATCAAACCTTTCTGCAAGAATTCATGCACTTGTCTGTTAATTTCATCATTCTTTGTAGGTGTCAATCTATATGGTGCTTTGTTTGGAAAACTAGCTCCAGGAATCAAATCCATACAATGACTTATAATTCTTACTGGAGGTAAACCATTAGTAATATCATTAGCAATAATTTCTTTATACTCAATCAACAACTCTACAATTTATTTTGGTACTTGGTCAATACTACCATCTATCACTCGGTCACCACTGGCTGGAACTCGGTTAACATTATTTTTTGGCACTCGGTCTCCATTGACAAAACTCTGTTTTCTTGGAATTATAGCAAAACAAGCTTGATTCTTCTTTACTTCCTTTTCAAATTGTTTCCCATTAACCATGAAATTTTTTATAGCAGTACAATTAACCTCATCTAAACTTTTGATCAAAGGCAACAATGCTTATTTCTTCCCATTTAACCAAAGAGTATATTGATTCAATCTTCCATCATGTACATCATATCTATCACATTTCCAAGGTCTACCCAACAAAATATGACAACAATCCATGGGCATAATATCACATAAAACTTCATCAAAGTAATGTCCAATTTTGAACTTCATGAGGCATTGTTCACTTACCAATATCTTATGCTCATCTTTGATCCATGAAACATGATAAGGTTTGGGATGTTTCAGCCTCTACAACTACAACTTTGTAACTAGCTCTTCTGATGCTAAATTTGTAGAACTTCCACTATCAATGATCACCTTACAACATTTTCCAACCATCTTACATCTTGTCTTGAAAAGACTTCTCGTTAAAATAGGTTCCTCATCACCTCCCTTATTACATAAGGTTCTTCTCACCATCAAATTTTCTCCAGCCTCAGGTCCACTTGGTGAACCCTCATCATCTTCTTGAATCACAACATTTCTGTTACCTTGTCTACTTTCAGAGGATCTACATTCAAAAGATATATGTCCCTCTTTACCACATCTAAAACAATTACCATGAAATCCACCTCTAGAATAAGAATTACCTCTTCCTCAATAAGAATTAGTGCCTCCACTTTTCCATTTGATCTTTCCTTTGTCATCATTCTTCCATTTAGATTTTCCTTTATCTTGCATAGAACTGTCAGATCTGCCACTTTCTCCATAAGATCTACCTCTGCCTCTCTAGAATCTACCACCTCTACCTCTCTGTCTTTGTTCATGCTTCTTTGTCAAGATCTCTTCAGCATTCAAGGCATACTGGTATGCTTCTTCTACACTTTCCAACTTTAAAAAACTTATTTCATCTTGTATTCTAGATCTTAATCCATTAATGTACCTTGCAATTTTTTCAACATCATCATCCACATGTCCAAATCTGATGTCTAGTCTATAGAATTCCTCACTATACTCTTTCACAGTCATGTCTTTTTGCTTCAAATTTTGCATCTTTCTCAACAAGCTAACTTGGTAATTAGAAAGAAGGAATTTGTTCTTTACCTTGTTCACCATCTTTGGCCAAGTTTTGATCTTCTCCTTTCCTCTCCTTTGTCTATCAGTTTGCAAGTGCTCCCACCATAGTGATGCATGACCTTTCAGCCTAGTGACTGTAATCTTCACCTTTCTATTATTAGGAGTGTTTTCATACTCAAAGAACTTCTCCATATCAGAGATCCAATCTAGCACATCATTGGTATCCAATTTTCCATCATAAGGGACAACTTCCACAACAAGTTTTGAATTTTCCCTAGATAATACTTGCAACAATCTTTCCTCATCTTGATCTTCTTCTGGTTCTAGATTATGGTTTGGTGCTACTACTTCATCATCACTCACATCTTCGAGATGTGCTCCTCTCCTCTGGCCTATCTCTAGAGCATCTAATCTGGCTACAATTTGTCTCAACTGATCTAATATAGAATTATCAACATTATTTCCTCTACCGTGAACCATCTTTACAAATTAGGTTCCTACAAGATCGTAACCCTTTGCAAGTTATAGGTCAAATTTGTAGATCTACCACCCTACAACAAAATCCAAATCAAAGTTCTACATGATCCAATCTCCACAAGGATGAACCTCAAGCTTTGATACCAACTGATGTAGGCAGTAGGATGAATAACTAGGGCCAAAGGCTCACCCAGCTATCCAAACCACCCTGCAAGAGTTAACACAACAAAAATGAACACAAAGAAAAACAACCAAAGGAGGAAGAAGAGTGAAACACTTTTATTGATTCATCAAGATATCATTATACATGTCTAGCTATAAGGCCTTCTGGGTTATGGCCAATTCACATTCAAAGATCCAACTGCAAATTCGTACTTTCAGTTTTGCTCTCTCTGAAACTTCTCCAAAACTTGCCTAAATCTAAGCCTAAATACTATATTTATACTTGCCAAAATGGCTTATAAATCATTCTAGAATCATTACATAAGAGGAAGACTGACCCAACAATGGTCTAGACTCATCGCAAGAAAAGATCTTAACATAAATTATTTGAATGAAATAAATTTCGCAAGTCACCTTGCAAAATCACGTCCAAATACTGACACTCGACATACACTAGGTAACTTGACATATGAAGAAACACTTGACATGCACTGAGTGACTTAGCACATGAAGAAACACTCGTCATCCACTAGGTAACTTGGCATATGAAGAAACACTCAGCATACACTGAGTAACTCAGCACATGAAGAAAAATAGGGTTACTAGGCACATGAAGAAAATTGGGTTACTAGGCACATGAAGAAAATTGGGTTACTAGGCACATGAATAAAATAGGGTTGCTAGGCACATGAAGGAATCGCTAGGCACATGAAGAACTGCTAGGCACATGAAGGAATTGCTAGGCACATGAAGAAACTGCTAGGCACATGAAGGACTACTAGGCACATGAAGGAATTGATAGGCACATGAAGGACTTCTAGGCACATGAAGGAACTACTAGGTGAACAAAATGAGTAGGATAACAAGGCAACCCAGAATGCTCTTGCATCATCCTCTCGTTAGTGTGGGGAAGTCCTAACATGCTATGCCCCCCACCCCTCTACTATAGATGCTAAGTCAGCTACCCCATAGAATTTTAGGGCCCTGGTTCCCCTAGGTCGAGCCCAATCAATAGGCAGGTCAAGCAAATTGTCATGAAAATAGACCATCAATTCATTCCAATATAATAGGTGGGCCCATAGGCTAGAAGCAATAGTTCCTTATGGCATCAATCTACTAGCCTGCCTCTCCTAAATTCCCTACCCCTACCCCTATATTGAAAAAGGTAAATTGTAAAGGGAAGGTTATGGGCTAGTTCTCTTATAGTTACTGTCCTGAACACCCTACCCATACCCCTATATTGAAAAGGCTAAAGCGGTTACGAGAATCTATATTTCCCTATATTTGAGTGGGCAGGGGGTTCTCTTCTCTTATAGTAGTCATGGGAGGAAAATTTAGATAACCTATAGATAGTAGGGTTGTTGATTGGTATTTATGATTGATTCGTTGAGGCACCTATAAAATGGTGGGTATTCATGCACTGGATCAATAGTAGTAGGTCTGAATGTAGAGGTCCCCTATGGGTGTACTCAAGATAACACTCAACTATAGTACAGATGTGGGTATGGGTACAAGTATAGGTATAGGTATGCACCAACCTTTCAATAGAGGGTTTCGACTGCCCAACTATGCTTTGGAAATCATGTGGGGGATTTGGGAGGATACATGTGATGTATATAATGTTGAGCAGGTTGATCATATGAATAAGGCTTTGTCAAATACTCGGTAGAGGAACATTAGTTAGATTACTGGATGTATCAATGAATAGATAGGGTGCTTGCTTAGGTTATTTATTTCATGTAATACCCTCATCAATGGAGCATAATGCACTAGCCATCATCAGTGGCAATTTCCAAGTTCTATACATCACATGTTTGTGGGTGGGCTTTCCCCTCTAGTTCCCCAGTTCAATGTTGGCTCATAGACTCACCCTTTATATCATTAGTAAATTGGTCTTAGTTCTAGTTCTAGATCCATCAGCCTACTATTTTAAGGGCCCCTACCCCTACCCCCTACTATTGAAAGGGAAGGGATCCACTATAGGAAGGAGGGTATTTTAGTAGAGATCAAGAAAAAGAACCAAGGGTAGAGACATATGCCCCTCTGCATCCAAAATAATGGGAAGGGAAAAATAATGCCTATCAAAATAATGGGAAGGGAAAACTAATGGGATGGGGGACCACCTATCAAAATAATGGGAATAGTAGGAGGCTATAGTTGTTGCAATTCATCACCCTATTCTTTGGGGGGTGGGTGGATGATAGGCATGTTATCCCACCCCCTATCCCCTTCCCTAAAATAGATAGGATAGGATAGGATAGGTCCCCTACAATTTATAGGGCCATTATGGGGCCCTATAGAATGGTAGGGCCCTTACCCCCCAAAAATAAGAGTTATGCCCTACCCCTTACTATTGTAGTTCCCCTTTTTAGATCAATTTGAAAGGGGGGTCAGACCTTTAGAATAGTAGGGGAGCCATAGAATTTTAGGGTGGTGTAGTGCTGCATGTAGAGGGAGCTATAGCCGAAACAAAACCCTACATGCAGGTTCACATGTAGGTCAAGCATAATGATTCTGCATGCATGCACCATGATTAGATATACCCATTTTTTTTTGTCCAAGAGTAGTGAGCCTAGCCTATGCCTAGCCTATATTTATAAGGGCTCCCTACTAGATTATTCTCCCTACTATATTATTGCCAGATTCCCTATATAATGTGGGGTAACATGGCCCATACTATTCTATGGCATGCCCCTCTACATCTTTATTAGTTTAGGGAATAAATGTGGGCAATTCTAAACATAACCTAGGGACTTGCTTTATTTGTAGGGGGTTCTAGCCATTTCTCTGTAGGGGGTCAGCCCCCTACCCTACCCTACCCTACTCTACCCTAATATTTATAAGGGATAAGGGATAAGGGATAAGGGTAAGGTCCCCCTGCACCCACCACTAGACTATAATTCCAACTGCCCCAAATTGTAGGCTAGTAGTGAAGTAGCACCCCTATAGAATTGTGCATAGGTAGCACTGATTATGAGAAGCGAGTGTTTGATCATGATAATATAAATCGAGTAGTCATGTCCCCTACTATTGAAAGGGTGATTCCCCACCTCCCAACTATTTTTATGTTATGTATAGAATCAATAATCTCCCTACTATTCTAAAGGCAGGGCCCCTAACCCCCCTATATTTTAAAGGTTGGCAATGGGTTCTTCCCGCCCAATTCTATGTCCTCACCCAATCTCAAAATGTAGGGGGACCCTACAATTTTATAGGCCCTATATTTGAGTGGGTGGGAGGAGACAGGGGGGCACCCCTAATATTTTGGAGGTAGACCTTTATAAATAGTAGGTCACCCTACCGTATAATTCTATGGCTATGGCCCGACACTCAAAATAAAGTCTATAGGGACCAAGCAATCAAAACGCATGCAACTACCACTAGGAACTTATAGCCAAGAGGCCTAAGGTCCCTCTACATGAGCTTCTACCAGGGGACCAAACCAAAAAGGAACTAGCATAGGCATCCCCTTCTCTATGGCTCAGCTTCTAGCCATCAAAAACCTTATAAAGTAGACCTCATCTACAATATTATGTGCTTCACTGCAGTCTCTATGGATGTCTACATCGATTAGAGCCAAGGTCCATCAATAGGAAATAGTAAGGGGAGTAAGGGGAAAGTGTGAAGTTGCCTCTGATAACTTGAAGAAAGAGGTTGATTTTACCTAGCTGGCAAGTTGCCCCAGTGCAGTGGGGAATCAATTTGAATGCACAAGGAGGCCATACCTATAGAATGGTAGGGCAAGTTGGTGTACATGGTAGTAAGAGATGAAGTGCTTGACTATTAGGGAGAGCCCTTAACCATCTGGTTATGTTTTATGTCCAAACATTCTTCATGCAATCAGCCAATAGTGAGGACTAATATAACCTTATTTTAGTACTCCTGGGTCACCCCTACCTTTACAGTGTGTGTTGCCCTCAGGTTTGGATCTAGCTATTGGAAGAGCTAGTTGACTTATGCATGTATCTTCGAAAGCACCCAAAAGGCGGCTGGAACTGCCTAGTTGGTAGCGGCAAATATGGCACCGCTAAGTGCCTATTGAGGAACTACAAAGGGTAGAATAGGGGGCATTAAATGGGGATGTACATAAATAGTGGTAGAGAAAGGTAGGGGTGCTTCCTAATCATCCTAAGGTGTGGTCATTCCTAGCCCTATTGTTTCCCCTAGTCATTTCTTGCTAGAAAGAATAGAAGAAGGCACTCTACATTTCCAGTGGGAGGTGAAAAAATAATGAGAGAATGCCATAGAATAGTAGGTCCATCAATCACTATGCATGGACCCTCCATTTAGTCTAGTGGTTTGGTTATGTTGGGAAAAGTTGATTGCCTGTCCTATCATGTGGAAGTGGGGTAATGATTGAAAAGAAACACTACATCGAAAAAAAAGGGCACATGCATAAAATCATCAACTAAAGAAGGAACTATAAGATCCCTATATATATATCTTAGTTGGGCTAGATATAGTTTCTTTGTTTCCCTACAATTCTATGGGCTATGGCCCCTATTCTATTATTGGAAGGGAAGTGAATGATAATATGGTGAGACTCCGAAAGGAAGTTTTTTGTTGGTGTGCTTTGAGCCACTTTCTTTTGCAAGATATAGATATAGGGTGCATCTTTAGTATGGTATCGATATCTTAGCGCTTTCTTCCCCTCCAGTTCCAAAACCCAACACTACTGCTCAGATATAGATATAGGGTCATCTTCTCTATTCTTGTAGAAACTGTAACATGGGCTTCATCGATCGAAAACTATGGGCATCAACAACTATCAATAGTTGGTTCATTCCCTAGGTGACCTCTATTCTATCACTTTTAGAATAGTAGGGGCCATAGCCCCCCTACCCCCCCCCTCTCTTTAATTGAGGAGATGTCACCCCACCCCATAGAATAGTAGGGCCTACAAGAATGGTGGGGTAGGGCCAAAAGGGGCTATTGAATTGGAACTATTTAATATAGAAGCATTGTCTCTTATACTAATAACATGGATGGTTTCTCCACACCTCACCTCAAAGTGTTAAGAACAATAGGGGATGGGTCGGCCCTACTCTATAATGCCCTCTCTCGCACTCCTGCAGGGGTAGGGTGGATAGGTGCGAGTTGCTAGACCCAACAACAAACATTCGAGAAAGTAGTGATAAGCCCTATATCTAATACGTTCGAGATCACCCCGAGTAGACATAGGGCTCTCTTCATCTCAGACCTACTATTCTAAGGGGCCCCTACTATTCTATGGCACATCAATCAATGCACACTGAATCAGTATACATCTTTGAATAGAACTACTTTGGCCAACTCTCACTGTAATAGCGAATCCAATGCCTACTGGTGTATCAATACCCACAAAGCCATGGTGCAGAGAGCCCTATGGGGTGCCTTTTCCTTCTATAGTGGTGGTCAGTTAGTCCTACAGTAGCTATAGTCATAGTAATAAGATAAGTAATTAAAGAAATGTCTCATTCCAGCTTCAACTATAGAATATGAAGCAAGAGGAAGATCCTTATATTGTATGTGGTGTTGGGGCCCTATAATTTTATGCATCAGATGGCTTGAATGAAGTTGTTACAACAAATTAGTGGGGCACACAGTAGATCTAGCCATCCATCAAGAGGCCAAAAGTTGACTCCATCCTTCCCATCCTACTGAACCATCTCTGACGTGTAACAATTCAAGGAGAATAATTTTTTCTCTCTACTCTGCTAACTAGAGGATCCAAATATTGAAGTGCCCTACTATGGCACTAGGCTCACTGGCTATCTCCTTCTTAACTCTTTCACTCCCCCCAACTAGAATACCCATCGGGACCATAAAATTATAGGTGCGTAAAATTTATGGGCCCTACTATTCTAAGGGATGCCATAGAATTTTAGGCATGGGCTCCTCCCCCTTCTATTCTAAGGAAACCATCCAGCTTTTGCCATGTTAGTAAACAGATTGTTCTTCTTCTTTTCCTCTTTTTATGTGCCCAAACTTATAATGAAGAACAACTTTACACAATAGTTGGGAAACTGTTTCTAAGAATATCTAGTTTCCCTCTGAATTGAGGTACATCTCCCTATGTGAATGATGTTCAAGGAATTATGTTTTATTCCTAAGACTAATGTGGGGTATGCTCTTAACCCAAGAGCAGAAGAGGCAAACTGAATTAAGCCTAACTAGAACTTAATTCAGGCAAGAAAAACTTCTAAATACTGAAAAAGATTCATGTATCCACACCTCTTATGAATCCATAAATCTATTCATATGATACTAGAACAAATTTAAATTTAAATCTAGACTACGACCGATAGATCAGTAAAAATTAGCAGAATCCTTTCGTCAAATGAATTATAACAATACTTATTACATTCATTTGTATTCTAGAAAATAGGGGAAATGAAACTCTATTCTTCCTTAGTTTTCTGTAACAAAGAAAGGAAATACTAACTAATCACAATACCTACTAGAACGAAAAATGATTGAAACGAAGTGCCATTCAATTGTCTCCACAACAAATAGTACCTCACACCAAAATTTTGCTAACCTTTGATTAATCATTGAATTTTATACATATAGGATTTGAGAGATGACCGTTACAATGTGAATGTTAATCAGTTCATCTTCTCTTGATGACAAATGACAAGATGCCAATTTATTATATCAAAATATTAACAAATATTTCAAAATTTACTATAGAAAATGAAAAGGGGGGGAATCTGAATCACTTGGACTTCTTCCCCTTTTCAATTTTCATCCTATATGTTTTAGCAGCCACCATGATGGGAATCAACTCTTCATGATTGGGTACTTGCACGTTGGTGAATCTCAAAAGCCACCTTGAATACTCTAGAGCTAATTCTTTTATTTCACTCAGCTAACTTGCCACTTCTTCAGCAGCCACATGCATGCATCCACCAAGTGTTTACAGTTCTATTACCTTATTTTGACTGCTTGAAGCTATCTTGGATAGGTTACCTGAATATATAGAAAAACTATTCTTCATCACTTCTATATTAATAAAGGATTTCCCTTGTCCACTGGTTTGTGACTCAGTGTGCAATCCTCACATAAGATCAAATGCTCTGTCCTAGGTCTTCTTCACTTTGTCCCCTATTTCTCTAAGTCCTTTCTCAACCTCTTGAATCATTTCCATCTTGAACTACATACTTTGGAGCCATTCATTTAGAGGTTCATTTCCCTTCTTAAGAATCTTTGCTTCAATTGCATCCTTTGGTTTCATCTAAATAACCATCATCAGGAGAGAAATACATTCTATGCATCTCACTCTTTCTCTAGCCAAGATATTACTATTAGACATAATATTATCCTTTTCAATTTCTAGCCAGAGGATAACATTCCCAATTTGATCGATTACGGAAACTCCATCTACATTGAGTTTCTTGATCTATTCCTTTCTAATATGACCAAAATGCCTATCTTTCTGGAGCTGTGATATGAAGGCTTGTACCTCTTCTGATGAAGGATTTTCAGTGGTAGGGACACCAATAATAGTTGCCAATGGAACAACTAATTTCCCGATGAACCTTATTAACTCTTCTATTTCAGCTTTCATTCTAATCTTTGATGACTTGAGGTTCTCCAGTTGCTCTTCTATCACCTCATTACTCGACTTCCATAGGCCTACTTTTGTATCATGTCTAGCCTCTCCCAGATCAATTGAATGCAGAGTGAAGTCCTCTGGTGTCATATCTTCAATTCTCCCTGCCTTGTTTGGTTTTTCTACCTCCATAGTTAAGTGCCCTGTTTCTGGATCTTGTCCCAATATTGACAAGGTCTTCTTCTTTTTAGCTTTTACTATGGAAAATCCTGAGTGAACCGCTTGAGATACAACATCCTTTGAAAGAAAACTTTCATCTTCTCTTTTCCTCTTCTTCTCCAAAGTATCCTCAAGCCAAGACTCTATACTGATCACTCTGGAGGCTGTTCCAAGTGATTCAATGCTGAACATTTCATTCTTTACTAGAGTCATTGTCGATGTAGTTGTAGAAAAGGGGGTCTTTGGATCTCGAGAAAGAAGCCTAGATGAACCTGGAGCTTTCTCCTCTTCTTGAGTTTTCTTTGTAGCTTCATTAGACTCAGTGGATTCGCTACTACTACTTTTATCATCTTTGATCTCTACTATTTGAATAGGAGAACTAGTGGGCTTTAGAAAAGGAGCACTAATAGATGGTGTAGGGCTATGATGAGGGGATAAGACAGGGGCGACATGAGGAGATGGAGTTGGAGAAGCTTGAGGAGATGGGGGTAGAGTGGCATGTGGAGGTGAGATTGGAGTAGGAGATTCATCTTTCTGTTCTTCCATTTCTTTTTCAGCTTCATCTTGAGCTCCAATGACTGGTAGTGATCCACCTTGACAAGTTGGGGCTATTGGAACATTCTTCTCCAAGGGTTGATCACCTCCGCCTACAAATTGAGCTGGGCCTTGAGTAGGTGCAGTAGTAGCACTGGGTGTGGCACTTTGAGATGAAGCAGGAGTAGCTACATCTAGAGAAGCTTGAGTAGTTTTTCTCTTGCTCCAACCTTTCTTAGCTGTCCACTCAACCCACTTCCCAGTCCTTTTGATAATTCTTTCCATCTTGACATTGAATTCTTCTTCTATGTCAACATATGGTTCAGAACTAATGAGAGTATTCCTCAACTTAGTCAAATATGTATTAGTGTACATATTTTGACCATCATCTTCCACTCCCTCCACATCTGAATTTATACCATATGTCTTTAGCTGATCAATTGTAAATCTAGCAAAGGCATGATCTTGACTCTCTAGTTCATTTTTAAAATCTACCCAATAATCCTCCATGGTTGTCACATGTTTTATTACGCTTCCAATTTGGAGCACATCTCTAGCATATCCATTAGGATCAAATAGAGGCCTTACTGCTTCATACTCTTCCAATTTGTATTTACTTTCAAATGCTTTGAGTATATTCTTTGCATCTGATCTGGTTTCACAACTGTATGCTCCAAATTTTATAGGGAATTCATACCCTTTCTTCCTCAAGCTAGTGCTCAACACGTTCACTTGGATTGCTTGCCCCACTATCTCCACGAGCACGATCATATCATCTGGATACCTGGGCAACTTTAGTGGAAATCCATCAAACACTGCAAGATGCAAATAAGAAAATGATGAGAACTAAATGAAATAATTGCCAAATTGATCGATGGTCACCGTCACTTCCAGACTAAATCTCTGCTCTAGACACCCTTGGAGCTCCCTACAAATCCTCATGGTGAATGCATCATTTACCCGGATGTATTCTGCATAACTATTTTGTAATTGCAAGCATGGATAAAACTCATAACTTTTTACATTATCAGGAAAATTCTCAATTCTAAGGAGTCCCAACCACAATTGAAGAGAAGACAACATGTCTATCAAGAAAGACGACATATAAAATGAATTATAAAACTTGGCTACACTAAGAGCCCTAGAAAGATGCTCACTGACCTCATACACCCAGTCAATATACTGTGTATCTGAGCAAATAACTTGGACCAAAAAGAAGTACTACTCTACAAAATTAAAAGCTTCTACCTCAACTTTGAGTCGATGCAACAAAACCAAAATGTCAACAATTTATGGTTTGAGGTCTATGCCGAGAAGAGTTTTAGGGACTTTACTCTTAGCTCCCCTTGGCTTTTGAAACCAAGACTGCATGATCTCCCTCCTCCAAACCATCTTCTTCAAAGAGAACTCAGACATGGCTCCACTCATCATTAAATCAAAGAACTCCTCCCATTCTAGAATTCGCAAGCAATTCACTACTGCTTGATGATCAATTGAAATCAGCACTATTTGGTCAGGCAATAGAATCTGCTTTGTATATGGGTTGTAATGATTGATGCATTCCAATGCATTCCAAAATTAACTCCAAGGCTTGTACTACTACAAGAAACCCAGCTGCTTCTAATAATCTGCTTCCCCGAAGTTTTTTCGTTATGGGATGAATTGGCTCTGCTCTTAATCTCCTTTGAAAATATTGCATATCATAAAAATGGAGTGAAGTATCTGTGATAGTCAACCACGCTGACTTAATTCCACCCAATCCATCAAAACCCGCAAATCTTGTTGCCATTTTATTTGATGTATGATAGAAAACATTCAAACAATTGTAGATGATACAAGAAGCAAACTCTGTAACTTTGAAAATTAATTGAAAGTACTATCTAGTACAACAGCATAACAGTAAAATGGTAGTTTGAAAATTTGTTACTTCTCTCTTTATAAAATAGCCCTAGATTTGCCCATTGAATTTCATAAATCATGCCACATGAGCAAAATTTAGGGTAAATCCATTGGATTGGTGGATGTAAAGGTTCTAACTAATTTATCTTTGTCTTTTCACTATTTCCATTGGCTCAATAGTAACTCTCATTAATTACTGGTTTACTTTCTGTTTCATCCATCTTTCGGAAAAACAACAATGGAGAACTTCCTAGGGCAAAATCTGCTTAACTCAATTCTTCTTGCAAAAGCCTTATCAATTCACTGATTTGCTTCTATTTACTTGCCCAAAATAATCTGCAATCAATTCACATACTCACCATGCTTGCAGGAATAATTTTTCTTCAAATGCAAAAAATGACCCTTGAGGGTAGAAAACCCGCGATGGAGAAGCTGATTTCTGATTTTCCTCTTAAGCTTTCATTTTTACCTTTTCTACCCTAAGCACTTTACTAAAAGCCCTCAAAAAACATAGAAGAGGCTTCACAAGTGACAAATGGGACCTGCTAGTAATTTTACCCTTCTATTTAGGCCTTTGCAGAAAAGTTACTTCTTGGTTCGAAGCCCGCCAAAGGAGAAAGTACTTTTGAGCTTTCTGCCGATGCTTATTCCGCTCATCCCAATGAGTTCTGAGTAATTTCCACTATGAAAATATTATGATATTTGAATGATTTAATCATAATGTGGCTTACCTATCCTTGTTTCAGCCTACAATTAGTAGCTATGGATCCCTGCAGAGTTTCACCTTCTGGGTGCAAAAACCCGATATGGAGAAGAAGAAATTTGATTTTCTGCCAATGCCCATCTTTTTACTTCCTCTGACCTATCCACTTTAATTTAAGCCTTCAAAAAAAATAATTTTGGCTTCACAAGTGAAAGGTGCGGCCCATTGGCGCTCCTTATTCCTTTACATACATCTTTTTGGAAAACTAATTTCTGACTTCGGAACCCGCCACAGAGAAGCTCTTTCCTGATTTTCTGCCAATCACTATTTTGGTTACTTTTCAAACTTTAAAATGATTATCATTGTGAAATCATAACATCATTTGAATGATCTTTTCATAACACAATTCATTTTATTTCAATAAAGCTTACAAATATCATTTGCTAGCCTTTGTGGAAATTCACCTCTGGGGTGCAAAAACCCTGCTACGGAGAAGCCAAAACTTGCTTTTTTGCCAATTCAATTTCTCTATTTCCAGATCAAGCGAGCTACAAGAAAATCAATTGATGTAGCACAATTCAAAAATCCTCATCGAGTATGGTTCTAAACTACCCTTTAAGGCTCATGACAATCAAGAAATACTCACCTGGGCTATATGTGACACGAGAGAAGGGGAAAGATGAAAACCCAATGGAGAAACTCAGCATCTAAAGAGGAAATACCTATTGAACCGACTTGAAAAAACATGACATTAGTTCATTTTTCACTTTGCAAAATTTATATATGGTGAAAAGTGGGGCAACATGTCAGAAGGGCTATTGTTTCTTTAGGTAGCGCTAGTAGCACCAATTGATGAAAGGCAACATTTGCTAGCAACAAAGGCCTTTATAATATAGGCAGAAACAAATGGAAGTTCTAGTGGTGCCCCAATTAGGTGCCAACAATAATCTGCAACCTATCATTTAATGGGCATCCCTACTATTCGAGGGCCTACAGCCTTCCAATGTAGGAAAGAAGGCTCAGCCACTACCTAGAGGCAAGATCTGGAAGAACTCCCCTACCATAGAGAAGGAATATATGCCATCATCAGGATGAACAAGTACTAATGATCCCATTCATTCCTCCCCCCATCAACTGGTAATGAATTAGTTGTTTTGCAGTTGCTCCCCAACATCGGTTGAATGTTGTTGAATTTTTTTGCCTACTATTCTAAGGGCTATGATAAAGCAATTGGTGGGAAGCTCTCTTGAATAGTAGGGGCATGTGTGGGAATTGAAGAAGCTGGGGAGTAGATGCCATTTTGGGGTGGATAGCCATTGCTGGGTGGCTATATTGATTGCCTCTATGCAAGGTGCCCTATTATTAGATTATTCCCCTACTATTCTATAGCCCCCTACCCTACTATTAAAGGGGGAAGGGGGCCAGCCATAGAATAGTAGGGATCCATTCCTTCCATTCCCCTACTATTCTATTCATTATAAGATTCCCTCCCACTAGTAGGGGTGCAGGGGTGGCCCTTACAATAATCTATTTGGGGGCCCACCCTTATAATAGTAGGGGGTAGGGGGTTGAGGCATGTTACATATAGAATCTAGGTGTAGCCCTACCATTCTGCACACACATGGGCCGATAGAACCTGCCTAATAGTTCCAGTGCCCAGGTCCATTGCTAGATTCTATGAGTAATAATCTATTTAGGGGGAATTGTAGGCCCAGGTAGGGCATACGAATAGTAGGGGAATAATCTGCCTTAGAATAGTAGGGGAGGGCTAACCTTACAATAATCTGAAGGGGGGCCCTACAGAATAATCAATAATTATTTTAGGGTAAGGTAGGGTAGGGGCCTAGCCCATAAAATTATAGGGTGTGGGATATGGGGCTTGGGTTGAATCAGTAGTTTCCCTAGAAGAACTATAGATAGTTGCATCAATAACAGAGTCAGTAGGAGAGGCATCCAAGCTAGGAGAGATAGGGGTAGCACCATCAGTTTATCCACCTTCACCAGCCCCTACTATTGTGCTAGGTTGAAGATCTCACAAAGTGGCCAAAGAAAGCAAAGGCAACAGAGGCATAACCAATTGTAGAGACAAGGGTGATAGCCCTACTATTCGTGAGGGGCTTTTAGAATCTATTCAAAGCAATGCCCCTTTTTTCTCTAAATAGTACAATGCCCTCATCACCTAATAATAAGAATTGAAAACATAGGTATATGTTAGCTATATAAAAGTTCCTGTCCTTTAGAATAGTAAGGTGGTGCAGCATTGTTAGGAGGGTTTGTGCTTGGGAAGCTGATGCTTGATGACTTATGTCTGTAAAGAGGAGAGATGGTGTGGCACTACTCTTCTAATGGGCTGGGAAAGATGGAAGCTCATCACCTAGCTTCCTAACTTTCTTTACCTAGCTCTAGGATAGCCCCTATCTATATATGGCTCATTATTGCAGAGAAGCAGCATGCTGGCTAAGAAAGCTAATGAGTGTAGTAGGCACTTGGCTAATTGGCTCTATAACTTATATTGAAATAGGCCTTTCTTCAGAAAGAGACTCTTCAACTCCGAATCCCTCTTCAACTTCGGCTCCTTTGGGAAACTTCCATCATCCAAGTGCCAGAGCTAGAGAGGATCAAAATGTCAGCATAGGTCAAAATATTGAGGGTCAAAATGTGGAGGGTCAAAATGCCTCCAATAGAGAGGGCTAGTTTGACTAATCCTACCCTACCAAAAATATGCTGCCATTACCGGCTGAGCTACCAAAGGCCAGAATAGTTGAATAGATAGAGAGGGTGAAAAAGTTGCAAGCTAATCTTAGAGCAATGCTTACAAACCTCCAAACTACCCCTGCCATTCTATAGGGCAACTAAACAACTAGGGTCAGAGGAATAAATAGCAAAAGTCCCTATTATTTTCCAGGGGGCAACTCACCTTAGCTATTAATAATAATCATGTGTTGCAACAAGATATGGCACAAATGGAACAAAAAGCCCTTAGAATAGTAAGGCACAAATGGAACAATAGGACCTTAGAATAGTAGGGTAGAAATGGACTCTTCTTTATCATTGCCTTCTACTCTACTAGAAAAGAGTACATCAGCGAGCAACTTTCCCCATGATGAAGTTGTCTAAGCCCTGGAGAAGCAATGGTAGGAACTATATGATGGGAAAACCATCAAGTAAGTTAGGGACAAAGTATATCACTATGAGTATCAGAAACCAACAACTTGGATTTTGCCCATCCCACACGAATCCCATCTGGTCGCTCAGGGTTAGCATCTCTACTAGGCGAAGTGGAGGCCCCTGACCCTTCAAGTATTAATAGTAGTGCTCATGGTATTTCAAATTCCAGCACTATATATAGTCTAAGGTAGCCGCTCTTAGTTCTATGATAGTGACCCAACCCTACCAGTGACAAAACTCAATTGGCCATGCTGTTGTGAGGTTCTATGCCCTTTATAATATAGGCAGTGACCTAGCCCTACCATCCATAAAACTCAATTGGCTCATGTTGTGTTTGTATGTAGCATGCCCAACTATAGATAGAACCCTTACAATATAGTTAGAAGGGGCCCTTCCCCTTTCAATAGTAGGGGTAGGGGTAGGGGTAGGGGGTAGGGGCATATTCTATACGTAACATGAAGAATCTAATAATAGGGCCACCCAATAATCATGTGGGGGGGGGCCTACTATTTTAAGTCTAGTCCCCTTCTAGATTATTCCAAGTAGGCATGTTACGTATAGAATCTACCTTTAGCACCATCCCCCCCCAACCAAGCACCACTGAAACAAGTAGGAAGGCTAGAAGACCACTTTGCTTGGATGGACCCACCAGAAACAAGCATCACAAATAAGGAATTTCTCGCGCGATTACGCCCCTTAATAATTATTGGGTGGGCCTTCAATAGTAGGGAGTAGCAGGTAGGCCTATAGTTTCTATGCCCTATCTTGCTTCCCAAATTCTCTATGTAACATTCATAATCATGGGGGCAGAATAGTAGGCATTTACCCTGCTGTTGGGTCAATTTTGCAGTCATATGATCCAGACTTTTGATCAATGGAGGTGCATGCAAATGTTCCCAAAGCATCTCTCTTTTTCTTAGGGCAGTCTTGGCGTACACAAAAAGATGAAAAGAAACAACCCCCTTACTGGGTGCATTATGGCTCATAATGACTCTCACTCTAATGCAGTTGAAGGGTTCAAAGATTCAGGTGGGAGACATAGTTCTGTATGCAAATTTGCCACCTCCTCAACCCTATAGATAGTATGGGCGGTGTGATAGAAAAAAAAAAAAAAAAAAGAGCTCCCTATAGGGTCCATATTGGTTCTAGATGAATTTTCATTCCCCTCTAAATAAATGGTGCCTCCTACTATATGGCACCCTCAAGGCTCTCGCTAGAAGCATTTGGATACAATAGGCATTGAACTAAGTTTTTCAAGGCTCTAGAATTCGGATAGGGCTCTCTCTAGCCTAGGGCCCCCATGCATGTTTTCAAGGTGGGGGGCATTATAGTTCAAAGGAACTTGTTGTTGGTTCTATACTCAACTCTAGATGCTTGACCTAGTGCTATAGTAGGGGGACCTTTGCATACATCTCAATTCTATACATAACATGCCAGAACACCCTTTCCAATATACAACTCTGCATGCATGCACCAATCCTTTGTCGGCCTAGGGCCTATGAAGCCTGGCACCTACTAGTGGGGAGTAGGTTGATAGATAAATGAGGACTAAAATAGTTGTTCCTACAGATGTAGGGGGTTCAATATTCTATATGTCTGCAAAATGCCAATGGGTCAAATTTTTATAAAGGCTCTAGTTCCGCTGTATTGGTGAACTCATAACATGCCCTAAAATTTTATAGGGAGTAGGTTGATAGATAAATGAGGACAAAAATAGTTGCTCCTACAGAGGTAAGGGGTTCAATATTCTATACGTCTGCAATGTGCCAGCTAGATCATTTCTATAGGTGACTTTTGGGATTGGCCTAAACTCAGGTTGTTTGAACTCATTACTCACTAACTGAACCTCATGACCTTCTTTTTCTTTGGCATTTCTTGAACTAGAAGCTATTATACTGAACTGGGGTTTAAATGTATTAAAAACTTTAACTCTACGTAGCTCAACACTTGATAAATACCTTAGATCATTGAAATGTATGTTGAATCACTATTGATATTGATGCAAATGGCTTCAAGGTTGTTGTATGATTGCTTCTTCTCTTTTCTCATCTTTTCTCTATGTTCGAATGGTGTGAAAATGATCAAAATTTGGCCTTATACCTATCAAAACCTAGCATTAAATGATTTGTGCATATAGCTGTAAACTCGACACTAGAAGGATTCAACATAACTTGGCTCCCATTGTATTTTGTTTACTCAGCCTCCACTAGATTTCAACTTCACTAGGCTTCAACTATCAACTTGGTCATTATTAGAAACTCGGCATCCAATGGAGCTTTACTCAGCATTCAAGGGTAACTCGATAGCTTCTTCAAAAAAATTGACTTGCCATCTTTTCTCATGCAACTTTCTCCTTTGCAATACTTCTTTTTTTTGGAACTGATGTATGATATAACTTTGTATATCAGTTCCATACACCTATTCATGCTTAGTTAGATGAGGTGTGATCACTTGACCTTTTGGGTGAAGTGATCTCTCCATTTGATGTGCTGCACTCATCCTTCTTCTTCCAAGTCCCTCTCATTTGCCCTCTTATTTGTTCAACATTAACCTTCTATTTTTTTTTTTTGGCTTCTATCTTGGGTACCTTAGCCCTTGTTGGGCAATTCTTGCTGATATGTCCAATCTTCAAGCAACTGAAACATGTAGTTTGATTTAACCATCTACTGTAATCTCCTTTGAAATGTGTCCTTATGCAATTTTCAAGAATGTGTCCATACTCCTAACAATAGTGATAGCTATCTATACCTGGTGTTGTAATCCTAGTTGTGGTGATGACCATGGTTGTTTCCCTTTGTAGGCTGATTAGGTGTCCACATAGGCTTTGATCTACATTCAAATGCTCTATGTTCATATTTTTTGCAGTTGTAGTGTAGTGACCTTCAAATCTTGGTGTTCTTATGGTCTTGGTTCTACATTCATGTGCTTGATGTCCTTTTCTTTTGCACTTGTGACAAAAGCTTGCATTTATAGGCTTATCATGTGTTGATGACTATTCTTGCTCCTACATAAATTAGAGGTATGTCCCTTTTTACCACAGATATGAAAAGTAAGTTTATTATTCTTACCTTTGTTACTCCTTTATTTTGAAGTCTTGGATGATTCTCCTTGCTCAGTGTAGGTGTAACCAGTCCTGAAGTATCATTACTAGCCCTTGGTGATTTCAGTAGTTAGTCAAAATAGTTGATAGCCTCATTGGGTCTGTTGAAGCTTCCTGCTAACTCCTTTTCTCTTTTCAATTCATTCTACAATTTCTCATTTTGTATTCTTAGAGTGGAGATCACAATTTCTTTCATGTTAGCTCATGATGAGCATTCACCATCTAGCTTAAGGTGTCTAGCTACATGTTTGAGATTCTTTCAAACTCAATTGTCTTCTCCTCTAGTCTATTGATAAGATTTCTCTTGTCATCTTCTATCATTAACTTGTTTTCAATGGATCTCTTATTTTGTTCAGTCACTTCACAAAGCATTATGGCTTGTGACTCTTGTTCAAGCTTAAGTATTCTAGTTTCTTCAACTTGTGCTCTATTTTTCTCCATCAATTTTACTATTGCTACATCAAATTCCTTAGAATCTCCATTGGAAAACACTTGTGTGGTATCAATCTCCTTGTAGTGTATGTCATTTTCAGCTATCCTTCCTTCTTTTTAAGCACTTTCTCAATTCTTCTTTAGCTTCCTCCAATTTATGTAGAGCAAGATGCACATCAATCACTTGATTATCAATGATCTTCCCAAGTTTGAAGACTTCCATCTTTAGACCTTTTCTCTATGTTGTTAGGCTTCTCCTTGTGAGAACCTAGTGCTCTGATACCAATTGTTGGAATTTTCAAAATGGGAAGAGTACTTATGAGAGGGGGGGTGAATTAGAAGTACAACACTTTTAACCTTTTTTAATCCTTTAAATCAAATAACTCAAAATCAGATGCATGCATGGAAAGATATTAAGTAAACATAAAGAAAACACATGCAATAACACACATAACACCAGATTTGGTAACCCAAAAACCCTCCAGGAATAAGAAGGCAAAACTAGGGTGGGGATGATACCCACAAAAATTACTACAGCAATAATTTTTTGACCACTTCTGATGGTCTGCCCTATTAAAGACTTTACACTGTGTCAATAGTGACCTAGTTAGAGGACTTACAAACACTTTACATGAAGTGTCACCTGTTAAAGGATTTACAATAGGTTGTTAAACCCACCTAATTCCATAGGATTTTCAATCACATTCTCCAAAGGTTCTCCCACCTAGCTATTAAGCTAACCTATCAATGTAGGATTTCCAACATCTAATACAATGGCAAGAAAGTATTAGAACAATAAACCTGACAGTATGCAATCTTTAATTGTAGGATTCATGCATGATCTGCTCTCTCTGATATGGCCCTTGCTTGATCTGATCTTTGTTCTTATCCCTTGTCCTATTCTGATCAACTGGATGTGTAATTGTTGCTCTATTCCTCTAAGTCTTTCACACTTCACACTGAATTTTGCTATAATTTCCCATATACTATTCTCTTTCACATATACAATGGGGTTTTTGTCTTCCTTTTAAATATTGTGAAGACTTAGGGTTAGGTATGGATCTACGATCCATATTGAATCTTAAGTTCCCACTCGTTCCTTGCATTTTTCTAATTAGTTGCATGCCTCTTCCATTTTTTTGATTGGTTGCATGCTGATCGCATAGGAAATGCAAAAGATTTGATCTTATCCTTATCTTCCTTTGAAATCCTTCTATGTTAGCTCCAAAACTAGTTTACATCTTAGTTTGTGAGGGCACAAACTCATATGTTGATTCTGTGTTACTCGGCACATACTGGACTACTGGTGCTTAGCACATATACTCTCCTAGTTTGCTTGGTACCTATTACATCTTGTCTTTCTCAGCACATGTATAGTTCTAGCTTCCTCAGCATATGAAGCATTCTAACTTGCTCAGCATCAACTCTGACTCGGCACCTATATATCACTCGGCACTCATATAATGCTTGGCACCTGTTAGAAATCTAACTTGGCACACACTGTGACTCGACATACATAGTGTACTCGGCTTCAATTTAAGAAGTGGTTAAGTGTGTTGACACTCAAATGTCAAAACTATTCTTAGACCAACAGGACCATCCCCTTAGCTTGGTTATTCATGTAACCATCCAAGTTGCTAGTATGCTATAATCAACATCATATAATTTAATCTAATGATACCACTTGAAATAGCCCTAGTCTCTATTTTTTAACCCACCAAATTTTAATTTATTCCAAAAAAATTTTGAGTGTTTCTTCTCTTTCTTTACCCTTTTTAGAATTATGGGATTGTTGAATCTAGCATAAATACATAGAAACTCCAAGTTTCTAGCTATTTTCTCTTTAAAATAAAGTCAAGGCTAGGAAAGGATAAGAATATCAATGTAGTAACTAAAGTGTTAACCTTAAGAAATTTTTAGAAGGATTGAAAGGCTTCATCCATCATTTTCTCTACACCACTAAAGCTTCTATAGTTTGTGTCCTTCCACAAGATCCAAGCTAGTTAAGAAGAATTTTTACCTCTAGAGTTGTTTAGTCAAAGGCTTATGAATGAACCTTTTTCACTAAATGAGTAGTTGTTGAATAATTTTCTTTTGACCTAAAACCTCTTTATGTTTGTAAAAATATCTTTCTACAACTCACATGCAAACTCATAGTGGATCAAAATATGTGGAATGTATTCATCCACTTATTTAGAGTACATATCTTCTCAATGAATAGATTCCTCTCTTGATTGAATTATCTCGAGTTAAGATTTTGTTGTGCATGAAAATATATGAGAAAAAATTAATCTTAGGTATTATATGCAAATTAAAAACCTCCTTGAACCAAAGCTATGAATTCTCATTAGCCAATAACATGGTGTGGACCAATTTAACTAAAAGTCCACCCTTATAATATTTTGATCGAATTAATATACCCTCTCTCATAAAAAATAAATTTAAAATTTTAGCAATGTCTCTTGTACATCTTAAGATTTGTAAATCAAATTTGTTTGGGACTAGCAACTCTAGGTAAAGTCCTTGAAAGATTTCAAAGGACGTGACTACTCCATGATTTTAAATGTGTACATCAAACCAATAAAAAAATAGTGCACCATAAACACATAAAGTATTAAGTGATAGCATGCTAATGGACATATGGAAGTCTTGATGCTTCACCTCTATGAGCATCTAGATGCAATGAGTTATGTGTGTTACATTAATTCTCACAAGAGATGGGTTTGCGTGAACCAATACTCATAAAATATGGGTTAATGAGTTTGATACAAAAGCTAGACAATTGAATTGTGATAAACATATATTAATTTGTCTTGCTATGAAAGATATCTCCTACTTATCAAAAAATTGATTGTTGCATACATCATTCTTTAATTAAACTTAATATAAATGTGTATATTTAGGCTTCGTATCACCATTATTATACAATATTAGAATGCAAAAAAAATGCAATTCAACTTATAGAGGACCTCAAGCCTCCCTCCCAACTTTCAAGTATTGATGAGTAACAATATGTTGGTGTTGAGTGTAAATGATAAGAAAATAGAACTATCCCATTGATTGGTGGACATTAATCAACCACATATTTGCAACGATAATATCAACCAAAAAAGAGTACAATAAACAATTTAAAATGCACATATCTTATTTGTCCTTTGTCATCCACACAACCAAAGAAAGAGAAGTTGACACATATGTAGAAAGAGAAAAAAATTATAAGAGGAAGAGATGGAAAGCTTGGATAATAGTCCATTTACAAAATAAGAGAAAAATCATTACAACTAATACATGAACCTAGGTTGATGAAACTACTCTAACTCTTTTTCAAAGTGTATTTTCACAACCATGCAAAAACTAATTGCTATAAGATGTCTCTTAACAATTTAGACAAGCTTTCTAGCCAAGTTTTAACATTCATTTTTAGAAATAATTATATATTATAATCCTCTATCAAACAAATTTCTATACAAAAATATATATTTTAGCAAGAATTTTTCTTATCTAGAGGTGAATTTTCTCTTAAAAACTAAACGAGGTACACATGGCTTTAGTTGTGGTACAATAAATATTGATATCATGAATAGTAGAATCTTAGCTAAATCTTATAACCACCAATAGCATGATACAATGCATTATAAAGAAACCACATTACCATAAGTTATGTTATCAAGTGGAATGCAACCACCTTCCAAAAGGTGTAGGATGGTTTATAACAAGTAGTTGAACATTGAAATAAGCCAATTAAAATATCAAATTCAAGGATAAATTGGTGCTAAAAGTAATGAGATCGATTATGTGGGTGGAACTCGCCCTAGGTTGTGTGGCCAATTTGTATGCCATATGTAGCATTGACAAAATAAGGCCTACAACTTTAGGAGAAATTTCAAGCCTCAACCATGATTTGTCACCACATCACATACCACAAATGATTAAGTACATAAGTTTACATGTTTGATGATATGTGCAACAAGCTTAAACTATCATCACCAACACCATCAATGAAATAACTCCTATATTGAATTAGTTCTAGATAAATATTAAAATATTATAACATTCTTACGATTGAAAAATTGATAGACGTGCAAATGTAGAAAATCTTAACTAAACTTAAAGCAACCCAAAAAAATCCATTATAATCATAAAAACTACTAATTTAACAAATTCTTTAACTAATAAAATATTATTATATAAAAGACATAATGTACACCATATTATACACACACAAAAAGTATATAGAATCATATCCCAAAGCCAAGACAAGATCAAAGCCAATAACAACAACCAAGCTATTTAAATCATATCCACAAATCTGAAATAATTTCCGTAATATTTCAATTCCAATACCTAATTTAAGTTATAAACTTAGTTTTATTCTATTTTTCATGGAGTCCATACTAATAGCTTACATGTTTCCATCAAATCTAACAAATTTAGAAAGCAATTTTGTTGGAAGGACAACTCTTCATTGTCTCGTGGAAACAAAACTTGTATAATAGAATACAATTAGTTTGAATCAAATAATTTTTCTATTTGACCGGAAAACTTGCAAATGTGAAAGCCATCCGTATTAAGACTTGTTTTTTTTTGTTTTTTCGTTTTGCTAATAACTAGCACTACTATAATTGTTGAATTTTTTTAATAGTATTCACTCATTTCAAAAGTAATATATGGAGAATTAAGGAAAGCTTGGCTGGATTGATAGCGATGTCTAGTTGGCTATCAAGTTGGAAATATGTGGCCTACAATTCGCTATATTGCTTTGGTTGAGTGACTTCTAATAGAAATTGATGGGCACAAAAAGATCCTCATGCATGCAAGGAGGAGTCACCTGGACAAGCCTAAAGTGCTATGTAGACCATTTTTCAAACAAGAATAAAATCAAATAGTTATTTCAGATTTGGTTTTTGAGATTAGCAAAGTTAGTAGAGGTTTAAAAAAAATGAAATTGAAAGAGACTAGAAACAAAAATAAGAAAGATAGTATTAGATGGCCTTTTTTATCATTATTTATGTGGATGATTTGATAGTGTTTTATAAGAATTGGATTGAATTTTTTTCTTAATATGTATATTTTTATTGATTTCTGATAATATGTTCATTATCTATTTTAAAAAATTAGAAGGTATAAGGTTATATAGGTAGTGTATAAAGAGCAAGATAATAGAAATAATAATAAAAATGCTTATGCTAGGAGAGAACTACTAGTGTAAGGTGGTGGGTGGTACCAGTCATCTAGTTTATCTCATAGATTAACGAGAATAGGGGTGAAATCAAGAATGGCCCGCCCCTCATTAATACAAGCTTTCCCCTTCTCCTTATCCTTGTTTTTATTCATTATAGGTAAAATTGCTACAACCAAATCAAGGGAGTTGCTTTAAGAAGTTTGGCCAACCACCATCACAACTAGTTGATTGTCAATTATTGTCACTACTAGTAGTATGCAAGTAAAACTAGTATGCTTAGAACAAGAAGCTTAGATAAACATTCACAAACTATATTATTACAACATACGTGAAAAGACCACAAAGGGAGCTTAAAACAAGCAAATGCAAACCTTGGAATACCAAAATGCTCCTTTTGTTGAAGTAGATGTGGTCCAAGATGATGGATTGTGTGTCAATAGATGCTCAAGCTTCCAAGGATTGTATTAAGATCTAAGATACAAATGGATGAAGGATTCAAGTGTGGATGTATTGAGAATTTTTAACATTATAAGGGTGTGATCGGCTATTCTTACTCTCAAAATGCTATGATAACAATAGCATAAAATGTGGATGAGAATGAAGAAGTGAAGGGTTCAATTTATAGGCAAGGCAAGGTGGAAATAGACGGTCAAGATGCAAACTTGGGAGATTGTGAGGAGTGGCCAAGATGCAAGGAAAGGAGAGCACGTTAATTGTGGTTTCTCAAATGCATAACCTTGTGACAAGAGAATGCATGTGAGAGGATTAGGGTTTTGGAGGGAATGTGAGCATTTTGGGGATGTGAAGGGGATTAAGGTGTAAGAGGGAGTTGGAGTGTGTAAGAGGGATGTAAGAACTTTTAAGGTTGATATTAATGCATGTGGTTGGGGAGTGGGAGGATGTGATTAGAGTTGACTTAGGTTGGGATTATAATTTCTTAATCCTCGTACTTAAGGTTGTGCATATGATTAGGGAGAGATTAGGTTTGGATTAAAGGGTGATTAGGAGGCAAGTGGAGATGTTAGAGAAATGCAAGTGGATCACTTAATCAGCTAGGGTTAATTAGTTAGTCAAATAGGTCTAGTATGTGTGAATGGGTTGGGTTAAGTCTGAACCAAGGAGTTAGGATTGGATTAAGGTTTAGGCTAGGGTTGATAATTGATGAAGTGGTATTATTTAATCAAACAGTAAATTTGGGAATTAAATAAAATAGGTAATGTAAAATTTATTAAATTTAATGGAGGAAGAGGGATTTAATTGATGATGGGACTATTGGTTGGCATTTGATTTATTAGTTGTACTATAGTTAATTGATTAGATTAATTAGCTATACCTCACATACTGCATCGTTGAGCTTAGAGCACCCAAAAACCCCTATTTTCATATAAAATTTGTCCAATTTGGACATAGTTGGAATCTAAGGGAAAAAACAAATTGCTCCCAGATTGGGCATGTTTCTTGAGGTAGTGATTTTATGAGTTTTTGGCATAGAAATCGAGATTTTTTTGACACAATAAAATTGACATTTTTTACCATGGAAATTGAGGTTTTGTGGTTCAAAAATTGAGATTTTTGGGAACAAAAATTGAGCCAGTTTCTGATACATAATTGACCCGCTTCCTGATGTAATTTTGGTATAGAATTAATACACTACCCAAGGCAATTTTTGGTACAAAACATACATGCTTCTCGAGATAGTTTCTAGTACAAAACTAGCACACTTCTTAAGATGATTTTTGGTACTACTAGCACACTTCCTGATGCATTTTGGCATGGGTCTCAAGGTGGTGGATTTTTTATTTTGCCCTTCCAAATCTTGTTTGACCTACATGTGCTTTTTTAGCCATAACTTGCTCATCTAGACTATATATTTCACAAATGAGATATCATCAAAAAGCTAATATGAGCTCATCGTGATGGTGTAGTTTATTTGAACATTTGATGTTGTTTGGTTGCTAGCTTATGCAATCAAAGTAAAGGGTTCTATTTTTCTCTTCGGGAGACATATCTTGAGCATTCAATCTTTGATTTGGAAAATCTTTATATCATTGGAAAGGTCTTTCTATACTCTTTCCATTAATGCTAATTATTTTTCTAGATAATGCTCTAGGCATATTCTATTCAATTTTTTGCTTTTTACATTCTAGTGGATATCTTGGTTGTTTCAGGTCCAAGGATCAATTTTGTTTCTTCAGATGATTTTTCATGGGATGTACTATCTCTTATATAATCCTTATGTCTCTTTTGATCTTTGTTGACACCCTTTTGTAGTGTTTTTTCAAACACACTGAGATAAAGTGCCACTCTATTACATTTCAGGATCTTGCACATCTTTGGGTTTTGTTGTACTCACACTACATTATAAAGTGCCTTAGGGGGTTCATGTTGGCCATATTTTCCATCTTCCTTGTCAAGTGAGTCTTCCTTCCATGACATTAGCCTCATGATGTGTCAATGACATGTGTCATTATAGGTATTTGTACTTCTTGCACACTCTTGATGTTTTTGGTTCTTCTTTCTACATGACATATTGCATTCAATTTTAGTATTTATGTCTTACCTCTCAACATTATAGGGGTTATTTTGGTTCTATTGCTTTCTTGGTTCAATGGAGTAAGCTATGTATTCAGTATTTGATCCCGTGTACTAGGTGATTGTAGTGGTTGGATACCTATGCATTTCAATGTTATGGATCATTTAACATCTAGGAATCTTTCATTCATGTTTTTGGAGGTCATGAAGATACCTTTCATCTTCAATTCATCAGCTCTTCAGACTTAGTCTTATATAGTTAGTCATATTCTATACAGTGGAGGTTATGTTGACCAAATTTGTCTTGCCACCAAAATTGCCATATTTGAATTCAAATATTAAATGATTACGTCCCATGTTAATATTAAGCAATACCATGGAATTATGAAATAAATTAAATAAGAACCTTATAATATTTTCATGTTTTCCTAAGTTTATTTTTTGGCCCTCGCATGTTTTCGTTCACCATTAGATCTCCCAAGATTAACAACGGGCACTTTCCCACTTTATCAAGATGCAAGATTTTTTAGGAATGTGGGCAAGCACCTTTCCACCACGTGGATTTTGTGGACCCTTCCCTATCAAAGTCACAAAGGTAAACTTGTTAGAGCAACCACGCAGTTGCTAGAGCACATTGGTACACGTTGGCAATTTGGGTGCATTTCATTGGTCAAGATACTAACTATGTAGTTGATGGGCCAGTTTTGTTTTCATCATAGAATGTAGGAAGATCTATAGTTGGTGCTTCCTTGCTTTGTGAAGTTACAAGGATTTTAAATAATGGGAGAAAGTGAGGTTTTGACATGTGTACATGTTGATCCATTCTTCTGTGTGGGCTACCAGGGTTGAAAAGGAATGTTAGAGAGTTGCTAGGTGGAAAATATGTGTTAGTTGCTTTGTCCTAATTGGTCAAAGGTTTATGTATCTACAAAGGTTGATGTTAAGGTTTAGTGGGTTTGAAAGTTTTAAGGGGCAAGTGTAGTAATAACTAGGTTCTTCCATGATCATCAATCGTTTGGTGATTGACGATCGTCGCTTGCCTGTATTATGGACTTTCTCAAAAATTAGGAAATGCGAGCAAGCGAGAAATAACCACATGTCCCTATGGGCCCAGCTAAGGAAATAAACATTGTAGTCACATCATGGTTAGGTCAAGGTTCCATGAGTAGTAGGTGGTTAAGCTAAGAAGGTGGCACAGTTAATTGGTCGATGGGGCAGTAAAACTTATGAAGACCTTGTGAGGTGGCATAAAAGAAATAATGTTATTGGTCCATGTGGCTCATCTTTTTTGAAGGACTTTGTTTGACTACTGACCTTCCTCATTTGCAAGCCAAAAACAAAGGAAAATTGGGTTTTCTTGCACAATCTAATCTTTTTGATTGATCCCAACCATTTCGAGTTAATGCTAGGCTTAAAAAATGCAAAGGACACTTCTCCCACTATCTGATAATCCATTTTGAGAAGTTCTAGCATTGATTGGTTCCATTTTCCATCACTTCAAGGTTTGCTCCAGTCAGGGTGTCCATGATTTTCATGCCTTTGCAAGTGTATGAAATAAAAGCTACTTATTGGATCTTCTTGATTGTTCTCTGAGAACTTAATGGTAGTGGGTGTGGAGTAGCCACTAGTACATTTGGCCTCTATTTTTGAAGAAATTTTTTGATGAGAGGCCAAATTTGAACTACATTTTTTTTGTTTATGCTCCTGTGTATGTCAAAATAGCCACAAACATGGGATGTTGAAATAGCCACGAACATAGGATGTCAAAATAGCCACGAAAATGGGATTATATTTGAAAAAAATGAAATTTGAAACACATTTTTTATTATTCATGGGATTCATTATTCGCGGGAGGAGGCGGGTTTGCATACAGAGGCTAGTTCGCATACAAAGGAGGTAAGATTTTTCTCAGGTAATGCATTGCAATGCATGAAATAGTTGAGAGACCCATTTTATATATACTTGGAATCACATATTCTTTAAAATCCCTACACAAAAACCCCATAGCCAGCTAATTTAGGTGATTTATTTTATGAATTATGCTTATTTTATACACATGGAATATCTTTTTCTCCTTGTGCAAAACCCTCTAATTTTTTTATAGGGCCACAAGTGTATTGTTTAGTAGGGGATCCTTGAAGATAGACCCAAACAAATATTGAGAAAGAATGAGTTACCCTCGCTAAAGAAGAATCACCACAAAATTGTTCTTCTCAAACGTGACAAAGGGTAATTCCCAGGGTAACCCGAGAGCATTCCTTTAAAGATTGACTAGCAAACCTTTAATATAGGGTAACCCAAGAGCATTCTAATGTAATATGTTGAATGATTTCAATTGAACGTGGAGAGGTGTAGATAAAAAGTTTCCAAGTAATTTTTAGGAACCCATGCAAGGAAAGAATGTGACGAGTAAACTATCATAGGGTAAGGTTTTTGAGTGTGTGAAGTTGTAGCAGGGCTTTGTTCATTAGATGGGTGGTTAAAATATGGATATAATATTGTGAAAATATTATAATAAGAGTATATTGATGTGTGAAATATTTGTATTAAGTCTAAAAACAATATTTTTGGATTGGATAAAGAAATTGCAAATTTGGAGTAGACTGTCATGACATGATAGCAAGGTATAAAACTTGTTTTTATTTGATTTGATTAAAGATATTTAGTGTGTGAAGATGGTTGGAGTTTTGGAAAATCAATAGAGATGTTTAAAAGTGTCTTTAATGGTAGGGGTAAGGAAAATAGTATATGTTAAGGTTACTAGATGGTTGCATTAACTTATATGCTAATAGGAAAGTGAAAACTTGTCAAGTTTGGATTATGGGCAATGTAAATTCTGATCACATCATGATAAAAGTGTCTTTAATGGTAGGGGTAAGGAAGATACTATATGTTAAGGTTACTAGATGGTTGTGTTAACTTATATGCTAATAGGAAAGTGCAAACTTGTCAAGTTTGGGTTATGGGCAATGTAAATGCTGATCACATCATGATAAAAGTGTCTTTAATGGTAGGGGTAAGGAAAAAACTATATGTTAAGGTTACTAGATGGTTGTGTTAACCTATATGCTATTAGGAAAGTGTAAACTTGTCAAGTTTTGGTTATGGGCAATGCAAATGCTGATCACATCATGATTCCTTGTAAACTATTCCAAAGGTGTAGCTTTTCATCATAATGAACTTGTGGAAGGGCTTAGTATCCTCATTAAGTCATAAAAACCCTAGTTAGATTTGTCATGTTTTTTCGTGAAGGATGATTGGCCTAAAATAGGATAGTGTTGTGGTAGGTTAGATAAATACAGTCATGATGAATGCAAAGAATTAAATAGGGAGAGAGATAATGAACTATGAAGGAGTTTTCAAATGAAAAGTTAATGATGGTTTATGTGTATACAAGTGAAGATTGAGAACTAATCTTGTGATAGGGAATATGTATGAACATAAAATCCTTCAACCAAGTGAGAATAATGTTCTCATGCAAGTTGTTTGTTAGTGGATACAATGTTAAGGTTTGGTAATCCTATGGTCTTGATTGCAGGAGTTATGGATGATACCTTAAGAAGATAATGTTTAAAATTGCTAATGTAAAATTATCATCCATATTTTTATCAAGGGTTGCAATTTATGTCAATTTTTTTTAATTGATATTGGGATTATTCTTTTTTTTTTCATTTTGATAATGGATCATTAAATGTGTTTGATTGAAAAATGCAAACATTTAAAAGTAAAAAAAATCATATTCTAGTTTATAGATTGTGAAAAACTAATATGAAGAATCGTTTAAAAATAAATCATTAGTCCTCTTTATTTGAATGTATTTACCATCCAAGTTTCAAATCTCGTGCTCTCTAAGCAACATCTTGCTCTTCAACTAAATCGAACATTGGTTCAAACTACTTCACATCAAGAGTTATACCAATGCACCCTCTTTGTTTCTCCTACATGCAAGAAACATCATTTAACTTGTAAGATCATCTAAAAAATTTATACTTAGATTTGAGTCCTAGCTGATCCATGAAAAGCTCAAAAAGGAAGTACCTTCCTCCATTGAGTTAGCCTTCCTCCATAGGACCTCTTTTTATTGAAAATAGAAATTTGAAAAGTGGGTTGAGACCTTTAAATGTTGCTTATACATATTGACATCAATAGAATGAAATAAAATAATGTTGTGAGCAACTATGTAAGGTTATGTTGAAGAGTTCCCTTGCTTACAAAGAAAGTGAGAAAGTATTGAACATCTTCTTGGAGCTCAACCTTAGATGAACACACCCACCACCTTTAAGAGGAAATATTTCTTCCAAGGAGCACTTCTCAATAATAATTGGGGTTACAATCTCTATAGATGAGTTCATATTTTAACTTGATGAGCCAAATATTTCGAACATATTCTCAATCCTATATATCAAGATGGTCACAAAGTTCTTTAAAAAAAACCTTTTTGAGAAATGGTGTAACCCTTGCCATCAAGAAGTGACACCATTAGATTGTCTTGAAGATTTAGTACAAGGCTGCACCAAATTGAGATCATTAGCAAAAATAAGAGAATAAAATTTATAGCTGCAGAAATAGTCACTTACAAAGAAAAATTTGAATTACACGCTGCTTTTTTCTTCCATTTACTTTAGAAGGACTTGTCTAGAATACTAACTGAATACAAAAGGAAAACAAGTATCATTGCTTTACACTTTATATCCATGATTCATTTTAGCAAATAAAAGCAACAAAAGGTGAAGCCATATATTGGACTTCAAATAAATGTGTAGCCTTGGCAATAGACATTTCAAAAGTATATATATACAATTTAAAACAACATATCTTTCATTTACATGTATTTTCCTCCTATTCAATATCAAATAAAGTGCTATCAGAACCTTGCTAGGTAGTCCTGATAATTCATTATTGCATCATGTTTCCCCCAAATTACAAATCAGAATAACCAAGGAAGGTTGAAAGGATAGAATTAGGTTTTCTTGTCTATGAGAAATTTATTAGTCTTAGGTTTGACAAGTTAAAGATTGTCAATGGGTAGAATGTTGAATATTCAAAAGTCATTAGAGCGGATTATACAGGGCACATCAGTTACACATAGTTTGACAACAAATTAGTAGCTTTAACTTAGAATGGAAATGTTGATTAAATCAAGAAATTTAGAAATAAATTTACCAAAAACAAAGGTTGATTGAAGTACTTTTTATTTCTCACTTGTGGCTTCTGAAGGAAAATCTATTGACTTGAGATTAATTACATGACTTGGACCAAAAAAACACAAATATGTTTATTTGGAATAAAAGATGAATGTTAAACTAGGTAGACCACTGCATCCAATTCTAAGTATGGTGTACTCTAATGGGCAATGCTTTGTGAAAGTCATGGAGAAATTGATTGGAGAGATGACCTATAGCCTTCTTGAATTTGTAAATGTTAGAATTTTAACTAATGTGGATACAACAAATCTCAAGAATGATAGCTAACCTTCATCATTATTCCATACACTTCCACAAAATGTTTGAATAGGAAGTGGATCTTGTAGGCAATTAAAATCCAAAACCAATTATATTAGGTTCATCATTTATGGTTAGCAAACCCCTTTTTTCCCTACTTAAGGAGCATTACAAAAATGCGCTATATATATATATATATATATATATATATAAAAGCATGCAAATAGGATCTGGTGATATAGAACTCTACCATGTTTACCAGGAAATTTTTTGCATAGGTTGACATCAACATTGAGAATGATTATTGATCTAGTATATAAAACCCTTCATGATCTAAAGCCTCCATTACTTTAACCTTTTACTTAATTAAATAAATGTAATTCACTACTATAAAGATTTAGTCCATATGATAGCATGATATTCAGATATATAATTCACTTCCACCACTCAATGTTTTTGTAGAGTCTTACTTACATATGGATGGTAGAATCAAAATCATTTAAGTCGATTGCTTATTAAACACATAAACTAAAAAACAACTAAAAATAAATTACATATGCTTAATCCACCATAAATTTAAACTTAGTTGAGATGAGTTTAGGCAAGATACCCGATACTTGGATACTTCCTAGCATTGGATTGTTTCCTTCTTAATTGGCTTTACTTTTGTTTAAGTTACAATGCAATTGGAATCTAATTTGATATCTCTCTATGTATAATTTACCCGACAGAAGGGTATCCAAACAAAATGAATGAATTTCTTGCTCTTTCAAACTATTAGTGATACAACACAAGTTGCGGGTAGAGAACCCTATGCACAAAAATAAATAAATTACAGCTGTCCATTTATGTACAAGGAATGGTCATAGGCAAAGGAAAAAAAAATGAAACAATTATGAATCCTATTATCTAACAGATTTAAGAAGCTACTCTTTACAATTGTCTGTAGATTTTAATAAACAAGTTGTGTAGGTGGAAAGGGGATGTCTTTTACTTTAATGCTGGTAATCATAATTTTTTTTTTGGTAAGGAAATTGATTTCTCTTTGAGACTTCTATAACACTATTCCAATTAAGATCATTCCTATACTAGCTTGGCGGTTGTAGACAAAGGAGTACAGAGATTATTCTTCAGCATTTTACAAAAGCAAGATTCCTTGACTTTGCACTTCCCTTGTCAATAGAATTAATTATAAACCTACATGCCTAAAAATCCAAATGAAATTCAATTAGCATTTCATGTGTCCTACACTTTCACAACATTAGTACACCTACATGCTCAGTAAAAGCTCTACAACTACAAGGTTGAGACTTTGACCTTTAGGCTGCACTTAATAAAGACTAGACTATTTTTTCAAAATTTAGGGCTCCTTGGAAGAACTATTTCCTCTTAAAGGTGGTGGGTGTTTTCATCTAAGGGTGTGTTCATCTATTTATTTCATGTATTGTTGATTGATACTGGTCTCTATCATAATCAATGATTATATTATTATTGGTGATGTAAAGATATTCCTAACTGATCTTGTAAAATAATCAAAGGAGAAATAATGCAAGGTTAGATAATATATGATTAGTTTATAATGTGAATATTAATGAGTGTTAAATACTAATAGATTTATATATTGTTTTCAATCCAACTATCACCCTACCAAAAGGCAACTTGATTATTAATGTTAGATGTTAATCTAATACAATTGATATAGAATTTGCAGGTTGCAAAAAAATCATCCTTCTTCCACCAACGAGTCATTCTGTTCAAGAAAGACCATGTCTGATGATATCAATGCATAATAAAATAGGGAGACAATTTCTAGACTATGGTCTAACTTAAAAAGAAAAGGTGATAGAAAATGTTATTGTCCTTGCAAAAATTGTAAGGGCTTAAAGACTCAAAGATATCTAATCAAAACAGCCAAGGAACATTGTAGGAAGCATGGTCACATTGAAGGAGGGAATGAATTTCATCCATTGGTATGTATATTAATAATTTATAAAATACATAATACATGACTTGATCATGACATCATGGTCATGATTAATATAAGGTCATCATTTTGATATAGGCCAACCACCTGGGTTTCATGTTAAGGACCATGACAATTTGAAGAATGTGGATTTTGAAATGAGGGAACATAGAGGTGTGAATATAGAGGTAGAAGGTAATGATCCAATTGAAGAAGATCACAATGATGAACATTATCATGATGATCAAGATGATGATGATAATGATGATGAAATTGACGCAGACCTTGATGTACCTATACTTGAGAAGGCACACGAGTCCTTATATGAAGGCTCCCAAAAAAAGCTTCTTTGCATTATATTGTTGTTGGTGAACTTGAAGGTTATGAATGGTTTATCCAATGTAGCAATGACACGTATGTTAAGTTATGTTATCTTTTTTTGTTTTTTTAGTCTTAACTCCCTTACAATTAACATTGGCTGAATTGTGTGGCAATTAATATTCTTTATATTAACAAATTATATTTTTTGTTATAGGTTGATAGGTGAGTGTTTGTTACCACCATCAAACGTTGCTCGTACTGAGAATTAACTGCCATTATGAAAGATATTGGAATGGAGTATCAAACAATATATGCATGTCTGAATGATCATATTATATATCATAAACAACATGAATTTTCAATATAATGCCATGTTTTTCATATTAGTAGATATCGATTAGATCAAATAACAAAAAGGTGCCTCGCAAGGTTCTTCAAGTTATTCCCATTATTCCATAGCTACAACATTTATTCAAGTGCAATAGCTTGGCACATTTTATGGATTACCATGCATGCAATAGAAGTTGAGATGACATTATGTGAATTCCTGCAGATGGCTCAGCATTTAAGGAAATAGAGGAAAAATGGCCACAGTTTAAGGAAGAACCTTGTAATCTTAAGCTTTCATTGGCAGTAGACAATGTCAATCCATTTGGAGAGATGAGATCTACTTACTTGGTGTGGCCTATTTTTGTTATCAGTAATAACATTCCTCCTTGGATGACCATAAAGAGGGAGCACATAATATTGGCACTAATTATTTCATGTATGTTTTCATTTAATAGTCATTTAAATTACTTTATTATAACTAATCCATCAAAATGGTCATAATAATTATGTAATGTTTTTGTTCATTAATTTAGTTAAGTAGCAAGTTAAAGATATTAATGTATATATTGAGCCCCTTGTCGATGAGTTGATGGTGTTATGGAATGGGATCACTATATATGACATCTCTAGACCAATAGGACAAAGATAATTTAAATTCCATGTAATACTTGTATGTACAATACAAGATGACCCTAGGCTAACACATTTTTGTGGTATGTTCTCTTCTTAACACCTCTTTTTTGGTATGTTATAGTGCTAACACAAATTTAACGTATTTAATCCAATTATACATGATCTTGTAGGTCTTCAGAAAAAGGGAAAATTTGCATGTCCAGCTTGTGGTCCAAAGATGAAATGTCGTCTTTCAAAATGTTTAGAAATGTACATGTTCAATGAGAATGGAAACTTTCTCCATAGAAATCATAAGTACCAAATTACCAAAAAATATCTTTTCAATGGGAAAGATGAGACTACATCAAAGCCACAAAGAATGACACCTTGCCTATGGAAGTTGGAATACAATAAAATAAATCGTAGAGATAATGTCATTCCATCTGATGATTTTTTGTTTAAAATTCATATTTTGATTTTGTTTATTGATGATGTAATTGATGGTCCTAAAGGTCATCAATACATTAATGACCAACTTCCAAAAGGAGTAAAAAGTTATCCTATGCAATTTAGTAGGTTGTCATACTATGAGAAACTCCCAATCATGCATTTTTTTGATCCTATGCATATTGGAAAGAATGTAACAGAGACATTATGGAAAATCTTGGATGGAAGGCATGACAAAGACAAAATTGTCAAAATTTCTAGTGACATTAACGAATCTAACCATGCGATGAAAAAGTTCATTTGATCCAATAATAATGAAGACCAAATTGATACAAGTGCCCTTAGTTGGTTGTTGTCGGAGCAACAGAGCAATGCTATAAAATAAGTCATAAAAAAAAAATGATTTCCCATAGAATTTTTTGTGAACATAAATGATCTCATATCAAAGAAAAGTGAGTTTGGGTCAAGGATGAAAATATACAATTGGCATACATTTATTAAGGTAATTCATGTTATTATGTATTCACTATATATTTGTATACTACACATAGTTTTCATTACATTCTTTTATTAAATATTGATAATCTCATTTTACAAATATTGCAATACATTCTACATGTATCTCTCCCACACCACTTTGAGAATAGTGTCAAACAAGTTTTATATGGTCTTGGAAAATACACAAGGTGATTGTCATCAAAAGAAATCAATAAAGAAGATATAAAATATTGGAAGAGAAAAATTCCTTGTCTTATGTGTAAAATGCAAAAGTGTCTACCTCCAACTTTTTTCAATGCACAAGAACACTACCTCATACATCAAGTTGAGGAGATTGAATAATGGAGACTCGAACCAACTAGGTCAATGTGGATGGTTGAGAGACATTTGAAATTTTTGAAAGGCTTGGTTCGATAGAGAGCACATCCTAAGGGTTCTATGGTGAAGGGATATATGGTATACCAGACCATGGTGTACATTAGTGAATATCTTCCTAAGTTTGCAGCAAAGATCCATGTAGATTGTATTTGGGATCTGAACTCCATTAACAAATTTGAAGGGGATTACTTGATGGGAAAAGGTAGATTGAGTAAAGTGAAAGGTAAATATAATATTTTATTGTAGTTAATTAATTCTTATAAACCTCCAATATAATTTATTTATAATTGGTGTTTTTTTTAATACAACTGGTCGAGAGTGGAATGCAATACATTTTCATATTGTGAATAATCTTTATTGGATGACAGTATGGATTAAATGATGTCAAAAAAATGGTTGCTCATTAACATGGGAAGGTGTTGCTTCATTGGTTACAGAAGCTCATCATAATAAAGATTCCAATGTTATGCCGATGATAGTTGATCTAGTAAAGGGTTTAAGATGTAGATAGGTACATACAAATTTATTAATGATCATCACTCATATGTTTCATATCAACTCACGATGCAAATAATTGTCACACACTTCAAAAATTGTAGGTCAACCACCACAAAGCTATGTACTATCATGGGCACACATTTTGCATAAAAAAGTTGGATGACGGTAAGAAAACTTGTGATTTTGGGATAAGGTTGTTTTCGAGGGCACTAATATATGTCCTAGAAACAACATATATCCTCAAAAATCTCAAAATTGATACTATGGCATTTTGGATGATATAATTGAGTTTAACTTTAACTCCTTTAAAGTATTTTTATTCATCATCAAATGGTATAGGCTACGACTAAATCAAAATGATCCAGATAGAACTATTATTCAACATGATAATGGATTTAGAATGATTAATTCAAGGTTGTTTGAGCTAGTTAGCGATGAGCCCTATATTCTTCCAAGCCAATGCAAGCAAGTGTTTGACTCAGAGGTTCCACATAAACAGGGTTGGTCATTTTTTGTTAGACATGAACCAAGAGGAAGGCCAATAAAGTATAATGTTATGGAAGAATAAAATGTTGAAGATCATGAAGATCAAGATGATGGTGATGATCATGATCATGATCATGATGATAATGGTGATGATGATGATAGTGTCGATGATGATGATGATGATTGTGATTATGATGATGATGACTATATAGATGAATTATATGATCAATGACATGATTCAAATGTACAAGGTATGTGATCAATGACTCCTACTAAGATTTGATCACTAAGTACAACATACACCAAAAAATAATTCAAAACCATATGTGTAGATATAAACATCAAGTAGAACATGTCCAAATTTTTTAAGATATACATGATCCTAATAAGCTCTAATTTTTAAGTACAAAATGCACCAAATTTTTCTTCCAAAACCATTTGTGTAGATATAAACATTAAGTATAACTATTGGAATTACAAATGAAAAATGTATACTTTTGAGAGGGGGGGTGAATCAGAAGTACTAAACTCTAACCAATAAAACTTTTAATCTCTAAAAAAAGTATGCATAAACATATTGAAATAACATGTAAAGTAAATGCATCCTCATTAACACTTGACACCAGATATGATTACCCAGAAACCCTCCAATGAGAAAGTAAAACTGGGGTAGGAATGACACCCACAATTCTTCACTACTGCAACAATAAAGTTCACCTATTAAGGTTACTTGATTTGACCATTCTCATGATCTACCCTATAAAAGGCTTGCCCTATTAAAAGCTTACAAAGAATTGTTAGATCCTACCTTGTTAAAGGATTTTAACACCTTGTTAAAAGTGTGCCTAGCTAAAGGACTTTAGAACAGTCACTTGGAATGTCACCCTATTAAAGGATTTTTCAATGACTATTAAATCAACCTTAATATAAAGGATTTCATTCTAATGATACAATGTTAGAAAGTACAATAGAATGTTTGATCTAATACACTTACAATCTGATATTGCTGATTTTAGATCCCAACTAAGTTCATCTCAATCCTATCTGATCTGATATGAAATTTCTATAACCTTGATCCTCTATTCTGCTAACTAATTCTACAATTATGTCTTGTAAGAATTTGGCTTAGGCCAGAATTCACCCAAGAACTAAAGAACTCAACACAAGCACACAGTAGACCAAAATAGATAAAGTATGATCAGAATGATGATATTTATTCAATAACTTGATGAGAGTACACTAGGAGTGCCTGAATATAAAAGCCTTAGGAGAGCTTCTAGAATGCATAAAAGTCAACATCATGATATGTCATACAACCAGGCACATGTCTACCAGATATGGGTTATCCTCCATTAAGCAAGGGATTAAGTGTGATGATGTGAGGATAAGCCTACAATGGTGTAGCATGCAAATCAGTGGTGTAGACAACATGTGCTAAATGAGGAGTGTGGATAACTATGTTGTCAATATGAAAAGTCAGTGAATGATGCATACTCCTGTGTTATAGACACCATGCATATAATTAGAGTTGCATAACTCAATGAGAGCAAACAAACTCCTAAGTGTCTCACCTAAAATAATAATTTAAATAATGCAAAATAATTAAATAATGCATTAACCTAAGTAAAACTTAAGTAAGTGTAATAAGTAAATACTTATTTACACCAACACCCCCCCTTAAGTGCAACTTAGGGGAATGCCCTTAAGCTTAAGAAATCAAGGATGAAATGCAAAATGGGTCTCAGCTACTAGGCCATGTTAGGTACCCATGTACATAATGATATGCAATCTCTCATAAAGCAGGGAAAGAGGGAAAACCTCATGGGAAAAAACCCTCCCCCAAAAAGAGAGATAAATAGGGATGCATGGATGGATGGAGTAATCAAGACCCCCCCATTATGGCATACATCTAATATATACATAAGAGAATGATGAGAAGAGGAAGAGAGATAGAATGGGCTCCCCCCGCACAAAGAGGATTGTCAAATAGTGACTACTCCAATGAAGAAGCTGATCCAAGACTTCAAAATGGTGTTCCTCCCCTTAGGAAGAAACAATGCCAAGGGTACAAATGAGGAACTTCCACTATGTGTGGAAAGAATCCCATGGATAAGTGATGTCTCTAAAATCTACTCAACTAACTGAAGAACCTATCCCAAAGAACTATCTATCTCTACAACTGATGAAGAACCCTACTGCAACTACTGATCATAAGTATCCACAATCACTTCAACCTGTGAGGATCAATCATGTAGAGAATGAACAAGAGAGTCGGATGGAAACCTCATGAAAACTGAAGAAGGTAATTCTACATCAAGAAGAAGAGGTGATCATCAACACTATCTCCCAAATCTATCACTGAACCTGTATCTGGAAGACTAGATGTATCCTGTTGTGCTGGACCTATCACTGTGGTGATGTATGCATGTGGACTGAACTGATGAAGTGACCTCTCATTGTATCTGTTGATAGAACTCCATGTGTCTAAATCTGTTGAAGTACTATTGCTGAAATCACTATCAGTTTCCACACTGTATGATGTGTGGAGAGGAGTAGAGGACAAGCTAGGAGAACTTTCCTCAAAATGTACATCCTTCTCCACAAATATCTGATGTGTCTCAGGATCTAGAAGTCTATATGCCTTCACACCATCTTCGTAACCAATGAAGGTACAAGGCCAAGATGTTTGTGCCTTTCATCCCCTAGAAGATTTCTTTGCCCATATAGGACAGCCAAAGACTCTGAAGTGTGTCACAATAGGTTTTCTGCCACACCATGCCTCAAAAGGAGTTTTTCCATTTAAGGCTAGATGAGGAGAATGATTAAGTATGTGAGTGGCACTGGAGATTGCTTTGACTTCTAATGATGGATCTAGAGACTTGGCATAAATCATGCAACTTGCCATAGACTTAAGAGTTTGGATCCTCAATGCTGCAACATCTGTCTTATGCGGACAAAATATTGGAGGAGTCTGAAGATCAATTCCCTCATGTCTGTAAAAGTCTTTAAGTCTTCTATTCACATCCATGTTTCCATTATCCATTTGGAGTACTTTGATGGTCTTCCTGGATTTTTGTTCTACATGAGTTTTGAAGGCTAGAAATGTGTCCAACACTTCATTCTTATTATGAAGAAAGTAGACTCAAGTGAACCTTGAAAAGTCATCAACTAAGGTAAGTATGTAGCGACCCTGGCTGAATGCAAAAGGACCTACTAATACCATGTGAACCATTTGAAGAACACCAGGTTCTCTTGAAGACTTCCCTCTTTGTAACTTCCCCTTTGGATGCATATCCACTGAATCTATTGAACATTCACCCTTAGAAAAGTTGATTTGAGGTAGACCTTTCACCATGAGGTATGTGCAAAGTTGCTGAAGATAGCAGTAGTCAAGATGACCATACCGCTCATGCCATAGTTGCATGTTTGAATTTGATTGTGATAACAAGGCCTTTAAAGAAGACTTGGGTACAAAATGAGAGAAAGAGTACAACCTCTTGTGATCATTCACTTTCCCCACTGCAACCAAGGAATTATCTTTAAGATTGTGCACTTGAACCGAGTCAGGAAGGAACTCAACTCTATGTCCATCTCAAAGGTGAGTGATTTGGTAGATTGAGAGGAGATTTGAAATTGGGTTTGGAACATAGAGAACCTCTTGAAACTCTCCATTTTCCATCTCCACATTGACTTTCCCTTCAAATTTCATTTTACTATCATTCCCCATGAAGATGTGCGGTACCTTTGAGTGTTTCAATGAAGAAAAAACCACCTTTGAAGAACCCATATGATATGAGGCACCTGAGTCAAATATCCATTCCTTTGAAGAGTTTGCATTTGCCATGAATGCTTGCCCTTTACCCTTTGAATCTGAGGATGATCCTTTCTCCTTGTAAGCATTAGGTAATGGAACATTATGTTTCTTCATGATGTTGGTTAATTCATCAATCTTTTTGAGATAACACTCATGCTCTTCATGACCCAATTTTTTCAAATAAGTACATTTCTTCTTCTCCTTATTATTTTCCCCTTTCTTGTTGGAATTCAAGGACTTGCCTTGTTGATTGGATTGTGGTGTTGTCTTTTTTGCATCCTCAGATTTTTCTTTCTTCCACTTCTTCTTACCCTTTCCTTTATTTGAAGATTGTCCAGCTGAATGTTGAGAACCCTCATTGTTGGCCACCAATGCTTTAGACTAAGGTGAGTTAAGAATCCCCATTGATTTCAACTTTTTTTCTTCATCATCCAATAGTTTAGCATATTCATCAAAAGTGACTTTCTTGTAGGTAGACCCTAAGGTAGTCTTTGAGGTGTTAAAAGAAGATACAAATGTGGAATATTCTGATGGCAGCTTGTTATGAATGAGATAGATTAGTCTGTCATCTTTGATAGAGCTCCCACAATCAGTAAGCTTCTTCCTTAATTCATTCACCTTGATGATGAAATCTTGTATTGAGTCATATGACTTAGGATCTAAGGAAACAAGCTCATCTTCAATTTTGAACACATCCTCTTCAGATACTTTACCATAAAGGTTTTCAAGGGTATCCCAAGCTTCCTTGGATGTAGTACATTTCTTAATTTGATACATTATTTTATCATCTACCCCCAAACATATATCACCTAGGGCTTTTCTATCCATTACTACTTAATTAGAAATTTCACTTGCTGATACATTATCACCTGCTAGTTTAGGAAGAGTACCATCTACATATTGTGAAACTCCATTATGCATTAAGTGATGCAACATTTTGATTGACCACGAAGCATAATTATGAGGAGTTAATTTAGGAAACTTAAAGTTGCCCATAATGCATAAAGTGAAAGAAATGTGCAAAAAAGAGAGAACACAACACCAAGAACACCCCCCCTTTTGACTAAATCAAGAAACCCCCCTAAAATAGATGCTTTGGGCACTTTATCAGTAATGCGATTACAATGGGCCACTTGCCAATTTTGGCCTTCATGGACTTCTAATTTTTCTTGTTTTTGATAAGGTAAACAGGTTTTAAGGGGTCCTGAAACCCATAAGTTTAACAACAAGAAAGGCTGAAAATAAGCGAAAAAACGCCCAGCCAAAACATAAGCCTTACGGCTGAAAATAAGCCCAAAGGCCCAGCCCGAAACAACTGCCCACTAAAAAGGCCAAAGAACCAACCAGAAAAACAGAGACCAGACAAAAAGCCAAATCCAGGAGAAACAAAAACCAAAGGATATAGACCCAACCTAGCAGACTACTTCTCCATCTCGAGCATGGTCTGGGCAGCTTCGGCGCACTCTTGTTGCTCTTCTGCCTTATGATCCTGGGCGTTCATCAAATCCTGCTCCATAGTGCTGTCCTTGGCTTTATCCACATCCAGCCTATCTTTGTCTCTGTTCTGTTTATCATCTTCCTCCATCTGGTTCCTGTCTTTGAGATTTTCCAAGAGAGAGAGGATGTTGTCGTTGATCAAAGTGAGGAGGGAGATCATTTGACTTGCCAGGTTGTGATTGTAGTTCTCAATATTTTTTACTCTCCTCTCCATCAGAGTCTCCCAGCTGTTCCGGTCGCCTTGGCTTTCTGCACCTGTCTTGCTCTTGATTTTTTCCATTTGGGAAACCCTATCTCTGACATCCTCAAGCTCATGGAAAAGCCATTTAATTGATCTAAAGTTGTCGCCTTAACCTTACCATTATTCCACAAATTCACCATGCTGTTAGTGATCTCAGGATCTGAGCCATGAAGTTTCTCGAAGAAATTAGTAACCCCACCCTTTTCCAGCTCTCTCCAAACTTTGGCCTTGTTCTTCCACTTCTGAACTTCCCCCACCGGCTCCTTTCTGCTCCTCTCACCCGTCATGTTTACCTGATCAACTTCCACAATTCTCATGAACTCTGAACTGTGCAAGTTATTTGCATTCGAAAAAATGGTGATGTTTCTTTTATGATACCCATGAATATACCCCTTTCTGAAAATAATGGTATCATCCTTTTGAACGTGTCGAAATGTCAGAGGAAACCCCTTTTGCTGGTGAAAATCACGATGCCAATAATGGCACTTACCATTTATTAAGCAATCTTTATTATCCATAATTGCATTGGATTTGAGCCGTCCTTCCCAAGATTTTATCTTGGTCGATAAGCAACTTTGCCTCCATCGAAAAATCTTTTCCAGCATGCCAGGTCAGATTATTGGTGGCGTTAACCCCTTTATTAGCAAACCAATCAGCAACTGGGTTTGCCTCTCTGTAAACATGAGTGACGTGGACCTTATCAAACTTTGTGAGAGTGGCGCAAGTCTCAGAAATTATGTTCGCAATCATCCACGAGGGAGGGGAAATACCATTAATGGTATTAATAATGTTTTTGGAGTCCCCCTCAAACCAGAGTTTAGTAATCCTGGCTTCAAAAGCCAACTTGACCACCTTACTCGCAGCTCTTGCTTCAGCCAGATGAATAGTTTGGATTCCCAGCGGGGAAGCAAAGGTAGCTATTCCCTCCCCATAGCTATTTCTTATGATTCCACCACAACCTGAAGGGCCTGGGTTACCCTTAGAAGCCCCATCAAAGTTGGCTTTTGACCAACCATCTGGGGGGAGAAGCTAGCTAGCATCCTGCCTTTTGAGGTTCCTGTCTTTTTCTTTAGCTATCTTTCTGTCCCCTTCTTCTTCTTCTTCCTCCTTCAACACTTGGAGATTTTCCTTTATATTCTTCGAGACCTTCCTGCCAAGGATTATAGCCGGCTCCTCTCTGTCTCTAAATATTCTATTATTCCTTTCCTTCCAAATTCCCCAGCAAAAATGGGGTAAAATCCAGTCCGAGTGATCTTGCCGACCATCAATCTTACAAAGACCTTTCCACTGATGGAAAAAATCCATGAGATTATCCGGTTTGCACCAGAGGGTTTCATTATCATGTGTGATGACATTCCACACCTCCCTGGCATAGTCACATAAGATGAAAATGTGATTTCCGGTCTCAGCCTGATTCTTACAAAGGGGACATCTACTAGGCATAACATGTCCTCGCTTCATGAGATTGTCATGAGTAAGGAGATGGATTACATATCTAAAACTTTACAAAGTGCTACAATTCTAAAGCATTAAAATGCAAAGAAAGGCCCTATTGCTTAAAGTGAAAATTTTGTCCACACAACACTACAATCTGATGCCAGATCTAGAAAGTAGACAAAAAAAATATGCACTTTCAAAAAAAACAAAACTTGTTTTTTACTCCAGATGTGCCTGTATGGAGCAGTTGAAGTTGTAAAATGTAGGATTATGCAGGTATAGTTGCCAAAAAATGAAAATTTTGAACAATTCGTGCACCAAAACTAGAAAATGGCTGCACCATTAAATTTTTTTTAAAAAATTACCCAATTTCAAAAAAAATGGCACTTGATTTGGAGTCCAGATGAGCGAGTTATGGCCTCTTGAAGTCAGACTGCAAAAACCAAAATCAATCTGGAGAGGGGTTGCATTAGCGAATCATGGGGGTAAATTTGATGGTCATATGAGCATTGTAGTAGTAGTAAAATGGCCTGAAATGATGTCCAAATGGGCATCAATATTAAACTCATAGATGTATGACATCAGCATCTTCTTTGGCCTCCGACAACATTAGTGTGACATCATGATGAAATCATCATGTACAAAACTACCATGTATCCTCTGACTGGTCATACAAAATAAGTTGTGGTAGAGGTACAAGTATTGACTAGGCCCAGCTGATGTGTCTGCCATGTAAGCAGGTACATAGTCGGTGAGTTGGCGTCTGCGTGTTCTGCTTACTATGCTCCAAGTTTGATGTGGGAGCTAGCCACGTGTCTTGCTACTATTCAATGGCTATGCCATGTTGTAGTGTGTAGATTAATGACTGATGGATGTGTGTCTGGGAGGTGCAGGGTTGTTGAGCCAGAAGATCACTGAGGATGCCAGAATATTTGACAGCGATGTCGAGAATGTAGAATCGTTGTCGAAGTCTCTTTTAAACTTTGTCCCACATTCATGGGAGTTGTGAGTGATCTGCGCTTTATATATAGAAGATTGCAAATTGAATAATAAAGAGGCTCAGGATGTTGGAGCTGTCGGTGAAGGCCTTGCTCGCCGATCAGAAGGGCTCTGCCAGATTCCCTAATTCGCTCCCCGGTACCGGACTATAATGTGTGTGCGTTCAAATTTATTGGAGGTTTATGAGCTCAGCCATTTGGATTTAAATGTCAAAAAATTTGAACTTAACCCTGCAAATAATAAAAATAATCCACCACCAAATATAAAGGGCCGAGCCGGGGTGTCACTACCCAGTTCGGCAAAAAAAAATTTCTCTACTAATACTGATTTCGAAAAATAAATCTAAAAATTATAGAGAATTAAAATGATTCAGATTTGAACAGTAATTAAATAGATCTAAAATTGATTATACCCAATTTCAAATCGGGGCCTCCGGGTTCCGATTTGCAAAAAAAATTTGCCTCACGATCAACTTTCACCAAATATAAGCAAATTTATAGTTGATCTTCATCGAATCAATGCTTCAGACATAATGGTGAGGTCAGATCTAGCTCTTGACACTCCCAATTTTTGTGGATCCTTTGGATGCATGTCAAGGTGCTGAAGCATGAACAGTCTCGAATAGCTACATGATGAGAATCTCCCTCAGTTTTGATACCATGTAAGAATTTGGCTTAGGACAGAGTTCACCCAAGAACTAAAGAACTTAACACAAGCAGACAATAGACCAAATAGATAGAGTATGATCAGAATGATGATATTCATTCGATAACTTGATGAGAGTACACTAGGAGTGCTTGAATATAAAGGTCTTAGGAGAGCTTCTAGAATGCATAGAAGTCAGCATCATGATATGTTATACAACTAGGCACATGTCCACCAGATATGGGTTATCCTCCATTAAACATGGGATTAAGTGCGATGATGTGAGGATAAGCCTACAATGGTGTAGCACACAAATCAATGGTATAGACAACATGTGCTAAATGAGGAGTGCGGATAACTATGTTGTCAATATGACAACTCAATGAATGATGCATACTCCTGTGTTGTAGACACCATGTGCATAATTAGAGTTGCGTAACTCAATGAGAGTACACAAAATCCTAATTGTCTCACCTAAAATAATAATTTAAATAATGTAAAATAATTAAATAATGCATTAACCTAAGTAAAACTTAAGTAAGTGTAATAAGTAAATACTTATTTACACCAACATGTCCTTCTTCAAAGTCACCTTGAATGTATGCTGATCAATTCACCCCTTTCATTGCTATCAAATCTTCACTAGCATTACCTCTTTGCATGCATTCATACTGAATTATGGGGTCACGTATCCCTTTAAAAAGACTTTGGTGTCTTAGAGTTAGGTATGAATCTATGATTGAGATTTATCCAACTTTCCTACTCAATTCCTTCCATTTTTTTGATTGGTTGCATGTTGATCACATAGGGAATAAAATATATTCCTATCTTCAAAGCTTTGAGATCTATCCATATGTTAGCTCAAAAATGGTTTACATAGTTTTTTGTGCCATCACAAACAACTAGGCCAATTCTATGTTACTCGACACTTGTTGATATTGGTGCTTGACATATACTATAATTCTGTCTAGCTCAGCACTTGAACTTGCTCGGCATTAACTATTCACTTGGTACTTGAAACTTGCTTGGCTCTATCTATTTGCTTAGCATTTACTATTTACTTGGCACATGAGTGACTCGATACTCATTAGAACTTGGCATCTATTATACTAGACATATGTTACTAGCTCAGCATGAACTTAGTAAATTTCTTAACTGTGTTGACACTCAATTTTCAAGACCAATTTTGAGACCAACAATCTCCCCCTTTGACATGAGTGGCAAAAACACTTAACTATACATGATGAATCTAACTTCCTTGAGTATAATATTTTTTCTTTTTGGCATATATACAAAACTTTAAAATTGTTCAAAAGTTTGTAATAGACTATATACATCAAAATTTTGTAACTCCCCCTAAGTTAACGTGTCTTTGCTATATCCAAAAACATTCTGAGTAGATTTTCCTCTGCTATAACTCTTGTCTTCATTCTGAATTCTGATACTCTTTATCTGATCTATTCTAATATGATGCCCTGTTTCTACTTTTTTGCTTGTTGCTCCCCCTTTCTTTTCTTTGTTTATTCCCCATTTCACATGTCTCCCCCTTGCATAGCTATTTCTCCCCCTTTATATATTTCTCCCCCTTTTGACACTAATGTCAAAGGATTTATACACTAGGTGTGTATTTATCCAGGAAGTTCTTATTAACTTCCATAAAAATTTTGAGAGCAACATCCCAATTGTCTATTGCAACATCTAGTGACTTGATTTGGATAGTTGTCTCTACTACAAGGTGAACTAAGTCATCTAATGTTGAAAGATTAGGATCTTTCTTAAGTACTGTCTTAGCATAGGCTAGTTCCTTTTATGGAATCTCCATATGTGGGGTTAGGGAAGCTTCAATTTGAACTAATTTGGCTGTAGTATTAGCCTCTTCTACTATCAATACAACTAGCTCTATTTGTGTGTGAAGCATGGAATAAAAATGATTCTCAATTTGAGCTGGGTTTTGTGGTAATTGCATACCAGATACTTTTAGATTTCTCTCCAAACTCAAAATCCTTTGGCTCATTTCTTTTGTGAAGAGTGTGGGGTCACACAATTTAGTGTACAATGAGAATATATTCTCAAGTACCTTCTTCACTTTTTCTATTTTTGTAGCCAATTCCACTTGTGATAGTGTTATTCCACTAGATATTTTCTCATTTACCTTACCTTGAAACTTCTTTTCAGACCATTCCATGAGTTTTGCATTAGTCTCCTAGTCTTCATTTGTCACATGTTCAACAATTTTAGACAATTGTTCTAATATTGGCTTGTCTTCATCAAGTGTTTGCAAGCTAAATGCATCTAGAAATATGTCTTTTATTTCATGTAATGCTTGCCTTTTTTTATACTCCTTTTTGAGTATTTCTTTATTTTTCTTTCTTTTCAATGTCTCCTACATTTCAGTGATCTGTTCAAGGTTAATGGTTACATAATCATACTTTGGTATGATAATTTCTTCATCTAATATTGGGTCTCCATAATGAAGTACCCTTGCAACCTTTGTGAAGCTCAAGCCTAGTGCTGAAATTCGAAGTAGTATTGCATCACTGCTTGACTTTTGAAGGAATTTTGTAGGAGTTCCAATAGTTGGTAGATTAACTAATGTTTGAATTGCTTCCTACTCCTTTTCCTTGGGACTATCCTTTTCTTCTTGTGATCCTCCTTGATCTATCACACTTATTGATGGTGCACCTTGTGTTTGTGCAGTAGGAACATATACCTCTATCTATCCTATTTGTTCCTTTGTTGGCTCTTCTACAGTTTGAGTTTGTTGTTTAGTCATGACAACTTTAACTATGGTATCAACCTTAACTGATGTATCATTTGATGCTTTCTCTTGAGGTTTTCCACTTGTAGCTATAGGGATGGTAGAAGGTGGTTAATGTGTATTCACCTTATCCCTAGTTAGGTCAGCTATTGCCTTTTGTAACTCATCTACACTTACCAATACTAGATTATCACACAACTTTTCTTGTAATGTTGATTGGTCAAGGATCTTGTTTAGATCCTCTGCAGTTAGTGGGTTGATGTTCTGAATTGAGCTGTTAGGAACATCTTTTACTTTGATTGTCTCTGCAAGTATGTTGGATTCATGTGAAGGGCTTAGTGGTAGCAATTGTGTGTCTGTAAACTTTGATCTATTTGTCGCTCCTTAGTAGTTGCCATTTCTTCTCCCTTTTGTGGTGCCTCCTCCATTGTGTTGCCTTCCTTTTCTTTCTCAACTTCTCCTTCTTTATCATTCTCTTCCTCTTCTCCATTATTTCTTCCCTCAAAGGGATCCTCCTCTCCTTCCTTAATAGTGGTTATCCCATATACCAATTTCCATATTTGAGTGGACTTCTTGACAACATCTTCAATCTTGTTTTAAAGTTCATGCTGAAGGCTCTGTACTTAGGTGCAAATTTGCTACCATACTTTTTATTTTCCTTTGTTAATTTTTCCCTTTGACAAATCTAGAATCACTTATGCCAATGTGGACTCTCTTATTTTTTTCTCCATGCTTAGGCAATAATGCCATTTATTTTCAACAATGGAATATAAATCCTTAGGCGTAGTAGTGTCAAATTCAAGTGGAGTATTCTTGAATTTTTCCATCATGGCATATATTGATTCCTCAATCTTATTTTGATCCTCTCTATTTAATTTATTGAATTCAATACCTTTTAAACTAGTTAAGTATGTATTATCCCTAATACTATCACAAATGTTTCTAGGATTAGACTTGGGTGCATGACTTACCACTCTAAATTGGTTGTTGTTATTTGACTCAGTCCTCTCTTCATTAGATTCAAGTTGTGCAACATATTTCCTCCTTATTTTCATCTGCACTGGACCTGGTTCTTCTTTTCTTTTGCTTACTCCTTAGCCTTTTGAGTTGTGGCCCTTGTAGTTGCTCTTGTGGCTAGAGTAGTAGGCTTAGTAGGGCTTGGTTTAGCAATTTTATTTCCTTTGGGCTGAGCTACAGGTTGTTTCTAAGCCTTTCTTTTCTTTGGCTCTTGTACTATTGGTGCTTCTTGACTTGTTCCTCCTTAGTACCTTCTTCTTCATCTTCACCCATTCCTTGTGTTAGGGCAAGAGGTTTTTCTCCTATTCTTCTTCTTCTTCTTCTTCATCATCATCATCTCCTTCAGCACTTTCACCAAATTTGGCTTTCAGCTTTTTCACCAATTTGTCCTTCTTTTTGAGAGTTGAGGTAGTTTTCAACTCCATTTCTACCTTGGATTTCACAACATCAGAGTTGCCAAATATCTTTGTTGACTTATCAATTTCTTTTGCAAGTAATGCAGTGATGAATGTTAATGCTTCATCTATATTGATCTCATACCTCAATGGCTTTATCCATCTTACTTTAAGTACTGTAGTCTAGATAAATGTGTAATCAATGTCTACTAAGAAATGTATGTCATCATAATACTTCTCTACTAGGGAAACTGGGATTCTCAATCTTTTTTTCATGGTTTTCTTGAAATCCTCAAAATAACTAGTCATTATAGACTCAAAATTGTCTATCATTTACTCTATGTACTCATTAATTTGTACAGCTACAGACCTATTAGAATTCCATCCTATCTTACCAAAAGAAGAAAACTCATTCTAAAAACATAGAAAAATATACATATCAAAATTGATCCAAATTTGTATTGAGCACCTTTTGATCTCCTTATCGCTCCTAAATTCTCCATGATTTGTTGCAATTTTTGCTCTGCCAAATCATGTGTGATCTTTCTTCACAATTTTGTACCCTACATCAACTACAATGCATGGAACACTATTTAGTTAGTGAGATATGACCCTCACTGCAAATTCTAGAAGTCGATCTTTGATGGTATCAATAGTCATTCCCCTCTTATTCCACTTTACCCTTGTATTCTTCTCAATTGCTTCTTTAGAATCGCTTCTTATAGTTTTGGGCCATTCTAGGGTTGAAAATCTTGTAACCCTATGCACAATCCTTTTTTACAACTTGATGGGTCGTCCTTCTAACCATAGGTGTCCATCATGGATTCTACTCAAAAAAATTTGTATCCATTCAGTCTTTAAAATGGTGGGAAAATCTAGGGCATGGGTTAAGCCCTTCCTTTCAATGATTTGGAACTCTTCCTTCAATACTCCATTCTCACACAATTTGTCATATGCATGGAAAATTTCCATGTCTCCTATCCCTCCAACCTTGCAGTTATAATATTTTATTGTGTCCTAAACCATTACAACCTTGGGTGGTATGATTAACAATGCCCCTGTCGGGTCATTCTTATATGCAACTTCAAGAATAGGCCTAAAATTTGGTTGCTTAACCTCATTACTTACCAACTAAACTTCAAAAGGTTCCTTATCCTTGTGATTTCTTAAACTAGAGGCCATTTTGAAAGCTAGGGTTTTAAAAGATATTAAACTGTGTAACTGCGTAACTTGGTACATGAAGAAATATCTTTAAATTGATGAAATGATGCTTGATCTTGGATGGAATTTGTGCAAATGCTTCAATATTTGCTCATTAGTCACTTCTTTTCTTTTTTTGATCTTTCTTTGTGTTTTTAATGACAAAAAATGAGTGTAAATTTTCCTTATATCCTTTCAAAACATCAAATTTAATGCATGGTGTATGTACAACTGTATACTCAGCTTCTATATAATTTTTTCTTCACTCAGAATTCATTGATTTTTCACCACTCAGAAGTCACTAGAATTAGCCTTACTCAAATTCGATAGGAATTACCTTCACTTGGAAGATACTACTAACTCGGCTTCAACTAACTTTGGCTAACAACTTGACACACACTAAAATTTACTTGACAATTGAAGAGAACTTTTCACACTCAGCAGTAAGATGAAAACTTAAAGATTTTACCTTGGTTTTTCCTTGTTGACTTGTATCTTTATTCATGCTAATTTTTCCTTTTCAACACTAACTTTATCTTGGAACTGATGTATGATGAGGTACTTATATACCAGTCCTACATACCTCCTTTTTCTTAGTTTGATGAAGTGTGACCACTTAACCCTTTAGGTGAAGTGATCCCTTCATTTGATGTGTTGCATCCATCTTTCTTCTTCCATGTTTTGTGCATATCTCCTCTGATGTGATCAATATCTACGTTTCCTTTTCCCTTGTTTGACTCTGAGTTAGGTACCTTTTTCCTTGTTGAGTAGTGCTTACTAATATGACTAGTCTTCAAACAACTAAAGCTTGTAGTTTGACTTAACCATCTATTGTAGCTACCTCTAAAATGTGTTCTTATGCAATTCTTAGGAATGTGTCCATACTCTTGACAATAGTGATATCAATGTCTTGTATTGTAATCCCAATTATAGGAATTTTCATGCCTTCTTCCCTTATTTACTAACCATGTGGACTTTGATTTGCATTCAAAGGATTTGTGTCCAAACTTCTGACAATTGTAGTAGCATCCTTCAAATCTTGGTGCATGAATGGTCCTTGTTTTGCATTCATGTGCCTGATGACCTTGTTTGTTGCACTTGTGAAAATGAATAATATTCTTTGGCTTGGTATTTTGACTAGCATTCTTGTTACTACAAGCACTGGTTGTATTTCCTTTCTTTCCACAATGATGACAAGTAGGTTTAGAGTTCTTACCTTTAATTGTTTCTTTCCTCAATAGCTTTGGATGATTCTCCTTCTTCAGTGCTTGTGTAACCCAATCCTAATGTGTCTTTATTGGATCTAGGAGATTTCAGTAATTGCTCAAAGTACTTGATGGCTTCATTTGGCTTGTTAAATTTTTTAGCAAACTCCTTCTCTCTTTTTAGGTCATTATGTAGTTGCTCATTCTGCAACTTCAATGTAGTTATCTCAATGTCCTTGGCATTCAACTCATGATGGGCATTCATCATTTGGCTTAGGGTGTCTAATTGCATGTTTGAAATCTTAGAGAACTCTACTAATTTTTCTTCCAATCTATTTGCCAAATTTTTTTTGTCTTCTTCAATCATGGCCTTGTCTTCTATAACTTTCTTCTTTTGTTTAGTCACTTCACATAACAATATTGCATGTGATTCTTGCTCCAACTTAAGATTTCTGATCTCCTCAGCTTGTGCTCTGTTCTTGTCCATGAGATTTGCAATTTTTTCATCAAATTCATAGGAGTTACCATCTAAAAATAGCTTTGTAGTGTGAATCTCTTTGTATTGAGTGTCATTTTCAGCTATAGCAATCTCTTTCCTTCTCTTTAGCAAACTTCTCAAGGCATCTCTGGCTTCATTCAGTTGTTGCAGTAAGAGATGTATCTCAATCTCCTGATTCTCAATGGTTTTTCACAACTTGTAGACTTCAATCTCAAGATATTTTCTCCAAGTTTTAAGGCTTCTCTTGATTAGAACTTAGCTCTGATACTAATTGCTGGAATTACAAATGGGAAATGTATACTTCTGAAAAGGGGGGTGAATCAAAAGTACTAAACTCTAACCAATAAAATTTTTAATCTTTAAAACAAAGTATGAATAAAAATATTGAAATAACATGCAAATTAAATGCATCCACATAAAAACTTGACATCAAATATGATTACCCAGAAAGCCTACAATGAGAAGGTAAAATTGGGGTGGGGATGACAACCACAATTCTTCACTACTGCAGCAATAAAGTTCACCTGTTTAGGTTACATGATTTGACCATTCTCATGATCTACCCTATGAAAGGCATGCCTTGTTAAAGGATTATGATGTATTGTTAGATCCTACCCTATTAAAGGATTTTAACACCTTGTTAAAAGTGTCTTTGGCTAAAGGACTTTAGAACACTCACTTGGAATGTCACCCTGTTAAAGGATTTCTCAATGATTGTTAAATCAACCTTAATACAAAGGATTTCATTCTACTATAGTTGTTAGAAAGTATAGTAGAATGTTTGATCTAATACACTTACAATCTGATATTGCTAATTTCAAATCCCAATTTAGTTCATCTTGATCCTCTCTGATCTGATATGAAATTTCTATAACCTTGATCCTCTGTTCTACTAACTAATTTTGCAATTTTATCCTTCTTCTAAGTCACCTTGAATCTATGTTGATCAATTCACCCCTTTCATTGCTATAAAATCTTCACTAGCATTGCCTCCTTGCATGCATTCATACTGAATTATGGGGTCTCATCTCCCTTTAAAAAGACTTTGGTGTCTTAGGGTTAGGTATGAATCTATGATTGAGATTCATCCAACTTTCCTGCTCAATTCCTTCCATTTTTTTGATTGGTTACATGTTGATCGCATAAAGAATCAAATAGATTCTATCTTATCTTCAAAGCTTCAAGATCTATCCATATGTTGGCTCAAAAATGGTTTACATAGTTGTTTGTGCCATCATAAATAACTAGGCCAATTTTGTGTTACTCAGCACTTGTTTATACTGGTGCTCGGCACATAGTATTATTCTGTCTAGCTCAACACTTGAACTTTCTCAGAATTAACAGTTTTCTCGACACTTGAAACTTGCTCAGCTCTATCTATTTGCTCAACACTTACTATTTACTCAGCACATGAGTGACTCGACACTCATTGCAACTTAGCATCTATTATACTTGGTATATGTTACTAGCTCGGCATGAACTTAGTAAATTTCTTAAGTGTGTTGACACTTAATTGTCAAGACCAATTTCGAGACCAACAATAACATGTCCAAATTTTTTAAGATATACATGACTCCTGGTAAGATCTAATCATTTCACATGTAGGTTTCCTAAAATAAATTATGTGAAATGTTCATGTTGTCTTCTAAGTTACTTGTAGTTGACTTAAGATAAATGATTAACACATGTAGGAAATTTAACCCCTTTGGCAAGGATCATGCACAGTGACATGGATCAGTAGGTATAAGTCAATAAATAGACATAATTTTTTTATATTCTTCTTTTTTAAATAGACAAAGAAGAACCATATAGACATGTAATTATATAATCACTTTCAACTTAGTACATTTTATATCTCTCATGTATAGACAAAGAAGAATTGTACACATGGGTCACGACTTGATTATTATATGTATATTATTTAGTTATTGTCAAAATTCTCTAGTAGTTGAAGTGGGGACATGACAATATCTCATTTGATGGATTGCAAGGACCATCAAATAGGCACTTGTTAGATCTATCTACATCAAATGAGGGAAATGAGGGAATGGTAGATGAGAGTTCTACATGTACTATAGCTAAAATGGGGAGATCAACTAGAGGTCAAAAGATTAGAAAAAAAATTCAATAAATGCATGCAATTTTTCCTTGCTAAAGGGGGGTCATGTTCTTATGATGATGAGAGAAAAGGTGACATCAAGGTGCCCTTTTGGTACACACATATTGAGAAAGAATGGGTACCTAATGAGCTACCTCCAATTAACATTGATTTTTGTGTTAATGAGAGGATATATCGCATAGCTCCATCCTCATTATATGTTTTGGGCCTATTTTCCATGGATGGGATAAAGGTATGTTACAAAAAAGTTGTTGAATTGATGAAATATGTCAGTCCTTGTTACAATTACAATGACTGGATGTAGATTGTTCAATATAAAAAAAGTATGCATAGGTATGCACTATCCACAAATTATATATGATGGAAAGAAAATTATCAAAGTAAAATATTTTCTATGTACATTGATGGGAGACCAAAAGCAAAACGTAATATTTTGCATTTTATAAATAGTATGCAACCTTTCACAACTAATAAGCAACCCAATTGCATCTTTTAGGCATGTGAAGGAATCAAGTTTTTGTATGTGTGATAAAATCAATAAGTACAGGGGAAGAACTACTAATAGATTACCATTTAAATCGCATAGATACAAACAAAGTTAATATCATGAGGGTGGTAAGTACAATATACCATTTTATTAATAAGATTTTCTTGCTAAGATTAGTGGGCTGAAGTTTTTATATTTAATCTTTGTCATTGGACGATATTGATCAAACACAGGATATAGGCCACGAGGATGCTTCTACTACCCATTCTTCAGACATGGTAAACCTTATTAAAATTGTACAAATTAGATAGTTGAAGAATCTTATATTATTATCAAGGTTGCATGAGGATAGGGGTACTTAGGGTACCAGTACCGATACTGGTACGACTATCTTTCATAATAGGGGATGGGGTTACTTGGTTATCAAACTTAATTTTTAATCATACTATTATTTTCATAGGAAATCTGAAATTATGAGTTATCAAAAAATAAATTAAAACAAGAACAGTGATAAGTTTTGCTAATGTAATGTATTGTTTCAGTTTCAAATTGTTGTATGGTTATAATAATAATATATGATAACTATTTAGATGCATAACAGAGAAGGTAGACTTTAAACATGAACAAGAAGATCATAATTGGCAGAGAACCACTTTAAACTTGAAATGTTGAAGCCCAATAGGACAAGAAATCACTAGTGTTTGAATCACCCATAAATGCTCTCAGACTTTTATTATATAAAAAATAATTTCATCCCCCTAGTTAATAATTTGTTGTAATAACAACCCTTTCCTAGAACTCTCTTGTCAAATGAACACCACAGTAATGAAAATAGAACTTTATTGCGATATAAAATAGAATTTCAAAACTAAATTATTACACAAACAAATCATTTTATTCTTTGAGCCTTTCATGGTGTGAGAAAATAGAACAAGTCAATTATCCATTTGATTGATAGAGGACAACTGATAGCCTCAAAATGTTAACTACTATATAGAAAATCTGAAATTAGGAGTCATGAAAAGTTTTTTTTAAACAAGAACAGTGATAAAGTTTGCTAATGTAATGTATTGTTTTCAGTTTTAGATTGTTGTATGTTTGTAATAATAATATATGATAACTATTTAGATGCATAATAGATAAGGAAAACTTTAAACATGAGCAAGAAGATCATAAGTCATATGACAATGACATATTGCAAATGATAAAATTTTGACTTGAATAGTGATAAAATTTATGAAAGTTTTACTGATATTTCTATCACAATTTGATGTTCAGGATTAGGGAAGAGAACCTACAAGAATAGAGGCAACTACTAACCCTTCTAATGAGGATATCACAGATGTCCCTAATTTAAAATACATTACACATAGGAACTTCCTACTAAAGCTTTTTCCAATAGCTATTGATAATATTTTAAACTCACTAAGCTACATGTAGCATTTCTCTATAGTTTTCCCTTCATTATTTTAGAAGGATTTGTCTAATTAGTTTGGTACTATTTTTCTTGCTACCATTATGAAGCCAGATACATTTACACATGTATTGATCTTGGAAGCTTCTCATGGAACCTTCCAAAAAATTTTGGATTTCATGCTTTTTCATTCCAAGAAAACAAGATTATGTTGTATGACACATTCTTGTTAAATGGTTTTCATAAACATATTTTTCTTCTACACTTATCTCTCTCTTCGATTCCTATCCTTGACGTTAACAAAAATTGTCTATGACCTATCATTTTGAGAGTCTTAATAAGGTTCCTTGCTTATCTTTCATTTTATGGTCAACACCATTTTCAATTTTTAAATGCATAAATAAAAGATGCTAAGTAAATGAAAATGATGAGAATATGGATATTCATGAATCCCAAAGTAAATCAAATCCAACATTTAGTATGTTAAGTTGTTAATTACATTTATTTAGTATTTGAAACTACAATAAAAACTCCACTAAGTCCATGCCCTCCATGAATAGCATATAGTGGATTTATCTTATATTTAATTTTGTACTTTATTGATTTCCCCTCAGAATCTCAAATTAGATTACTTGTCTGGGTCAATAGTAAGAACAACAACATTTCATAAGATGTGAGTTGTAACCTCAGAAGGATCATAATATGCATTTGTTACACTTAATTCCATCACTCCTACAAGGAAAAATAATTGGAAAATAAAAACAAATTAGATGTTACAAATCAGGTCCCTACAATTAGGAGTCATGAAAAAAAAATTAAAACAAGAATAGTGATAAAGTTTGCTAATTTAATGTATTATTTTCAATTTTAGATTGTTGTATGTTCGTAATAATAATATATGATAACTATTTAGATGCATAATAAAGAAGATAGACTTTAAACATGAACAAGAAGATCATAAATCATATGACAATGACATATTGCAAATGATAAACTTCTGACTTGAACAGTGATAAAGTTTATTGTTAATCAATATTGTATCAAAGTTTCAAAATGATTACATATTGAATTAAGCTCGATAAACAAAAACTTAATATGCAAACAAAAAATTGAAAAAATAGTCAAAAATTTTAATCAACGTCCTTAGCTATGATTTTGGAGTTTTTATGAAAGTTTTACTAATATTTCTATCACAATTTGATGTTCAGGATCGGGGAAGAGCACTTACAAGAATAGAGGTAGCTACTAACCCTTCTGATGAGGATATCACAGATGTCCCTAATATAACATACAAGATGATTAAAAAAAACTAAAAAATATCAATATATAAATAATGAGCATTTTTTATGATCACTTAAGTTTTTATATTTAATCTTTGTCATAGGACAATATGGATCCCCCACAGGATAGAGGCCACAAGGATGCTCCAGCTCCCAACCATTCCTCAATGATAGTAAGCCTTATTAAAATTGTACAAATTAGATGATTGAAAAATGTTATTTTATTTAGTTTTTTGGAGTTTTTATGGATTTTTTACTAATATTTTTGTCACAATTTGATGTTCAGGATAGGGAAAAAGTGTCTGCAACAATAGAGGCACCTACCCCTTCTGATGACGATATCATAGAGGTGCCAAATTTAACATATATGATGAGGAAAAAAATGAAAAAAATAAATTTGGAAATTATGAGTATTTTTGAAGATCCAAATCCAACGGAGGAGGTACTGAAGAGGCAATATGAAATGATGGCCATAACACATAATTTTGAAGTGTAATGCCCCGCCAAGGGATCCAAATAATTTTACTAAGTTTGATGTACTGCCCCGCCAAGGGATCCAAAGAATTTTACTAAGTTTGCCAAACAATTATTATTTTTTTAAACATGAAAGATAAAACCATTCATAACATTTGCGGAAGCAATAGCAACAATTCAAATGAAAATAAACATAACATATATACATAACAGGCTACATTCTTTAAAGATCCCTTAACGTTGTATCACATCTAAATTAACTATTCATCTAACATCCCATCCTTATGAAATAACAATGACACATCCAATATACTTAAACAATATACAAGTGTCCTTTTGTAATTATATTTTAGTTTAGCTCAATCATCCACTATACATATCACAGGGTATGAAAAGCTTAAAAGAATAAACATCCAAGTAAATAAAGTACATCATCATCATCTAATATTAATCCATGATGCAATAACATAAATGAAACCACATATCATACATGATACATCATCACAAAAGATATAAACATCCATCACAAAAGATAACCATATATCACAAACATAAATAACTAAGTGCACGGTTCCTCCCAACCGTAAATAGCATCATTAGACCATCGTGGATCCTAGCCATCCCTCTGTGCATAACATTCCAAAGCATCGAAGAGATCATCGGTATTAACATAGTAGGAATGTCACTCCTAAAACATCCTACTAACATGCAAAGTAAAGCATAATAAATCATCAACTAACACATGCAAAGTAAAGAAAATCATCAATATAAGAAACATACCAGTAAATACATCCATCATAAGGTATATTATCTATCATAATGCTCCAAGAACATAATGAAAAATAAATACCAACCAAGGATACTCCAGCCACGGTGTCTCGGATGGATCTCAAATGATAAGAGTGAAAATACACTACCACCCGACCGGGTGGAACCTAAGTGGTCCACTCCCACCATGCTGAGGAGATAATCTCAAGTCCCAAATAGGATATCAATACACATAGCATAAAAAGTTCAAAAATCTTAAAAGTATACTAACTCAAAGGTTTCAACACACACAAAATCAACATCTAATTCCTAGAGGCACACAATGACATGTAGGAAACCTACTCTGCAAGCGGAAAAGTGTCATCGCAATTATCACATACAAGTTACCTTGGCAGTTAGCTAAACTCCACGGGTCGATACTGATCTCATGCGGCCACTAGTATCCTCTCATACTGACAAGGCATACTACGGAATGCAAGATCGCAACCATGCGTTCTCACTACTCCCATCCTAGCCTGTACAAGCGCTCAAGGCATGGGCGAGAACCAAAACAATTATCTTTTTAATTTCATTTAATCCCCATTTAGTGTGTAAATGTTATCACTTATTATCCAAACTTACAATGAGTTACCCTAGTAGCCACTTAGGGCCCCGACCCCCATTGCAAGCCACTTCTCGACACTACAAGTAGATTACCTACCCTAAGCTCATGGAATCATAAATCTCAATATCATAAAAGATAATCCATAATAAAATCATCAAATATGCATAAAAGCATCAAATATCCATAATAAGAATCATCAAATCTCCAAGATAAGAATCATCAAATCTCCATGAGCATCTAAAAAAGCATCCATAAAAAATCATGACCACAACAGTTCTCTATTGGCAACTAAAGGCATCACTGATAATCATAAGTATCAATTGGTTCTCAATAACCAAAATATATCTCAAGATAAATGGTTCTCAACAAGCAACCAAGAATATCTCAAAATCATACTGATCGAAGACTCCAAAATGGTTGAGTCAAGCATGTCACAACATGACATCATCAAAAAATAAATCCATATTTCAATCCCATCATGGTGACTAGAAAATAATCCAAGGATAATTGATCGATGACTCAAAAATGATTAGCTCAAGTGTCTCATACACATACCTCTCAGCTTCACACATGAAGATTGATGAACAATAACAATTAATAAATACAAATATTTCATAGAGCATATGATCACATTACCATGGTTGGGCTTATAAAGATCGAGATCAAATAAGATCAACATGCCATCATATCTCATAACCCCCAAGCCTCTGGTAACATCCTAGGATTGGTCAACACTAGTCAACCCAAAACCCAAAACAAGAAGCATATAGAATACACAATGCAAACACATGTTTTGGTTTACTAAATTCACATAGTTGAATAATATGTAGGGGTTTCCAGTTTTCTGTTTGCAAGTATACTTCAAGTGTTTTAAGTTTCATCATTTGACCTACAAGTCAACCCAATTTCTCTGATAACATTATCCTTCCATTATTAAGAATTACATTCTAAGAATAACTTAAGGATAAATATTCACTAAATTGATCATCATTGATATTTAATTAAATTGCTTTCTTTATTTAACTAAGATCCATATTCTAATTGATTAACTCTCCTTCATAAATCAAGGATCGTTATTCATTTATAAAAGAACCAATTATCAAACTAAAAAAAATTATAACTTTATTAAAATGATCAATTAAATCAAACAATTAACATAGGTACACCATCCATGACCTATTAACATCTAATTGTTTCCAATTCAATAATACTAAGTCTCACCATTAAAACATCTAAGATCGTTATTCAAGTCATCAGATTAAGACCTATCAACTTGATATCAATAATTTTAAAATCTCATTAAAAGAATTATATCAATTAAATCTCTATTACATAACTTAATTATTAATTAAATCTAATTAACTCTCATTAATTGATTTAATTAATAATTGCATAACCATAGCAACGTTCCAATTAATATTAGTTGACTAATAACTAACTAGAATTCTATAAGATAAAAGTCAACTATAATTCAATACTCAAATGTTCATGTTAATAATTCAATAATAACAACTTGTCAATATTTATTAGCAAGCTATATTGAGAATAAATCTATAATGGCCTCATTCATCTTCTTTCAAAGAATACCAACATTCCCTTGACAAATTTGTATTCTCATTAATATTTTCAAATAAGACTCTATCGCACAACTTAATTATTAATATCATAGTTATAATATCAACTTAATGAATATCAATTGATTAAAAATTAATTATAATTCAACTCCAAAAATTATTATCTTTTACCAAACTTTAATCAATAAATAATCTCCACTAGATTAACTCTAATCAAATTTGTTGATATCTATTTAAACCATTATTTATTAATAGTTTGCTAGTCCTTACAAACATTAATAAATAATAAACTCCTCAAACTATACATACTCGATCTATAGAATCCTTCCATAAACTCATTAGTTAATATTTGGCTAACTCTTAACTCCATTAAGGTATTCAAACGTATTAACCAATAACATAATAATTCAGTCTTAATCCAATATCATTCAGAGTTTCTAAATTTAAATTATCATCCTACAATTATTTAATCAATATTAAAATCAACCATTAGACTCCATTTTCTAATTGTTCTAATAATATTTTGTCTATATAAACATTGTTTGAAAGAGATCCCTATCACAAACCAATAAGACTCATTGTAGATTTTAACATGAATAATCTCCAAATTCTTAACATTATCATCTTCATTAAATACTTCTAAAATTGTTTAATATATATTAAATAGTATTAAATATACATTATAAAAAGTCCACTATATAAACTATATTAAAATCTCTTTTCTTTTAATTTTTTCTCATTTAAAAATCCATTTACTTAGATTGACTAATAATTAATTACACTTTTTTTACTAATAACTAATCTTAATTAAATTTGATTTAATTAGATTAGATAATAAACCATATAAAACTAATGCATTTTAATAAGATTCTAATAAAGAAAGATTTCAATAATATCTTTAATTCATTTCATGCTTTGATATATTATTATTTTGTGAAGTTTAAGCATAAAGAACTCTTGGTTATGAAAAATGGAGAAATATTTATTCTTGAATAAAACAGTCCCAGTACAACAGTCATATCTCCCTAACGAACCGTTGGATCGGGCTGAAATTTAAATATGCTGGAGAGGGTCAAGTTGTGCCAATTCTGACTGGAGCGATCGAATAAATTCGATCTTAATAAAAAGTTATGAATGACTGAGTTCGGGTCTATCCAAGGGGCAGCGACAGGACAATTTGTGATGAATTAAGAATTTCCTCTTAAAATAATTGTTCTCTAAATTTAACCATAAAAGGGTTTGTTCATACGCATCTAAAAATATAATTGATAGAAAGATTACATCTAATCATTCGAATTTTCACCATAAATTTTTTATTTTAATTCCAAATCTTGTCTTTCTAATTTAATATAAATTCGAACCCAAACTCGATTAAAATCTAATTTCTTTCTCATTTGGAACTAGGGTTTTTCTATTATTTTCTTCTCAACCAAATAAAACATCTAGATTCCAATTTCAAATAGTAGATTCAATCACAGAGAGTATTCAGACACATAAAATAGATATGATGAAGACAGGAAGAGAAAGAGTGCAAAGGGAATATGAGAATATCACGAGTGCACCTGGACACTGATGCTAATTTGCCATGCCTCAGAAATACATAGAAAATCCCTTCCTTCTCCATCATTTGTAATTCTTCCAAGAATCCAAGCCGATCAAATCTTCCAAGTGATTAGAAGTGCTAGAAGGAGCATAGAAGCAAGTAGAAAATATATGAGCATATGAATCTTCTCTCATGCATGTAAGCTTTGAAGCTTCTCTTTTAGCTTGTAGCTTGTCGCTTCCATTAAGCTTTTTATTTAAGCTTCTATGAATGCTTCAATATCAAGAGCTCTCAAGAAACTTTTGGATTGTTTCTTGAAACCGCTGAAAAGTGTCACCAACTAAGCATGGGTATTTTCCAATCCTTTTTGATGAGTGATAGAATTGTAGACACCTTGTGCTTAATTGATGCACTAACCCCCATGTTGTTGACACATGTTAATTCTCATGCAAGCTTGTAACTCCAATTTACTTTACTCTTTCCAAATTTAATTAATTTATTTATTAAGTCTCATGCACTAACTTTAATATCTCCACTTTTCAATCTTAATATATTTATATTTTAATCATATGAGATTTAGAATCTTTTAATAATTTAAAATATATTTTTCATTTTTAAATTTCATTTTCCAAAACTTTATTGCCAAATTATTTATTAGCTTTAATAATATTATTATTTAGTCATTTATTTAAAAATGAGCTCCAAATATATTATTATTAAAATAAATATTGTCACATTCCAAATTTAATATTATAACTTTTATCTTCCAATTTAATTATTTTATTTTTAAATTTAATTATTTTATTTAATTAATTTTCTAATTAATTAAATAAAATAAATATTAAAATATCATATTAATTTTTTATTTAATTAAACTATTAATTAAATCTTTTAATTAAGCTTAATTAATAGAAAATACTTCAAAGACTCACAAAGGTAAAAATACGAAAAATCCATAATAGCCAAAATACATACAAAATCAAACAAAGGGTTTAAATCACGAATTACGTCATCCAACATATTCGGAGGGTACTCAACTCAGATACTTATCCTAATTTTTCAATTAGAACAAATGGCTTAAAGAGTTGATATTTGGATTTGAGAATTTATCTCCCCTATCTTATCATTGAGATAATGTGATAGGGTACGCTCATCTTGGCAATTTAGGGAAGTCGATATCCGATACCTGCAACTTGCATAAAAACCATGCATGTACAACACAATATATACTAAACTAAACAAATAATGGTAGAAAATGGTGCATCGTGTAGATCCCGACTAGCAGGTGACTACGACTCCCTTCCTTAACCACATCAGACACGCCATACAAAAGCAAACAATCAAGGCAAACACGCACACTATACACATGCAAGTATGGGGTAAGTATCCATAAGAAAGCACATATGATAATAAATCATCTTACTAATCATCATTAATAACTGAAAGCAATGTAATAATCATCATCAATAATTGTGAACACTAAAAATAATCATCATACATACATGAAATGTAGAGTCTAAGTAATCTCATCACATATCAACTGAATCCATAGCACAATATTTGATAATCTCATAATAATGTTACTAACCATCAACATGAAACTAGCTCTAAAAGAGTTTAGCAACAATAACAAAATGTGAACCAAGGGCAGGCACTGCATCCACCCCCCCTGGGATTAGGCTTACTCCTGGAAGCCTACAAGAATGAAAAGCTAAGATACTCACTATGCAGGTCCCATTGAACCCTTTCCCTCTGTAGGGAAACATGTTTCCACTGAGGATATTACAACACCCTTAGAGCAATATGATTCTGATTTAATGGTAAACCGAAAATCATATCGATCCAACATTCATTCTTTTAACAACTACTAAAATAGATTCTCTAATGCATTCTAAACAAGAACAACTTAATGCTTGCAAAGATAAACAAAGGTATACTACCTTGAAACTTAAATAAAAGATACATGTTTTGCAACTAGAATAAGTTTTCAATTTTCAGTTTTGCCTTTGTTTAAGTTTTCAGTAAAATTTTCAATTTTGAAAGCTAAGTGTTGAAATATAAAAAAAATATGCAAGTAATAGTTTTAAGTTCTGTTTCAGTTCACCTAGTTTCAAGTTTTCAGTTTGAAAGAGATACACATGATAGTTTCAAGTTTTCGTTTTGTTCAATTAGTTAAAAACTAGTAGCATTCCAATATACCCAGAGCTCCTAATGTTGAAACTTAGGCTCTGATACCAAATGTAATGCCCCACCAAGGGATCCAAAGAATTTTACTAAGTTTTCCAAACAATTTTTTTTTCAAAAACATGAAAGATAAAACCATTCATAACATTTGTGAAAGCAATAGCAACAATTCAAATGAAAATAAACATAACATAACACACACACACACACACACACACACACACACACACACACACACACACATATATATATATATATAAAACAGGCTACATTCTTTAAAGATCCCTTAACGTTGTATCACATCTAAATTAACTATTCATCTAACATCCCATCCTTATGAAATAACAATGATACATCCAATGTACTTAAACAATATACAAGTGTCCTTTTGTAATTATATTTTAGTTTAGCTCAATCATCTACTGTACATATCACAGGGTATGAAAAGCTTAAAAGAATAAACATTCAAGTAAATAAAGTACATCATCATCATCATCTAATATTAATCCATGATGCAATAACATAAATGAAACCACATATCATACATGATACATCATCACAAAAGATATAAACATCCATCACAAAAGATAACCATATATCACAAACATAAATAACTAAGTGCACGGTTCCTCCCAACCATAAATAGCATCATTAGACCATCGTGGATCCTAGCCATCCCTCCGTGCATAACATTTCAAAGCATCGAAAAGATCATCAGTATTAACATAGTAAGAATGTCACTCCTAAAACATCCTACTAACATGCAAAGTAAAGCATAATAAATCATCAACTAACATATGCAAAGTAAAGCAAATCATCAATATAAGAAACATACCAGTAAATACATCCATCATAAGGTATATTATCTATCATAGTACATGTATTGGTGATAATTCACCACCATTTCTTGGATCTACCCATGGTTCTAGCATGGAAGCTATGCATAGATAATTTTTGATTGATTACAATGAATTGATGCCTTTGAAATATCCTTAAGCTTCCTGGTACTTTAAAATTTTTTTTTTTAAAATTATAATATGCATTTACCTATCCATAACAAGTTTTGGATTGATGATCCCATGATATTTTTTTAGGAAATAATTGCTTTTGTTAGACACTTTATGACCATGCACTAAAGATATTCGAGCCCACCATACATATAAAGTACACAACTTTTCTTTTAATATATCCAAGGTAAACAACTTTAGTTAATTTTTCTATGTAAAAATTTTGTGTTTTTCCTTAAAACGTGGAACTTGCAAGACAAAAAAATTAAAAGATTAGTTCATTATAGATTTAGAGCATGAGTTTGGTATAATTTTTAAGGAGAAGGAAAATTTGGAAAATGTTGCAAAACATCTAAGCACTATGAGGGACTCCTATAGAAGGAGTCTCATCCACAATCCAAAGTAGGAGCATCCTCCCTTTATTTCAATAAGGGATTGGAATGATTTCATTTTGGATGCAAAGGAAAAAATGGATGTTAAAAGAGGAATTACACCTACAAATGAGAGAAGAATGTATTAACTGCTAGTAAAGTGTAATAATGCACTAATTAAGCATCTTTATATCTATATCATCTAACATATTTCAAACTTTTCATAGGTTGCAGGATACGTCAATAGAAAAAAAGGCTAGGCTAGAAAAGTTTAGGCAGCACAAACTTGACTCTAGTGGATATTCAAAAATTAAAGCATGAATTGTAAGTGGGAGTAAATAAATTCTTGAAAAAAATTATTTATAAAATGGATATAATTTTGTTTAATCAAAAAATGCAAGGCTCTAAATTTAATTTAGAGGCCATTGTAATGCAACCTCCTAATTGGAACACAGATCCTTATTACATGTCGCATGATGAAGCCCCTAATGTGCATCATAGTGTTGATGGAGGTGTCCATTTCCTATTTAAATATAATTATGTAATTGTTAATACAATTTAACATCTTAAACTAAGCTTGGTGTAACCTTTTTTGTGTATATTTTAGAGGATACAGAATTTCATGTTGAACAAGTGTCGAAAGATGTTCAGACTAATCACCATGTAGATCATGTGGCACATTTAGGTAAAGAAAATCTATGTTATGTTCATTTAAATAATTTTTTTTGGTTTATAGTTCTTTTAATTAATTAAATACATGTAATTCACTACTATTAATGGTTTGAATTTAACTCATGATGCAATTTTTTTGCAACAGACTCCCCTTTGCTACAGTGGCCACCTATTCCTGAACAAATGAGGAGGAGGCATGCATTGGCATTAGAATTAGTAGACAAGGGGAATGACGAGGACATTGATATTCCTCTTACAAGATAATTTTTTAAAAAGAACATTAAGAATCCCAAAAGGAGATGATGTTAATGAATTTTATGTTTTAATAAAATATTCATGAATGTTGTGTGTCAATGAATGTTATTAGATGTTAATGAATTTTATGCGTTAATGAATGTTATTGTGTGATTATAATGATTGAATGTTATATTTCAAAAATGGTTGAATGAATGAATGTTATTAGATGTAAATGGATTTTATGTGTTAGTGAATGTTATTGTGTGATTATAATGATTGAATGTTATATTTCAAAAATGGTTGAATCAACTAATGTTATTAGATGTTAATAAATTTTATGTGTTAATGAATGTTACCCTATGATTATAATGATTGAATGTTATATTTCAAAAATGGTTGAATGAATGAATGTTATTAGATGTTGATGGGGAATTTAGAGTGATTTTTTTGTTTTTTTTGGGGGGGGGATGGGCCAAATGAGCTTCCACCTTCACGTGGTTGGCCTTGTTAAGTAGAGAATATTAAACTATTCTTGAAGGCAAGTGAAGCTCAAATTAAACTTTTTTTTTTTAAAAATTCTAAGGCTAGCTATATATAATCATCTATGCCTTATTAGGAAGAGGATGTTGATTATCTTCTATATGCACACTTTGTAGCTTATAATTAACTATGAAACTCTTTTCTTCTAGTTCATTACCATTCTCATGAAATTTACGTACATACATGGCATGACAAGAAAATGGACAGTTGCATTATCTGATTTAGATTTTTGGATATTAGATTAATGATTTCTTTCTCACACAATTCTTTCTCTTTTCTTTTTATTACTCATGATCAAGTGAATTTTGGTCATTAAAAATGGCCTCAACCTTGGAAGGAAAATATTAGAGTACATTTCTTAGGCTGAAATTTGTGAGTATCCTACATCTAGAATCTCTGGAGAATATCTTATTGAGTAGATTTTTTTATTCCTCCATCAGAGTGAAGGGCTATCAAAACACATACCTTCTTTCCTTCAAGATTTGTCATTGCTAGAGCCAAAAGTGCACATGTCACTACTTCTCAAACCACTATTAAAAATGATGTAAATGTTGTCAACACTTTAAGATATTTTCTTCTTTTCTTTTCTTTTATTATTGTGAAGCTAGTATTTTTCCAATAGTTCTTATTTATTGAACTTGGAGGATAGATAGGATTAGATCCTTCATTTAGAAAGGTCTCTTTTTGGCCTTTTTTTGCTAGTTTTATATGCACACTACTTCAATTCTATACTATTTGGTCATTGCAGGAGTTTTCAATCTTGTGCATGTATTTTGCAAGTGTTAGATACTATTTTGACATAGTTGGAAGAGGCTATTGATGTTGAAAGAATAATGGAGGAGCTTGGATATGGTTGTACAATTGATGTTGATGCTCATGGCATGCATGGAACATTTTATTCTTCACTTTTTAGTAGTTCCACAACTAATTGTTCATTGTTAGCTACTTGGAATATAGATGTTCTTTTAGAGTCTATTAAGGAATTGGTGAGTCTTCTACAATTTACTTAACTTGTTGCAAAGCTATATATTTTAATTTGTGTCATTATTTAAGGAGCTTTAGATCATGAAGGGTTTTATATACCAGATCAATAGTTGTTCTCAATGCTAATGTCGACCTATGCAAAAATTTGCTAGGTAAACATGGCAGAGTTCTATATCACCAAATCCTATTTGCATGCTTATATATTTTGTGCGTTTCTATAATGATCCCTAAGTAGGGAAAAAAAGGGTTTGCTAACCATAAATGACAAACTAAATATAATTGGTTTTGGATTTTAATTGCCTGCAAGATCCACTTCCTATTCAGACATTTTATGGAAGTCTATGGAAGAATGATGAAGGTTAGCTATTGTTCTTGAGATTTTCTGTATCCACATCAATTGAAATTCTAACATTTAGAAATCTAAGAAGGCTATAGGTGATGACTTAGCTTACAAGTTCATGTATTTTTTTTAATTGATATTCTAATGGTGGAGTTCCCTTTACCTTTCAATGTTAAGAGTGGAGTCATCTCTTTAATCAATTTCTCCATGACTTGCATGAAGCATTTCCCATTGGAGTACACCATACTTAGAATTAGATGTAGTGGTTTACCTATTTTAACATTCATCTTTTATTTCAAATAAACATATTTGTGTTTTTTTCAAGTTTTGAACACAACTCTCCACTATGAAAGCTTCAATGATTTAACATTTTATACCATCACATTTGACACAACCTTCTTAGCTATTATGTTATTTTTTAATTTTTGATTAATTAAAAAAATTCCACTTTGACAGGAACCCTTGGAAGGTCCACATGGAAATAAACTTCCATTTGGTAATATGAATCAGACATGTTTGTCTATTAATCTGGTAGAGGTACTATGCCATTTGGTAGAGATGAGGCATGGGCTTTTTGTGTGCTTGATGTTGGAGTATCCTATTAATCATTGTCAAGAGACTTTTCTTGTCATTGTTTCCCAAGTCAAATTTAGTTGCCTATGGCACTTTTTTTTCATTTCTTTTCTATGTTTGTGACACTTAATTTATGCTGACTAATTAGAATGCAACATCACTTGTGTAGACCAACATCAACATGCTTCAGCATGATATGTTTTCTACTTTTTTTTCCTTATGCCTTGGAGGAAATCTTAGTATCAGCATTGTACTTAACCAATTTTGGCATATTAATCCTCAAATTTTCCTCTAGAATATGATGAACATCCATTCAAAAGATCCTAGTAGTATCTCAAAAATTGTAGATCCATGCCAAGAGATAAATGTAAAACAGTGAATTCATTATAGCATAATTATGTACGCATATTTTTATTGTTGTGTATGTAGGAATGAAGCTATATTGTTTGCCCACATTTTTGTTGGAAATTTGATTGAAAAGCTCATTATTGAAGATCAAAGAGGTAGATTATTGTTAACAGAATGTTTTCAATCATTGCTTTGTCATTGATGTCAAACTTGCTACTTGTACGAATGGCATTTGCTTATAAGATCCAAGTAATATCACTTAGTTGATTGATGAAGAGGATTTGATCAACAAGATGTAACAAGATCACCTAAGGAAAAGGTTAAGTTATGATGTTGTAATGAAGTATAAGGATCAATTAAGGCAATGGTTAAATGATGTATTGATAACATACTCAAAGATACAAAGGTTGGTCACACTTAGAAACATTGGAGGAATGAGTTGTAACAAGGTTGCAAGGCTTAAACTAAGTTCATTAGTGGGTGTCGAGAAACCTAGTTGAAGCTAAGAAAATTCTTAGTTGGAGCCAAGTAATAGGAAATTCTAGTTTGCCAAGTGATCTTCAGGTGCTAAGTAATCTTTAGGTGCCAAGCATCAGGAAAAATATAGTTGATGCCGAGTAACATAATATGTGTCAAGCATCAGTATTTCAATAGTGTCAAGCTGCTATATTATTTTAAATAGTGAAGATTCACCAAATTTGAGTTAACTTAGTGGTTATCTTAAATTTTGTGAACTAGTTGGAAGATAAGGATGATGAGTTGGTGGCACAAAATTCTATGTAAACCATTTTTGGGAAAATTCAAAAGGATTATTCAAGAAGTTTCTACAGGAAACAAAATATGGGTTAGATACAATGAATCCTACCTAATCTATATGAATTGAAATTGAAGAATGGAAGAATCAAGCAAGAAAGTAACTCTAAGACTTCTATTTAAGAAGTCATAGACCAAGAAGCAAATGTTGTTGATGTTGCTACTGCCAAAGAGCCAAATTGCAAAGTAGATAGAAGGGTGTCAAGAAGAAGGCATCTAGGAGAAGGAAGAGCAGAGAGGCTTTGCTTCTACAAGTGGTCAAGGAGAAGATAATTGCACTAGTACATTGAGCATGGAGACTCAAGGAGACTAAGCTTGAAAGGAGGGCAAGCTATCAAAATTGTAAAGACTGAAAACTAGGCAATGGTATGAGCTAAAGAGTGATTTGAGATCTACAAGTCAAGTTGTATGTTGTAATCAGGTCAAATATTTTCTAATTCTCTCTAGAAATTATATTAGATATGGAATTAGGTTGGCCTAATAGCCATTTGTAAATCATTTAATAGGGTGGCATTCCAAGTGAATGATCTAAAGTCCTCTAACCAGGCCCACTTCTAACAGAGTGGCTAAATCCTCTAACAAGGTCACATTTAATAGTGTGTTGTAACCCTTTAATAGGGTAGGCCTTTCATAGGGCATCACTTTAGAATAATGAGAATTGAGTAACATGTTATTGGTGGTTTTTTCCAAATTAGATTTCCACGTAAATCACTATGTTATGTGTTGATTTCTTATGTGTTATGCTTGCATGTTGATTAGAAAAGTTAATGCTTGGATGAATGAATGGTTGAATGGGTTCACTACACTTAGAGAAAAGTTTAAATAGGAAATTTGGACCTTGAATAACTAATTCACCCCCCCTATTAGTTATTCTAAAGCATTTCTAACAATTGGTATCAGAGCCATGTGCTGATTTAGTTTCAAGGTACTAAAAGCAAGAAGATCAAGATGTCCAAGAGAGAAGTTCCCAAGCTCAATAAAGATAAATTTTCTACATGGTAGAGTTTGATGAAAGTGCGCCTTGGATCAATAGGTGACTATGAACAAACCTCAATTGGAATAGAACATGTAAATCTAGCAGGACCTCTTACTACAGATGATTTGAGCAAAAGGAAGGAGCATAATCAAGCAATGCTGGCGATTGCCTCTACACTTAGCTATGTAGAATATGATGACATCAAAGATTTTGATACTACATTCAAAATGTGGAAAGACCTCATAGATATCTATAGAGGAGATCAGAATATCCAAAGAGCAAAGAGAGAAAGCCTCAGAGGAAAGTTTGATGACATGAAAATGGAGGAAGGTGAAAGTGTTTCTCAATATGTTGCTAGAATAAAAGAAGTGGTAAGTGCATTAAGAAGTCTTGGTTGTCAATTGGAAGAAGAAACTATCATCAAAAAATACTTGAGAACTCTACTCCCTATCTAAGCTATTAGAGTTTCAGCCATCCAAGCGCTAAGGTGTGTACAAGGAAATACACTAACCTTTGAAGGAATAGTGGGAAGACTTACTGCATTTGAGTTATCAAATTTTGATAACTATAGACCTAAGAACCTTGAATCTACTTTCAAGGCCAAGATGACAATAAAAGATACTAAGGAGGAGACATCAAACAACAAGAGAAGAAAAGGAAAGCATGCATCTAGTGATAGCAACATAGATGAGGAAGATGTGGAATAGTTAGAAGCACTACTGGCTAGGAGATTCCATAGAGGAAAAGGTAAATTTAAAGGTAAGCTCCCTATCATTTGTTTCAATTGCAATGAAGTAGGACATATTGCTGCAAGATGCACATAGAATAAGAACTACAAAGAAGGAAACAAGTATAGGAACAAGAGAGTAGATGATAGCAAAGATTATAAGGATAAAGGCAAAAGATGCTAGATTGTTGAAGAAGATTCTGATGAGAATGATGATAAAGTAGTCTATGTGTCCATGAAGGATGAATCAAATAAAGATGAAGATGAAGCAACAACATTGGTTACCTATGTGAACAAGAATGACAAGTGGATCATAGATAGTGGAAGCTCACATAACATGACAGGAGATAAAAGTAAGTTCATTACCTTTACTCAATATGATGGAAATAGTGTTAGATTTGGTAATGATGCTACTTTTAAAATCAAAGGAAAATGTTTCATTAAACTCATAGAGAAAATTTCATTTGATAATGCATACTATGTTGAAGGATTGAACTACAACTTGTTGAGTGTATCACAGTTAGGCAATGTAGTTTGCAAAGTTGAATTTGGAAACAAAACTGCCAAGATCTATGACACTAATGGAAATTTGATAGGAAAAGGTGAAAAAAATAGGAGTAATCTATTTTACCTAGATATGGAAGATGCAACTTGTCTTGTTGTTAGACTTGATGATGTGTGGTTATGGCATAAAAGATTGTTTCATGTTAATTTTGACAATCTGATTAGCATCAGTAAAACGAAGAAAGTCAAAGGGTTGCCCAAATTGAAGAAACCTAAAAACACAATGTGCAAACAATGTCAACTAGGGAAGATGACTAAGTCTAGTTTCAAAAGTAAAACATTCACTTCCAAACAAGTACTAGAGTTAGTTCATATAGACTTATGTGGTTCAATAGAAGTGTAAAGCTACCTAGGAGACAAATACATAATGCTATTTGTAGATGACTATTCAAGGATGATGACTGCTATGTTTTTAACGAAAAAATCTAATTTATTCCAAATGTTCAAGTGGTATTTGGTTAGAGTTGAGAAGAAAACATGAAGGAATCTAAAGTGGTTAAGGTCAGACAGAGGAGGTGAGTTTACATCAAAAGAGTTTGAGATGTTCTACAATGATAAAGGCATCAAAAGAAAAACATCAGCACTAAGAACTCGACCATAGAATGATATTGCTGAAAGAAGGAATAGGTTAGTAATTGACTATGCTAAAACCTTGATGATGGAGAAAAATGTTGCATTAAAGTAGTGGAGAGAAGCTATAAGCACTGCAGTCTACACACTGAATAGAGTCCAAGTCAAGAAAGGTACAAATGCAACACCTTTTGAATTGTGGTATGGTCACTCACCTAATGTAAAACATTTCAAATTCTTTGTTTTTAAATGCTATATTATTAAAGATCCTAGAAATGGTAAGTTTGATGCAAAAAGTGATGAAGCCATATTCCTTGGATACTCCACTAGAAGTAAGGCATATAAGTGTTTAAACACTAACACTAACAAGATTGTGGAGAGTGCAAATATAAAGTTTGATGACATGTAGAAGTTCAAGTTGAAGAGTCCAAGCAATTAGAGGATTATAGATCTTTTGTATACTTCTATGAAGGAATGACTATTGAAGACAATTTTGGAAATCAAGTTAGGAATTAGCAACAAATTTCAGTATCAGCCGAGTCACAACTAGTGAATGTCGAGCTGCATTCAGAAGTCAAGCTGTAAAATGTAGAAAATGCACATTCTAATTTTGAAAATAGTACACATGAGAGGAATGATGAAGTACCAAATGAAGAAGAAAAAAATGACTCTGAAGCTGAAGGATCAAACATGGGAAGAAGGATAGAACCAAGGTTAGCCAAGTATGTGAGAAGACATCACCCTACAGATCAAATCATTGGTGACAAGGATGCCAGACCAATAACAAGGAATAGATTGATGAATAAATCATATCTACTAAACAAGGTTGAGCCCAAAATAGTGAAAGATGCACTACAAGATGATGAACAGTATAAAGCTATGGAAGAGGAGATAGATCAAATGGAGAAGAACAAAACCTAGACTTTAGTTCCTAAACTAGCTGATAAGAATGTAATTGGTACCAAACGGATGTTTAGAAACAAACCTAATGAGAATGGTGAGATAACAAGAAACAAAGCTATATTAGTTTGTAAAGGCTATGCAAAGAAAAAGGATAAGATTATGGGGAAACATTTGTGATACAGGAGCATCTAGAGGTATAAGGGCAATCCTGTGTCACCCAAAAAAAAATGTACTTAGACTTAGTTTCTGTTTCATGTCTTTACATTTTTGGATACCCATTTGGGTTAAATAAAGGTTCCAACTCTCACAGTTCCACTATCAGTGTGTTTGAAAATCTTGAAAAAATAGGAGCATGCAATTTGGCCATCATTTTGGTGACCTAGAAGGTGTGAATTGGCCAGATGAATGTAATTTTGATTTAGAGCATTCCAGAAAAAAATTAGGTCAGGTTTGGGGCATTAAATGACTTTGAAAAGGGTCGAAAAAGGGGGGACAAGCAAAGCTTGTCCATAGGGCTATAGAGCGCTTCAAGAGCTTTCCGAAAATGTAAACGGTTCATCAATCGAAGCTACAGTTCAAAAGTTATGCCTCTCAAAAGTTTGGCTACCGTTTTTGGATTCTTCTAGATTTGCATCGACTTTTAACGCAGCTTCTGGAACCTTCTATTTTGTCGGTGGATGCCTACTAGCACTTTCTAGAATGTACTCCTAGTCCTTAACCCTCCGGAGTCTATTTAAGGAGATTTTTGGCATTGTAAAAGGCAGTTCGGAGTGGAGTTTGAGAGGAGGTACTAAAAGGAGAAATTATCTCCAGATTTATGCTATTGTAAGCCCTTAGGGCATGTTTTGAAGTTTATTTTCTCTGCACTGTTTATACTAGCTTATTTTCTCAGTTAATATAATTTTCCCTTTCTATTGGTTCCATTCTATTCTTGGGTTGTGTCCCCATCAAGTGGTATCAGAGCGGGTTTTCCTGAGTGTGTAGACAGAGTGCCGACTGTGAGGCAGTTTGCACCAGGACTGTGTGGTTATGGGTTCAAGTTAGAAGATGCCTCCATGAAGAGAGCGTGGCAGAAGGGCCAGAGCTATTGATCCTGAGGAGGTTAGAGCCCTCCAGAGGAAGGTACAAGCATTGCAAGAGGAGTTTCGTAGAGGAGCAAATGTTGCCGCAGGTGACAATAGTGAGGATGACAATGAAGAGGAAGTAATGGGACCAGAAGAGGAAGTTGATGGGGAAGTTCTGAATTCGTTAGAGGAAAGGCTTTTTAGGGCCATTACTAAGTTTGGGAAAAGACCTACAATTGAAGTGGGTATATTTTCAGGAAATCTAAAACCAGATGAGTTGATCGATTGGATCAATGAACTGCAAGAATACTTTGAGTATGAGGATATAAGGGACCCAGATAGGGTTAAGTTTGCAAAGGCCAAACTGAAAGGCCATGCCAAAATCTAGTGGCAAGAGGTTCAACTGGAAAGACTTAGAAGAGGAAAGGAGAAGATCACAAGATGGGATCGCATGGTGGACAAATTGAAGAAGTAGTTCATTCCTGTGGACTACGAGCTTGATCTGTTTAAGAAGATGCATGGGTTAAAGCAAGCAAGAAGATCAGTCCAAGAATATACAGAGGAGTTTTATCGACTCTTGGTTAGAGCGGGGCATGCAGAAGAAAATAAGGAGAAGGTTGCTTGTTATATCAGTGGGTTGCGACCTAGCATCCAGGAGGAATTAAGTCTAGTAAGAATGACCAGCGTTGAAGAAGCATACCAGTTTGCCCTATGAGTTGAAGAGAAGCTGAGTAAAAGGTTTGAAGGAAGACAAAGAGGGCATGATCAAGGAGGAAGGGGAAGTGGTAGATCATCTGGAGGCCGCAATAAAACCCAAAAGAAAAATGAAGATGTGGGTACTAGCAGAAACCAGAGGAATGATGGTTTCAACTGCTCCCATGATCAAGACTTTGGAAATCAAAGAGGAAGAGGTAGAGGATGTGGACAAGGAAGAGGAGGCTTCCGTGGTACCCGTTTCCATTGCAATGAAGAAGGTCATCGTGCCTTTGAATGCCCTCAACGACAAGGAAGGACAGATAGGAGAGATGACGACCAAGCTAGGGTTGCTCATGTGGATAAGGATGCACAATCATCACATTCAGAGTATGCAGAAAGAGGAGAGACCTTGGTAAATAAAAGAGTCCTACTAAGTGGTGAGAATGAACCAGGACAATGGAGGAGTTTGTTCCATACCAGATGCAAGTGTGAGGATAAATGTTGTGATGTGATCATTGATGGTGGTAGCACTGATAACTTGGTATCAGAAGAGATGGTCTCTAAGCTGAAGCTCAAGAGGGAGAAACATCCCTAGCCCTATCAAATTTCTTGGGTAAAAGATGATCATAAGGTCCTGGTAAGTGAACAATGTTTAGTAAAATTCAAAATTGGGAGTTACCATGATGAAGTTCTCTGTGATGTTATTTCGATGGATGTTCGCCATCTATTGTTGGGTAGACCATGGTAGTTTGATAGACATGCAATACATGATGGACATGCAAACACATACTCTCTAACAAAGGATGGAGTTCGCCACAAATTGAAGCCCATGAAAAAGGAAGATGAAAAGGTATGTAGCAGTGCTAGGATTTTTCTTGTTGATGGAAGGAAGTTTTTAGATGGCATCAGTCATCAACATATGTGCTATGCTTTGATTCCTAGGAAAGATAAAGAAGGTAGTAGTGAAATACCATTTGAAGTTTTAGATTTACTAGGGAAATTTGGAGATATCATCTCTGATAATGTTTCAGATGGATTGCCACCAGTAAGGCAAATCAGTCATCAGATAGATCTGATTCCAGGAGCTAGTTTTCCTAACAAGGCTACTCACAGGATAACTCTTACTGAAATAGAGGAGCTAAATAGACAGGTTCAGGAGTTGTTGAGGAAGGGCTTGATTCAAGAGAGCCTGAGTCCATGTGTAGTACCTGAAGTACTCGCACCAAAGAAGGATGGAGAGTGGAGGATGTGTACAGATTCTTGAGCCATAAGTAGGATAACCATCAAGTACCGGTTTCCTTTACCAAGGATGGATGATCTTATGGACTGCTTGAGTGGAGCTCAGTACTTCACAAAGATAGATCTTAAGAGTGGTTATCACCAGATATGGATTCAAGAAGGAGATGAGTGGAAAACAACCTTCAAGACCAAGGAGGGTCTTTATGAGTGGTTAGTCATGCCCTTTGGATTGACGAACGCCCCAAGCACCTTCATGCGGCTCATGAATGAGGTACTTAAGAAGTTCTTGGGAAAATTTGTTATTGTCTATTTGGATGATATTTAAATTTTCAGCGAGACTTTGGAAGAACATTTACTGCATATTCGTAGTGTCCTTGAAAGGCTAAGGGAAGAGAAACTGTCAATTAATCTAAAGAAGTGTGTCTTTGCAAAAAAGGAGTTATTCTATTTGGGATTTTTTATATCACCTGAAGGTCTCAAAATGGATCCAGAGAAGGTAAAAGCCATCTTGGAATGGCCTACTCTGAGGTCTGCTACTGAGGTAAGATCATTTCATGGTCTAGTTAGTTTTTGCAGGAAGTTTATTAAGAATTTTAGTGGCATATGTGCACCCCTAACTAATACAATAAGAGGGGATAGAAAAGAGTTCAAATGGATTGCAGTAGCTACGAGAAGTTTTGAATTGCTGAAGAAGAAGGTGACAGAACAGCCTGTGTTGGCACTTCCAGATTTTAGGAAAGTGTTCCAGGTGGATTGTGATGTTAGTAGCAGTGCTATTAGGGCTATATTAAGCCAAGAAGGTAAGCCTATTGCATATTTTAGTGAAAAATTGAATGATGCAAAGAAGAAGTATTCTATTTATGATCAAGAATTCTATACAATAGTTCAGGCCTTAAAGAAATGGAGGAATTATTTATTGCCAAAGGAATTTTTTTTTTATACTGATCATCAGGCATTACAGTACCTAAATAGCCAAAGTAAATTGAATCAGAGGCATATGAAGTGGGTAGAATTCTTGCAGAGTTATACATTTGTGTTGAAGCATAGAAGTGGAAAATCTAACAGGGTTGTAGATGCACTAAGTAGGAGATAGTCACTGCTTATAGTAATGCAGGTTGAAGTAGTTGGGTTTGATGAACTCAAGAATTTGTACCCCGAGGATCCTGATTTTGCTGAAGCATGGAAAGCTTGTAAAGAGCCTATTGTCGTAGATAGAACAAAGTGGTTAGATTATTTGATTCAGGATGGCATGTTGTTCAAAGGTAGTCAATTGTGCATTCCAAGGAGTTCCATGAGGGAAAATTTGATTAAGGAGAAACACAGTGGAGGGATGGCAGGACATTTTGTTTGAGATAAGACCATTTCCATTCTTAGAGAACATTATTTTTGGCCTCAAATTTCACAAGATGTGAAGAAGTTCGTACAAAGGTGCCAGGTTTGTCAAGTTGCTAAGGGGTTTAGTCACAATACGGGTCTTTATCAGCCGTTGCCTATTCCATCAAGGACATGGGAGGACATAAGTATGGATTTTTTTCTTGGATTGCCAAGGACACAAAGGGGTAATGACTCAGTATTCATGGTGGTTGATAGGTTCTCCAAAATGGCACATTTCATTCCATGCCACAAAACTCATGATGCTGTCCATATTGCAGACTTGTTTTTCAAAGAGGTGGTAAGACTACATGGTCTTCCAAGGAGTATAGTTTCTAACAGAGATACTAAATTTGTGGGGTATTTCTGGAGGACATTATGGAAGAAGTTGAGAACAGACCTAAAATTCAGTTCCACGCATCACCCACAGACTAATGGTCAAACAGAAGTGGTAAATAGAAGTTTGGGCAATTTGCTAAGATATTTAGTTGGGGATAAGCCCAAGGGATGGAATTTGATTCTACCACAGGCAGAGTTTTCTTATAATAACTCTGTAAATAGGAGTATTGGAAAATCACCATTCCAAATTGTGTATGGGAATAGCCCAAGGACTGCACCAGAGCTGAGGAAGATAGAACAAGGGGAGAGGACAAGTGCTGAAGCTGAGGAATTCGCTAAACATATCAAGCGTCTACATGAGGAGGTTCAGGCACACATAACCAAGATGAATCAAGAGTATAAAGCTAGGGCTGATCAAAGGAGAAGACATAAGGAATTCCAAGTAGGATATTTAGTCATGGTACACTTACGAAAAGAAAGATTTCCAGTCGGTGCTTACAACAAGCTGAAAATGAAGAAATTTGGCCCCTTCAAAATTTTGAAGAAACATGACTCAGGAAATGCATATGAAGTGGAGCTACCAGATGGTATTCAAATTTTTCCCATTTTCAACATTGTAGATTTAACAGAGTATCATGATGATGGTGCAGATGAGGAGCTGGTGTTAGAGCCATGTCCAATTCCTACTTCTAAGAAGGAGGAGATAGAAGACATTCTAGATCATCGTATGGGTAGGAGTACCAGAAACACGCAATATGAAGAGTATTTGGTCAAATGGAAAGGATGACCAATCAAGGACTCAACTTGGATTTCAGCAGTTGAGGTTTCCCATTTGGGATTTCCTCTACCATCCATAAAGTGACAGGGTCACTTTTCAATCTACCCTAGGTGTCTGATGCAGGAGCATCTAGAGGTATAAGGGCAATCCTGTGTCACCCAAAAAAAAATGTACTTAGACTTAGTTTTTTTTTCATGTCTTTACATTTTTGGATACCCATTTGGGTCAAATAAAGGTTCCAACTCTCACAGTTCCACTATCAGTGTGTTTGAAAATCTCAAAAAAATAGGAGCATGCAATTTGGCCATCATTTTGGTGACCTAGAAGGTGTGAATTGGCCAGATGAATGTAATTGTGATTTAGAGCATTCCAGAAAAATAATCAGGTCAAAAGGCCCCACGATTTGAAATTTATTGCAGTTTTTCGAGTTTTGGAGACCTCCTAAGAATGCTTCAAAGTCAGGTTTGGGGCATTAAATGACCTCAAAAAGGGTTAAAAAATGGGGGACAAGCAAAGCTTCTCCATAGGGCTATAGAGCGCTTTGAGAGCTTTCCAAAAATGTAAATGGTTCATCAATCGGAGCTACGGTTCAAAAGTTATGCCTCCCGGAAGTTCGGCTACCATTTCTGGATTCTTCTAGATTTGCACCGACTTCTAACACAGCTTCTGGAACCTTCTATTTTTTCGGTGGATGCCTACTAGCACTTTCTAGAATGTACTCCTAGTCCTTAACCCTCCAGGGTCTATTTAAGGAGATTTCTAGCATTGTAAAAGGTAGTTTGGAGTGGAGTTTGAGAGGAGGTACTAAAAGGAGAAATTATCTCCAGATTTATGCTATTGTAAGCCCTTAGGGCATGTTTTGAAGTTTATTTTCTCTGCACTATTTATACTAGCTTATTTTCTCAGTTAATATAATTTTCCCTTTTTGTTGGTTCCATTTTGTTCTTGGGTTGTGTCCCCATCAATTTTCCTCTATTGCAAGAATGGAAGGAGTAAGAACACTACTTTCATATGCTACATACAAGTTTTCAAAGTCTACCAAATGGATGTCAACTTTGCTTTTTTGAATGGTATACTAGAAGAGGAAGTCTACATTAAACAGCTAGAGGGATTTGTCAATGACAAGAACAAAGATATGGTTTGCAAACTGCACAAAGCACTTTATGGATTGAAGCAAGCACCAAGAGCATGGTATGAGAGACTACACAAATATCTTGTGAAAATCAAATTTGAGAGAACAGATGGCAACAACAACTTGTATATCAAAGCTGAAAAAGGTAAATATAATATTTTGAGGAAAAGATGCTCTATGCAAAGATTTTGGTGATTAAATGAAGCATGAATATGAGATGTCAATGTTTGGAGAAATCAAGTTCATTTTTGGATTGCAAGTACATCAATTGAATCATGGCATATTTGTGACCCAATCCAAATATATCAAGGAGATACTCAAGACATTTGGGTTAGAAGATTCAAAACCAGTCAACACTCTAATGGTAACAAGACATAAGCTATCCAAGAATGATGAGTCTGCTGAAGTAAATTAGACATTGTATAGATCAATGATTGGAAAGTTGCAATATGTTGTACATAGTAGACTAGACATTGCATTAGCTGTTGGAATAGAGGCAAGATTTTTTGCAAATTCAAGAGAAAATAACTTAATGGTAGTAAAGAGAATACTAAGGTATCTAAAAGGAACTGATGACTTTGGTCTGTACTACAAGAGGAGTGAAAAGTTTGAGCTAAAAGCCTACATTGATGGAGATTGGGGAGGTAACATTGATGAAAAAAAAGTACCAATGGAGGAGCACTTTTCTTGGGAAAAAGACTGATTACATGGACCAGCAAAAAGCAAAGCTGTACCTCACAGTCCACAGTAGAAGTTGAATATGTTGCAGCTGCTATAAATTGCACCAATATTGTATGGATCAAACATTTGTTACAAGGTATGAAGGAAGAAGTAAGTGAGCCTATGATACTTTATTGTGATAATATAAGTGCTATCAACATATCAAAGAATTCTGTAATGCATGCTAAAACCAAGCATATTATAATCAAGTATCAATATATAAGAGAATTGGTGGAAGATAAATAAGTGAAGATGGAATGTGTTAGCTCAAAGGAATAGATTATTGATATCTTCATAAAAGAACTACCTAAAGATGCTTTTGAGTATCTTAGAGGTAAGTTAGGGGTGATACCCCTAGCCAAGGCTACTTAAGAATAAGCAAGACTGCCTTGCATCAAATGAGCTGATTGTTGAAGATTTTACATGTTGATATAGAGGATGTTTACTTTAGGATTCATGCCTAAACTAGTTGAAGTGTTGAAGTTTCAAATCAGTCACAAAAAAGGTAACAGAGGGAGAAATTAAATGCACTTGCAAACAGCTACACTTGCATACTAAGATGCTAATATGTCTTTGGCATTGTTATCAAAGAGGGAGAAGTTGTGAGAAACTAATCAACAACATTTGACAAAAAATATGAGGGAGAAATGTTAAGAAAATGTAGAAACTGATCAAATGAAAATAGAAGGAGAAGTAGATATAAATAATCAAAAGTTGATAGGAGAAGATGAAGAACTTGATCAAAACAACATAAGATGAGCAATACAAAGGGAGAAACAAAGAACAAGGATACATCAGCTAAGAGGAAGAAGTAGAAATAAAGCAATTAGGATAGTAGAGGGAGATGTGAAAACTGATGGTGATGCTAACACAAATATTTTTTTTCCATTTGACTTACTATTCTAACCTAATTAGCTTGTGGTTGAATAGTGTAGTCTGATGGTTGATCAGTTTGGTTTGCCATCAATGCCAAAGAGAGAGATTGTTGAAAATTTGATTGAAAAGCTCATTGTTGAAGATCAAAGAGGGAGATTGTTGTTAACAAAATATTTTCAATCATTATTTTTTCATTGATGTCAAGCCTTCTACTTGTAGGAATGACATTTTCTTATAAGATCTAAGTACTATCACTTAGTTGATTGATGAAGAGGATTTAATCAACAAGATGTAACAAGAGCACCTAAGGGAAAGGTTGAGTTATGATGTTGTAATGAAGTACAAGGATCAATTAAGTTAATGGTTAAATGATGTATTGATAACATACTCAAAGATACAAAGGTTGGTCACACTTAGAAACATTGGAGGAATAAGTTGTAACAAGGTTGACTACAAGGCTTAAACTAAGTTCATTAGTGGGTGTCGAGCAAGCTAGATGAAGCCAAGAAAATTCTCAGTTGGAGCCGAGTAACAGGAAATTCTAATGTGTGTCGAGTGATCTTAAGGTGCTAAGTAAAGATCAAGTGTCAAGCATCAAAAAATCTTAGTTGGTGCCGAGTAATCTTTAGGTGCTGAGCATCAAGAAAAAACATAGTTGATGCCAAGTAACACAGTATGTGTTGAGCACTATTATTTCAATAGTGTTGAGTTGTTGCATTATTTTAAATAACAAAGATTTATCAAATCTAAGCCAACTTAGTGGTTATCTTGAATTTTGTGAACTAGTTGGAAGATAAGGATGATGAGTTGGTGCAACAAAATTCTATGTAAACCATTTTTGGGCAAATTTAAAAAGATTATTCAAGAAGTTTCTAAAGGAAACAAAATATGGGTTAGATACAATGAATCTTACCTAATCCATACGAATTGAAATTGAAGAATGGAAGAATCAAATGGGAAAGGAACTCCAAGACATCTATTTAAGAAGTTATGGACCAAGAAGCAAATGCTACTGATGCTATTGCTACCAAAGAGCCAAATTGTGAAGTAGATAGAAGGGTGTCAAGAAGAAGGCATCTAGTAGAAGGAAGAGCATAGAGGCTCTACTTCTACAAGTGGTCAAGGAGAAGATGATTTCACTAGTACAGTGAGCATGGAGACTCAAGGAGATTAAGCTTGAAAGGAGGGCAAGCTGTCAAAGTTGTATAGACTGAAAGCTAGGCAAGGGTATAAGCTAAAGAGTGATCTGAGATTTGTAAGTCAAGTTGTATGTTGTAATCAAGTCAAAGATTTTCTAATACTCTCTAGAAATTGTATTAGATATGGAAATCCTATGGACTTAAGTTGGCCAAACAACCATTTGTAAATCCTTTAACAGGGTGGCATTCCAAGTGAATTTTCTAAAGTCCTCTAACCAGGCCCACTTCTAATAGAGTGGCTAAATCTTCTAACAAGGTCACATTTAACATTTTTTGTAAGCCTTTAATAGGGAAAGCCTTTCACAGGGAATCACTTCAGAAGAGTGAGAATTGAGTAGCATAATATTGGTGGTTTTTCCCAAATTGGTTTTCCACGTAAATCATTGTGTTATGTGTTGATTTCTTATGTGTTATGCTTGCATGTTGATTTATAGTAACTTTTTTATTAGAAAATTTAATGCTTGGATGAATGAATGGTTGAATGGGTTCACTACACTTGGAGAAAAGTTTGAATAGGACATTTGGACCTTGAATAACTAATTCACCCCCCCCCCCCCCCCCACCCCACACCTCTTAGTTATTCTAAATCATTTCTAACAATTTTAACATGGATTATTTATGCATATCATGTCTCATTAATGTGACATAAAGAAAGAACCAAGTGTCACAATTGTTGGTAATTTTGGGTAAAAGTTAGTCTTAGAAACATTAGCCATGTTGTTGCTCAGGGATTGTATACTGGGGACAACTGGGAAACCCCATCTTTTCCTTAACCTCTAGTAAATTTCAAAGAAACAACTAGAGATGACCCCTTTAATTTATGTTTTATTATCTTAGAGTTGCTTTTGATTTAATATTTAGGTTATTGTCATCATTATTAAACACATAACTTGCAATTTTTAGGCATTGTCTCTTATGTTGGACAAGACACCCTTTTCTTTTGTAATTGAACTTATGGCTTTTCCATCCAAAAGGGAGTATTTGAATTTAGAAACATGGATAAATGAAAACTTGAGCACTCATAGGGATACCTTATTTTAGGTAAAGGTTTTGAATGATGCTTATCCCTTTCAAATTGGTTACAATGAGCAATGTTGTATGTTTTTTTAGTTACATGGATTTTATTTGTTTAAAATAAAAATTTATTTAAAGGTGGTTTACCTTTCTAGTGAAAAAAGGTAACCCAAAAAATGTTTTGGTCATTAATACATACTATTTCACGATCATTAATGCATCCTATTTCATGACATTGACTACTTGTATGCCTTTTAAGGGCTCTTCAGCTTTCTAGTGAAAATAATGACTGAACAAATGTTTTGGTCACTAGTGCATACTTGTTGTTGTCATTGACTATAGGAATGTCTAAAGTTTTTGAGAGAGAACATAATTTGAAGCATCAAATGATGCACTGGAAAAATTAGCCCAACATTTTAGACTTATAGTCAATCTTTCTTTGTATACTACTACAAGCTTCTTTGAGGTTAGTCATATTTTTCTCTCCCTAATATATATAGAATGAATGAACATATCTTGCTTTGCTATAGGACTATGATTTTTTCAGGTGCTTTAGTCTAATGTTGGCAAATTGGAGTCCTGTGATCTTGTGGGATAAATGAAATGGTTACATTCTGCAATGGTCCATGTAAAACCCTGATTATTAAGTGTTGGTGTTGCAGAGCAGTCACCATCTGAAGTATTTGTTGTTGATACTGATGACGAGTCAAATTCTTATTTTTAGAAGATCTATGTTGGGCAGTTGACTATTGAGGATTTAGTGCAAATGCTTGCATGCTTCAAGGAGTCTTTTGAAAAAAGGTATATTACTTGTTGACCAATTAGCTAGTACAATTGACTATTGTAGCTAAATAAGATGTCATTCAATGGATTTAAAGTCTATGTTACTTTCATTTTGTTCTTTCTAATTTCCATTGATTCAAAAAAGCATGCAAACTATCTTAAATTTTTTTCCTTTTAGATCATCTAATATCATGTTAAGAATATCTGTACATTTTTACTAGTGTCAACCTACTCAGTCATATGTGGGCATTAATGCATTTCATTCTATAAGAATTTGGCTTAGGCCAGAATTCACCCAAGAACAAAAGAACTCAACACAAGCACATAGTAGACCAAAAATAGGCAGAGTATGATCAGAATGATGATATTCATTCAATAATTGATATAGCCAACATGAGAGAACACTAGGAGTGCTTGAATATAAAGGCCTCGGGAGAGCTTCTAGAACGCCTAGAAGTTAGCACCATGACATGTCATACAACTAGGCACATGTCCACCAGATATGGATTATCCTCCATTAAGCATAGGATTAAGTGCGATGATGTGAGGATAATACTACAATGGTGTAGCATGCAAATCAGTGGAGTAGACAACATGTGCTAAATAAGGAATGTGGAAAACTATGTTGTCATCATAACAACTAAGTGAATGATGCATACTCCTGTGTTGTAGACACCATGTGCATAATTAGAGTTGTGTAACTCAATGAGAGTTCACAAACTCCTAAGTGTCTCATCTAAAATAATAATAAAATAATGCAAAATAATAAAATAATTCATTAACCTAAGTAAAACTTAAGTAAGTGTAATAAGTAAATACTTATTTACACCAACACCCCCTCCTAAGTGCAACTTAGGGGAATGCCCTTAAGCTTACATAATCTAGGATGAAATGAAATATGGGTCTCGGCTACTAGACCATTTTAGGTACCCATGTACATAATGATATGCAATCTCCCATAAAGTGGGGAAAGAGGGAAAACCTCATGGGAAAAACCCTCCCCCAAAAAGAGAGATAAAGCAGGATGCATTGATGGATGGAGTAATCAAGACCCCCCCATTATGACATACATCCAATATATACATAAGAGAATGATGAGAAGAGGAAGAGAGACAAGATGGGCTCTCCCCCCCCAAAGAAGAATGTCAAACAGTGAACGCTCCAATGAAGAAGCTAATCCAAGACTGCAGAATGGTGTTCCTCCCCTTAGGAAGAAACAATGCCAAAGGTACAAATGAGACACTTCCACTATGTGTGGAAAGAATCCCATGGATAGATGATGTCTCTGAAACCTGCTCAACTAGCTAAAGAACCTATCCCAAAGAACTGTCTATGTCTATAATTGATGAAGAAACCTGTTGCAACTACTGATCATGAGTATCCACAATCACTTCAACCTGTGATGATTGATCATGTAGAGGATGAACAAGAGAGTCTGAAACCCTCGTGACAACTGAAGAAGGTAATTCTGCATCAAGAAGAAGAGGCAAATCATCAATATTGTCCCCCAAATCTATCACTGAACTAGTATCTAGAAGATGAAAAGTACCCTACTGTTCTGGACCTATCACTATGGCAATACATGCATGTGGACTAAACTGATGAAGTGACCTCTCACTATATCTATCAACAGAACTCCATGTATCTGAATCTATTGAAGCACTATCACTGGTGTCACTATCAATATCCACACTGTATGATCTGCGAAGAGGAGTAGAGGACAAGATGGGTGAACTTTCCTCAAAATGTACATCCTTCACCAAAAATATCTGATGTGTCTCAGGATCTAGAAGTCTGTATGCCTTCACACTATCTTCATAACCAATGAAGGTACAAGGCTGAGATGTCTATGCCTTGTGACCCCTGGAAGATCTATTTTCCCATGTATGACAACCAAAGACTCTGAAGTGTGTCACAATAGGTTTTTTGCCGCACCATGCCTCAAAAGGAGTTTTGCCATCTAAGGCTAGATGAGGAGAACGATTAAGAATGTGAGTGGCACTTGAGACTGCTTCGACTTCTAATGATGGATCTAGAGACTTGGCATGAATCATGCAACTTGCCATAGACTTAAGAGTTTGAATCGTCAATGCTGCAACATCTATCTTATGCGAACTGAATGTTGAAGGAGTCTGAAGATCAATTCCCTCATGTCTGCAAAAGTCTTTAAGTCTTATGTTGACATCCATGTTTCCATTGTCCATGTGGAGTACTTTGATGGCCTTTCTGGATTTTCATTCTACATGAGCCTTGAAGTCTAGAAATGCGTCCAAAACTTCATCCTTACTATGCAGAAAGTAGACCCAAGTGAACCTTGAAAAGTCATCAACTAAGGTAAGTATGTAGCGACCTTGGCTAAATGTAAAAGGATCTACTAATACCATGTGAACCATTTGAAGAACACTTGTTGCTCTAGAAGACTTCCCTCTTTGTAACTTCCCTTTTGGATGCATATCCACTGAATCTGATGAACATTTACCTTTAGAAAAGTTGATTTGAGGTAGACCTTTCACCATGTGGTATGTGCAAAGTTGTAGATAGCGATAGTCAAGATGACCATATCGCTTATGCCATAATTGCATGTTTGAATGAGATTTTGATAACAAGGCCATTAAAGGAGTCTTGGGTACAAAATTTGAGAAAGAGTACAACCTCTTGTGATCATTCACTTTCCCTAATGCAACCAAGGAATTATCTTTAAGACTATGCACTTTTACTGAGTCTGGAAGGAACCCAACTCTATGTCCATCTCCAAAGTGAGTGACTTGGTAGATTGATAGGAGATTTGAACTTAGGTTTAGAACATAGATAACCTCTTGAAACTCTCCACATTTCCTTTTCCTTCAACTTCCATTTTTCTGTCATTCCCCATGAAGATGTGCAGTACCTTTGAGTGATTCAATGAAGAAAAAACCTCCTTTGAAAAACCCATGTGATGTAAGGCACTTGAGTCAAATATCCATTCTTTTGAAGAGTTTGCACTTGCCATGAGTGCTTGCCCTTTGCCCTTTGAATCTGAAGAAGATCCCTTCTCCTTGTAAGCATTAGGCAATGGAACATTATGTTTCTTCATGATGTTGGTTAACTCATCAATCTTTTTAAGATAGCAGTCATGCTCTTCATGACCCGATTTCTTGCAATAAGCACACTTATTCTTCTCCTTATTGTTGTCCCCTTTCTTGTTGAAATTCAAGGACTTGTCTTGTTGATTAGATTGAGGTGTTGTCTTTTCTGCATCCTCAGATTTACTCTTCCATTTCTTCTTACCCTTTCCTTTATTTGAAGACTGTCTAGCTGAATTTTGAGAACCCTCATTTGCCACCAATGCTTTGGACTAAGGTGATTTGAGAATCCCCATTGATTTCAACTTCTTTTCTTCATCATCCAACCGTTTTGCATTTTCATCAAAAGTGACTTTCTTGTAGGCAGACCCTAAGGTAGTCTTTGAGGTGCTAAAAGAAGATACAAATGTGGAATATTTAGATGGCAGCTTTTTATAGATGAGATAGATCAGTCTGTCCTCTTTGATAGAAGTCCCACAATCAGTAAGCTTTGTCCTTAATTCATTCACCTTAATGATGAAGTCCTGTATTGAGTCATATGACTTAGGATCTAAGGAAACAAGCTCATCTTCTATTTTGAACACATCCTCTTCAGACACTTTACCATAAAGGATTTCGAGGGTATCCCAAGCTTCCTTGGATGTAGTACATTTTATGATTTGATACATGATTTTATCATCTACCCCCAAACATATATCACCTAGGGATTTCCTATCCATGGCTACCCATTCAAAAATTTCACTTGTTGATACATTATCACCTGCTGGTTTAGGAAGAGTACCATCTACATATTGTGAAACTCCATTATGCATTAAGTGATACAACATTTTGATAGACCACGTAGCATAGTTATGAGGAGTTAACTTAGCAAACTTAAAGTTGCCCATAATACAGAAAATGAAAGAAAATTGCAGAAAAGAGAGAACACAACACCAAGAATACCCCCCCTTTTCACTAAATCAAGAAACCCCCCCAAAATAGATGCTTTGGGCACTTTATCAGTATTGCGATTACAATGGGCCACTTGCCAATTTAGGCCTTCGTAGACTTCTAATTTTTCTTGTTACAACTTCTAAATAGAGTGCAAATCTAAAACTTTACAATGTACTACAATACTGAAGCATTACAAAGCAAAGAAAGGTCCTATTGCTGAAAGTGACAATTTTGTCCATACAACCCTATAATCTGATGCCAGATTTGGAAAGTAGACAAAAAAATATGCACTTTCAAAAAAAAAAAAACCTATTTTCGACTCTAGATGTGCCCGTACGGAGCATTTGAAGTTGCAAAATGCAGGATTATCCAAGTATAGTTGCCAAAAAATGCAATTTTTGAACAATCCATGCACCAAAACAAGAAAATAGCTGCACCACTAAAAAATTTAGAAAATTTTACCCAATTTCAAAAAAAATTGCACCTGATTTGGAGTCCAGATGTGCAAGATATGGCCTCTTGAAGTTAGACTGCCAAAACCAAAATCACTTTGGTGAGGGGTTGCACCATCAAAAGACAGGGTTAAATTTGATGGTCATATGACCATCGCTGCAATTATAAAATGGCCTGGTTTGACGTCCAAATGGGCATCAATTTTAGGCTTTTGTACTGGATGACATCAGCAAAATCTCTGCCCAGATGATGTGACAGCTGACGTGCCAGTCCATACTGTACGAACGTCCAGATATGTATGAAAATGTCCATGTGGGATGCTGACTGGGACAATTTTTGTGGCTGTCCACGTTGTTTGTACGGTTACTGACTGTATAGGTTGACAAGCCTGATGACATGGCCCAGCGCTTTCGCGTGGGCAACCAAATTTTTGCCATGTGGCAGACGGGGAGTTGACTGCAGACTGCCAAAAAATGGTCGTGCCGGTGGCTATTCCCATTGCTGGGGAATGGGAAACTGACGCTGATTTTTTTTTTTTTAGTCCCACATGCATGGGCATAGCGTGATCTATGTTGTTTAAAAACAAATCTATGCAACTTAAATGCAAAGAGCGCGGATGCCCATTGGGAACTGTTTTTCTGGAGGTAGATTCGGTGGGGCCAAGCCATCGAGTTTTAGACTGTATTTCACTATTGAGATGTCCGATGCTGTATTTTGCCATTGATATGTCTGACGCCATATTCTAATGGTACGGTCCTATTATTTGAATGCTAATGCCAACAGATTTAAACCCTGTGATAAATAAATACTACGACCACAAATACAGATCTGGGATTTGATCGCTCGGGAATAATTGTAAAAAAATGTCTCTGCTTTCCAACTGACGAAAAAATAATTCCAAAAATACCAGGTTGAAAAATAAACTGAAGAGAAGATAAATATTTTAGATCCGAAAATTAATAATCAAATCAATAAAAATAATCATACCCAATTTGCAAATTGGTGCCTTCGGGTGCCGGTTTGCAAAAAAAATTTGCCTCTCGATCAAATTTCACCCAATATAGGTGAATTTATAGTCAATCTTCACCAATTCAGCACTCCAGACGCAATGGAGAGGTCAGATTTGGCTCTAGACGCTCCCAATTTTTGCGGATCTTCAAAAATCGAAGTGCTAAAGCATGAATGGTCTCAAACAGCTACGTGATGAGAATCCTCCTTAGCTCTAATACCATGTAAAAATTTGGCTTAGGCCATAATTCACCCAAGAACAAAAGAACTCAACACAAGCACACAGTAGAACAAAAATAGGCAGATTATGATCAAAATGATGATATTCATTCAATAATTGATACAGCCAACATGAGAGAACACTAGGAGTTCCTGAATATAAAGGCCTCAGGAGAGCTTCAAGAATGCCTAGAAGTTAGCACCATGACATGTCATACAACCAAGCACATGTCCACCAGCTATGGATTATCCTCCATTAAGCACGGGATTAAGTGCGATGATGTGAGGATAAGACTACAATGGCGTAGCATGCAAATCAGTGGAGTAGACAACATGTGCTAAATAAGGAGTGCGGAAAATTGTGTTGTCATCATAACAACTAAGTGAATGATGCATACTCCTGTGTTGTAGACACCATGTGCATAATTAGAGTTGTGTAACTCAATGAGAGTTCACAAACTCCTAAGTGTCTCATCTAAAATAATAATAAAATAATGCAAAATAATTAAATAATTCATTAACCTAAGTAAAACTTAAGTAAGTGTAATAAGTAAATACTTATTTACACCAACACATTCTTTATTTGCTCTGCCTAGGGGGCAGTACTAATAATATTGATCACCAAAAAATAGATACATATGTTATAGAGAAGATCCTCCAATACTAAACTAAAAATACATCCTCAATGATAAAGGTATACAATACCCTTGCCAATTGAGGCCAACCTAGCTACATTATCCTCTAAAAAAGGCTTGTCATTAACTTGATAGAATGACAAAAAAATTTCCATATCATTAACTTGAGCACATAGTTCTTGAAGATCATCCTGACTTTTTTCATAATTTTTTTCTTTTCCTTATCTTTTGGAGCAAACAATGCCTTTAGCAGCCCACTTGAGAGATTGGCATCCATCAGGTCTAAGGCCATAGTCACTTGGTGAAAGAGTTCATCCACGAACATTCTTCTAACCATATCTTTGACAAGTTTCAAGTGGCCTATAACTTGAATGATGGGCAAGAAAAGGTCATTAATAAGATTTCCATCATTAACATAATGGCCAAACTAGTAATATGCCCCCAGAAGTGCAATCATGGTTGCCTTCTCCCTTTCATTGGCTTTACTGAAGATGCGATGTAACTACTTTCATAGTGATTCCCTTATCTCCACTTCCTACAGGCACTTACAACTAATTCCCATCATCTATGTCATTGCCACCATTGCCTCCCTTATCTCTATAAACTAGAAGTCCTGCAATGAAAAAACTAGAGAGATCTGCCCTATCGAGGGGTTTTTATTAAAAACTCAGGTAGTGCCAAAAAAAATGGCATACACTCTACACTTGTCTATAGAGGCTACCATTATAGAGCTTTAAGGACTCTACAATAGTCACACATGAGAGCATAAGGAGCTTGTTCTTCATGTGCAAACACTCTAGACTTTCCTACGAAGGTCGCCATTATAGAGTTTGAAGGACTTTTCAATAGTCATGTGTGATAGAATTACATATTTTAATAGATAATATAATTTTTAAAAAAAAAAAATTGAACTAGACATCACAATTTTGATGAAATGGATCACAACATTTTGACAAGGATGCTATATGTACAACATAAGTTTTGACCTATCTTCATCATCATTGCAACAAAAAAGAACATAACAATTTAATGAGGATGTTATACATGCAACGTAAGTTTTGACACATCTTAATCACCATTACGACAGAAAAGAGAAAGGAATTTCAATGAGGATTCTATATGTGCAACATATGTTTTGACATGTATTCATTATAATTTTGATAGAAAAGAACTTAGTATTTCAACAAGGATGTTATACGTGCGACATGAGTTTTGATGGGTGTTCATCACAATTGTGATGGGAAATATCATAGTATTTTGACAAGGATGTTATACATATGACATGAGTTTTGATAGGTATTCATCACAATTTCAATGAGAAAGATCACAGTATTTTGACAACGATGCTTAAAATTCTTGCACGTTGAGGTAGATAATAGTTCCATCGATATATCTACAATAGTGACATCTCAATTTTGACAAACATTTTGGGTGTCGTAAGCTCGATGAATAAATATCGACAACATGGTTTGTCATTTTGTCAACATAGTGGTGTCAAAATCATGATGAATCCTCATCAAAAATTAGGTCTAAATTTACTAGTGGGTTTCAGTTAGAAATATCTTAGTTATGCTTGGGCTATAAATAAGATTTTGTAATCCTTGTAAGTGTTGATATTACTCTAATTTTTTAGTATTGATTCTATGCATACTACTATAATTTCTCATGCCTCTAAGTCATTGTAATCCTCTACTAAGTCTCTTTTAGCCATTAACACACTGTGCAAGATTTATTTGCCTCTGTTTAATTTTTTTGTCTATATTATGCAATTTACATGATTGTGTCTACTTTTGGCATTTGAATGATATTAAGTGAAGTCTATTCCTATAGCATTATTTTTTTGTCTCATCTACATGTTTTTGTTGAATTAAGTAAGATCTGAATCTATATCCTTTGAGGTTATAACTAGTTAACTATGCATTTATAGGTAGAGATAATGTCAAACACTCTATTTTGGTGCATCACCCCTTATGTTAGAGTAGGTAAATTTTCTTTATATGAATTCATTCTCCCTTTTCCTCTCCAAATGTAGCTAGGTGTACCCTGATATTAAAGGAATCTAACCTTCTCCAAAGACTCAACCTCCAAGTTCAAGTCCCATAGCTTGGAGGTTTCTTCCATGTTTCACAAGTTTTTCCTCAAGTAAAAACTTTGGACAAGGGTGGAAACTTTTGTGACAATAGTTTTTAGTATGCCCAGTGGGACCATAATCAAGAAGATTTCAAGTCTACTGGTGTCAAAAGAGAAGAATTTCAAGTTGATGAAATAATGCTACTCTTAGTATTTTAGGCCTTCAAGAGGCTCATTTCTAAAAAGCACTTGGTGACTCTACACCCTTCAAATCTAGTTCTAGACCAAAGTTACTATGATTCATGCCCAAAGCTGAAACAATGGCATATTCTAGAGGTAATTTTTAGTATCAAGAGCTTTCATTTTCAAATCCTAGAAGAAGAAAGATGAGATTGCCTCTATCACCAGTTAAGTACAGAAGAAATACATAGCCCTACAAGGTCAATCTCCACTCCTCCTATTGTGAGATCTCAACCTAGAAAGTCATCAACTCATATCAATAGACCACTTATATGGCTAGGGCTCATACTTTTTCCACCTTTAATGGTGGAATTCCTCTTCTATTGGCCTAAATACATGAGATACCAATAGCTGCACTTAAAATTATTCCTGAATTTACTAGTGAAACTTTTATCTCTCTCTTAGAACACATTCAAGAGGTCACAAATATCTGTAATATCCATGGTATTACAAAGGATGATGTGGTTGTTAGACTCCTAGCTTCATCTTTAAGAGGGAAACCCATATAATAGTACAGGGGTCTATCACATGGTTCTATAACAGATTGGGATAGATTAGGAGCAAGACTATGTAAACATTTAGAGGACAAAAGTGACTACTTGTCACTTCTAGAATAGCTAACCACCATAAAAAGAGCCCCCCATGAATGTATGACTGATTTCAACTATAGATTTTAGAAGACATGGGATAGAACACCTATTTTAGTGAAGCCTACCCCTAGTAATGCCTTCTTACATTACCTCAGAGGTTTTAATAGTGATATTACCACTACAATCCAAACCATGGGAGGAGATATCTTACTTAATGCTTATGGGATAGCAATAAGGGTAGATAATATATTGATACAAGGAGGAAAGTTAGCTCAAACACCTCTAATTCCCTTCTTCCCTAATATCCAAAATCACCAACCAACAATGGCCCCTATTCCCACAACTTCCACATCACAACTTGTTGCTCTAGCTCCTCAAACTTCTAAATCATCTAGCGAGCTAGGAGAGTTGAAGGCATTAATGCAAGATATTGGATAGAAGTTGCAAATTCAAGATAGGAAGTTGGAGGGTAGTGTCTCTATGATTCAAAAGGTGAGCAACAAAGTGGTGGCTTTGGAAAAGTAACAAGCTCAAGGTAATAAGGCTCATCAATTGCAATATCAAACTTTGAACAATGGTAGACCTCCAAATCATAATTATGTGAACAATTCTTTTGATCAGAGTAGGAAGAATAGTCATGCTTCTACCTCAAATGTAAATCAAAGTAGGACCATAGTCCCTCAAAACAATATGGCTCAAGATCAAGATTTTTGTCCCTCCTATAACTGCTCCTATGCCTATTCTATGTGTCAAAAGGTTGAATACTATTTAGCTTTGACCACCTAAGAGCCTACAATGGGATAGTCATATAATGAGCACCAGCCCAAGGACGCTTCACATATGCAAAGATAGGGTGATTTCTCCTTCATGAATCATCAAGTGGAGGAACATTGTAATGTAAACTAGGACCCCATTGCTCATAATATTAGGAGCAAAAAAAGAGTTATTGAAGATGCAACCGCTCCTCCTAATCAAGCTTCAACATCAAATGTAGTACCTCATGTACAAATGGTGAATGATCAAGCCAATTCCCCTCAACAATAAAGATAGAATAATAGTAGAGGAGATATGAATGGCCTCAAGTTATTCCAACTCAACCCCCTACACATGAAATTCCCAAGGCTTCTACAAAGCACCTAATGCCTCATTTAGTGTGGTAGAGTAGATGAAGAAGAAAAATATGAATATTTCCATGTGGGATTTTGTTGCTACTATACCCATGCAAAAGAGGCTATTGTAGAAAGAATTGGAAAGTATTGAACCAAAGAACCAGTCACCTAGCATGGAAAGTGCCACAAGTCTAGTACAACCATCAAAGGAGGTAGAAAAAAATAAAAAGGTTAGGCCTCCTCCATTTTATGTTTCTCTAACTATAGGGTATAAACTAGTCCACAATTGCATGATTGATTTAGGGGCTGGTAGTTTAGTGATACATAGGTGTGTTGCTAATGCTTTAGAAATGAAATATGAGCCCATTGTTAGGGATTTATTATAGGTGGATGGTAGTACTATCAAGACTATAAGGATCCTTAGGAATCTTGAAATGGCCTTACATGCATTGTAAGAATTTTCCTTAGGGAAAAATTCACCCAAAACCAAGGAACTTAAGCACAAGAACAACAGTAAATCAAAAAGAGTATGATCAAAACAACGATATGATATTCAATTCAATGTGAAAGTACACTAGGAGTGCCTATATATAAAGGCCATTGGAATGTTTCTAGAATACATAGGAATTAGCAACATGATATGTCATAAAAACATGATAAGTCATACAACTAGACACATGTTCACTAGGTGTGGTTTATCCTCCATTAAGCATAGGAGTAAGTGTGATGATGAGAGGATAAGCCTACAAAGGTGTAGCACACACAATTATGTTGTAGACACCATGTGCTAAATTAGGAGTGTGAATAACTATGTTGTCTACATGACAACTCAATTAATTATGCAAAGTCCAGTGTTGTAGACACCATGTGTTGAATTAGACTTGCTTACTCTAGTGTTGTCAACATGACAACTCATAAGAGTATGCAAACTCCTAAGTCTCTCACCTAAGAAATAATAAAATAATGCATTGACCTAAGTAAACTTAAGTAAAGTGTAAATAGTAAATAATTATTTACACCAACACCATCCCTTACGTGAAACTTAGTGGAATGCACTTAAGCTTACAAAATCTAGGATGAAATGCATAATGGGTCCTAGCTACTAGGCCATGTTAGGTACCCATGTACATAATGAAATGCAATCTCTCATAAAGTAGAGAAAGAGGGAAAACCTCATGGGAAAAATCCTCCCCCAAAATGAGAGATGAAAAAACTAGATACATGGATGGATGGAGTAATCAAAACCCCCCATTATGACATATATCAAGTATATACAAAAGAGAATTATGACAAGGACAAAACCCCATAATAAGAAAAATTACCCCTATAAATGAGAAGAAGAAGGAGACAAGGTAGCCCCCACCCCTCCCCCCCCCCCCAAACCCCTAAATATAGAGTTTTGATCAGTAATAGCTGCTCCAATGTAGAAGTTGATCCATGATTGCTAAATAATGTTCCTTCCCTTTAGAAGAAATAATAATAGAGGTACAAATGAGATGCTTCCCCTATGTGTAGAAAGAATCCTAAAGATGTGCGGTGGTCTTGAAACATACTCAACAATCCCTATGTTGATACTGATAGTCACCCCTTCCAACACTGCAAAAAATAATGATTGTAGATCTAGCAAGGATGAATGTATAACCTATCCCAAGGAACCATTTACCTCCTCAAATGATAAAGAGACCTCCTAGAACTGCTATACATAAGGATCCATAATCACATCAACATGTGAAGACTAATCATGTAGAGAATGGACAAGAGGATTAGAGTGAGCCCTCACAACAACTGAAGAAGGATCTTCATCATCAAAGAGAAGATGTACATCACCAATGATGTCTCCCAAATCTACTATGTGTGACTCCATGAACAAACTTGAAATATCTATCAAGAAGTCATCACCTAAAAATTGGAGCTGGAAGACTAGGTGTACCCTATTGTGTTGGACCTATCACTATGGAAATGGATGAAGTATTCACCTCAACAAAGAGAAAATGAATATAATTGATGATATCTACCACATCTTTAATGTGAGACTCCTAGAACATACCTAAAATATCTGTCAAGAATTCATCTACCGATGTTGGAGCTAGAAGACTAGGTTTACCCTAATATGTTGGACCTATCACTATGGAAACATATGAAGTATTTTTTTCAATAAAGAGAAGATAAATATAATCAATGATGTCTCCCACATATTTAGTGTGAGACTCAATGAATAGACCTACAATATCTAGAAGGAAGTCATCCCATAAAGTTGAAGTAGGAAGACATAATGTTTCCTATTGCATTGAACTAGGAGCATCTGTGGCTAGAACTAGATCAATAGAATCATTAGGAATATCAGGAATTGGGATCTCATCTAGAGGATGGCTAAAGTGACTAAAGATAGAATTTCCTCTATAAATGGAGTAACTCATGGATCTCCATATACTTCCCAAAGAACCATCCAAACATCATGAGGAAAACTTACCATTCTAAGAGGAGCACAATATTCCTTACTCATACTATTATACATAAAGTGAATAAGAAGATGAAGATGATCTACCCAATTAGGATTAGGTGGTAATATCTTCAAGAAGAGATAAGGAAACACTTCCTAATGTTCTCTTAGATGATCAAACATTAAAGCACTCCATTTCTGATAGTTCCTCAGTGTCAACTTTGGTCTAATACCAAACTGACATATATGACAAAACTCCATGAGATCAATAAATGTATGTACCCCCCAAAATGTAAAAATAATCAATCAACCCCCTCTAATGTATGATTTGGGCACTCTATACTTAGTGTGATTACAATAGCCAATTTAGGGCCTATTTTTAAAAGCAATATTTCTATCCACAAAACCTATAATCTGATTGTAGATCTAGAAAGTAGACAAAAAATATGCACTTTCAAAAAAAAATAGAACTTGATTATGTGTCTAGATGAGCCCATACTAAGCATTTGAGGTAGAAAAAAATGGGATTCGCAAGTTCTAGAAAAATTTAGGAACATAGATCTTAAACCACCCACACCAATGTATAAATCATGAAATTCTACCCTAAAACAAAAAAAAATGCTCAAAAAAAGAAGCCCATATGAGGGAGATATTGTCGTTTGAAAATCGCTGGTGTAATTTTTTTTCCTGAATCATCATCATCGCACCTCCAAAAATCAAATGGCTCTATATTTTGCCTCAACTCTCCAATTTGGATGAAACAAAATCCAATTTGGGGGATTTTTGACCTTTTGAATGTGATGCAAATATCTGATTTGTACCAGCAAGCTTCAATCTTCACCTACAAAAAAGTCTTCTATTGGCCTGATGGCCAAAAAAAAGTAGAAAATAATGTAGATCCAAATAAAATTGCAGAGATTCAAATGAAAAAAATGTAAATCTAAAAATTAAATATAAAAATATGAAATGATCATACCAATTTTGCAAATTGGGCCTTTGGGTTGTCAGTTTGCAAAAAAATGTTGTCTCAATTTTGACTATGGCCCAGCATAGGTGAATTTATAGTCAATTTTCACTGGATTGACATTTGAATGCAATGGTGAGGTCCACTTTGGCTTTAGACACTCTCAATATCTATGGATTCTCCAAATCTAGGTAGAGGTGCTAAAGCAAGAATGGTCTCGAAAGGATATGTGAAGAGAATCTCCCTCAGCTCTGATACCATGTAAGAATTTTCCTCGGGAAAAAATTCACCCAAGACCAAGGAACTCAAGCACAAGCACAACAATAGACCAAAAAGAGTATTATCAAAATAATGATATGATATGATATTCAATGTGAAAGTACACTAGGAGTGCCTATATATAAAGGCCTCTAAAATGCTTTTAGAATGCATATGAATAAGCAACATGATAAGTCATATAACTAGGCACATGTTCACTAGGTGTGGGATTATCCTCCATTAAGCATAGGAGTAAGTGCGATGATGAGAGGATTAGAATACAAAGATGCAGCATGAAAAATTATATTGTAGACACCATGTGCTAAATTAGGAGTACAAATAACTATTTTTTCTACATCACAACTCAGTTAATTATGCAAACTCCAGTATTGTAGACACCATGTGCTGAATTAGAGTTTCTTACTCCACTATTGTTAACATGAAAAATCATAAGAGTATGCAAACTCCTAAGTGTCTCACCTAAGAAATAATAAAATAATGCATTGACCTAAGTAAACTTAAGTAAAGTGTAAATAGTAAATATTTATTTACACCAACATGCATGCCCTCATTGTACTATAACTCAAGATATATTAATTGTTGAGGTCAAGCCACACTTTGCTATTTTTCTTTCAAGAGACTTCACTACCCAAATAGGTGGTTACATATCTTCTTATTGGTCATATATGTTTTTTAGAACAAGATATGGGACCAAGGCTTCAATTAGAGTAGAGCCTCTAGTCATCCATCACATTGAGCCCTACACCCCTAATCTCATCAATATGAATTGCACTATCCTAGAAATGGATGAGAATGACATAGTAGATGAGTCTACCACTTCTCTAGTAAAGATACCTAATTTTCTCTTAGATGAATGGGCTAATGCATATAAATTTGATCCCATATCAGAAACCCTTGTGATAGATCTTGGTACATACTATGTGTCAGAATAAGATGCTCTTGTCCCTAACCTTATGAAAACCAAAGAAGATACAAGTGGCCTATGGAGTATGTATTTTTATGGATCGAGAAGTAAGAATGGACCAAGGGTAGGTGTGATGTTGATTTCTCCTACAAAAATAAGGTACTACTTCTCCTTTCGGGTTCAATTTATTTGTACCAATAATGTGGCCAAGTATGAGTCATTGATTGAGGGTCTTCTACTTGCTCAAAAAAGAGGAATTCAAACATTGAGTGTATATGGAGATAGTGAGTTAGTGGTCAATTAGGTAAGAAACTAGAATATCACTAAGAATGGCTTTCTCAAGTCTTATAAGCATAGAGTATGGGATGTTTTTTGAAGGATTCAATGCATTTAACATTTAGAGAATCCCTAGGAAGGAGAATAGATATATTGATAGACTTGCAATCGTTGGTGCATCTTATGATCTACCAGGGAATTTTGAGGTAGAGAAGAAGAAACAAATTAGAGTGTAGTTAGAATTGCTATTCTTAACAACAACACCAATTGGCAAGTGTTTGATTTAGATGCACAAATTATAGGTTTCTTTTAGAATGAGGCAGAATTCTTAGAGAGAAACCAATCTAGGTTGAATGACTAGTATGGAGATCAAATCATCAATCTTAGTTCCAACAAGTTACCTAAGGGTCTCATTACCTTAGAGAGTGTCTTCAACCCTAATGACCAAGCAAGAGATGGAGGTGCGAACCTAGCTACCGACAAAGATGATTATACACTAGTTGTATTTGTTGATGGAAAGTCCTTAAACATGGGAAAGGTATGTTCTAAAATTGAGCAAGAAAAATTCATTCATCTATTTCAAGAATTTAATGACATATTTGATTGAACATATGATGATTTAAAGGGTTTTGACCCAAGTTTGTTTCAACATACCATAGACTTAATCGATAATGTCAAACTAGTAAGACAAAAATAGAGGTTAGTGAATCCTAAGATTGAACCGCTAATGAGAAAAGATTTATCCAAGCTAATTTAGGCTAATATATTTTTCCCTATCAAACACTCATCATGGGTAGCAAACCTTGTCCCTATTAGGAAGAAGAATGGAGAAATTAGATTGTGTATGGATTTTAAGGATCTTAACCAAGCTTCCCTTAAAGATCACCATCCCATTTCTTCCATGGAGCAAATATTGTCCAAGGTCAGTGGTTCAGAGAGGTTTTTATTTCTTGATGGATTCTCTAGTTACAATCAAGTGTTGGTCAAAGAGTTTGATAAATACAAGACTACATTCACCACCAAATCAGGCACCTATGCTTATAGTAAAATGCCTTTTGGGCTAACAAATGCAAGTGCCACTTTCAAAAGGCAATGGAGATGGCCTTCAAAAGCATGATTGAAATGTTTTAATTGGTTTACCTTGATGATATCACAGTGTATCCAAAGGATATAGCAGATCATTTCACTAGTACAAAAACAACAATATGTGACTAAAAAAACCACTAAAATTTGTATATATGTGACTAAAATCAGTTTTGTGACTAATAGTAGTTAATATCTAGTCATTTATAATGCTACTAAATATACTACTAAATGATTTTAGTCACTTATTTGATCACTAATTTTGATCATTGATTTAGTTACATGTCTAGTGGTATATTAAGTAGTATATTTAATGACATATTTAGTCATATATTTGATAGTTAATTTAGTCACATATTTAGAGGTATATTTAATAGCATATTTAATCACATATTTAGTATATTTACTAACATATTTGGTAGTGTAGGTGGTAGCATATTTAATAGTATATTTGGTCACATATTTAGTAGCATATTCAATAGCATATTTAGTAACATATTTTTTAGTGTACTTAGACATAATAGGGCATGATGGAATTGAACTACCATCCTCTTATTTGTAAAGCAAGTGCTCCTCCATTAAGCGAGAACCCTTTAAAGAATACATAATACATTATTATTTGTTTCATTCCCAAAAATCTCAAACTATGTCATTTAATCCAAAAGAAGAGTTCTTGTGAAACATTATCCAAAAATTTGAGTCGATAAGTGTTTACTAAAAAAAATGCAAATAAATCCCAATAAAAAATCACATAAGAATAACAACCACCAAGCCATCCAGGCAATGATCTAGTAGTGTAATAGAGAAATTTCCATGTTGATGATGGGCTTAAGATGTATTGACCTTGCTGTAGAAGATGGTGAATCTACAATAGTGCAAGTTACACTAGTAAAAGTTGGATGGCAGTGAGTTCTAACAAAGTTTGGTTTCTTGGGTAAAGCTTCTAAGTCTTGAGAGTATTCTAAGTTGTCCATGTTGCATTCCCCACATGATTAGAAAATAGAGTAGCATGAGTTATTAATAGTTTATTAAGTCTAGGAAATGTAAATGCACCAAGTACCTGTTATTGTTGTTGCTGTTGAATTTGTTGTGCACCACCCCTCCTTCCACCCATTCTTTGTCCTTGTTGGATCTACCTTTGTAATTGAAAGGGTAGAATAAAATTTTGCATTTGTACCATTCCAAGGTGAATGCCAGGTAGCAACTATTGTTGATAACCAAAACCTGCAGGTTGCAAGGAATTATAAGAATTGGGGAAGTTCTAGCCAAAGTAACTCCTTGTGAATCAAAATTAAAGTACTATCCATCCCATTTACTAATATGTAGAGGAATCAGGCCACGAGGACCCTAACTGTAAAATATTTCCTGTGGGGTGAGCCTTGAAACACCAGGATGATATGACGATAAAATAGTTGGTATTGTAGGAGTAACTCCAATAGGAGCTCTCATCTAAGAAAACTAAGCCTGGCATAACAACAAATCAAGCATTTACATTATATGAAAACACTTGAATCTTCTTGCTCATACTAGAAAAATCCATAACCTTTGGATTGGTCATTGCTATCTATAACCACTTTGCAAGAAATAATGGTCCCAAAGTAGAGAATGTATCATACAATCCTCTATGATCTATACTTTTGTTGAGCTTCTAAAAACAAATAATTTTAAGATAACACAAAAATCTTCAACTATTATGTCATGGCAAGAAAAATAAACAAAAATTTGTAGTCTAGGTTAAAATTTTGATGTAATATATTCACCTTGATGAAGATGATTATAGAGCTACTCTTTTGAATGCTTGGATCATAATGGGAAAATATTATTGTCATTGGCTTACCATTAACACTAGTATAATTTAGAATCTCTAGAGTACAACTAGCTGCAAAAGAAAAAAAATACCCAATTTTATTTAACATATCATTAATCACAATTGAACTACAAATATCAATGAATTTAAGTGTTCTCAAGAAAAGGAACTCGGTTATCAATTTTTGGAAATCAATAACATGCCAAAACAATTGATTAAACATACTATGGAACTATGTTGTAAGTTATAATAATAAACATTTAGTAATAAATACATAAATATTATTTGGTTGATATATTGGAAAGGATCCATAGTGAGAAAGCTAAGGTGAAAGTGCAAGTGTTATTGAAGGAAATTGAGATTGCATTCATGACATTTGCTAGACATAAAGTTACAATACAAAGTCTCAACAAAGAAGTTGAGAATATGCAGGTTTTGGTTAAAAGGCATGAACAAAGATCCACCCAGTTGGAACAATATAAAGATTCAAGAACAATAGATCCTGAGTGATATTTTAACTATAATGAGTTTTGTGATTCTCTTATTAGGTATTGTGACAACTTATACTATTTTTTAAGACCATGTTTTGTTATTCACATTCACATAAGTGAAAAATGGGAAAATAGTTGATTTGTGTCATGGTTGTTTCCATTTAAAGTTAGTGAAATTGGTTCAATTTGTGTGCTAGGCTTGCTGAATAAAATGCTGATTATGGTTCATAATAAAGTGTCTTATAATGTTTTGTTTAGTTCTACAAGTAAGAGTTGTGCATGGTTTTAGAAAAACATATACATGGCAACCAGCTATAAAATTAGAAAAATAGGAATAGTGATCTTCAAGTAGTTATCATTATTACTACAACTACCCTAATAGTCTTCTAGTCATCCTCATGCCTAAGCCTTAAAAATTGAATCTAAAATCAAATTCCTATGTTTCTACAAAATTAATAAAGTGCTAGGCTTGCTAAATAAAATTCTAATTATGGTTTGTAATAAAGTGTCTTATAATGTTTTGTTTAGTTCTACAAGTAAGAGTCATGCATGGTTTTAGAAAAACATATACAGGGCAACCAGCTATAAAATTAGAAAAATAGGAATAGTGATCTTCAAGTAGTATCATTATTACTACAACTACCCTAACAGTCTTCTAGTCATCCTTATGCCTAAGCCTTAAAAATTGAATCTAAAATCAAATTCCTATGTTTCTACAGAATTAATAAAGTGCTAGGCTTGCTAAATAAAATGCTAATTATGGTTCGTAATAAAGTGTCTTACAATGTTTTGTTTTGTTCTACAAGTAAGAGTTGTGCATGGTTTTAGAAAAACATATATAGGGCAACCAGTTACATAATTAGAAAAATAGGAGTAGTGATCTTCAAGTAGTATCATTATTACTACAACTACCCTAACAGTCTTCTAGTCATCGTTATGCCTAAGCTTTAAAAATTGAATCTAAAATCAAATTCCTATGTTTCTATAGAATTAATTATTGATGAAACTATATCTATCAACTTAATTTTCTAATGCATTTTTTAGTATGAACTCCTGGCCTACTATTTGTTTAGAGGGAACTCATTCTCATTTGCAAAAAACTCATTTTGGGTTCAACATTGTCTATTTAAACTTGTTTTGACAGATTCTTTGTAATAGATCAGACTTAGATTATGAACATAACCTTAAACTTATGAAGTTTAGATGCTTCAAATATATGCAAGAAGGAATGCAAAAGATAGAATTTTTGTAAACTGTTGTTATTTTACTTGTAAAGAAAATTAATGTAGTTTCATTTGATGGAGCCCAAATTGTCACAAAATTTAGGGTCTCCATTTAAACAATAATGTTGGAGATTTGGTGAAGCCTTGTCATTGATTCATGTTAAGATGTTAAAGCATGTTGTAGAATTTTTCAAATAGTCTATGATTGTGGGTTGTATAAACTTAGCAACATGTACTAAACAAGTTTCAAAGTGAAAAAGACTCAGCATCAACAATTTTGTTATGCTGATGTGATTGGATGTGGAAGAAATGATTAAAGTATTCTGAAAAGTGAAGTGATTATATTTAAAGAATAAAGCCAACATTGTATTTATAGAAGTAGTTGCAAAATTTCAAGGAGTGCACATTAAGAAATGATAGAACCTCTATATCCAAGAGCCTCATACTCATGAATGGAAGTGTATTCAAAATAATGATACATGTTTGACAGTCAAAACTCACTTATATTATCAAATACACATGAAGTAAACAAGGTTCATGATAGGTTTTATTAAGTCATAAGTAACTGAGTGGAATGGTAATGTTGAAAATTATACAATTATCTTTCAAACATATATCAAATGGGAACTATGCCAAGAAAAAATACATAACAAGATTGTAAAATGTAGTTTAGCACAGATATTCTGGAGATGTCATCTATGTACATCTTCAACAGAGACATTGTGTTCTTAAAGGTACCATTAGGAATTCTCAAGCTATTGAAAAAATAAGAGTACTAGGCATATTCATTCATAATGTTAGGTTTAGTGTTGTGTATAAATTTTGAGTTATTCCAGATTGATCTTAAGAAGTATGGAATTAAAATATTGGTCTAAAGTGCCTAAGTGAAGAAGGTATCAAATTTTTGTAATCCTTGATCTAACTATTTGTGTTAGTAAATATGATCTTGATTTGAAAAATCATTTCAAGATATTAGACATATGCACATACACATAATGGTGAAGAACTCTACCACAATTTGTTTTGAAGCTCAAGATATGATAAAGATTGACAAACTCTTGCTAATCACTAGAAATCTTAATGACATGTATGAACTATTCTCTGAGGTTTTTGAAATCCTTCAACATATATTTGGTCCAATACATTGAGAGGTGCCTACTTACTAAGTGTCTGGAAATTATTGTAGTTGAAGGATTGTTTGAACGAAAGGCATCATAGATGTACATTTCAAAGTGATGAAAAATGAATGCCCAAGTCTGACTGAAATCTTCCAATAGTAGATTGCAGATAAATTCATCAAGTCATTACCATTTGATCCTGAGCATACTTTCAAAATAATATTGTATTGTTAGTATTTCATATATGTTCAAAGGATTTCCAGAGATAATTCATGTTCTCACATAAATCCTTGAAGATAGGTTTGTTATGAGGACATGAAGCATCAACTAGTGATGATATTGTACTCTAATAAACACATGATTAAATAGAGACACTCTTGATATTCCTTTCTTACATAAAATACTCAAACCTTGATATATATGGTGTGTGGGAGTTACATAGGAATATCAATGCACTTGTATCATATATTTATATCTAAGGGTCTCATATTGAGCTTACAAAATAATAAAATATACATCATGCATTCTTTCCCATGAAATGCAACTAGTTATCGTGAGCCCACCGGGATTTTCAATTCGAGATATTCTAAAAGAAATATATGATACTATGGGAGATGTATTTAATTTGTGATGACTCCACCTACACAAAGTGAAGGGTTTTCAAACATGAGCAGGAGAACATTAAAGAAATAATGGAGTTAGAGACTAATTGCAAAGCCATGAATGAACACGTGCATCCTCAAAGAAGAATTTTTTGTTATGATGAAACATGGGGAAGAAATCTATATATACAATCTCAATGAGCATTTTTTCATCATGTTAGTCTTAGATTATTTTTGACAATTGGATGTCAATACACTTAACCATTTCTCAAGATGATGTCAAGTATAATACAAAAGCCGAGCTACAGTGTGTGTCGAGCCAAAGAATTCAATAGGTGTCGAGTGAACTTCAGGTGCCAAGTAATCTTTAGGTTCCAAGAAAAGTTCAAGTGTCAAGTCACTATAGGTTCCAAGCAGAGTATAGATGTCAAGTGAAATAGAATTACTATAGGAGCCGAGTGAGCCAATTCTCCTATATGTGAGTAGCATCAGCAACTAGTAAGTGCCGAGTAACATAGAATCAACATATGAGTTTGTGCCTTCACAAACTTAGATGTAAACCATCTTTGAAGCTAACACAAGATGAATCTCAAAGGATCTTGAAGATAAGATTGAATCTTTTGCATTACCTATGTAATCAGCATGTAGCCAATAAGAAAAATGGAGAAGGCGTGCAACCAATAGGAAAAGTGAAAGCAATGAGCAGGAAATGAAGATTTAATATTGATCATAGATTCATACCTAACCCTAAGTCTTTGAAATCTTTAAAAGGAGGACGAATCCCCATTATGTAAGAGAGAGGATGTGAGAGAGAAGAGTATGGGTGAAATGTAGCGAAGTGTAGAAGGGTGAAAAGACTTAGAGAAGAATAGAGTAGCATTACAAAATCCAGTTGATGAAGAATAGAGTATCAAAACTTTGAAAAGTGACATATCAGATCAAGCAAGGATTAGAGTAATCAGAGCAAAACAAGGATCTAGAATCAACAATTGAGGATTGCAAGTTATCAGGTCAAAAACTTTTTAATACTTTCTAGAAATTGTATTAGGATTGAAAATCCTATGGAGTTAGGTTGGCCTAGCAACCATTTGTAAATCCTTTAATAGGGTGGCATTCCAAGTGAATGTACTAAAGTCCTTTAACTAGGCCAACTTTTAGCAGGGTAGTTAAATCCTTCAACTAGGTCACTTTTAACAAGGTGTAAAGTCTTTAACAGGATAATCCTTTCATAGGGCAAACCATTGGAAGTGGTCAAAAATTGTAACCTTGAATAGTTACATATTGTTGTAGTGATATTTTGTGGGTTTCATCCTGACCTTAGTTTTACCTTCTCATTTTGGAGGTTTTCTGGGTTACCAAATTTGTGCGTTATCTATTTTCATGCATGTCTTTTACTTTCATGGTTATTAGATGAATTAGATGCATGTGGATGATATTAGTTTAAAGGATTTGAAAAGGTTAAAATTAGTTACTTCTAATTCACTCCCCCCCCCCTCTCAGAATTAAATCTTCCCACTTATTAATTCCAACACATCCCATTTTGTGTATTTAACAAATCATGATTATATTTTGTAGGCTTATACCGCACAAGGAAGACACACGTGTGTAGATTTGGAAACAAAAAGTTCAAACCAAGAGTAGAAATGTATATGGTCAAATATTTTCTAGATTCTATAATCGCCTTTCACCTCTTGGCACAAAGATATAGTGATCGATAGCATGAATCCTTTCAAAGTCCAAGAATGGTATTAGCAGCACTAAGTATAAACACAAAATAGATCACACATTGAAATTCACCTTACAAAAGGAACATGATATACACAACTAAATTTGAAAAACCTTCACCAAGTGTTTTATCTTATGAACCATTCATTAGAAAACCCATTAAATTCATCAATTAATATCAACCAAACTATTGTGGAGTAATAAGAACAAATCCTTATGTAATCATTAAAAAGGTTGATAAATCATTAATATTAATGACTAAGTAGAAAGGAAATTTCAATCATTTTAAATAAATTTTGTTTGTGTAGCAATGAGGTCTTATTACCTTTATGGAAGTTTTTTCTTCATTTCAAGCCAAAACATCAATATTCCAATCACAGATAGATAAGTTTTCATGTTTTATCAAGGAGTTATTTCTTCAAGATTGTTTTAGACAATATTTCCATTCATAAGACCAGTTTCAATAGTATTCCATGTTATGGGTTTCCAAATATCTGTATGGAATTCTTCACTATAAACGCAGTAAAAGTTTCAAAATGACACAAATGTTGATGAAAAATTTTCCAGCATTCAAATGTAGACAACCTCAAAATATAATGGTTTCAGTACTTTAACAATATTTTAAAAGAAAAATTACCTAATTATTAAAAATATCAAAAAATATTCTTATCTCAGTCTTAGGTCAGAGTCTCATCCCATTTCAAGCCACATTCAACAAACCACCTTATATCAAGAAACATTTCATGAAATATAATCATAATATTGTGGAAATATTATAATTACCAGAGCATGTGGAGGAGGTAGTAATGTTGGTGAAAATAAGGGGATTGGATGAAATTAATCCTTTAAAAGCTTTCCTTCATATACTTGGACTGATTTTCTTAAGTTTCTATGACACCACAATCATAAGTAACAATCAAAGTCATCCATGGCTGAAGAAGGGATTATATTAGTGTTTCCTATAAGATCACTCTTCTTTGATTGAGTATCTTCTTCAAATAGTGAATTCAATTTTGGAGATAGTTGGCCCTTTGTGATCTCAGACATCTCCTCTAGATCATCTAATTTAGGAAGTTCAATACTCTCTTTAGTTACATGGTTATCCATATCTAATGAAGGAGATATAGTAGTGTTGGTTGTGAATTCTATCTTCTTCATTGGAGTCCACAATTCCTTATGGTGCTCAATGATCTCAGAGATTTTTATTGGAGCATCTGATTAACAATTAGTCAGAAAAGTCTCTTGCCTCTCTTCCACAACAAAATCATTTATACCTGAAAAATAGGATATATTGTTGTTTCCTTCATACTCAAACTTCATCAATAGAGTAGTAGACAAATTAGCTTCTTCAATAGCATAAGAAAGAATATTTTGTGGGCCATTCTTTCCAGCTGAAATCTCCTCACTACAACACTCTCCAAAATGTCCATCTTCATTATGTGTTAGGTCTACACCTCTAATCATGCTAAGTTCTATTTCATTTACATCATTAGAATTGTCTTCCTCAATGCTGCTAGAATTTCTTGATTCATGTACATCCTCTTCATTAACAACAACATCCATACCAGCCTCACATTGAAGGTTGGAAATTTTATCTTGGGACTCAATAGATTTGGCTAACATATTATCAAAAAAGAACTATGTTTCTAGCTATCATACCATTAGCCATTATTTCTACTCTGAAGCTTCATCATCTTTTACAGCCAAATCTAAGCTAGTATTAAAAAATTATGATTTCATTTCAAAATCTCCATTTTATTGAACATTGGAAGAGTCATCATATGACATCTTCTATTGTGATCTTTCTAGATATTGAATTAGGTGGAGTTCTTTTCCCTATACAATATTGAAATTACCTCCCTTGCAACTACTGAAATCCCTTAATTCATGTGCAGTCTCTTCATTAATAGCAAGGAATACACCAACCTCACATGGAAGGTTTGAATATATCTCTAGGAGCTCCACATAATTGTCCAAAATATTATCAAAAAAAATTGTGCTTCCAATTATCATAGCATCACCAACCAGTGTTTGCTCCTTCATAGTGTCATCATCTTTTGCAATCAAACTTGAGCTATTAGTAGCTTCCTCTGATTTATTTTCAAAATCTCCATCTTCTTTTTCACTAGTAGATTCACCACATGATACCTTCTATTTTGACATTTCTACAAGTTCTTTTTCTATCACATCATTTAGATCATTTTCCTTATAGAAGTAGGAAACCCTAAATCTATGTGCATCATCTTCATAAACAACAGAATCTATATCAAGCACACATGGAAAGTTTGAATATTTCTCTTGGGACTCTACAATTTTATCCAAAATATTATCAACATAAACTATTCTTCCAACTATCATATCATCACCAACCATTTTTTTCTCCTCAAAAGCATCATCATGCTTTTTAGCTGAGTTGCTGATTTGAACAAGGCAACTAGCAAAGATGTGTCCATAACTTGATTTATAATAGTTTAATATTAATGGACTTTTTGAATCAAGTAGAGAACCCTATAAACTATATAAATATGTTTTTTTGTAGCATTTAGAATGGGTTTCCTATTTTTTTTAAGAGGCCCTAGGCGAGTTTGCATACTTGGCTAAGCATTGAAATCAAAAAAAGAGTGAAGGAAAGAAGTAGTGAATGGACTATTGCATGTGATCCAAGAGCATGGATAGGAGGGGAAATTAGTGAAGGTTACTTAAGCCCTAGTAGAATTTTTTTTCAATTCACTTAATAGGTGAAATATCAAACCCTCTTGACTATTGTTATGGCATTCTTGAAACCCTCATTAGTAGCCTAAAAAGTGGGAAGGTACTATATGGAAGATTTGGAGATTTAAGACCCACAAAATATTTGATAAAATTGAAAAGTGTACTCATATAATAAGTTATTTTGGTGCACCATTAAGGACCTTGTGAAGCTAAAGCCCAAAAACTTCAACAGGAGACCTAATTTGGGGCTCTAGGCCTACTAAGCTAACTAAGCAAGACTTTGTGTTTCATGAAGTGGGTTAGTGAGTTGAAGCTTGTGATTGTCAAAAAAACTTGGATCCATCATGTTAATGACCATATGAAAATCCTAGATTTTGCATTGGAATGTGTGCCCTATTTTGGTAGGTAAGAGGAAATGCCTTATAGCAAGTTTGGGAGTGTTAGAAGTTGGAATAACTAAATTGGTGTGAATAGATATTGAGAAGGGGATATTTGATAAGTTTCCTCTAAGTAATAGGGTCAGAAAGAAACCCTATAGGCTTAGAAGAAGCCATTGGCCAGTTTGGACATAGTGTTCTAAACTTGTAAATTTGATCTAATTACATCACTAAGGAAGAACTAGCTTTTGGCATGACACAAAGAAATCCTATTAAATAATCTATTTCACCAATCCTCAATGAATTTGTGCTAGATATTATATGGTTAGATCTCCAAAGTAGTGCTAGAATTGGCTGCTCATTTTGTTGTTCTAAGTTTTTATGAGCTGGCTAACTACTTTTGGCATTGAATATTATAAGTATTGTGTTTATTGAAAATGGACCTTAATGGCGGGTTAATATTATTGATGGACATTATGATGAATATCATAGACATGACAAAGTCTAAGATTATTTCATGTCAATCAATCATGATGAGTTAGGATAATCTATAGATTCATGCTTGATAGGGTATGGAAGATGTTGAATGGTATTTAAGGATGAAGTAGATAATGGTTAGTATGTTGGGGATACTTGGATATGGTAATCTTTTCCCATGCAGGATATGACATCAACACAAAATCCTCCTATCCCTTTCCACCACAACATGTCTATAAGGAATTGAAAAATGGAATTTCCTCTTACAAAAAATAATTTTAATTTTACAATTAGAGAGAGTCCCAACTATTTCCTCTTTTGTATGATTGGCAGTTCACAACTTCAAAGTTTTTTTTAATGGATTTGGAACATGGGAAGGACAAATAAACTAATGGAATAATTTATGAGATTGAACTAATGTCAAATTAATTAATTTTGATTATATAATCTTAAGAGAATGTCATATATATATATATATATATATATATATATATATATATATATATATATATATAACCAGGAGATACTAACAACTCTTGCATGAGAATGCACCTAATAAACTCAACTATGAGAAGGTGTGATGATATCAAAATCCTAATCAAAAGAAAATAGTCTTAGAATGAGGAATATATCAAGATTTTCATAGTTTTTGAGAGTTAAATATCAATTCACCAACTTATGTTGCATTTAGAAAATCTCACAAGGCTATGTGGCCTCACAAATTTTACTTACACATTGAAATATAATTTCCACATTAATTGATTTAATGTGAAAATTATAGCATAAAAAATACATCTATCCCTTCTTTAAATTTGTTGATATAAATATTAATTTCCACATTTAGGTTTTCCTATCCTCTTTCTTGAAAAAACCACCATGAGCTCTATAAGGAAACTAAAACCAAAAAGCTCAATAGAAAGCAAGGTAGCTAAATGATGGTCATAGTTCTAGTTAACTTAAAGGAATGATAGTTAACCCAAAATAATTAATTCAAAAAAAATGTTTACTAAACCTCATAGTTTTTTTTAGCACATCAAAGAAGATTATACAATATTCACAACATTAAAACTTCTATATTTTGTATTTTACATCAAAGTCATGCAAAAACCATCATAAGCCAATAATGGAAATATACCAACATCAAAATAAATACATGCCTGAGTAAATAGTAAAATAAGTAGCATGTGCATTTAACTTTATATACAATGCTTGAAAAGCATGACTTCACATAATTTATTAACCCCATTCAAAGAAAACTCACCAATCATAAAGTAATAACTTATGCAATTAAAACCTCTAAGCTAGCGAGATTGTACTTACTACCTCTCGTGCAGAAATAATTGAATGAAGATTTTGTATTGAATCAACACTTTCAATCTTCACATTCACATGCATTTTTGTCCCACTACCTTCACATAATTAGAGATAAAAATGAATTGATATTTTATAACTTTTTTATTATGATTTTAAAAACATACAACATATAAATAGGACAATGTGCTTTATGAAGCCTAAAAGTACCTGCAAAGGATAATATTACACTAGAAAGTTAAAAGTTTACTTCAAAGGTTTACTCTTGAGGAAATCTTTTAGCTTGTGTGCCACAACAACATCTTTAACAAAGGACATAGCATAATGGTCTATGCCATTTTCAACTCCAAATTTAATATCATCTCGATTGTTATCTGCAAAAAAAAGGAAAAGAGATAGGAAATGATTTTATCAAATACCACATCAAGTTATCTTAGATATTGTGTTGGTAAAAAACCAAAATTACCACATAAACAAGTGACAATAAAATTAAAAAATTAAACATACATCAAGATTGATAAATGATAAACATATCATTTAATTATACTCTAGGCTCAGTTATATCTGTAGGACAAAAAAATGGGTTAATGTCCAACATACTATGAGAAAATCACAAACTCACTAAACATATATTGACACCCTCTAGTCTACCATGAAAGCCAAATAAACAAAAAAGAAGCAACACAAAGTTAGAAACCCCCTCTTTCGTTTGTACCTCTGATGGGGACACAACCCAAGAACAGAATGGACACAATAGAAAAGGGAAATTATATTAACTGTGAAAATAAGCTAGTACAAATAGTATAGAGAAAATAAACTTCAGAACATGCCCTAAGGGCTTACAATAGCATAAATCTGGAGAATATTTCTCCTTTTAGCACCTCCTCTCAAACTCCACTCCGAACTGTCTTTTACAATGCCAAAAATCTCCTTAAATAGACCCCGGAGGGTTAAGGACTAGGAGTACATTCTAGAAAGTTCTAGTAGGCATCCACCGATGAAATAGAAGGTTCCAAAAGCTGTGTTAGAAGTCGGTGCAAATCTAGAAGAATCTAGAAACGGTAGCCAAACTTTCGGGAGGCATAACTTTTGAACCGTAGCTCCGATTGATGAACTGTTTACATATTTGAAAAGCTCTCGAAGCGCTCTATAGCCCTATGGACCAGCTTTGCTCATCCCCCATTTTTTGACCCTTTTTGAGGTCATTTAATGCCCCAAACCTGACTTTGAAGCATTCTTAGGAAGTCTCCAAAACTTGGAAAACTGCAATAACTTTCAAACCGTGGGGCCTATTGACCTGATTCTTTTTCTGGAATGCTCTAAATCATGATTACATTCATCTGGCCAATTCACACCTTCTAGTTTTCCGAAATGATGGCCCAAATACATGCTCCTATTTTTTTGGGATTTTCAAACGCACTGATAGTTGAACTATGAGAGTTGGAACCTTTATTTGAGCCAAATGGGTATCCAAAAATGTAAAGACATGAAACAGAAACTAAGTCTAAGTACATTTTTTTTGGTGACACAGGATTGCCTTTATACCTCTGGATGTTCCTGCATCAGACACCCAGGGTAGATTGAAAAGTGACCCTGTCACTTTATGGATGGTAGAGGAAATCCCAAATGGGAAACCTCAGCTGCTAAGAACTAAGTTGAGTCCTCGATCAGTCGTCCTTTCCATTTGACCAAATACTCTTCATACTGCCTGTTTCTAGTACTCCTACCCACACGATGATCTAGAATGTCTTCTATCTCCTCCTTCTTAGAAGCAGGAATTGGACATGGCTCTAAAACCAGCTCCTCATCTGCACCATCATCATGATACTCTGTTAAATCTGCAATGTTGAAAATGGGAGAAATGTGAATACCATCTGGCAGCTCCACCTCATATGCATTTCTGGAGTCATGTTTCTTCAAAACTTTGCAGGGGCCAAATTTCTTCATTTTTAGCTTGTTGTAAGTACCATCTGGAAATCTTTCTTTTCGTAAGTGCACCATGACTAGATCCCCTACTTGGAATTCCTTATGTCTTCTCCTTTGATCAGTCCTAGCTTTATACTCTTGATTCATCTTGATAATGTGTGCTTGAACCTCCTCATGTAGATGCTTGATGTGTTCAACAAATTCCTCAGCTTTAGCACTTGTCCTCTCCCCTTGTTCTATCTTCCTCAATTCTGGTGCAGTCCTTGGGCTATTCCCATATACAATTTGAAATGGTGATTTTCCAGTACTCCTATTTACAAAGTTATTATAAGCAAACTCTGCCTGTGGTAGAATCAAATCCCATCCCTTGGGCTTATCTCCAACTAAAAATCTCAGCAAATTGCCCAGACTTCTATTTACCACTTCTGTTTGGCCATCAGTCTGTGGGTGATGTGTGGAACTGAATTTCAAGTCTGTTCTCAACTTCTTCCACAATGTCCTCTAGAAATACCCCACAAATTTAGTATCTCTGTCAGAAACTATACTCCTTGGAAGACCATGTAGTCTTACCACCTCTTTGAAAAACAAGTCTGCAATATGGATAGCATCATGAGTTTTGTGTCATGGAATGAAATGTGCTATTTTGGAGAACCTATCAACCACTACGAATACTGAGTCATTACCCCTTTGTGTTCTTGGCAATCCAAGAACAAAATCCATACTTATGTCCTCCCATGGCCTTGATGGAACAGGAAATGGCTGATATAGGCCAGTATTTTGACTAAACCCCTTGGCAACTTGACAAACCTGGCAACTTTGTACAAACTTCTTCACATCCTGTGTAATTTGAGGCCAAAAATAATGTTCTCTAAGAATGGCAATGGTCTTATCCTGACCAAAATGTCCTGCCATCCCTCCACTGTGTTTCTCCTTAATCAGATTTTCCCTCATGGAACTCCTTGGAATGCACAATTGACTACCTTTGAACAACATGGCATCTTGAATCAAATAGTCTAACCACTTGGTTCTATCTACAGCAACAGGTTCTTTACAAGCTTTCCATGCTTGAGCAAAATCAGGATCCTCGGGGTACAAATTCTTGAGTTCATCAAACCCAACTACTTCAACCTGCATTGTTGTAAGCAACAACTATCTCCTACTTAGTGAATCTGCAACCCTGTTAGATTTTCCACTTCTATGCTTCAACACAAATGTATAACTCTGCATGAATTCTACCCACTTCATATGCCTCTAATTCAATTTACCTTGGCTATTTAGGTACTGTAATGCCTGATGATCAGTATACAAAACAAATTCCTTTGGCAATAAATAATGCCTCCATTTCTTTAAGGCCTGAACTATTGCATAGAACTCTTGATCACAAACATAATACTTCTTCTTTGCATCATTCAATTTTTCACTAAAATATGCAATAGGCTTACCTTCTTGGCTTAATACAGCCCCAATAGCACTACCACTAGCATCACAATCCACCTGGAACACTTTTCTAAAATCTGGAAGTGCCAACACAGGCTGTTCTGTCACCTTCTTCTTTAGCAATTCAAAACTTCTCGTAGCTGCTATAGTCCATTTGAACTCTTTTCTATCCCCTCTTATTGTATCAGCTAGGAGTGCACATATGCCACTGAAATTCTTAATAAACTTCCTGTAAAAACTAACCAGACCATGAAATGATCTTACCTCAGTAGCAGACCTCGGAGTAGGCCATTCCAAGATGGCTTTTACCTTCTTTGGATCCATTTTGAGACCTTCAGGTGATATAAAAAATCCCAAATAGACTAACTCCTTTTTTGCAAAGACACACTTCTTTAGATTAATTGATAGTTTCTCTTCCCTTAGCCTTTCAAGGACACTACGAATATGCAGTAAATGTTCTTCCAAAGTCTCGCTGAAAATTAAAATATCATCCAAATAGACAATAACAAATTTTCCCAAGAACTTCTTAAGTACCTCATTCATGAGCCGCATGAAGGTGCTTGGGGCGTTCGTCAATCCAAAGGGCATGACTAACCACTCATAAAGACCCTCCTTGGTCTTGAAGGCTATTTTCCACTCATCTCCTTCTCGAATCTATATCTGGTGATAACCACTCTTAAGATCTATCTTTGTGAAGTACTGAGCTCCACTCAAGCAGTCCATAAGATCATCCATCCTTGGTAAAGGAAATCGATACTTGATGGTTATCCTATTTATGGCTCGAGAATCTGTACACATCCTCCACTCTCCATCCTTCTTTGGTGCGAGTACTGTAGGTACTGCACATGGACTCAGGCTCTCTTGAATCAAGCCCTTCCTCAACAACTCCTGAACCTGTCTATTTAGCTCCTTTGTTTCAGTAAGAGTCATCCTGTGAGCAGCCTTGTTAGGCAAACTAGCTCCTGGAATCAGATCTATTTGATGACTGATTTGCCTTACTGGTGGCAATCCATCTGGAACATTATCAGAGATAATATCTCCAAATTCCCCTAGTAAATCTGAAACTTCAAATGGTATTTCACTACTACCTTCTTTATCTTTCCTAGGAATCAAAGCATAGCACATATGTTGATGTCTCATGCCATCTAAAAACTTCCTTCCATCAACAAGACAAATCCTAGCACTGCTACATACCTTTTCACCTTCCTTTTTCATGGGCTTCAATTTGTGGCGAACTCCATCCTTTGTCAGAGAGTATGTGTTTGCATGTCCATCATGTATTGCATGTCTATCAAACTACCATGATCTACCCAACAATAGATGGAAAACATCCATCAAAATAACATCACAGAGAACTTCATCATGGTAACTCCCAATTTTGAATTTTACTAAACATTGTTCACTTAAAATGGTATTTAACTACTACGTTCTTTATCTTTCCTAGGAATCAAAGCATAGCACATATGCTGATGTTTCATGCCATCTAAAAACTTCCTTCCATCAACAAGACAAATCCTAGCACTGCTACATACCTTTTCACCTTCCTTTTTCATGGGCTTCAATTTGTGGCGAACTCCATCCTTTGTTAGAGAGTATGTGTTTGCATGTCCATCATGCACTACATGTCTATCAAACTGCCATGGTCTACCCAACAATAGATGGCAAACATCCATCAAAATAACATCACAAAGAACTTCATCATGGTAACTCCCAATTTTAAATTTCACTAAACATTGTTCACTTACCAGGACCTTATGATCATCTTTTACCCAAGAGATCCGATAGGGCTGGGGATGTTTCTCCCTCTTGAGCTTCAGCTTAGAGACCATCTCTTCTGATACCAAGTTATCAGTGCTACCACCATCAATGATCACATCACAACATTTATCCTCACACTTGCATCTGGTACGGAACAAACTCCTCCGTTGTCCTAGTTCATTCTCACCACTTAGTGGGACTCTTTCATTTACCAAGGTCCCTCCTCTTTCTGCATCCTCTGAATGTGATGATTGTGCATCCTCATCCACATGAGCAACCCTAGCTTGGCCCTCAGCTCTCCTATCTATCCATCCTTGTCATTGAGGGCATTCAAAGGCACGATGGCCTTCTTCATTGCAATGGAAACAAGTACCACAAAAGCCTCCTCTTCCTTGTCCATGTCCTCTACCTCTTCCTCTTTGATTTCAAAAGTCTTGATCATGGGAGCGGTTGAAACCCTCATTCCTCTAGTTTCTGCTAGTACCCACATCTTCATTTTTCTTTTGGGTTTCATTGTGGCCTCCAGATGATCTACCACTTCCCCTTCCTCCTTGACTACACCCTCTTTGTCTTCCTTCAAACCTTTTACTCAGCTTCTCTTCAACTCGTAGGGCAAACTGGTATGCTTCTTCAACGCTGGTCATTCTTACCAAACTTAATTCCTCCTAGATGCTAGGTCGCAACCCACTGATATAATGAGCAACCTTCTCCTTATTTGCTTCTGCATGCCCCGCTCTAATCAAGAGTCGTTAAAACTCCTCTGTATATTCTTGGACTGATCTTCCTGCTTGCTTTAACCCATGCATCTTCTTAAACAGATCAAGCTCGTAGTCCACAGGAATGAACTGCTTCTTCAATTTGTCCACCATGTGATCCCATCTTGTGATCTTCTCCTTTCCTCTTCTAAGTCTTTCCATTTGAACCTCTTGCCACCAAATTTTGGCATGGCCTTTCAGTTTGGCCTTTGCAAACTTAACCCTATCTGGGTCCCTTATATCCTCATACTCAAAGTATTCTTCCAGTTCATTGATCCAATCAATCAACTCATCTAGTTCCAGATTTCCTAAAAATATACCCACTTCAATTGTAGGTCTTTTCCCAAACTTAGTAATGGCCCTAAAAAGCCTTTCCTCTATAGGATTTAGAACTTCCTCGTCAACTTCCTCTTCTGGTCCCATTACTTCCTCATCATTGTCATCCTCACTATTGTCACCTACGGGACCATTTGCTCCTCTACGAAGCTCCTCTTGCAATGCTTGTACCTACCTCTGGAGGGCTCTAACCTCCTCAAGATTAATAGCTCTGGCCCTTCTACCATGCTCTCTTCATGGAGGCATCTTCTAACTCGAACCCACAACCACACAGTCCTAGTGCAAACTGCCTCACAGTCGGCGCTCTGTCTACACACTCAGGAAAACCTGCTCTAATACCACTTGATGGGGACACAACCCAAGAACAGAATGGACACAACAGAAAAGGGAAATTATATTAACTGAGAAAATAAGCTAGTACAAATATCACAAAGAAAATAAACTTCAGAACATGCCCTAAGGGCTTACAATAGCATAAATTTGGAGAATATTTCTCCTTTTAGCACCTCCTCTCAAACTCCACTCTGAACTGTCTTTTACAATGCCAAAAATCTCCTTAAATAGACCCTGAAGGGTTAAGGACTAGGATTACATTCTAGAAAGTGCTAGTAGGCATCCATCGATGAAATAGAAGGTTCTAAAAGCTGCGTTAGAAGTCGGTGCAAATCTAGAAGAATCCAGAAACGGTAGCCGAACTTTCGGGAGGCATAACTTTTGAACCGTAGCTCCGATTGATGAACCGTTTACATTTTTAGAAAGCTCTCGAAGCACTCTATAGCCCTATGGACCAGCTTTTCTCATCCCCCATTTTTTGACCCTTTTTGAGGTCATTTAATGCCCCAAACTTGACTTTGAAGCATTCTTAGGAGGTCTCCAAAACCTAAAAAACTGCAATAACTTTCAAACCATGGGGCCTTTTGACTTGATTCTTTTTTTGGAATGCTCTAAATCATGATTACATTCATCTGGCCAATTCACACCTTCTAGTTTACCAAAATGATGGCCCAAATACATGCTCCTATTTTTTCGGGATTGTCAAACGCACTGATAGTTGAACTATGAGAGTTGGAACCTTTATTTGAGCCAAATGGGTATCAAAAAATGTAAAGACATGAAATAGAAACTAAGTCTAAGTACATTTTTTTGGGTGACATAGGATTGTCCTTATACCTCTGGATGCTCCTGCATCAACCTCACATGACCTTCTTTCTTCTCCATGTAATGTAGCTCCAAATTTTCTATAATGCACACAATTAGGAAGAAAAAGCCTATGGTAAGGATGATGCTATGAGAATACTAGAAGATGTGATTTTAGTGTGAGAGAAAGAGTGAAAATATAAGAAACTAGGGACTTGAAAAGACTTAAAAATTAGGGACCAAAATGAGGGGAAGAATGCTCATTTTATAATCAACATGGAAGATGAGAGTATTGGATTTGTCACCTTGGATATGCAACTTGGCAAGAGATCCCTTGGAGAATCCATGATGCATATGACACAAGATGCCAAATCTAGGATTATATGATTCTTGGAAATCAAACTTGATTAAATATGGACGAGGATCTATGACATGTCATGTGACACCTCAAACTCACTTAAAGCCAAGAATCTATGACAGTGGAAGCCAAATATGGATGTGCATAAGAGAATAAGAATATATGAAGTATGACATATCTTACCCAAGTGTAAATGAAGAATCCATGATGTGTCATGACGATGTCAATATTATGTAGAATATTTGAATTAAAAATCCATTATTCCACACAAATAGAAATTAGTAAGAATGGAATTAATGGTGAAAAATATGACTTAGGAAATTGAGAATTTCTATGGTTTGTGAATGGTGAATCAATCAATTAATTAAAATATTAATTAATTGAGGGGGTTATTTTAGAAGAATAATTAGTGAAATGATATAAGATTAAATTATGGGTTATTTTATCCTATAGAGAAAAGTAGTAGATGATTGGCCAATTTGATTAAATAAGTGCAATAGTATCATTTGATGAAATGTGTTGATAATGGAGATTGAATAGGATAATGATAGATAGACCAAAGCCATGGTCAAATTGATCGATTTATTTCAATTGATAACATGCCAAGGACACATGACATGAATTTAAAAATACATAACATTTAACTAACATTATAAATGCTACAAGATCGAGATTGATTGATAGGGTTGATCATCATAACATCAACAGACACTATCAATGTTATTAAATGGTTGATAAGGCTATGATTTGACACTGAGAGACTTGACAATGTCAAAGAACAAATTAGGTGAATGATAGTTTGACCTAGCACTGAGAGCCATGACAATACTAATGTTAGATTGATAAGGTTTGATAGATTGATAGGTTCCCAAGGCACTAAAAGCCACAACAATGTCTAGTATTGGATAAATGATGATATATTTGGGATGTTTGACATGTTTTGCATTGATTAAGACTGATTCTGAGTGATTCTAAGTTGATTTGCGGTGATTGCAAGTTGATTTTATATGATTTTCGATTGATATGATATGATTTTGAGTTGATTTGAAATGGTTTTTGATGAGGTTGAAATGGTTCCAAAATGATGTGCAATTTATGTGAAAGAGGATATGAATGATGATAGACACTATTGAGATACAATCAGGTTGGCCAAAAGATCAGAGTTAGTGGAATGAGAAAATGGGATGAATTAGTATGAAAAGTGATGATGATTTAGGGGCTCAAGAGTATTTTCAAGGGTTACCACTCAAGATAGTGACCAAATAATGAAAATGATAGCTCAATTTTTTAACAACAAAGATACAAATCCAATGCAACTAACCATTCATAAATCAAAGTTGAAACACAAAAGTTATGGCCTTTGGAGTGCAACATAGGGGTGACAATAGTAGTTTCAAGCATCTTACTACCCCAAGTGTGCCCAAAATGTACCCAAGTGTGCCCAGTGCACACTTGGTAAGCCCAAGTGCACTATGACAATACCAAGTGCACTCTGAAAGTGCAAACTACACCCTAGAAGACTCTAGGGGCCAAAATCAGCCCAACTAGACTTAGAATGATGTAAAACTTTGTGTGCATGTCCGAAATGATAGAAAGAGGTCATAACATGGGTAAAATTAGTCAAACATGGTCATATTTGGTCAAAATTGGTCAAAAATAGGTCAAACTGAGGTTGGACTAGGTGGAAAGCCCTAGAAAGTTGATAAACAGTATATGATGATGTAGGAATGTAGGAATACAAGATGAAGATGATTTGGTGTATTGTAACACATGATCATGGTGATGAATGAAGATATGAATGAAAGAAGATCAAACAGATGAGATGAGGACTAGTTAGAATGAGGTGAAGGATTTTTCTTTCAAAAAGTGCACTCTATGTCAAATGTAGCTTCATTTTGATGAAACTGTAGATGTGAACCATTTTTTAGCATCTACATTTTGCCCCTCTTTGATACAATGTGATTTAGAGCATTGTGTCAAAGAACACTAATGAGAAGGCCATAACAACATGCCCCAATAGGAATGATATATATGGGTGCCCCCTTGAGAAATTGACTGATATATGCATATGGTAGGTCAATTTGTCGACAATGAGATGACAAAGTCATAGCAACTAACGGATCACAAATTAGACCTAAAATGTGAAAGTTATGAGGTCTAGTGTGCAGAATAGGGGTCAATGGGACTGACAAGGTTACCATAGATAGTAGAGTTATCATTCTTGAGGTTAGATAGAGGTTGTGAGGATAGGGATAGTACAAGTTGACATGGATATGCTCATGGATATGTGACCAAGGTAGTGGATGAAGAAGACACAGAAGATAAACAAGACGAGATGAGGAATTGTTAGTATGATGAGAAGACTTTTTCTTTTGTAAAGTGCACTATATGTGAAATGGAGATTTATTTTGATATGTAAAATAGAATGCAACACACCATGGCATAAAGGGCCAGAGTTCAAAATGCAAACCTTTTGCATAAACAAGCATGATGCAAATAGAAAATGACCTTGTCCTTCCTAAGGCATATATACATGCCCCAGACTCTCAAAGGTACATTGTAATAGACATAAAATAAAAAAATAAAAAGTCCATGAACCATCTCGGCTACTCTCATAGATCAATTTATATCATCGAGTGGCATAGGAACATGATCAAAAAAAATAAAGAAAGCAAAAAATAAATCACTCACTAAACAGTGTGAGCCAATAGCTATTCTTGTCCATTATTACTTGTTTTTTGTGTTTTAAGTCTTTAAATAGTGTTTGACAGGTTGATCATGTGATAGTTCTATTTGTGGATTTAGTTGATAGGTTCATAGTGACATGTTGGATTGATTGTTGGGTCACGTTGCTCAGATAGGTGTGATTGTCATTGAAGTGCAGTGCTTTGAGTTTCAGTTTGTGATAGTGCAAGTGCTTATACAAAAGGGATGGTTATCTACAAGGTTTATGGTAGGTTATCTACAAGGTTTATTACAAATTTTTGTTGGCTTTTATGATTTTTAGGGTTTTGAGGATATTTGATGTTTTTGTGTAACTCATTTCTTCAAGACATTTTATGATTTTTAGGATTTACTTCAGGACATTTTATGATTTTTAGTGATTTTTTTAGGACAATATATGATTTTTAGTGATTTTTTCAGGACATTCTATGATTTTTAGTGATTTTTTCAAGACATTTTATGATTTTTAGTTATTTTTTCAAGACATTTAATGATTTTTCGTAATTTTTTTTAGGATCGTATTTGAATTTTTAGGATTTTTTCAAGATCATAAAAGCATGTACAAGTGTTAGCTCCAATCCATTATGTGATAAGTCCAATGGATAAAATTTTCTTAGGATGATGCCCCTAGTTCAAGTTCAAACTCATGCACCATGTAGGTAATATGTCCCCAAACAAGCCACAAACTATGTACAAAAGCCAATAACAGAGCATATACAGACTGGTGATGCTTAGGTAAGGTAACAATGGACATTAACTAGTTTGTGAACCATGATCAGGGGCTAGGGGTGTCTTGCAATATGAAGGATATGATCAAGCAATGAAAAAATGGGGAAAAACCAGATGGAATCAAATAAATGAAGCAACAACTGATTACACATGGCACCTATTTGCTAGGTTTTCACCATGGTACTTAACCAAAGCGCCTATTTGATAGGTTTTCACTTTTGGATGAAATTTTTCTCTTGACTCAAATTTTCATGCCAAGATCCCTGTTTGCCAGGCTTTCATCAAGGCATCCATTTTTAATGACTTTTTTTCACTTTTTTCTTTTCTTTTCTCAAGAATTTTTGCTATTTTTTATTATTTTTTTAGGAATTTTAGATGGAATCACAAATGTTGCTGATGAATTTTGAGAAGATAGCTATTGTTGGTGCTACTAGTTAATAATCTCTAGATTCATGATTGACCATAACTATGTAGGATTTGTTCCGAGTCTATAGCTAAAATAAAACCACTAGAAAGGCCTCGAGACATACCATCATGTACCATATGTAAGATAGTGTTTTCCCATTGCGAATCAAGGTATCTAAGGATAAATTGGTCAATGGATATGTTGTGTGGGATGTCACTGATGATGAGGTACTAAAAGGTTTGTTGGGTAGAGGCTTGATTTTGGGTGGTAGATAGATTAGGTAGTAGGATTGGGGGATAAACTATTGGATATAAGGAAGGATTGGGAGGATTGAGACCAACGACTTCCCACATGAATGGTGATTGATAGAGCTCAAGTTGACTTTGTGATATGTTGAACATTGGAACACTAATATTCATGGTATCATCTTTTTCATCGTGTATCCTTGGGAGTTGCTTCGCTTTTGATTGTTTATGGTCTAATGGCGCCTTTTGGTTTTCACCAAGAGAAATATTCTTGTCATTTTTTTCTCCTTTTCTTTGCAACTAGAAGGTGGAGTTGGCTCCCCAAAATATGCCAATGTGTTCACTTTAGGAGAAATTTCTTCTTTATGATCACCAATTTTAATGCCTTCAAATATTTCAAAGTCTGTTGCAAGCGCATCATCATTTTCAAATTGATCAAAAATTGGTGGTCCATGTTGGTTCCAATCCAACAGTTTACGATAACTTGAGGGGGTGTCATCATAAATGTTGAATCCATTTGGTTGAAGGTATATATATGGATATCTAATTTAGTGGTATAATTTGGGTCATTCTTAGAAGTTGGAGGACTATTGCTTTCAGGTTGGATGTCCTTAGATTTCTTTTCATCATTCAAAACATCCATAGTCTTACACATAAGTATCATAGTATTAGGAGGACCTATTTGTAATGGTTTAAATCCAAGCCCCAAACTAGGAGGTTGTCCTTTTGTAGTGATAGGTTCAATTATTCCTTATTTCTAACATCCAAGACTACTATAGCCATCATAGCCTTGTTTTTGCATGATAGTAAACCCAAGTCCATACTTGCTAGGAGATATCAAAGTGGTTTTTTGATTTTTTTTCTTTCTCAATACATACAGATGTATTCTCAATGATAGAAGTAGCATTTTGCATACTAATCTTAGAATTTTGGTCTTGCAATAGTAGTGATTTATCATAGGACTGGGGAGAAAGTGGTTACTCCCTAATGTGGGATACTTGAGACATAAAGTATTCTCCACACCCTTTGTCTTCAATATTTAGCTTTTCCTTGGCTTTACTAAGGAGTATATTAGCATCCACATATTTGGTAGAATCTATGGGTTTTTCTTCATTTTTTGTTGGGACTTGGTATGCAGAAGCATCTCTGAAATTAGCACAAAGCTAGAAAGGATCTGGATCACTATGGATGGTAACCTCCACATTGTTGTAGGAAAAATTCAAACATTGATGATATGTAGATGGCACTACTTCCATAGCATGGATCCAAGGGCATCCTAGTATCATGTTGCAATTTATTTCAATATCTAGGACCTAGAATAATGTGTCTTTAGTAGCTAGACCAAATTTGATAGGTAAGATGATGACCCCCATAGATAAGTGTTCACCATCATCATAGACTTTTATTGTGATTCTTCAAGAGGGATCCACATCATCTTCAAAATAACCCAAACCCTTGACTACTTTAAGTGTATAGATATTCAGCCCTACTCCTCCATCTATTAAGATATTTCTAACCTTAACATTATGCACAAAGACTTCAAGGTGAAGAGGATCATTGTGGTTGGGTCTATCTTTGGGAATATCTCAAGGGGAAAAGGTGATATGATGTGATGCAGATAGGTTCCCCACCATGCCTTGGAAGTGGGCAACATCGATGTTATCTAGGACTACTAATTCTTTAAGGGCTTGATCCAAGATCTTATGATGTTGAGGAGATGCATGCAATAGGTCTAAGATCGATAGTTGTGTAGGGGTCTTGCCAAGATGTTCAACAAGGCTATAATCAAATGACGTAGAAGTAGTAGGTCTACTATGGGGTGTAGGTCTAGTAGAGGTAGTAGTTATAGATGGGGCTCTAGGTAAAGTGATCTTGGTGCAGCCTATAGTGGCAGCACAATGAGGTTCTTTAGCTTTAAGGTGAATGTGGTTATGTGGGAATTTCACTAATTGAAATAGTTGATGGTGTAGTCATATCTAGTGCATGTGTAATTCACATTACCTTGTGAGTTTTAGTTTGAACTAGAGGGTTTCTCTTTCTCATGATTACACAAAGGATCTTTGAAGATAGTGTGATTAGAGTTAGATGCTAGCAGTGATGGATTAGCTATGATTACACCATCATTAATAAGATCTTTTATTGCATGCTTTAGTTGGAAACATGATGAGGTTTTATATCCTTTGGTGCGGTGGTAATCATAGAATTTTTTGTCATCTCACCAGGAGACTTTAGTTAGTGGCTCATCTTTGATTGGGGGTAACTGTAGGAAGTTATTACTAAGTAATTTTTGAAGTGTAGTTTCAAGAGGTATCCCCAAGGGTGTGAATTTTCTATCTTTGGTTCTAGGATGTCTCTGAGGTCCATTCTACATGGAAGTCTCAATTTTTTGTTGTGGAGGTGGTGTTTGATTGGTGGTTTGTGAATTTGTAGGGTTTTCACATTTCAATGTCAGTTGGGGTTCTATTGTGCTAATTGTACGTGCATCCACAATGCCATCATTGGTCATATTCTTGTTTTTGGAGAAAAATTTCACCTTGTCATTAGACAAATTGGTTTTTGTGTTTTCCTTGTTCATCTTGAGGATTCCCTTATGGATAAGAGCATCTTCAATATTAGCCTCCTTTTTCATCATTTTAGAAATGGTGCTTGGACTTTTGATTTTGAGTTCATGCATTAGGTCAAGAACTAGGTTTTTAATGCACAAGTTAACTTGTTGTTCTTCAAGAATGTCTAGTGAGCATTAACTGACTAAGCTTCTCTAGCATAGTAAGAATATGATAAATAGCTCTCCTGTCTTTTGTTTAGTTGAGCACAAATCAAAAAGTATCACCTCATTTTTAATGTTAAAAGTAAAGTGGGAGATGAACTTGTCTACAAGTTTTGACCAAGATTTGATAGTATTGGGAAGTTTAGAGTACCATTCAAGTGCAAGCCTACCTAGAGAATGAGGGAACAATCTCATGAGGTAGGTGGGCTCATCTCTAAGTTTGGTACAAGAGGCATAAAATTCTTAGATGTGATCAATGAGGTTTCCTTTTCCTCAATATTTTTTGAATCTTGGAGCCTCAAATTGTTTTAGGAATGAAGGCATATACAGACTTTTATCAAATGGATTAGGACGTAGGTCCCTTTCTGTATATAGAGCCAATTTCTTTTGGACTCCCAATGCCTCAACTTGTTTGAAAAGTTGTTCGAATTATTTTAGTAATTTTTTGTTAGTATTTTGCACAATAGTATTCCCTTCAAGTATTTTGTGTCTGTGAGTTGATTGTTTGCTGTGGTGAGAACTATGTCTACTCAGTTCTAACATTTATATGTCTAATGAGTCTAGTGATGTATCACTAGGTGGTGAAGGTATGTTAGTACCTTGAAGACAAAAGGGTCTGTGTTGTGATAGATCTTTGGGTACTTGTTGTGGTATTTGATGTGGCACTTGTTGTGGTATCAACCACAATTTATGTACCATGTTTTATTGTTATGCCATTTGTTGTGGTTGTTGTTGGAATACCTCTATTGCTTACATGTGAGGCCATGTATGTGATTTTTCTTATAGAGGTATCTATTGGGGTTGTTGTGGCATGCGTTATTGTTTTAACAAATATTGTTGCTATGCAATTTGTTGCTCAAGGCATCTTTGGTATTCCAACTGTTGTTTTATTTTCTCTTTTTGTTTAGCAAACATGGCTTGTTATTGTTGGAATTGTTGTTGATACATTGCATGGAAGTCAAGTGGGTTTACCTTGGATTACATGTTAGGGACATTGGATGCTTGTACTACTTAAGGTTGTTTTTGTTGTGGTTGATGTTGCTATGAATGTGTGTTGGACATATTAAGTCCTTGTACTATTGCAAGTTGATGTTGTCAGGGTAGTTGGTTATGTCCTTGAGGATTGATCACCATGTTGGTATTTTTGTTTTGGCACCTTTGTGTGTTAGATGTTTCTCCTTGGGACATCATATTGACTTGACAATGTGACATGTTCCTTTTGGGAATTGGCATAATGTCAATAAGACTTTTACTTTGTGCATCAATAGGGATTTTTGTAATAGATGTTTCACATGGTGTACTTGTGGGAGTTTTCCTAATGTCATAACACTTGGTAGAGTTAGGAGCAAAGGTCCACTTTGTTGATTTTCCTCCAAAGGAGGTATGTTTGGCATCCCTAGAGCACAAGTCCCTTTAGGCACATCTTGTTGTTGCACCATGTGATTGAGATCAAGTCTTAATGTCCTTTTGGGATACTTAGGAAGAGTCTTGTTTCCCTTCATTGGTTGTGGTTCATCAAACAAGGGATTAATTATGATGTGTTCAAATGTACTTTGGACGATTTTGATGGTTGATTCTTGATGGGATCTTATAGGTGCCCTTATTGTGTTCAAAAACTCCAAAGGTTGTTTTCCCTTATCTAAGTCTAAATTGATCATGGATTGTATGTTTTCAATTGTTGTGTTGGCCTGATGTTTGGACTTAGGTCCCTCCAAGTTTGGGTTGAATTTGACAATTTCTTGGGCTGCCAAAAGTTTGAAGTTCTTGCAAATTTTTTTGTCTTAACATGCCCTAGCCATTTTGTCATTAGTGATGCCATAATTAGTGTTAGAGCCATCACTTAGTTGTACAATACCTTGTTGTGTGTTTGATGTACTAGAGTTGAAGGTACTTGTGTTGGGTTCGTTGAATTAAAAGGAATGTGTTTGTTCATCCTCAGGTGTGGTTGGTACACTTCCACCTCTAGGTGGTATTGGCATGAATATAGGTTCAGAGTTAGGACTCCATTGAACCATCCCATGTGTAGGGTAAATTTTTTAAGGAAATATCATAGTAGGTGCATTGGTTAGGGTTTTTTGTGTCATCTATTGATTATGGTGATCTTGCAGATACATGTTTAAGGGGTTCACAAGTAATAGTTGCAATGCCTCAATTTGGTCTTCGTCAAGGTTTTTTTCGGTTTTCTTGCTCTTCTTTTGTCTTGGATGAGGTTTTGGTTGTGTTGGCACCTCAAAAAAAAAGGTTGGTAAAGTTCTTCAGGATGCAAATGTAGTGGAGGAAAACCTAAATGGACCCCTTACCTCCCAAGTGCACACCTGAACTACCAACTACATTCATACAGTACCAAGTGCACCCTTGGTGCACTTGGGGCCCTAAAGGTAAGTAGTTGGTAAGTAGAAGGTAGGTAGTTGGTAAACAAAGGTGTTGAGGTGCCTAAAATGTAGAAAATGAATGATATGAGTGATATTGAGTGTTTTCTAGAGTTTTGGGATGCAATACTATATGCCTAAAATGTGAGCACACTTCTATGAGTCATTATATTCAAGATTTCTCAAAAATGAGGTCTCGAATGGCGACTCAAAGCTCCCTATTCATGGAATGTAGGAGTTTGTAATGGAGGCCCTCAATCTGACCTAGTCTATGCCCATACAAGTACACCATGAAACAAGAGATTCAATGATCTAATATGCATGCAAATGAAAATGAAAAAAAAAAAAAAACTAATCTAAATGATAAAAATGCAAAACAATGCAAGAAATGAAATCTAATCTATGAAAAGAAATAACAATGTAGATCTAATCTATGAAAGTAAGATCTAATCTATCAATGCAAGATCTAAGCTAACATGAAAATCAAATTATGGATCATGATGATGGAAGCCATGCATGCAAGAGAGAATGAGACAAGAAGATAGAAGTTCTCCACAAAAGCTTTAATATTCAAAACTCCTTCAAAAATCACTCTCCAAACTTGCAACATAATAATAGCATAATAATGGGTGTCTCAAAAATTAGGAGAGGACTCTCCCTTATAAAGAAGATTGGATGATCTAGATTGAGAGGAAAAAGATTTAATAGGGGGTGGAGAAATAATGATCCACGTGAACTAAAGATCCACCAATGAGAAAAGTGGAGTGGTTGAGAAGAAAGTGGAGAAAGGATGAAGATAAGTCCCATATTAAGTGTAGATAAAATATTTATTTAATTTTTTATTTGTTTTAACTCCCTTTTCATCAAAAAGAGATTTAAGTGGGATATTTTATTTAATTAAAAGGAAGCAAGTTCTTTTGAGTAAATAGGAAATAGTTAATCAAATTAAAAGAGGGGTTTTTCTCTTAATTAATTAAATGTAGATGAATTATTTAATTAAAAGAGATATTTTCTTTTAATTAAATGGAGACTTATTTTATTTAATTAAAAGAGAGCATGTTCTTTTAATTAAATAGGAAATATTTAATTAAATTAAAAGAGAGGTTTTCTTTTAATTAAATGGGGACTTATTTTATTTAATTAAAACAGAGAAAGTTCTTTTAATTAAATAGGAAATATTTAATTAAATTAAAAGAGAGGTTTTTTTCTTAATTAATTAAATGTAGATGAATTATTTAATTAAAAGAGAGAAAGTTCTTTTAATTAAATAGGAAATATTTAATTAAATTAAAAGAGAGGTGTTTCTCTTAATTAATTAAATGTGGATGAACTATTTAATTAAAAGAGAGCAAGTTCTTTTAATTAAATAAGACTTAGGATAAAATGATCAACCTTAGAAATAAAACAAATTGAATTTGATCAAGAAAATTGATTTGAATTGATTTAATAAAATATTACACACCATTGATTCAGGAAATTTGAATAATGGGGGCCCATAGTCTAGGCGACCATTTTAGGGTGCATACAAATACAATCTATGAAAGTGTAGATTAGGGTTCTAGAACCTAAGATGAAGTCCTTGATGACCAAGTGCACTCTAAAACTACCAACTATGCACTGAAACTACCAACTACGCATCTAAAGTGTGCAGTTGGTAAAATATGGGTGAAGTTCATAAAACAAGTCAAAACTTGATAAGTAGGATGTGGGTATGAAAGATATGAGTTTTTTTGGGATTTTTTAAGGTGTTTAGGGATCTTATGAAACCTAGGAAAGTGCCAAATGAAGTATGGTTTTGGTATGCAAGATACAAATGTCCTAGGGAAACTATGCAAATGCAAATGCAAAGTGACGTTTTGAAATTTGACTAAAGGAGATGAAAATGATTCTATGGTATGCAAAATGATGATTAGGGTTAGACTTGAGACTTGGTAATGATGCTAGAGGTTGTTGTATGAAAGGTATACTAAGCAAGGGATGATGTGCTAGGGTTGATAATGATGTTTGGGATATGGAAAATGAGGATAGGTGACTAAGGAGACAATTTGGTTGATATGTGAGTTGATAGAGTTTGGTAGTAGAAATGATGCTAGGACTTTGGAACAATGCAAGATAAAGGGGATATACTACCATTAGGGTAAGTCAAAATGACATTTAGGGACACTAGGAATATGATTATTCTAATGATAAGGGTATATGTTAGGTTTTGAACTTAGGTGAAATCTTTAGAAAGTATTTTGTCTAGGAGTTTAACCTTTTGAGGATAAACTTTGGATCTTGACCAAAAATTGATAAAAGACAAAAAAATAAAAATTGACAAAGATGAAAAGGTCAAATCTATCAAGACATAGACAAAGTTTGACTAAATAAAATGATAAAAAATAAAAAAGGACTAGTCAAGATCCATCATCCATCAACACTAGGAGATACTCTAGGACTCATACTTTGTTCAGATTTTTGACTAAGTTCAAAGGTTTTCAGGTTCAAAATGACATTTAGGGGGCTCAAAATGATGATAATACTGAGTGGATATGGTCCTAAGATGCAAAATGAGATTTTGGGTGCAAGATGTCATTTTGGGTGAGATGCAGAATGAGGACCTACGGAGGCTCCTAAATGCAGTTTTGGGGTCCTAAAATGCAGTTTCAAGGCCTAAAATGGTCATACATGTGCCCAAGTGTGATCTGATAGCACCAAGTGTGATCCAATAGTACCAACTATTCCTATGGTGTAGTTGGGGATAGTTTGGGCACAATTGGTAGTTTCATGGCTCAGTTCGGAGACTAGGTTGAATGGTTCCTGATTCTAAGTTGGGTGATTGCCAAGTTACTATGCCAGAAAGCTAGGATGCTAAGGATGATGTTCTGATGGGTTAGGAGATGTAGAATGAAGGTCACAACCTAGAGAATGATGTCTTAAGTGAAGACAATGATAGTTAGAAGGTGCAAAATGCAGATCAAGGCATGTTACTACAAGGGGACCTATCCAGGTACTTTTGGACACCTCTAAAGCCTCAAAATGATGTTTGGAAGTCCAAACTAGGTTCTTAGACTACCAAGTACACTTAGATAGTACCAAGTACACCTATCATGTAGTTGGGGATAGTTTGGGTGTAGTTGGGAAGCTGGGCTGAAACTAGGGCAATTTTATGTGCTAGGGTTTCTAGATTGATGTCACAATGAGCTAAACAGCAGAGGACAATGCTAAGATTAGAATGAAGGTTCAAAATGATGTTTAGGACACTTAGAATGATTTTTAAAGTGTGCAAGATGAAGGTTGTATATGAAAAGATGCAAAATAGAGGATGCAAAGTGCAAATTTTGAGGTTGAAATTCAAAAACTAAGGAATGCACACTAAACCCTAATGAATGCAATATGAGAGATGAGGGACACTTATTGAAGACTAAAAGATGTAAGATGAAGCCTATATGACACAAGTATGAGGCTTAAACTATGGTGAATGTAAGTGGGTTCTATGTAAGGATGAAATCTATGTTATGCCAAACACGTTTAGGATCACGAGTTTCCATGTTTTCTAAGTCTTGAATGTATTGTACTAAAGTTTGCAAAATTTTGACAAAGGTTGTAACATTTAGATAGTGTTTGATGTTTTTGAAAGGTTTTAATAGTTTCCAAGGTGTAAATTTTCAAATTTGATCTTATCTTGATTAGTGTTTTTCACTCACACAAGACACATTAAGACAAGAATAGTTGTTGTTAAAAGTGAATAGTCACACCATAACCTAGGCTTTAGGATTGTATCCACTGAATTCCTACTTGAACTAAAGTTTAGCAATTCTTATCTAGAGTGGAAAACCTAGGATCTTGGCACCACAGGCTTCCCCTTACAGTGCACTCACTTCTCAAGGTTACCAAGATCCTCTTCCCAAGGGGCATTACTTCCCAAGGGATTGTTCTCTCTACTAAGGACTGCGAGATCATAGGATGTCTTCATAGGCATGGGTGACCCCTTCAAAAAGTGGATAGAAAGGATTTTTGCCACTAAAACATGGTTTTTAGTAAGGGCATTCCATTCAACAAGTCAATGATAAAATTCCTTAGAAGGTCTCCTAGCCTCAAGAACCGAGGTTTGATGCACCATAAGGGTACTGGAGGAGAGCTATTACATAGCAATACCATCAACACAACTTTCACTGTAATTGATTTTTATATAGCAACTAGAACCTTGACCTAGCTTTTGGCCCATTATCACTCTAAAGTCATCCCCTGGCATACCCAATATTGGGTATCTTGGTCCAAGGTAGCCTTTCTACAGAAGTCGCATGGATTTCTTTTACACCCAAGATCACGAATGGCAAGAGGAAAAGATACATCCATGTAACCCCTAGGGTTGTAAACACTATATAAATGCCAAGTAGAAAATAAAAAGTTCATTTTATGCACCAAACAAAGTTTTATCTAATCTAGGAAATCCACACACATGGTTTTGACAAACACATAGGGTCTTTGACAACATCTTGCAAACAAGCATTAGTAGTTTTTCAATGATTAGTCTTTATCCACTAGTCACCACATGCTGCAAATAGACCATCAGTAAAACAAAAACATCTAATCTAGGTCCTAGAAGAAAACATAAACCCTAGATGCAGATTTTGATTGAAACATGTGCTTTCTATGAACCAAGTGTGCTCTAACAGAGTAGACTGGGGCCTAGAAGGCCATAATGGCTCAAAATGCCTCCAATTGTGCTCATATAGTGCTAATTTCACCCATGGTGAACTTGGCACCTATAAAGGCACATTTGTTAGTTTCTAGATGTAGTTGGGAGACTAGGTGTAGACTGTGGGGAATTGAGCCCTAAACAATACCCAGAAACTAAATTTTTGAACTCTACCCTCCCAAGTGTGCTCAAATAGTGTAGACTATGCCCATGGTGTATTTGGGGCCTAGAAGGGAACAATTGTTTCATTTCTAATCACAATTGGTAAGCTAGGAATAATAGACAGGGATTATGGTGGCTCCTAGACTCCAAAAACTACCTCTTAGGGGTCCCAAGTGCACCCTAACAGAGTAGAGTGCACCCTAGGATAGAAAACTATCAAAATGCATAAAACAAGAGCATACAACCATATTACTCAGTCCCCTTAATAGAATAGGTGTGATAAAGGAGATAGAATAAGCCTTATAGCACTCCAAGTGAGCTCCTTCCTTGCACCTACAAGCACAAACACAAGAAACCCAAGTTAGTTAAGCATGTTCACATTGGGTTCACCAAATGTAGGTCTAGAAAATGAACTAATGTCCAACATACTATGAAAAAATCACAAACTCACTAAACATATTGACACCCTCTAGTCTACCATGAAAGCCAAATAAACAAAAAGGAAGCAACACAAAGTTAGAAACCCCCTCTTTCATTTGTAGCTCCCATGTCCTTCTTTCTTCTCCATGTTATGTAGCTCCAAATTGCCTATAATACACACAATTAGGAAGAAAAATCCTATGGTAAGGATGATGCTATGAGAATACTATAAGATGTGATTTTAGTGTGAGAGCAAGAGTGAAAATATAAGAAGCTATGGACAGAAATAAGAGGAAGAATGCTCATTTTATAATCAACATGGAAGATGAGAGAATTGGATTTGTCACCTTGGATGTGTGACTTGGCAAAAGATTCCTTGGAGAATCCATGATGCATATGACACAAAATGCCAAATGTAGGACTGTATGATGCTTGGAAGTCAAACTTGGCTAAAGATAGAAGAGGATTTATGACATGTCATATGACACCTCAAACCCACTTAAAGCCAAGAATCTATGACAATGGAAGCCAAATATGGATGTGTGTAAGAGAATAAGAATATATGGAGTATGACATATCTTAGCCAAGTGGAAATAGAGAATCCATGATGTGTCATGCCCATGTGTCACGATGATGTCAATACCATGTGGAATATTTGAATTAAAAATCCATTATTCCACACAAATTGAAAATAGTGAAAATGGATTTAATGGTGGAAAATATGACTTAGGAAATCAAGAATTTCTATGGTTTTTGAATAATGAATCAATTAATTAATAAAATTATCAATTAATTGAGGGGGTTAGTTTAGAAGAATAATTAGTGAAATGACATAGGATTAAATTATGGGTTATTTAATCCTATAGAGAAAAGTAGTAGATGATTGGCCAATTTGATTAACTAAGTGTGACATTATCCTTTACTGAAATGTGCTAATAATGGAGGTTGATTAGGATGATGGAAAATAGACCAAAGCCATGGTCAAATTGATCGATTGATTGCAATTGATAACATGCTAAGGACACATGACATGAATTTAAATATATATAACATTTAACTAACATTGTAAATTCTAAAGGATCGAGATTGATTGATAGGGTTGATCATAATAACATTGATGGACACTATCAATGTTATTAAATGGTTGATAATGCTATGATCTAACACTAAGAGACTTGACAGTGTCAAAGATCAAATGATGTGAATGATAGTTTTACCTAGCACTAAGAGCCATGACAATGTTGGAGTTTTGAAAAACTACTAAGCAAAAAAATGCTCAATACCAAAATGATATCACTCACACAATGTAAAGATTAGCCAATTCCTATTAACAATTATGAGTGCAAACCATTTGGACCCAACTTCAACAAAACCAAAGGTGGTTTTCTACTCTTTAGGCTCTGCAAAACTAGGGTGGGTATACCCAAGGATGATTCAAGATTGGGAAACACTGTATGAGAATTATTTTAGTTTCATTTTGATTCTCATCTCAAATCCTAAAATACATGCATAATTCTTGACAATTTGATAAACACATCCCATATAACAGATCTGGCCAAAATTCTTCTATAGATCTGCACATGTTCTTAGCAATAGTGGCTAACTAAAGCTAAAACATTCCATGCAAACAAGTATTGGCCAACTTTGAAGATCTACAGGAAATAAAAGTAAAATTGATTACAATTCTACATTTGAAAACCATTTATGACATATTTCTCTTCTAGCTGAATCAATTTAACTAGTGCCTAATCCATTAGGGCTCAGAGTCTACTACAAATCCTTAGATCTAATTTGTTTCCTTATAACAAATATTATCAGCAATTCTTATCAAAATTCATCATTTAAAAATCCTTTCTACTACTATAGAAACCTTATCAAATTCATCAAAGCTTTTACTTAATCCATTGAACTAATAACGGTGATTAACAGATATACAACCTAACTGGATTGCATTCAATTGCACAAGCCTTTACTCATTGAATATAAAGATGACCAAGTAATCAAAAGGAGACAAAATTTAGAAAGAACTGATATGGGGACAGCTCATAATTTGTATTCATTTTCTTTGAAAATTGTATACATTTATAGTAAACTCAGAATGACCTTAGGAAGAAACACAGAGATCATTCTATATTCATGTATTCTCAGGAACTAATAGAGAAAATACATCATAAACTTTCTCAACATATTGGACTGAAAAAATAACTAAGTATATCACCTAGAAACAATAGAAATTGGACCGTTTCTCTAGCCCTAGAATCTCACTTATATAGTGTGAGATACAACAAGCATCAAGCTAAGAGAAAATGACAAGTGTCCTTTATAAGAAATATTTACATACACCTATCACAAGATGAAAAAAATGTGGGTAACAAAAGATGTCCAAATCAAAACATTACTTTTGGTGAGTTCACTTCTATCACATCCTCTATTGTTGTTGATTTGGCTGCTATTCTGATATATCTTTATATGCAACTGCCAAGCTAGCCAACGATGAAGATTGTTTTGATGATTGCACATTAATCTCCACCTATGGGTCTTCATCATATTTATCTTGTATGGTGGGAGTAACTTCTACCTTTTTCTCTTCTTCAGTTGTATCAGCATCCTGTGGTCTCGGGCCTGCAATTGAAAGTGACTGATTATTCTTGTCTTCTTCTTCTAGTTGGGCTTGAGTAGTGAATGTGTCAATGATTTGGATCTCCTCGCCCTACACCTCATCATTGTCAGTTTCATCTTCATCAAACTGTTCACCAGGAGCTATTTCTACCATCCACTTGTCAAACAGTGTGTCATCTAGCCAATTGAATTGCAAAATATCTCTCTGTCTTTTTAATACATATTCAGCCTCATTATTAATAGCAACAAATTCCTATTTTAAAGAATCAAAGAATATTTGGGCCTTCACCATTTCTTCTATTGTGGTAGCCCACCATGCATGCCCTATTTCATTTACAATTCTATTCATCCTTAAATAAAAAATATTATCAAGTTCCTTCGCCCATTCATCTTTTCTTTTCAAATTATTTCTTTTATCTAGGGCATGAGGAAACAAATTGAATTTCTAGCTCTTGTACTTGTTCAAGTAGCCTACTATTATTTTCTGTAAATGAATCCTTTTATTGTCAAAATTAGCAAAATCAGAAACAATATCAAAGGTTTTTTCAATTTGATCATAAGAATTATTTATAATAGAGAAACACAAAAATGTCATTTCTTTCTCCCTTCTCACCCATTTATTTACCATAGGCTTTAAAGCCTCATCATTGGCTTTCAAATCCTCCCAGATACTGATCACCCTAGCTAACTAATCATGAATTAGTGGCTAGTCAACTTTGTCCCTCAAATATGTGAGAGATTTTCTTAATTTATCTTCATATATTAGCTCCAACTCTACATGTAAGGCCCATAGTTTACCCTTTTCTTCTTCAAAATCCTCAGCAATGTAGTATTGTGGCCTTTGGGGTGTATCTAGTATTTCTATGAGGGGGGTGGATTTGAAGGGTTCAACTAGGGGGTGAAGCTATGTTATTCTAGGCCTGGTGGATTTTCCCAATAGCTTGTTCTCAAGCTCAATTCTCTTTTTCAAATCTTTATTGTAGGCATCCACAACTGCCTCATATTTATTTTGTAACTCAAACATAGCCTATTCCTCCTTCTTAGCAATGGCCAAAATAAACTTGGAAGAATCCACATTCCAATGTGTTGCCTGCACATATGAGGTATCAACAACTCTTCTCACAATTATGCTTCCCATCAATCCAGACTCATCTAGTTGTGATGATGGGGCTCTAGATCCTCTTCTCAATGACCAACTAACCAATGTAGCTTGATCTTCAATGAATGTAGTGCCTTGGAAATCCCCTTTATTTTGATCTTGCAAAGTTACTTTATTTGAAACAGAACTTAAAACTAAGGCATCAACAATATCCCAATTTGGCAACAATAAAATGTTAGATGCCTTCACCATTTGCCTTCCATCCTCAGGGCTTATATTCTAAAATTATTTTATCATTTCTTCTTTTTTTTGGTTCTGGATGGAAGCTTCATCCATTTTTTGATGCTTTGTTTTCAACCTTTTACATTTTTCCTCAAAAATATTCATGTTTGCTCTCAATGCAAACTGCTGAAAAACCCTAGATTTCACAAAATTATCATCAACCAAAAATTGATGACTCATTTGTTCTATCACAGGGTCCAATTCCCTGCCTCTATAGTCAGTTATTGTTAGGTTTAGACTTGGGAGGGGAGGTTCAGGAGGGTTACCTTCATCCAATTCTACTTGAGTAATAAAGATGCTTCCCTGTGATCCCATCTACTCAATTTGCTCACCTATGAGTTGTTCTTCTCCAATCCTCAAAGGGGATCGAGTAGGTGAATGTTCCTCAACTTGAGGTCTCTCTTCTTTCATTACCTTCTACCTCTTGGGACTAGGCTCATCAAGTGTCTCCTCTAGGTTTGTACTAGTGGATCCCATTATTTGCTTGCCCTTATCTATAGAACCCCTTTTATTTTGAATTATAATGTAACCAGGCTTCTTTTGTACAATTATTTGACTAGCTCCTATATTAGGAGTGAAATTCAACCTCCTCATGACCTCTCTGGCCTTATCAGGATAAGAATCAATAAAAAATTGTCTTCTCATTCATAGCTTCCATTATTTTAGGGAAGAACTCAGGAGCTTATTTATTCTATCAGCCTCTATATTGGCATTATCTAAAGGACTATATTTCTAATCAAAAAAATTAATAAATTTTAGGACCTAGGAGTAAACTCTCCATTTTTATTTTTTAGTTTCTTGTTCTTGCAATGAGAATTCATTCCTTATAATGTCCTTTGGATAATATGAATCATGTTTGACTTGTCCCAGCTTAATTCTATGCCTCAAGGTCTGATTGAAAAATCCCTCAAAATCACAAAAATGGGGATGGGATATAGCCATCATATACTGATCCAAAATTTTGTGCAAAAAGAGCCAACCCCCTTTGGTAATCACAAACTAATGGGCCACTATGTAGGTAGGGAAAATTGACCCTAGTTGCCTCTTCAACAGAAACATTTCTTCTACTCCTCCGAGTTGCCACAAAACTTCAGCCATTCCTACCTTGAAAGGTACTTGGTAAGGCAAGACATGAGGATTCCCTTTAAAACCATAAATTCTAAAAATAGTAGAAATAGAGTAAGGGATGATATCTCCCCAATTGTGTGAAACTTTCAAATTATGGGGGTTATCCATAGGCCTGATGAGACTCATTAGTACCTTAGGGATTTTGGGATTGTCACTCAATATGAGGCATCTCAATTTAGAAGCAAAATACATATCAAATCTAACAAAATTGGCATTATTTGCATCCTAGGTCATATTTGCGCTCCAGAAATAGACTGGTAGTATTTCCCCATTTTCCTCTCTATTCAATTCCATCTCATTACCAAAATATGTCACCCCCTTGAAAAAAAACATATGCATTAATAGAGAATAGTGGCCAAAAGTTTTCTCCACTTTGCCTTTCACAATCCAAATAAGCCAATGTGAATTTCTTTAGCCAAAAAGGAGGAAAAATCAAAGATAACATCTACACCAAAAGAAGCAATTTGAACCATCATATACATAAGGCCCATGGGCATGAAATCCTGCTCATCTTCATGAAAAACACAGCACAGGGTCTTGTATATCTCTATAGCCCAGGAAATGAAAAAACTCTTCTTAAAAGGTTCTTTAGAGGCTACAGTAATTACTAGCAAAGTTCCTATTGTACCAATATGTGCCCTCAGTGCACCTACCCTAATTACATCTTTCTTTGCTTTGTATTCATTCTCTAATTCTGGAAAATTTATTGGCACATGGTAATCTGACAATGGTTCTAGGTGACAAACCTCTCTAATTTCTTCAGGGCTAATTGAGATCAGAGGCACACCATCATTTCTTCTCACAACCCTAATAGCTTGGTCATAATTCTTGGCAATGGCTTCAAGAAAATCATAATCCATGAAAACACTTGGAACTACTAGCTTTTCCAAATTAAAATTCTAGATATTAGCATGCAGGGCAAACAACTTCCTTTCTAAAAACCACTTTTTAAACAAGACAAGACCAGTTTGAGTAGTTATTGCATCCCTAACCCAGTTCCCCTTGTCATATAAGCCATTAGCAATTTTAAGCCTAGGGTTTAAGGAAATTAACCTTTTAACTTGTGTAGGCTCTGTAGTGGATTCTAGGAGTAATTCTAACAAATCATCGAGGACATTCCTATCCATATAATTAGTTTGCCCAAAAAATAATTTCTTAGGAGGCATCTTGATCATAATAATATGAACTAGAATGTCATAGAGGTTATATATGAGTACTTACTTAACTTTCCAAACTTATTCTTCTTTGAACTTCTGCATTTACTTTTGAATAGATGAGGAATTGCTTCACATCTTTACTAGGCTTAACACAATATGATCAACAGGTTCTTGTGCTCAAAAAACATGAAATCTTTGTTTGTGTGGGACTAGAATTAATGAAAATCTCATGTATTATACTTTTTTTCTCCCACACACAAAGCTTTCATTCATCATAAATGGGTAGAATAGAAAAATAGAGTAGCATTGCACTTCCTTTTAAATTTGCATCGTTGATCCTTGAAAAATCCTATGATCTAGGAATGAAAACTAGGCTAACTCAACTTTCTTCTTAGCACACTAGTAGTCAAACCAATAATTTGCCTCCATTTGTATCTTTCCTTCAATGTTGGCATTTCAAACTGGGCCCATGGATGACCAAGGACACATGTCATCAACTCGCTAACTCGTTATACATAAATTTTGAGCACCTTTCTATAGTGAGCTAGTGATAACCACTGATCTTGCTTTGATCGTGTGGCAGATTTTTGAAACCACATTTAAGAGAATAATAGTGCGTCCCTCACTTGCTAACTTGCTATACATAATCTTTGCACATCTTTTCATAGCAAGTTAACAAGTATCATTGATCCATGCTTAATCTAACGATCAAAATTATTTATATATTTTATACATGGGGAGTGAGTCTAGGTACTTCTATCACTGAGCTAGCTCAACACACTGGCACACATATATGTTATTTAATTTCTAATGACATCACATAGCCTTGGCCTTGCCATGTTTTTTTACTTTTAGGCAGGTCGCTACATTGCTACCAAAAAAAATACTAACTATCCAGCTAGCGATATAGCGACCTCCCAGTAACCATCAAAATTGTTAGCTTATAGATGCTCAGTAGGATGCCACCGTGTCATTTGATCTACACAACTCAAAAATTTTTGTTACATCACCACTTTTTGACCAGTCCCTACATCACTACTAGTGAAATTACCAACTATTTGGCTAGCGATATAGTGACCTCCTGGTAAACATCAAAATTGACATCAGGAAATAAAATTATGAGTGACACAACTTGCATAGAAATAAAAGAAAAGCTAGCACAATATTTTCTTTAGGATCCTCACAATCATTTCTTATTTTTTAAAAGAATGATGTCTTTTGCAATGATCGGGCCCTCGCTATGTCGCTATCAAAAAAGTGGTGTTATTCTAGCTAGCGATATAGCAACCTTTGATGGATTCTCAATTTTGGTGACAAAGAACAAAAAACATATTGATTGAAAACCTATTGATTAATGATGGTGTCAGAGAAGGTAGTCGTGCACATTTATAAGACTGCATGGGAATTTTTGTGGTCACATCAAAATTTTAAAAGAACACTGCCTTTTGCAAAATTTGGGCACTCGCTATATCACCACCAGCAATTTGCATGGATTTTTTGATAGCAACTTAGCGAGTTACTGAAGAAACTTGGACTTCGGTGACACCATTTACGAGTTTTTTCACATGTGTTTCTTCTTAAAATTGACAAGATTGGGACATAACATGTGGCCATAATGTCACAATTCTCAGCGTCAAACTTCATTTTTAGTATCACAAACATAGTTATCTGATGGTCAGTACCTCACTAGGTGTAACATTCAAGCATCTTGCTCTAGTGAGTATGCAACAACTGTAGATTCAAAAAAGATCTAACGGTGGGATAAAACCTCTTTCAAAATGACCTCAAAACAAGCAGGAAAAGAATATTCTCTTATCCTTTTTTTTAGAACTTTCACGCTAGGGAATTTTTAAATGGAATGAGACATAGTGTTTTAACAAAAAATTTCAAAGGCTAACAAATGGAAGATTTAGCTAGAAACCTTATTCACCACTAATGGATTCCAATCTAAATTTTTATACCTGGAAAAGGGAATTTTATCATGCAAAAATTCAGACCAACAGATAGTACTAAGGTAAAATTGATAAGATTTGATAGATTGATAGGTTTCCAAGGCACTAAAAGCTACAACAATCCCTAGGATTTGATAAATGATGATATATTTGGGATGTTTGACACATTTTTGGTTGATTAAGACTGATTTTGGGTGATTCTGAGTTGATTTGGGGTGATTCCGAGTTGATTTGATATGATTTTGAGTTGATATGATATGATTTTGAGTTGATTTGAAATGGTTTCTAATGATGTTTAAGTGGTACCAAAATGATGTGCAATTGATGTAAAAGAGGATATGAATGATGATAGATACTATTGAGATACAATCAGGTTGGCCAAAAGATCAGAGTTAGTGGAATGAGAAAATGGGATGAATTAGTATGAAAAGTGATGTTGATTTAGAGGCCCAAGAGTATTTTCAAGGATTGCCACTCAAGATAGTGACCAAATAATGAAAATAATATCTCATTTTTTTTTCTACAAAGATATGAATCCAATGCAACTGATTATTCATAAATCAAAGTTGAAACACAAAAGTTATGGCCTCAAGAGTGCAACATAGAGGTTATGGGAGAAATTTCATGCATGCTACTACCCCAAGTGCACCCAAAATGCACACAAGTGCACCTAGTGTGCACTGGTAAGCCCAAGTGCACTATGACAATACCAAGTGTGCCTATGGTGCACTTTGAAAGCCCAAGTGCACTCTAAAAGTGCAGACTATGCCCTAGAAGGCTCTAGAGACCAATATTAGCCTGACTGGACTTGGAATGACTTGAAACTTTGCATGCATGTCCAAAATGATAGAAAGAAGTCATAACATGGGTAAAATTAGTCAAACATGGTCACATTTGGTCAAAATTAGTCAGACATAGGTCAGACTAAGGCTGGACTAGGTGGAAAGCCCCAAAAGGTTGATAGACAGTGTAGGATGATGCAGGAATGTAGGAATGTACGATGAAGATGATTTGGTGTATCAAAACACATGATTATGTGGGTGAATGAAGATATGAATGAAAAAAAGACAGAAAAGATGAGATGAGAACTAGTTAGAATGAGGTGAATACATTTGCTTTCAAAAAGTGCACTATATGTCAAATGGAGCTTCATTTTGATGAAACTATAGATGTGAACCATTTTTGAGTTAGTTCCTTACTATGCATCTTCTTTTGTATGTTGCAAATATGTAAGAATCATTCTTGGTTCTAACATTGTGAACTGTAATTTTTATGCTTATCCTATAGAAACTTGATCTCAAGGAATACTATCACACTCTTGTTATGTTTAATTAAGAAAAATACTTCACTATATTGTCATAGGAAATATAGTGGCATTATATAGAAAGTCTGGAATCAATAACCATGAGATATTAGCATTAAAAAAAATTGCAATCTCTACATGATGATGATATTTATGGTGTCACATAAGACATAATGATAAACACTTGTCCAACAACCATATAAAGTACTCTTCTATTTTTTTCTACAAAACACCATGATTAAGAATGACAATCCACATTTAAACCAAATACAAAATTTGATTACTTGGCTAAGTAGATTCAATAGCATCAAACACCTAACAAACTAACTAGCAAGTCAGGAACTCAAGAATAAGATATAAGTTTTATTTCACATGATGAAAAGATGCACCTATAGCTACAAATTTGAAATGAGACTATGTGCATAAGTCACAACTACTTGATGGAGATAGACACCTAGTTAGATACCATATAGATTCTCTCCCAACATTCACAGATAACTCTAAGAGTGAAGGGCTACTGTAGATGTCCAAATTGCGATATATTATTGATGCTCAAACAAAAACTCACAACCAACACTATCCAATTCTTCCCTAAGAATGATAAACTTGTTTTATTGTCCCATTTATATTGGCTCTAATGTTCTTCTTCTTTATTTGCACTATAGATGATGGTGGTTTTTTCATTGTAAAGATTAGTGATGTTGAGACTACTGCACTTGAGGTTTGACAGGTAGATTGCAAGCTCAACTCAATCATTTTACTTTGAATATAGACTTTGATAGTTCTATGTTAAAGAAAAGGAAAAAAAATATCATTGCAAGATATACTACAATAATATACACCATAAGTTTGATGAAAGGAACACAATTTTGATCTTTTGTTCTATTTTTTTGTAGTAGATAAATGTGCTTAAAAGACTAAATCATCCAAACATTGTGCGCTATCTAGGTAGCTCTGTTACAAGTCAATCATTTGATTTTATTGTCTTGTTGATTGTCAAACAAGCCTTGTGATATTTTTGTGTAGTCTTCTAATAGATGATGGATTATAATTTAATACAAGTGTTATATTACAAGATGAAGGCCATTTCTGTATATTTCTAGAGTTAGTTTGGATGGGCTCATTACGACATCCTCTAGACAAATACAACCAATATGAAGAGAATTTGATCTGAACATACACTCGACAAATATTATAATGGCTTGAATATTTGCATCAATAGAAAACTATCCACAAGTTGTGATTTATAATTTACCTTTAAATACATATTATTTGGAAGGCAATGCAGTTATTTGTTAACTGCATTTCTGTCTATCTTTATGTAGGAATAAGATTATGATATTGAAGATCTTGTGATGGTTTATTTTTTCTCATATCATTATTCAAAACCATTGTGGTATTAATAAATTGTTAGCTTTTCTTGAATTTAATTTTACTTCAATGGCTATTCAAATTTAATTTTGGTTAGAAAATGATATCCCATTGATTTTAAATATGACAAATTAGTTCTAGAAGTTTGTGATGATATTTTTATGAGAAAACTTTTTTAAAAATTTAAGATGTTCAAAGAATTCTTTCTCTCACTATTTAAAAATTTCTTAGCAAAGCAAATAAATTATTGCATGCAAGTTTTCATATATTTCCTAAAGAGAAGTTGCAAATGTCTTGTTTTTTAATTGAAAAGACAATTTTTGCTAAGAGAAATCAGCAATATCCCATCTCAATTAAAACATTCATGACCTCCATCAAGACCTAATTAATATCTATTATAATCAATCATTATATTAAAACAAAAATAATGTCCCAACATTAGCAAAATCAGTGAAATTGCACAAAAAACATAGACGGTGATATTGAGATTTGAAATTCCAAATGAATCTATTGGGTTTTATGTTTGGAGCCCAGGAATGAACTTTTGAAGGATCAGATATTAAATACTTCTAAATTATGTAGTGTTTCTTCAAGTTTTAGGATACGGTGATGTTAAAATTTGATTTTGGGGACATCAAATTTTTTCTTCATAGTTAGCAACTTAGCACACAAAGTTCTCATACTTTTGTGAGAGATTGTCAAGAGAAATGTTGAAGTACAATATGGACTCTTTCTAATCTTATCCTCTAAAGCCCTAATGTGAGCAAGGATATTTTGAACAAAGAAAGGGATTCATCCACAATGTTGTAGATCACAAATTGAGGAGCTTTTATATGCATTGCATACCACTAGTTTTTAGCACAACAATGTTTTTTAAAGTGGTGGATTATCCTTGGTTTGATACACCCATAACCCTTGACTTTTGAGATAAGATTTTCCAAGAGATAGCTTGAACCCAATCATTTCTCCAAGCTAAGGCTAGAGTGCATTTTGTACAATTTTTTTGATTGCCTTGTGGAGAATCTAGATTTTTTTTACGGAAAAATTTGTCAATTTTCTCTACAGATGAGGTGATTGCTACTAGTATAGTAATTCTTGTTAAAGTAGATGAGATGAATCGAACTAGGGAGGACTCCAAAACTTTTGACAATGTTAGATGAGTCTCAAATTTGGCAATTATTGATTGAGAGGTCTCTTCTTCTATCCAGGGACACCCTCCAGTTTGAGCTACAGCTTATGTATAACAATGTGTGCCAAAAAATTAATGTTTATCATTTGTTTATTAATAAATCTTGGTTTAGTTAGAGGACCTTGTAATTATCCTAAATAATTTGTAAATGTAAGGGTTATTTAGTATTGTCACATTAGGCAAATGTACCATTATGTGGACAAATATGGAATATGAAGAATTTGTGTCATTTTTGTGGTTATTTTGTTACCTCTTTTTTTTTTATTGCTACATGTGAGTAATATTCTATTTGTTTATGTATAATTGATTCTCTTAATCTGAAGCTTGCACTTATGTTTGCTACTACATAGTTTCTCTAAAACCTATTTGAGCTTTATATTCTAACAGCAAGGATGTGAGATATTAAGTAGTGTATTGAGATTAGTTTTTGTCTTTCTTTGGTTGATTGAGAGCCATTTGAGATCGAATGGCATGTGATTTGTTTTAAGTGTGTGTTGAGGTCTTCTTCTCATTATAGGCCTTTTTTTTTTTTACAGTTCATTGAGTCTTCTAGAATCTAAGGCATGAATTTTAATTTTCCATTTTCACAACTAATTTCCTCCATATTTGGTGTTGAACCTATTTTAGCTCTGTATTATTAGATGATTTGAGCCCGTTTCAAGGTCCTTTTGTCACATTCATTTATGATGATAGTTTGAGGAATATTTTCCTTGTTTTTGGATCAATGATTATGTTCTAGGAGCTGAAGCATGTGCTTCTTTCGCTATTTTTGAGTTGACTCTATTGATTACTCCATATTACTACAAAACTTATTTGAGAGTTATATTCCAATGCAAGGATTTGAACTCATAAATAATGTCAATGCCTATGATATGGGAATATAGAAATACTAGAGTTGGTGATGATGGTTTTTAGAAGGTTTCATTGATTGTTCAAATTAATAAATGATACATAGCTACATACCACCAAGAACCTCCAATAGAGGAACCATCTTTGTTTTGTTGTAAGTATGCTATTAGAATTTTTATTTTCCTTTTAATTATATTTTTATATTAGATTTGATGAGAAAATGTTTCATTTATATTAAATAGTTGTTTCAATGAAAACAATGAAAATATAACTAAATGCTAAAGAGATATTGAATTATAATGTTGTATATTCTTTGAAATTCTAATTTTCTTTAATAGAGCTAAGTGTACAACATCAATGAGATAATAAAAATTAGTATTGAGGTTTTAGCAAACCAAAATTTAATTCTATAGTATCTTCCCAGCAATAGTTGTTCATAGAAATAACAAAACAATAATGCATGTTGGATACAACCTTATATTATTATATTAGCATAAATGGATAGGACATTGATGATATGGAGACATGAAAAAAAGACATTAATCTATATCAATCATGTTCTATATGTAGAATTAAATCATTCTTCTTTAGGCTCTTATGGGGGTTTATGGATGGTGCAAGAGTTCACTCCTTAATTACACTCATAAGCTTATACTATAATATTAGTTGAAGGTGTCAAGGTAGTGTAAAGGCCTTTATTAATATAAATAAGAACTTTAATAGGTCTCTATATGGTCAAGGATAATGATTTTGTATAAAGTTGTCAATATTGAAAAATGGAAAAAGTTGTAAAATTGTCATCAAGGCAATAGTAGGGGAATGAAGATTTGTGTTAAAGGAAGGTGGTTGATTAGTTAAAACTAATGTGGAGGATGATATTTTCTATGTAGGCACCTATTAAGCATGTAAAATCAAACCAAGATTAATAGATGTGAATTGGAATCAAAACTTGTGATTTTAAGCTTTATTCTGCAACTCTAACATTTTTTCTCTTTGGTTCCAGGCATTGTATGGCCATGAATTCCTTGCGATCTATGTAACATTGATTTTATATTGAATTATGATTAATAGGCTTCATTTTGGTTCAATTTTCATCAAATTTTGTGTATTATTGAGGAAGATATGAGCATTTCAAGGACTGTAATTTTTTAAATTTTCCTACAATAGTCCTATTGCAGAGCTTTCTATGGCCATATGTTGTATTAGTGAATACTGGAAAATATTGAAGTATCTCATATAAAGTGATATAAGATTGAAAATCTAAGAATCATATCAAAAGTACTATTAAAGTCAAAGGAACAATTGCATTAGTTATATTTTCTCAACTAATTCATGGAGTAAGGAAGGATAATGCAACCAAAAATGCAATTCATAAAGAATTTAAGTTGTCCTTGAATTAAAATAGATCTAAAGTGGCAACATTACATTTTTTTGCACCACACTTATGTTATATATTATAAAATTCAAATCTAGCTTTTAAATTCGATTTTAGTTCAGGTTTACAGTTTAAGTAAAGGCAGCCAAAGATAATCAAGCAAATGAATAAACTATTTTAATGATGTATTTAGATCTTAACTAAAAACACAACATATGGGAATAGAGAAATATGTTTTCCTCAACTATATCTCTAATATTCTGTTCTTTTTAGTAGTCTCTTATATTTTTCCTAACATACAACATACCAAGGATATCGCTTAACTAGGAAGAGATGATGAAGAGGGCGTTTAATCACCTATATACTTTTCCAAGTACTTAGAAACTTCCTCCTCCAATTTTTTTGGATTTGATAATTTATTCATTCTTTCATTAATGTCCTTTGAATAACTCTTATTTTCTTTGACAACTTGACAATCAGCTGCATTTATTGGGTGTAATTTTCAAAATACTTCAATTAACAAACAATATAATTTCCTTTGATTTTCTAAGAATGATGGAATGCCTTTGATCTCATAAGTAGCTTAAGGTGGAATAGATGTTGGAGGTATACATATATGTTCAAACAACTTCACATAGTTGTGATAGAATTAGATGTTGGCATCAAATTTTTAGCTTTAAGAAACATTTGAAGGAGCCAAAATTATATGAATTCATTTTCATAGAGATTTGTATAAATATTTCCCACATCCATATAGTTTTATGGGTCTTGAGTAGAGTGTTGCTTTAGAGACTAGGTTTTAATGAGTTGCTAATTTGTGAATGGTTACTTGTAATGGAGGCAGATGGAGAAACCTTACTTTGCAGCTCTTAATTTATCCATGGGTATTGAAATATAGAGGCAATGCAATGTGGAGAGGATTTTTGAGATGGTTATTTTGTGGAGAAGGACATCCTTCCCAAAGTGATTGAAAAACCTTCTACAATGAGAGTACCCAATAGCATATATCATGCACATGAGAAGAACTATGGGAAAACAAAATCCCATCCCACAAACATGATGACAGCCAAGGAGAATAAAGTAGATAAACATTTAAGAACAATAGAAATCCAACCATAGAGAATGAAGTAGATAGAAATCCCTACTCTAACCCTTTCCACAAATCACATGTTATCTATTTTTTTTGCATCCTTCAATATCCCCACTCTAGATAATACAAAACCCTATCATTACCTATTGCTCTCTATCCTAAAAATTTGTAATTAAATGTTGGCAATGAATAAAAGATGTTAAAATCCCTCAATTACCATATGAAAACCCTGCCATAGCCAATGGTGATGCTATTGAAGCCATTAATTTCTAAAAGTTCTAACCTAAAAATATTTAGTTGTCCATTGACACCAGCTAGGTCGAGTAAATGCAATAATACCCTTGCCTTATTCTCTACAAAACTAAAATAAAACTATTATAATTATTATATATCTCAAAAATAGTTTCAGAAGTGAAAATAGATTGAAATGGTATTCAAACTTGGATTGCATTTTGTAGTCGGCTTCATTGTTTAGAAGACAGAACAAACTATATCCACCAATATTTTCCTAAAATTTCCTATACGATGTGGGTTATTTTTGACACATTAATAAATTCACTTCCCACCTACTATTGCTTATTGAAAACTTTCTCATCTAAAATTTTAAGATAATTAAAATAGTTTTTTTTTTTAATTTTAGATAATTGAAATAGTAATTAAAATTTTTAAGACAATTATTTTTTGCCACTAATAACAAGTTGGAGAACTAACATTACATAGTAGTCTTGTTCTTATTTTATTTTATATGCATTCCAAATTTTCTTGGAGTTAACTATTATATTATTATTTTTTAAATGTCAAACTTATCATACTCCAAATTGATATTATAATTAGGCAAGAGCCTACAACACAATGGTAAATTGTGAGCCTCTTACCAAATAGGTCTTGGGTTTGAATCTACTCATGCGTAATAAAATAATTAATAATAGTACATAACAATTAATCTTGGCTTTAGCCTCTTACTGATCAAAAAAAAAATTGATATTATAAGTTTGAAGTCATAATCTTAGGTGAATCATTAAAATTTGGATCAATAATATGATCCTCATAGTAATTTCTTTCAATAAAATTATTTTAATTTTTAATTTAAAAGAATTATATAGTCATTTCACCTTGGTGTGTAATGAATAAGTTGAAGAGGTGATTAAGGTCATGTATGTTTCACATTCACTATCTCACCTCCTAGATACAATTTACATGTAGTAGGTCATTCTTGTAAGGCATAATAAAGGTGATCATTGTATATCTTCCCCTAAAAATGAGTTTCTTAGGTAGACATGGTTGCAAAATAGAATTAAAGTGGAATAAATAGAGCTTGGGAATAACTCAAAATGGATCCAAAATATCGCATCTCCTATAAATTATGTGTGATGTAACTTAAGGTAATACTTGGTGCAAAAATTCCTTCCTCGGTAAGAAATAACTACTAGACTATGTTGCAAGCCTTTAGGTAATAGTTTGAGTGACTAGTTATTAGTGACTAATTATTTAGTAGTCTATTTGATCATTTATTCAATAGTTTTTTTTTGGGTAACTAAATATTTATGACTAATAATCATTTAGTAGTTTATTTAATAATTTATTTAGTCACTTAACTTTGTGATTTTACCATATGATCAAATTAGTCTCTTGTTTAGTCACCTATAGTTGTAAATTGAAAAGAAATAGTGGAATGTTATCACCATTAGTCACTTGACTAAAAATTTTCATGGCGTGACTAAAATTTTTAGTCATGTAGTTACATATTTTCAAAAATATACTAGTGTTTTGGTCATCTCAAACAAGTGTTCATAAGGTGTAGAGAGTTTGGGGTATCCCTTAATCCAAGAAAGTGTGTCTTTTCCACCAATCAAGGAAAATTATTAGGACACATTGTATAAAGGATGGTTTAACCACTTATCCAAAAAGAACAAAGGCAATACTTGCTCTTCCCCTTCCTAGTCATAAGAAAGATTTGAAAAGTTTTCTTGGTAGAATAAATTTTGTGGGGAGGTTTATCCCGAATTTAGCTACCATGGTGAAACATCTTACATCCATTCTTAAGAAAAATATGTTCTTTTCATGGACCAAGGAAGGTAAGGTAAGTTTTGAAGAGATCAAAGAATCCATACACTCAACCCCTACTCTCATCAATCCAAATTTTGAGAAGGATTTCATTCTTTATACCTTAGGTGGTGAGTCAAGCATCTCTATTGTCTTGACTAAAGAAAATGATAAGAATGATGAACAACCTATTGCCTTCTTTAGTGAAGGGCTTAAGGAATATGAGAAAAAATACAATTATGTAGAAAAGAAAGCCATTGCAATCATAAGAGCTTTAAAGAAATTTAGACACCTTCTATCTTTGTTAGTACCTGATATGGACACAATTTTAAAACTTCAAGTGCAGAGTTTTGAACCACTTCAAACTAAAGTTCAAAGTAGTTCAAAGTGGTTCAAAATAGTTCAATTTTCTCATGAAGGTTTAATGATCTATTTTGAGAGGTTCACACATATGATTCAACGACTTGGTATAGTAGTTTGAAGTGGTTTGGCATGAAGATTTAGAATCAAGGTTCAAGCTCAAATTGTCAAGCTCAATGATTCAAGGCAAAAGTATAAGGATTATTTAATTAAGGTTCAGATGACTTCACAAGAGGTTCCACTAGATTTATCAATTTCATATAGGTATATCAATTCAATGCTAAGGTTCAAATTTAGAATGAAAAAGAAACTTGTCAACATAAAGTTGATTTTCAAATAACATATCCCAAGCTTACATATGAAAATCCAGAATGTGGGTTGGTGATTCAATAAGTTGTCAACTTGAGATATTCATTATCCTTCATCATATGTTTCTATAATAGGAGTCACCTTGTTACAAAGATTGAACACATTAGTTTGTAAACAATATATATACCCTGCTCGCCAAGAAAAGTAAACCTAAAAGTTGTATGTATATATGAAGTCGAACTCTTGACAATAAAAACATAAACTTGCAAGCAAGAATTATGTATATCCCTAGGTTACTTATTCTGGCCAGAGTTAGAACTTGTATTCACAAGATGATCTTCTCAAGACTATTGCTTGAACATTAAATCAAGAGCCTTCTACTATGAGTAGGGACTTTCACCCCACTCAGAAAACTATGCTCTTAGTTGATACAAATATTGGAGATAGTTTCATGGGATGCGGGTTCATAGGAAAAATTAGCCCATAGAAATTTCAAAGTGTCTAAATTGAGAGCTTGCACTCATACTTTACAAATGTCATTTTTTAGGGATTCTAATGATTCTACCATGGACCGACACATTTTAAGTGTAAAATTAGGATATTGGTGGGATTCACCATGGAATTCGTGTAGATACTTGATGCTTGGAGCCTGAGTATAGTTTCTTTCTATAAAAGTTTGGATGCACGGAGTAGACCCACAAAATGCTTGACAAGGTATGCACAATGAGTTTTCTTTTAAATTTGATTAAATCACATTGAAGACAAGGAGGTCCACTCGTCTAAGTCTCCTTTCATCCAAGTTTAGATAACACCATTGATCTTGAAGTCATGGTAGTTCATATGTTTGTCTGATAAAAAGATAACCAAGATGGTAGTTTAAATGGAGATCTTACGTTTCGTGAAAAATTACTTTTATAATCTAATAATAACTGGATAAAGGAAAATGTGAGGATAAAAGTTTCCTCTTACGCTTCCTCCAATGCAAGCATGAAAAAGGTCGATCAAGTAGAAATAGAGTTAGATAAATCAGGCACAATGGGTATCATAGATAAAATCAAGGAGATAGAATTCAAAATGGCATGGACACAAAAGAATAAAGCTACAATGCATAATACCATTTGGGATAGCTTAAAGAAAAGATAGCCAAGTTGAGAACACAATTTTTGGAGCCACCTAAGGGTACTAGTGGAGCTGGTGATGGTTTTGAAGTCATAAAATATGGTCATGGTCATGTTGCTCTGATTGGATTCCCAAGTGTGGGAAAATCAACACTTCTTAGTATGCTTACTAGGACACACTCAGAAGTAGCATCATATTAGTTCATGACACTTACTTGTATTCCTAGTGTCATACATTACAATGATTCCAAGATACAACTTCTCAACCTTCTTGGAATCATTGAAGGCACCTTTGAAGGCAAAGGATGTGGTCGACAGGTGATTGTTGTTGCCAAATATTTAGATCTAGTGTTAAGGGTCCTTGATGCTTCTAAAAGTGAAGGTCATTAACAAATTTTAACAAGGGAATTACAATTAGTGTGGTTGCATTTAAACAAGAGACCACCTCAAAAATATTTCAAAAGGAAGAAAACTGGTGGCATTTCCTTCAATATCATAGTGTCATTAACACACGTGGATGAAAAAAATTGTTATCAAATCTTGCACGAGTACAAGATCCATAATGTTGAGGTCTTGTTCAGAGAGGATTTGAATATCGATGATCTTATTGATGTCATTGAAGTGAACACAAGGAATAATTTGTAAGCATCCATGAGTCAACACTTTGATGGTATCCTAGAAGATATATATCATATTTGAACATAATTAAAAGCAGTAGTGTTTGAAAAACAGAGAAAATCAGGCTCTAACCCAACATACAGCTCATCTACATAGAAGAAAATGTGCATATTTACTGATAGAGTTATGTTTTATTATCATGTTCTAAGAATGAAAGCATGTTTCAAATCCTCCAACTGTTAGCACTCTCAAGGCCCGATATACATCATGTGAAAATATGGAATTCAAAGAATTCTTCCTTGATATTACAGCAAATAAAGGGTCAGGTATATGTGAAGAACATAGTAAAATCTTTGAACATGCAGTTGGGGATTAATAATGGCATGATTTCATCAAGAAAGGCATAAAATTAAATCACTAAAAATAGCACCTTTATTGGCACATTAATCTCCATAATGTTTGGGATTAAATAGTTGCAAATGTTCATGAATGAAAACTTGGGAACAAGTAGATAGTACTATAATGTTTTATTAAACATTATAATTATCTTCAACCTTTATCATTCCCCAATGATAGGATTTATAAGGTTAATTTAAATCATAAAGGAAGGGAAGATAAAAAAGTCTCCAAGAGTCAGTTGTGTAACTAAAAACACTACGAAAAAGAAGAAGAAATAAATAAATTGGTAGTGACAAAGGGGGGGGTTCCATTTTTCCTTTTTCGAGGGGGATTTTATGCTACTATAAGGAGAGGATTCTAATTAGATATAGAGATATTTTCCAGTTCTCCAGGGAAGAGAAGGCAGACTTTGGAGCTATAGCAGAACAGAGCTTTACTTTGCTAGACTTTGTGTTAGTTATTAAAGGGAAATTTGATTTTGAATGTAATGTAGGAGAGAGGGTTTTCATTTTCTTCTAAATAGTAAATCTGATATGGTGTGTAATAAGATCTATGTTGTCTTTACATCTTAAAGAAGGGAGATTTGAAAGATAACTGCAAACTAGAACTTTGAGTCTATGCAGTTTACTTTCCACTGATAGTTATATTCTCGTAATTTTCAGTTTTCTTTAAGAGCATCTGATGTTGCTATTTTTTGAACATATTTTGATATCAAGATCTCTTTGAAGCTTTGATTCTTCTTTTTCTCAGGACAATGGAAATTTTTCCCTTGATCTTTGTCTTTTGTAATGTAGTATACAACAAATAAACTTTGTGTAATCTATTGTATTCTATTTTCTTTATTTCCAGTCGTTAAGTTTATGCATCTACATTGTATTTATATATAGATGTTTGAAATCCTTTTTTTCTTTCTAGTCAAAAGCATCCATAATTAATTCATTGTATATCTTACAAAAGGAGTTGTACCTAATAAAATTTAGAGGAAAGTTATCAATCCAATGATAACTTGTCCAAATGTTAGTGCTGGTTAGTCTTCTTGCTTGGGCATTCAGGGTTAATTTGTATGTATTTCTTTGAAGGAAAATATATTCACTAAAAAAATTTGGTGACTCCATTGGGGAAGGAAACAAATACCATTGCCTAACATTCATTTCCTTAGTTTTCTGGTTATCTCTATATGCAGGAGATTGGTGACTCTATGTTACAAACTTATTGAATCTTTGATTTCAGAGTTTCAATGTGTATCATGGCTCTGGTTACAACTCAGCCATGGGGGGCTTAGATCAGACCATTTCCTTTGCCCAATATTCAGCCTTACCTAAAAGTTCATGGGAATACCTTTCCAAGTTTCATGGAGACAAAACAAAAGATCTGACTGATCACATCAAAGCAGTTACTATTGCATGCAGGATTCTTGGTGTGTAGGAAGAAGATGTGTTCATCAGACTGTTTATTCAAAGCCTTATGGGAAATTTCGTGGAATGGTTTCAGAATCTACAAGATGGATGTATCAAAACTTGGGATGATCTTTAGGAGAGATTCCTTGAGAGATTTCAACCCACAATTGATTCCTAACAATTATTGGTAAATCTTTTTCAAATTCGGATGAAAGAAGATGAATCTGTAAGGGAGGTCATTGATAGATTTAATCAAACTGTATGTGTAATACTCCAAAATTGGTTTGTTTCCATAATCACCAATTCTCATCTATTTTGATCAATTCCTAAGTCCTATGTCACTAGACAATTCTAGCTCTAATATTTACTACTTGACTTAATTGTCAAATGTAGAAAACCCCAAATCTGCATTAATCATACTCTTTATTTAATTCCTATATTATTGACTCATATTAGTCACATTAAACCTATTGAGTAAGATTTAATTTAATTTAAAGTATCACCTAAGGCTAATTTACTAAGGGATTAAAGTTATTTAATTTAACAATTATGCTTATTTTAATTAATTGAATATGATTATTCAATTAAATAGAAATTAATTAAATTAAAATATCACCTAAGGCTAATGTACTAAGGGATTAAATTTATTTAATTTAATAATTATGCTTATTTTAATTAATTGAATATGATTATTCAATTAAATAGAAATTACATTTATGAGATCATATCTCACTTTATTAAGTTAAATAATATCTTCAAAATCATCTCTTCAGTTCTAAATGGAAATTTTGAGTGAACTACTTCTCGAAATGGAATCAATCTAGTTAACTCACTCTCACACTTTTGACAAGTTCAATTAACTACTCATCACACTTAGATTTGAAATAGTTCACTTCACCTACACAAGGAAGTTTCCATCTTTGACTAAATCTTTGCTTCAATCTTGACCATCAATCTAAGTTGATCTCAACCATTGACGGATTCCATGAATTCTATTTAAGGGATTCATAATTCCTCATTATAGAGGTTGAAATTTATTGCTATCAAATCACTACTAAATTATATCCAAGCTCATTACATTATAGACTTTCATTTCTTAGCTTAATATCATATAGTTTTAATATACATACATTTCTAGTGCCCATCGTGGGGCTAAGGAAATCAATTTCTCTGGCCTCATCTGCATTTTTTTCCTATTATTTTAGCTTTCTATCTATACTATTCTATACAATCACTCAAATCTTCGTGCAAGACATTCCATTTTCATGCAAGGATTTGAAGGTTCTTGCACAAAGTTTTAAACTATATCGTGCAGAAAAGTGCCCCATTGTGCAAGTCTTCACGTGACACATCATTTTCTCATGTGACATGGTGAAAGATTTCCTACAACCCTATGCAAGATTTTGCACAAAATTCTGTAACAACAAGCTTAATTTATCACTTTTTATCATTCTGTTCGTTTAATTTTTCTAGCATGTTTTTCTTTGGATCTTTATTGTTATGTTTCTCTAGTTTTGTGCAGCTTAACTCTTGCCTGTAGGACATTTGTCAAAGATTCCTTATAAAACCCAATCAAACAAAAATTGACCCTTGTTTGTAGGATGATTAGTGAAGATACATTTGACAAAGACTACTTTTAAAACCCAAAAAATAGCATGTCTTCTTTCTTTCTTTCAAAACATAGATTAATTAGGGCTTGTGAACTTCCTAGGGTGCAAGACAGAAGAATAGGGGATTATGTTCTTCACCACTTGGAGGTCATGACCAAGGGTGAATTAGAAACCTAGATGCTTTTGAAAGATAGCATTCTGAAGAAGGCAAGTAGCTTAGTGGTTCTTTAGTATGGGTTTTTTTCTATGAAGGGATGATGGTTTCCTTTTAGGGAATCAGAATCTTGAGAAAAGACAAGTCTGGATTGATTAAGCTAAGTTAGAAATAAACTTTTTTTGCATGTTTGGATGAGAAAGTATGGTAGAGGAGTATGCTCTTTCCCCTTGAGGGAAATTAGAAACTTTGACCCTTGTGTTCAAATCACTAGTCCAAGTCAATCCTTTAGAGAGCCTTCTAAAGTGATTCAACCTCCAAGAATGACCCAAGTGAGCACACTCCTTTTGCTAGAGATTCCAACTCACTATAATCAAGATGCTTTGTAGAGCAAAAAACTCCACAGCCGAATTAGTTTCTTTCCCTTGATTCTTGATATCGCATATCAAGGCGAAGCTCTATCTATTGTACTGGTCGGTGCTAGCCCCAATCTTGCTAAGAAAGTGTGTACACTCTCAGATGCTGGTGTGGGCTACTAGTTTCAACTCTACTTGCAGAGCCACCAAGAATTAATATGAACAAAAGCCAAGTAAAAACCTCTTAGTTAGAAGCCACCCAGTTCACCTCTGAAAGGAGGCATAATCTTTGTGTAAGGAGGGGAAATAATCTCTCCTATAGAACTCACCATAGGCATGCTACTAGATATTTGAAGGTGGTATACATACTTTTCCCCTACTACAAGGGTGTTCATTCAGTGTATACTATTGAGTCTTTTGAATATACCAAAACCATAGGTGCTCTCTAGGGGGTAACATGATTGTGTGAGGTACACACATGTTCATAAGATGTGGGAAAAAGGTTTTGCCTTCTCTACCATTTTTTGTTTCTAGGGATAAAGCGTATTTGTTATCAATTCTTCAACATGTCCAAATTTGATCAAACAAACTGAAGAGTCAAGACTCCCCCATCCCTCTGAGTTACTTTTCCCTTAGTTGGATTGTATTTGACTAGTAATTGCTTCCCAATGTCTTGTTTAAAAACAATTTTTCCTTGGTTGAAACTTAAACACTATCTAAACAATTTTTAGAGTTAACCTTGTTGTCTATCCAACAAATTAGTCCAACTAGTATATCCAATCTGTCCAAATAGTCAAGAAATATCTTCAAAATTCAATGCTATTGTTAATCTGGTCCTGATTTTTGTATACAGTCTTGCTTTTCTTTACATGAGAGTTCACTTTTTCATGCGATCCAATTCAGGTCTTTGCCCAAGAACTTGCATATGCTCACACAATATCTTGCCAACTATCTTTGTCTATCCTATCACTCCTTCACACAATCCATAGAAAGTCTTCAAGTGAGATTAAATTGTTGTTCTGATTCTTTGCATGACCTGATAAACTTTCTTGCATGGCTCATAGAGAATCTTCACACAAGATCTTGTTCTAAAACTGCCAAATCAGCTTATTCAACCAATCTATGACCTATATTCAATCTATTTGTCATGTCCCTTTTCAAATAATTAAAAATAATAACCTTTTCTAAGGCATGCAGGCTCAAAAAGATGAACTTTCGAAAAAAGGGGATAATCTTTGGAAGCTAATGGACTAATAAATATTAAAATATGTTTTATTAACTCCTCTTGGATGTGAGTTAGGGTTATGCCCTCTTTTAGGGGGTTTGTGTTGTTTAGTGTGGAGCCTGATCAGTCCCCACGTGGGAGATTGTTAGATTATGGTGACTGATCAGGAAAGTATTGTACGTACTTCATAAATAGTGGGCCATGGCCAACATGGTAGCCGACATATTATGGTCGACATGTTATAACCCTAAAGCAGTTTAATACTTGTATAAAAGGGCTTAGGGTTGGGTATTTTTCATTATGTTGTGATGCAAAATTGGTTCTTGCGGTGGTATTGAGCTGTAAGGGATTACAGATTGTAATCAAGTTGTAATCATTGGATTATAATAAGATCAAACTTGTTGTTTGGTGGATGTAGCCCAGGGATTGGGTGAACCACATTAAATCTTGGTGATTTGTGTTCATTTATGTCTGTTCTATTATTTTTCTATTATTGGTTATATTTGCATGTAGTTTTTATTTCTATCCGTGGTTTATCCCAATAGTTTGGAGGCATTTTCGGCTCATTCCAGAACTTGATTTTTGCTCATTTCTTTGTTGTTCTTCAGAGGCTACCAAACCTGTGGAGAAGGATACTGAAGAATGGGAGTTTGCAAGTTTTCAAGAAGGCTAAGGATGGGAGTTTAAATCCATTCCATGTGCATGCTCATGCAGAGTTTTCCTTTGTGCTGAACAGTGCAGATTTGTGGGTTATCCAGTGTGTTTTTTGTAAGAGTTTGGTGTTTTCGGTTGAGTATTTCTTATCAGTTTGGGTTGCTTCTGTATATCAGACATTTAGATGTTAAAATAGAGCTTAATATATTTATTTGGCTATGATTATACTTTTGTGATATATTATTAGTGTTATTGTGGTGTTTTCGGCTATTTTGTGTTGTTTTTGGGAGCTCGATGAGCATTGTTTTTGTCCTCCATTTGGGAGCTGTTGTGTAAATGTTATAAAGATCTAGAAATTTCATTTTGTAGGCTGTTATGCTACTGAAATTTCTATAAAATTTTCCACTTTCAGATTTATTAATAATATGTGAAGCTGTGAAGCTTTTGGCACTATTTCTGGCATACCCGATTTGGGGTTTATTGAGAAATTGGTGGATCTTTGAAAGATTGGTTGTTTGATCTTAAAGATATGATTAGAGGCTTGAAATATCATATAAAATCATAAAAGGGACATTTTAGTGGTATCAGAGCTATGATCTTGCCGGCCTGAGGGTTTGTAGAAGTTTGCATGTCAGTTTTGACAACTACCCAAATCTTACATGTCATAATTTATGGTTGCATGTTGCTTCTAATCAGCCACATGTCAAAATTTATTGTTGCATGCTACTTATAATCATTTTCATGTTAGTTCTTGGTGAATTTGGTGGTTTCATGTTGCTTCTAATCAGCTACATGTCAAAATCTATGGTTGCATGCTACTTCTAATCAATTGCATGTTCGTTCTTGGTGTTTGAAGAAGTTATAACCTATTGGGGTTACACTCTACTTTATCCAGAATGGATAGGTATAGTACAGAGTCTCAGAGGACACGATCTTAGACAATTAATATCCAGAGTCAGAACAATAGAAAGGATGGTTATTTAGACATTCGAGATAAACTTAGGAAAATAAGCCATGACATGTCTGAATAGTTGGTTGAGCACCACCGTATGATGAATGACATGTTGTCTGACCAAGCTAAGGTGGATAAGTTGACTAGATTTCTATTTGGTATATTTTCTCACAGGGCAGATGACACAATTACCAAGAACTTGCATGAGGAGTTTGAGAAACTAGCTTATAGCCAGGCAGAGGTCTCAGATTCTACTCTGCCATAGGAGGTAGTGGGTTTAGATGATGATTATGAGGATTTTGTTGTGCATTATGGTGAGATACCTAGTAGAGATGAGCAGACATTAAGCATTCATGACTTTGCTGAGAAAGAGTACCAAGCACAGTTAGATGCTTTGTCACATGAGGTTGAGGCAGGTAGTACTTCACATGATTTGTCCAGCCAGCTGAAGGTGAACAAAGATAGTATTGTGACTTCATTATCTCATCATGACAAGATGCGAGATATGATAGAGGATCGCATTCGAATGATTCAGTTACAGGGTAGACATAAGGGAGTTTAGGCAAAGTCTTCTTGTGTTGACTTACAAGCGATTAGGGAAGGAATGGAAATGATGAAGTTGAGTTATTTACATCTTCTATTAGATCATGACCATCTTCTTAGCCTTGTTGGAGACTATTCAGATGCCTTGAGGAGGAAGGTGGAGGAAGTTGACAGGCTTTCTCATGAGCTTGAGGACACTCAAGCTTCTTTGGTGAATACTCTATTGGCATTACAAGACTAGGAGAGACATGGCGATAAGCATGGCATGGAATTGAGTTTAGTTTCATCTTGCACTCTTGATACTCAGCTTTCTACGAATAGTAGATCATATGTGGTCATTGGTAATGTTGCGAGTTCATCTTGCATTCACATCCAGGATATAGGGACAATGTCAGACAGGTCTGTGGAATTAGTCGGTATTGGTCATATTAGTCATGTGAGGAGTTTGCTTGAGTTACCAGCTAATTATAGTTTATTTATATGGACTCGAGATTGTTATATTGGCATTTGGGATTTAGTTGACTGGAAATCTTTAACACTTTTTGGTAGCAGTGATTGTTTGGGTGCTATCATGGATTTGATTAGCAGATTGTACAGTGTTGTCTTTTCTTGTGCTAGGAGCTTATCCAATGTTGGTATTAGTTTTTATACATCGGTGTTGGGCTTTGTTCATATATCCAGTCGACCATACTTTTTGGAATGTTTTGATGATCTTTCATATTTGGCAGTGTATATAGATGAGTCCCATGATCATATTGGCATTGATGACATCCAGGAGGATGCAGTGGGCAGTTTTGAAGACTTAGTTTCCTTGGGTACAGAGGAGTTGGATAGCAGTGCTATAGTTTTTGATACTCTGTATGTTGATATGAGCTTTAGAGTTGATTCACAGTATATGGATGGCAATACTCTAGAGACTAGTAACTTTGAGGATACTCCTTTAGACAGTGCATCAGAGGAGGTTTGTAGGAGATAGTCAAGCCAGTGCTATCATGTGTCTAATTGGTTAAGAGTTAGTGATCGAGACATTGCTATCACTTGCCAGCATTTCGATGTTGCTCATTAGTTGTTAGCAGTTTATGGATGGGGTTCTCCTACTAGTGATGAGCAGGAAGGCAGTTATCTTTCTTTGACAGAGATCCACTCTTTATGGGAGGCTATTTGAATTTTGAGACAAAATTATATGTAGTTGGTAGCCGATAGAGATTATCTTATGGAGTGGGGGAGTATAGCATATGACGCATTATTGGCCAAGGAAGATGAGGTGAGCGAGCTTACTTAGCAACTCAAGGTGACTTCTAAGATTCTTGAGAATACATAGTTGGCTTTCAAGGAGTCATAGTTTCATTTGACTAAGGTGACCATGGATTTGGAGCGACTGCAATCTTTACCAAATTTTGTACAATCATAAGCTATAGTGTCTAGTGATCTGAGGATGTCCATGGTCGAGATTGTCAGAGACAGTGGAGATGGGGATGCATCCATCCTTGATACTAACATTGGCATATCAAATTCATTCCCACTAAAGTTAGGTTCAATTGAGTTGGGTGTTGTAGCAGATTTTTGTGGTATGCCTGACATGCAGTGGCCTTTAGTACTAAAGGCACAGAGACTAGAGATGTTGTATCAAAGATCACGTGTGATATTGGTGAGCTGGTAGTTGGCATGGTTCTTGCTATTAATATTACTCCCTTTGCAATGTCTTCGAAGGTAGTAGTCAATTCCAACTTGGTTAGTGATCAATTGCAGTTAGTTTCATCTAGATTGCAATCTGAGCCACCGACTGAGATTGGAGCATTCTATCAGCACTACACTATGAGGTATGCTAATCAATTTACCTTTGATGACCATGTTGATGAGATGATGATAAAGAGATGTACTTTTTTTCATAGTTCTTATCATCAGTTATGGGATGGTTTGACGCTTTGGGATGAGAGTTGTGATGGGCATGACATGATGATAGGTTTTGTAGTTGATAGCTTGATAATACATGACTTAGGGCAGGAGTTTGGGAGTGTTGCTTAAGTAGATGTTGTTATTGATTCTACTCCTTTGGCTATGACATCTCCTGACTTAGTTGGTGGTCAGTCACAGTGGGTTGTATCACTTGTTCATGGAAAATTTGGTTTGGGTTCCATTTCTTTCTATTTATCTTGTAATGTCTTTTCACCATCAGCAGTGCATGGGAGTTATGGTTATGAGATGGTGGTCGGTGATTTGCAAAGTTGTGTTGGCTACAGGAGTTGTACAGTGTGTGGATTCTCCATACTTGGTACAATTTCATTCGGGAGCATTCACCATTGTTGCAGAGTTGGATTGTACATTCTGTATAGGTCAGTGGGATGTGTTGATGGTATTTACTATGTTGATAGTTTTAATTGTCCACTTTACTTGGGTTTTGATGTTCTAAGAGTTTGTGTCTCATGGGTTTCTGACTGTGGTAGTGGTGATTTTGGAGTTTGGTTGAGCTATAATTGTCAATTTGGTTATGGATTCCTCTTGGTTATATTGCAGAGAATATTGCAGGAGCCTGTGTTAATTGATAGCAGTATACTTCATGACTACATTTGGGATCTAGGTGGATTGATTGGTTTATTTTTCAGCCATTTCTTGAGGACAAGCAATATTTGAGAGGGGAGGACTTGTCATGTCCCTTTTCAAATAATTAAAAATAATAATCTTTTCTAAGGCAGGCAAGCCCAAAAAGGTGAAGTTTCAGAAAAGGGGGATAATCTTTGGAAGCTAATGGACTAATAAATATTAAAATATTTTTTATTAACCCCTCTTGGATGTGAGTTAGGGTTATGCCCTCTTTTAAGGGGTTTGGAGGCATTTTGGGCCCATTCCAGAACTTGATTTTTGCTCATTTCTTTGTTGTTCTTCAAAGGTTGCCAAACCTGTGGAGAAGGAGACCCAAGAATGGGAGTTTACAAGTTTCTAAGAAGGCTAAGGATGGTATTTTAAAGCCATTCCATGTGCATGCTCATGCAAAGTTTGCCTTTGTGCTGAACAGTGCAAATTTGTGGGTTATTGGATGTGTTTTTTGTAAGAGTTTGGTATTTTCGGTTGAGTATTTCTTATCAGTTTGGGTTTCTGCTGTATATCAGACATTTAGATGTTAAAATATAGTTTAATATATGTATTTGGATATGATTATACTTCTATGATAGATTATTAGTGTTTTTGTGGTGTTTTCGGCTATTTTGTGTTGTTTTTGGGAGCTCGATGAGCATTGTTTTTGTCCTCCATTTGGGAGCTATTGTGTAAATCTTATACCGATCTAGAAATTTCATTTTTTAGGCTTTTATGCTACTGAAATTTCTATAAAAAATTCTACTTTCAGATTTATTAATAATATGTGAAGCTGTGAAGCTTTTGGCACTATTTCTGGCATATCCGATTTGGGGTTTATTGAGAAATTGGTTGTTTGATCTTAAAGATCTGATTAGAGGCTTGAAATATCATATAAAATCAGAAAAGGGACATTTCACTATTTCCTACACTAATTTATCCCTTCTTTATCTATACATGGTCCCGAACTGTCATATTTAGCTTAGTTCAAGATTTGTGATCCGTACTTTGAATATTCTCGTCCTTTAGTTCTCTGGATTCTCACCCTTTAGTGCTTTTCATAATCTGTGTTATGATAGTCATAACCTTTGGCTATTCTAGCCTTCAAATCAAACTATTCATGCTTTAGTATACAACATTCTTGGCTTATCCTGTTGAGACTAAGTTTGAGTGCAGTCCTTGTCTAGGTTTGCTTTTTGTCCTTGGCTATGATTGTTGCAACAAGGAGTGGCAACATGTTTTATCCTCTTAGACTTAGGTGAGGTCATGTTAGGGGTCATAATCATGACAAAGGTCACTTACCTTTTGTCACACAATCTACATCTAGTTTTTCTAGTGAGGCATATTCACAATCTCCCTCACCTATTAGGTCACCTCTAGTCCAGCGAACATTTTCCATAAACTTGCAAAAAACTAGGAATCGTTTGTATCAAGAGGATCCTGAGACTGGTAAAGGTCCTATATTCAAAACACAATGTCTAACTTCCTTTTCAAAGGACCTTTCAAAACACAACATACTGAAACTAAACACATTCCTATAATGACTAATCATGAACTTGAGCATGGTAGCCACAACAGACATCAAGAACCACCTAGGAATGACAAAGAGAAAGAGAAATACCATGACATCGATGAGGAACAAGAAGAGGTGAAAATACTCCCTGAACACATAGCAAAATGTTGAAGAGACAAAAACTTTCAAAAGGTGATAGGAATCTTACTCAATGAAGAGAAAGAAAAGTACTTTCTCAAACTTGCCCAAGAGGGAGCTAAGCTGCCCTCTCATTTCAATGTGGAAACCATCATCACACCTGAAGAATAAATTGAGACTTCCAAACTCCAAAAAAATTGAAAATTATGCAAGACCAACTAGCTCAAATGATGCATGAGAAAGAGAAACTTGCAAAAATGTACACATTAGATGCTCTTTGTCCATTTCCATTTGACAAGAGCATAAACATGCCTCCTTTCCCATGAGGCGTAGAGCTACCTAAGTGTGACAAGTACTTTGGCACCACTAATCCCCAAGATCACTTACGGGAATTTAGCACCTTATCTATGGAGTTTATACATGACCAGACATACCTCATGCATTTATTCCCTAGAAGACTAGGTGGTCAAGGTTTGGAGTGGTTCTCACACTTACCTCCCGGTATCAAGACTTTTGATGAAATTGCCAACTTATTTGTCCAGTAGTATTCCCATAACATTCAACACCCTATCAACATTCAAGATCTATGCAACCTTAAGTAGAAATTTGGAGAACCTTTTCTCACATTCCTCCAATGGTGCAGACAACTTTACACTAAGTATTCATGCAAAATTCCAGAAACAAAAAAGCTTGACATCTTCACTGATAATCTCCTACCCAATTTTGGATATAGAGTTCAACTTCAAGGTCTATGTACCTTTGAAGACATGATCACATAGGCTATCTACATCAAGGAATTTATGGTCAAGAAAGGTGAACTCACTCTTCAAAAGGACATAAAACAAGGTTTCACCTCCAACAAGGATAAAACCAAATATGCCAACAAGAACTGAGAAATTGTACATGATGGATTTGTTGACAATGTCACTCCCAAACCTACTAAAGCAACATCTAATCTCACAGATGGTCTCAATGCAGACAAAAATGCTAAGAAGCCTCCTCCTGACAACAAAATATCCAAGAAAAAATCAAGAAACTCATGGGCCACACGCCCTAAGTGAGAGTATACATCCTTGGGTGAACCTTTGGATGTGGTTTACAAAACATTGCTCCAACACAAACTTATTTCACCAAAGGAAAACCCTCATCCCTATGATACACAGCCACGTCCACCATGGTGGAATGAAACCTCATTCTATGAGTATCACCAAAATAAGGGACATAAAACTAGTAACTGCATAAACTTGCCCCATAAAGTCTAGGACATGATTGATGCTGGTGAACTTGTGGTAGATGGACATAACAAAAACTTGGATCACAAGGCATTCAAAGAGCCTTTTTTGGCATATGAAAAAGGAGAGACTTCAAAACCAAAACCCAAAAACAAGGTCAACTATGCATATTCCGATGATGACAATGTGATCAACATGGTTGAAACTATGGATTCTGAATAGTGCAATGTTATTACCATTAAGGGAAAACAAGATAATGACAAACCCAAGATACCATTTTTCTTGAGGGGCCCTACTTCCAACACAATGGATAATGCACCTTTGCAACACTGTGCTAATGTTGTTACTTGCTCTCATGCCAAGTTGGTGCTCAAAGGCCTTGCACCTTCTACTCATGATCTTGAACAACATAAAGAAAAAGCCCTTACTGGTCCATATGGAAAAGGTACAAAACTCATAACAAATTCAATGACAACTAATTATAGTGTTCTCGATCAACTGAAATGAACTAATGCTCAAATATCCATCTTTGAGCTTCTTAAAATCTCACCTAATCATAGGAAGATTCTAGACAAAGCCCTCACTAAGGAAAATGTTCCTCAAGATCTTGATCTTGAGTGATTTCAATCCATGGTAGGTCACCTGACCTCACCTTATCTTATGACCTTCTCTAAGGAGGATGATAACTCACTGAGTCATTCGCACAATCAACCTCTACACATCGAGGTTATAATCCATTAGACATGTGTTTGTCAGGTACTCATCAATAATGACACTGGCCTAAACATTGTCTCTGTTGCTTTGCTTAGACAATTGAATTATTCTAAGGACTCTATTGATCCTTGATGCAAGATCACCATCAAATCGTATGATGAAGTGGAATGAAAGTCTCTAGGTCTTGTGGTCTTACCCATTCACGTTGGTCCTGTGGAAAGGGATGTCACTTTTTAGGTGTTCAACATTCCCCTTGATTACAAAATTCTATTAGGATGTTCATGGATACCTGAGATATGCATTGTACCATCCACATATCACCAATGCTTCAAATTTCTATTTCATGGTTCTGAAGTTACTATTCCTACCATCACTAGCTATACCTGCAATATGCTCAAAGTTATTGAAACTTTCATCCCTGCTAACTAGGAATCCATTGATTATCATTACAATAAGCTGAAAAAAATCAAGTAGTCATTCAAATTGAAATAAATTGGCATATGGGAGAGTACCATATCAAACTAATGTTGTCATTAAAATCTCTTCCAAAGTCTCCTCATCATTATGGGAGACCCTTAGAGGTAAAGAATTCATTCATGATGACACCTCAGACCAAGCATAATGGCACTTCTATCAAGGCTATAGTTCCCCTAGAGGATGAAAGTGAAAATAGAGCCATTGCTACATGGCTTTATAGAGAGGAGACTCTAGCAGACTTAATAGAAAAAGCTCGAGAAATCACTCCTAAAAAATATGGGCTTGGTCTTAGGCTCATGAAGTGTTTTAGTTACAAGGGAAATGGCCCTATTGGGTGCAATAACAATGGCCTATTCGATCCTATCAAGACAACAACTCGAAGCAATAGTGATACAACTAGATTAGGATTTAAGAAGGTTCCTTTCGATTTGGGACCTAATAAATTTATACTAGAAGTTGAGAGTTCATCTTGAAATGACTCACACTCAAGAGGAACAATCTAATGATGAGGATCCCTATCCTTATCCTATTCCTCATGATCTCGCTAAATTCTTTGCTGAGCCAGATGACTTTGTGCCACATGTTAGCACTATGGATGACACTAGTGATTCCTCTAAGGACAATACTGAGTGACCCAAAGATCATTCAGAAAAGGGAAAGTCTAGTCAGTTATTATGTATTGAGTATCTGTGTAAGAACCTAGATGATGAAGTTGAGTATGTCCCTATCACTATTGGGGAGTTCTATAGTCTCTCACCATGTAGCACTGATTCTAAAGAATATGATTTTGATTTTCTTTTAGAAGTAACTACTGATAAAGACATTGACCAATTTTATGTCTATGAAAACCAAATTGAAGTGGGTGAAACATCTAGGGTTAGGTTGGATGGGTCTAATCCAACTAGTTTCCTAGAATCATCAATTGCTTTAGTACTCAGAGGCATTCGAACACATCTATGGATGAAGTTTTCATAGGTCTCAAATTTCTAGTCCAAGCACTTAATGACTATACCATGAACATAATTGAACTATCTACTACTCTTTCACTCACACATCCTAAGCTTATAGACTAGAACCCTAATGCATCTAGTGAAGTTCCCACATTCCAAAATGACTATGCTCTCACCTACTACCTAAACACTATCAAACTTATAATGTCTTCTGACAAATGAATAGAGCATCAACATGACTAAAGTTGACATCAAATATCTCAATCATACAATTAAAAAGAAAAATGCAAAAGGTCTGATGGTGAAAACCACATTGTGGTAATGTCAGAACCCCAAAAAGTAAAAAAAAAAGATGTATCCAAAGGTGAAAACCTCATTAAGGCACCCACAGATGAGATATATGATGAACTTCTAAGTTACTTTTAGGAGAGATCATCAGTATTGATAGAGCCAACACAACCAATTAATCTGGGTATAGAAGAACATCCTTATATGATACATCTGGCACAGTCATTATCACCCAAAGAAAAGGAAGAGTTCATTGCATTTTTTAGAGAAAAGAAGATAATTTTTTCTTGGACATACTCTAACATGCTAGGACTAGATCTTGATCTTATCATGCATCACTTGTCCATAGCACTAGGCATCAAACCAGTTAAACAAAAACTTCAAAAAATGCATCCTCACATTGCATTGCTCATCAAAGTAGAAGTAGAGAAGCTTCTAAAATTTGGTTTCACCCATGCAATTAATTATGTTGAATGGATATCCAATATTGTTCCAATCTCCAGGCATGATAAAATCTATTAGGGTTTATACTAACTTCTGCAATCTCAACTTGGCATGTCCTAAGGATGATTTTCTACTTCCCAATATTGATATGATAGTGGACATGACTGCTGGCTTTGAGATGTACTCGCTTATGCATGGGTTTTTTGGTTACAATCAAATAAAAAATGTGCTAGAAGACTAGAAGAAAACTACTTTCACATGTGTGTGGGGAACCTTTTGCTAGAATGTAATGCCATTTGGCTTGAGAAATGCTGGCGCAACCTATCAATAAGTAGTAACTACAATTTTCCATGACATGATGCATAAGACCATGGAGGACTATGTGGATGATACCTTGGTCAAAAGCATCAAACAAAATACTCATCTGTAGATTTAGGACCCATCCTATATCGCATGGAAAAATTTAGCTTGCGACTCAATCCTAAGAAATGCACATTTAGTGTCACATTAGGCAAGTTTCTGGGATAAATATTCTCTACAAAAGAAATTGATATGGATCCAAAGAAAGTACAAGCAATGGATATGCCACCACCACAAAACATTAGTTAGATGAGAGCTCTACAAGATAGGCTCCAATCTATTCATAGATTTATGTCGCAATTGGCAAATAGATCACAACCCTTCACAAAGACTTTACATAAGGGTGTGAAATTCAATTGGAGCTAGGATTGTGAGAAAATATTAACATAGATCAAATAATATCTTGTCAATCTACCAATCATGATGCCTCATATCCATGGTAAGCCTTTTCTTTTGTACATTTTAGCAACTAAAACCTCTTCAGGAATCCTATTGGCTCAAGAAGACAATGACAACAAAGAGAGAGCTATTTACTACTTGAGTCACACATGGATCTCTTATGAGAGGAGCTACAGAATCATTGAGAAAGCTTTCTTGGTAGTTTTCTTTGCTTCCCAAAAGTTGAGACACTAAATGCTTGCCCACACTATGCAGCTCATGGCTAAAATAGATCCGCTAAAGTACTTTCTCAATAAGGCAACTCTCACAAGAAAATTGTCTAAGTGTGTTATGATACTCAATGAGTTTGACATCCAATATGTTGAATACAAAGCTATCAAGGGATAGGCGATTGCAGATCAGCTGGCTGATGCACCTATGCAGAGTCTCCTACCAATGAACATTGATTTTCCTGATGAATCAATCTTAATAGTCACACATTAGATGTGGGTCATGTTCTTTGATGGATCCTTCACACAATATGGATCTAGTGCTAGATTCCTCTTCATAACACCATAGAAATATTCATTGCCCAAAGCATACAAGATTCTATTTCCTTGTACAAACAACATTACTTAATATGAGGCTTTGATCAATTGCATGAAAAGTGAAGCCAAATGGAGAGTGGATCAGTTAGACAACTTTGGAACTATCAACTTGTAATCAATTAGCTTAATGATGTGTACCAAATAAAGGATGAAAAACTAATTCCTTACAAGTGCATGGTTGATGACTTGAAGAAGTATTTTGCACACATTACCTTCTAGATGGTTCCATGAGAAAATAATAAAGTAGTTGATGCCATGGCTACTTTGGCCTCCTTGCTATAGATGCCTAAAAATGATCTCCAACATGAGTTCTTGGTGGAAGCATTACACTACCCAGCCTACGACACCCCTAATTCTATGATGATCTATTCTATTGTAAGACAAGAGTCATCTTGCTACCATCACATCTATTCCTATCTAATAATCAAACCATTATGGAAGGTCTGACCTAGAATTAGAAACATTATCTAATTTGTAATGCTTCATGGTATGTCATTATTGCTGACAACCTATATAGGAGAGGTCTCGATGAAACACTCCTTAGGTGTTTAGAAACTGAAGAGTCCAAATACACACTAATTGACATTCATGAGGGCATTTGCAGATCCCACTCAAATGGCCTAACACTAGCTTGCAAACTCCTTAGAGCTAGTTACTATTGGCCTAAAATGGAGCAAGAAGCTATCAAGTATACTAGATCCTACAAGCAATGTTAGCTTCATAGGAATCTAATCCATGCTCCAGCTAGAGAGTTGATTTTTTCTACTACAACATGGCCATTTCAGCAATGGGCCTTCAACTTGGTGGGTCAGATTCACCCAACCTCTTCTAATGGACATAAGTTCATTATCATAGCTACAGATTGCTTCACAAAGTGGGTAGAGGCAGTAACTCTCGTAGTTGCCACTAGAAAAACTATATCTCTTTTTATCACAAACTACATCATCTACAAATATGGTGTACCATCCTCAACCATCAATAACAATGGAGGACATTTCAAGAACAAAGACCTCAAGGAACTATGTAAGAAATTCAAAATCACACAACATTGGTCTTCCATTTATTACTATTATGGTAATGGCTAGGTTGAGGCATCCAATAAGGCGATCCTCAAAATGCTTCATCACACAGTTAGCAAATAAGGGAGAGACTAGCATCTCCAAATTAATCTAGCCTTATGGGCATATAGGAAAAGCATCAAGACTCCAATGGGTATGAATCACTTTTCTTTGGTGTATGGAGTGGATGATGTGCTTCCAATAGAGGTCAAGATTCCTACCTTGATAATCTCTATGAAGGGCCTTATTACTGAGGATGATTACTGGATAGCTCAGCTTCAAGAGCTAGTGTTACTAGATGAACATCGACAAGTGGCATGTGATCATCTGTGAGCCTATCAACAACAAATTTCAAGAAGCTACAATCAGAAGGTCAAGCCATGTGACTTTCAGTTGGGTAATCTCATCCTGAGAGAGAACCCTAAGAATCAATAGCAAGGAATCCAAAAGGGGAAGTTTGAACCAAACTAGCTCAGTCCTTACATCATTACTATATTCTATGGATCTGGTGTCTATCAGCCTTCCATAACTGAAGGAGAAGTGCTCAAGGAACCTATCAACACTCTCCACCTAAAGTGGTTTTACAGTTGATCTGATATCAGTAGCTCTTTGTACATATCTATATGTCCTTAAAAAAATCATAAAATTAGAAAAAGTCCTGAAAAAAATTGTTACCCTGGTGAAAACCTAGCAATAGGAGCCTTGGTAACACCAAAAAAAATGGAAAAATCAAAAATACAAAAAAATTAAAAAACAAAAAAAGTGTCATTGGTGAGAACCTGGAAATAGGCATCATGGTAGCAAAAAAAATGAAAGCTATGCCAAGAAGGTAAAAACCTAGAAAATAGGTGCCTTGTGTTCCCAATGCTCCATCTTGCAATGCATCTTTTGGCTATCTGTATAGTTTCTTTACTAATTTTTTCACTTTCTTCTCATGTATCCATGGATCGATTCTTGTCATAGCTCGAGGCATTCCCTTTTAGTGTCACACTTTTTGAGATTCTCCTCATAGAATCTCTTTTGCACCAGTCACCAGTCATTCTAGCTATGTCTACCTACCGTCACTAGTGTCACACTTTTCAAGATTCTCCTCATCAAATCTCTTTCATGACAGTCACCAATCCTTCTAGTTGTATCTGCCTACTATCACTAAGTGTCACTCTTTTCAAGATTCTCCTCATCGCATCTCTTTTGCTACAGTCACCAGTTACTTCAATTGTGTCTGCCTATTGTTTCTTGGGTTATGTTTCTAGATTACTTTACAGAAGATCTCTCTTGCATCAGTCACCAATCATCCTGGCTATGTCTCTCTACTGTCACTCAGTACTCTTAGGTTCTTCACCTCAAAGATTCCTCTTTGACCTTAGTCACTAGTCATTCTAACTATGTCTGCCTACTGTTGTCACCCTACTAAAGAGGTTTCTTTCAAAAAAAAATTGGACACTAATACTTGACATCAATTCCATGACAAATATTGACTGCAAAATGACATACTTGTTTGGATATGCTGAGCATCTTCTTTGTTTGCTTTGTTTTTTCTTTATTATGTCCCTTCGAGCAACTCGATGATGTCATTTTTTTATTAGAGAAGTAATGATTGGGGGCATGATCTTTTTTTTTCTTTCTATATGCAATTTAGTTCCAATTACCTGACAAATTCCTATAAGAGGGGTGTCCACTATAAGAGCCTCCATCTCATAAGAGCCTCCATCTCATATTGGATGGCTGGGTATACCTTGATTCCTTTTATACGAATATGTCAATAATGTTGGTTCTTCTCCTTGTTTGTTAGAGTGAACTCTTCATGCTACAATACATACTAATACTTGTCCTACTAAGTGAAAGTATGGGTCACTACGAGTATACCTAGCACATTTATGTCTTAGGTTACGAGTGTACGGGTAGTTGCAGAAAGAATATTTACAACATAAGATGGATCTCTTGTGTGTTTGGTGTGTCTACCATGCAAGCAATATTCTGGTCATCCTAACATTTATGTTTTGATGCTTATGTTAACTTGCTACAATAAAAGGGACAAATGTTCTAGTCATTCTAGATTCTTATGCCTTGAATGCTTACATTTAATCCTAACAAACCTATAACATATGTCTTATTCATATTCCTATTATTGAAAAGTTAGTGGGAATTGTATGACATGTGGGATTTTGTTCTATTCTTATTGATAATAAATGGTCGAGGCTTGGTAATTAGACCTAGGGTTGCATTTAACATAGTCTTGCATTGCATACTTCATTTGCATAAGCATGCAATTTAATTGCAACTCTGTTTCATCATTCATGATGGGGGACTGTGGATCTCTACAAACATATCAAGATCCTACATGGCTACACAAGCATTTGGTTCTTTGGTTCATATTTGTGTGCTCCTCAAGGGGGTACCTATTACTATCAAGCAAAAATATGCAACACTACATGAAATGTCAGTTTATTTTCATATGCATTACATCCATATACTCTATCATGTACATTACATAATTGCATCATATCAAATCACACATACATTCATAACATAACACATGCATCTCGTAATCATCACATAAACATCTCAAGTACATCAAAGTACACCACAAATACTGAAAATGATATGTACATAGGGAAACTCAGCTCAAAATCTCATATATATATATGTGTGTGTGTGTGTGTGTGTGTGTGTGTGTGTAAATCAAAAATGTGTCAGTACAAAAAATGGGTGCTACTCAACACTGTCAATCAAAATGATACAAAATGGTGCTGGCACAATGATGGATACATAGCCAGAATCAAAATCAAGGGCATGAGCAATCAATAGCTAACTATGACTTGCACCATCACCCCCAGTAGCTAGAGGAGGGGGAGGAGGTGGCATATCTGGTCTCGTAGGAGGACGTGTACCCCTAGAATCTTGGGTATACTAGGAAAATTGCAGCACCTACTGAGCCTCATTGGGCACAATTGTAGAGTATGCTAAGAAGTAATAAGCCGCTTAGGCCATCTACAATTTGACCTCATCCTGCAGCATCTCTACCCTCCACTCTGCTATCTGTACCTGCTCCTGCAGTCTTAGGATCTCCTAATCCCGCTCAACCAATCAGGCATCCCTCACTGCTACCGCGATCTATAACTCTCTGATCTACCAGGAAGCCTGCCCACTCCCTCTATCAATGAAACACATCCTAGGATCATGTGGGAAGTTGTTCTTGCATCTCCTCATCAAGCATCTTAGGTGCCTACTCAGTGGGTGCTTGCTTCTCCACCCTCGGACTCTGCCACCGTCTGTGCCCTCTGTCGCTACCCCCAGCCCCTACATCTGATCCCATCTATCATGCAACGATCTCTACCTGTCTAACTCTCTACCACACCTCTGGTAATGGTCCCTACAGTGCCTACTACTGGGGAGCTTACTATAGGGGAGCCTACTAGTGCCTACTATGGTGTTGGTGTTGCTCCCCCCAAGGGATCTGTGAACCGTGGGAAGGGGTGACTGATAAGATACGCTTGATATGTTGGTGTCACCCATGCATCTGCTACCTCGAGATGGTAGTCTCACTATGCTACAACTAGGTTGCACACATCGATCATAGACCACCCTGCATCTGGCCTCATTGGCCACCCTCATGTAAGATCCTTCATGACTCGCACGTAGGCACAAAACTCCTAGGAGATGTCCTACTGCCTCCCATACTATCTCCATACCCTGCTGATAGAAAACTGCTCAATAATTTGTGTCATCCTCCCCACTAGCAGCCACTAACAAAACATCCATCCCAACTCCTTGGGAGTGTCATCCCACTCCTCCTTCTCTCGCCAAGGCCACCATACAATAGACACTAGGTCATCGAGACGGGCCTGGCAGTGCTCCGTCTTACCGAGGCTTGGCTAGGTAATCTATCCTCTATATCTGTAAATATATGGCTCTATAGGCTCTCGGGCATCCTCAAAAATAGGTCATGTAACTGGTAGGTGCTCCCATGCCCAGACCTGTAGAACATACATGCTAGCGGCCATACTCTTTTGCTTGTGGTATACAATCTTGTGCATCTCGTAAAACATATGGGTGAGCATGCACTGACCCCATCCAAATCTCTCTGGAGAATCCAACATCCTCTGAATCATAATTCCCCATCCACACTCTAGTCCATGTTGCCCTCTGTTAGGTACCAAGAAATAGTTGATAAATATGGCCTAAAATGCAACCAATCTGTGTGTCTACCCATATGTGTGGACAAGATCATCCTAGGTAATGGCTCATCCAATAGCCATCTCCCACTAAAAAATGGCACACAAGCCCTCTGTACTTGCCTGGGGCATTGTGTCATATGATACTCTCAGCCCATGAAATGTTATGTGCAGAATCATGTATATATCCTCGAGAGTCACAGTCATCTCTCCTTGAGGTAGGTGGAAGGTGTTCATTTCCAAATGGAGATGCTCCACCAAAGCAATCAAAAGGTCATGATTCACCAGTAATGCTAGGATCTGGCATAAAGAACTGAGCCCTAATTTATCAATATGAGCCATATCGGCCGCATCTAGACTCTGCAACAAAGCCCAATACGGTGGATAATGGGATCTAAATGAGACATCACCGAATACATCCTACACACATGAACAATAATAGCGACAACAAAACAGTCAGTACTCAATCAAAAAATTAGAATGATGAAGAAACAAAGATGAAAATCATACTAAAAACGTAAAAAAAATGCAAATTTTCACTACACTGTTGTCACGGATTCTTGTGTGAGGATGTATTTCTTCATGTGAGAATTCATTTCTTTGCACAAGAAAACAAGTCTTCACACAAAGAAATGTGAGTCCACACAAGCAAGCAAAACCTCGTGAGAAGAGAGACTCTCTCGCATGAAGAAACAAGTTTTTGCGTGAAGAGAGACAGCCTCGCATCAAAGACGACAATCACATATGCAAAATTCTCACATTATTCATATGAGAAGTGGGTATCTACTATGTAAGAACCCCCCACTGACGCGCACGAAGATACGCCGGGTTGGTGAATCTTCGCATGAAAAGAGACCGCCTTCGCGCGAGAAAGGATAGTCTCACGCGAAGACTAATTTGGACTTCTTAAAAATTTGCTAAAAATGTAATAAATGATCTTGAAATGTGTAAAAAAGAGAGTATGAAGGATAGTTATCGAGCTCTCACCGGTGGTTATAGTCTATCGGCCGGCTATGTCATCGGGAGTGCTCAAAATGATGATATCTCACGTTCACGGCCATCTTCCTCTCAGAGCTCCTATTCACTAAAGACAAAAGGTGCAAATGAATTGAAAATGACCCCTTGGGCCCTTATATAGTGTTTGACCTAATTTTGCAAAGTGCTCCAATTTGTGCAAAAATCACCCCCCTAGCTAATTTGACCATTCTGAATCCATTTTTGGGATCAATTTTGAAATCTAACACACCTAAGCAGGCCAAAAACACATTTTAAATTTTTGGGACTAACCCGATCAAACACTTGTGCAGTCCAAAAATGTCTGATACTTTCTAATTATTAGAATCTTTTTAACTCAAAATTCTTCAAGCTTTCAAAATTCATTTTGGAAAAAGTCAACTCAAGTCAACTTTTGGTCAAACTTGGTCTTCTAGACCTCCAAATCACTTCAAATCAACTCTAAATTTTCTTCTAATCATTCTGCTCTCTTCTACATTCTACTGAATCTTGGATTTCTTCTGTATCTCTCAATATATTGCTTTACATCATATTTCTGGTGTGTCATCTTTCGATTTCACTCTCGAGGGGGCAAGATGATTACATTATTGAACTTGAAATTCAAATCAATCTGAATCCTTATTGCTTGGGGCATCTCATTCCAATCTTATGTCTTCATCACTCAGGTCATCTCATCACTTAGGGAATCTTGTTTCCCTCTTTCTAGCATCTTTTTCCTCTATTTCATCTTGTCATCGATTGATTACAGGTATCAGGACAATCTAAACCTCGACTCCTAAGCATCAAGCCTCATGCTGGGGATGATTCTATGACTCATAATTTGATCTTGATCTTTTATCAATCTCGAGTATCTAGATGTTATGTCTAGATCCTTAAAGGTTAAGCTCCATTCTAGAGATAATCTTTTAAATGCTATCAATCTTGGGTATCTAGATGTTCTATCTGGATCCTTAAAGGTTAAGCTCCTTTCTGGAGATAATTTTTTAAATTCTTATCAATCTTAGGTATCTAGATGTTCTATCTGGATCCTTAAAGATTAAGCTTCATTTTGGAGATAATCTTTTAAATGCTTATCAATCTCAAGTATCTAGATGTTTTTTCTAGATCCTTAAAGGTTAAACTTTGTTCTGATGAAAACCTTTAGAATGCTTATCATTTTGGGTATCTAGGTGCTCTGCTTGGATTCCTTGGGATTAATCTTCATTTTGGAGATGGTCCTTAATAGCTTATCAATTGGTCATTGTGTCATCAACTTTAGAACCAATCTCATCTTCAAATCATGCTTTTTGATTTTCTTTGAATTGAACGTGTTGCACACACATTCATTCAAAGAGGGGCAAAATTCAATACCCCAAAATTGGTTCATTGCCATAATCACCAATTCTAGTCTATTCTGATCAATTCCTAAGTCCTATGTCACTAGACAATTCCAGCTCTAATTCACTACTTGACTTAATTGTCAAATGCAAAAAACCCCAAATCTGCATTAATCATACTCTTTATTTAATTCCTATAGTATTGACTCATATTAGTCACATTAAACCTATTGATTAAGATTTAATTTAATTTAAAGTATTTATACTTTAATTAAATTAAAATATCACCTAAGGCTAATGTACTAAGGGATTAAATTTATTTAATTTAATAATTATGCTTATTTTAATTAATTGAATATGATTATTCAATTAAATAGAAATTGCATTTATGAGATCATATCTCACTTTATTAAGTTAAATAATATCTTCAAAATCTTATCTTCAGCTTTAAATGGAAACTTTGAGTGAACTACTTCTCGAAATGGAATCAATCTAGTTAACTCACTCTCACACTTTTGACAAGTTCAGTTAACTACTCATCACACTCAGATTTGAAACAATTCACTTCACCTGCACAAGGAAGTTTCCATCTTTGACTGAATCTTTGCTTCAATCTTGACCGTCAATCTAAGTTGATCTCAACCATTGATGGATTCCAAGAATTCTATTTAAGTGACTCGTAATTCCTCATTACAGAGGTTGAAATTTATTGCTATCAAATTGCTACTGAATCATATCCAAGCTCATTACATTATAGACTTTCATTTCTTAGCTGAATATCATATAGTTTTAATATACATAGAGTTGGTAAAATCTCTCTAGCCCACCAACCAAATGAAAGAAACCAAGTATACTTCTGTATTGCTTCTATGGATGTTGAAGTCAAGTTTTGGTTACAAAATCTTGGAGTGCAAAATTTGGTGGATGCACAAAAGGAAGCAATCAGGTTGGATGATGCCTTGACTCTTAGTGGTATGAAATCTATAAAGACTCCACCAATGAAAGAATACATTTGTAGGTAGCAACACTACATTGATGAGGAGGCTACAAAGAAGAAGCATGAAGAAACTCAATCCATCCCCAATGTTTCTCTTTTTCAGAATTTAACTATTTTTAATGATGAAGATTTTCAAAAACCCTTGTTGGCTGAAGATAATTCTTTAAAGATGATAGGATATGTTGCCCACATATTGAAAATGATGAGGAGTGTGTTGCTCAATTAGATGAGCTAATGGCCAGCCTAAATGTACCACTTACAAAGGAAGAACTTGCTACATATAATTCAAATAAAGGGATATCAATGGTTGTCCTTTCTCCAAAACATGAAAGATTTTCTTTTGAAGTTGTTAATGCCCTCTCTATTATTGATCCAAATCAGCATGATATGGTGTATCAGCAAGATAAAAAATGCACGGATAGCAAAGAAGGGTATGAAACTTCTCTCTTTGAATCTTTCTCATATGTACCATAGCCATAGGTATGCTTGCAATCTAAGGTAGTGATGAAGCAAGGTGATCTTTCGAAGAATATGGTAGGTCAAATCATGAAATCTTTGATTTTGTTAACAAGCACTGATGGTAGAAAGTCTTCACAAATTGAAACATCTATGAATTTTGATGAAGCGAAATTGCAAATTATTGTACAACATTTCATTTCTATAATGTTGTAGAAAACACAAGTGGAATGGAAGACATGTCCTTTTTGTGATGGAGTTGGTATTCCCAAAGAGAAAGAGTTTTTGCAGCTCATGGTTGTTGAATTCATCCTTGCATTTGCCGCAACATGTCTACTAATGCTGGTCTATTCTACATACTAGTCACTCTTTCGCACAGGCATGTATTTCTCTAAACCAGTCAATGGGTTTCCATGAGCGAATGAATGCATTCTAAAAGGTACGGGGTGCTAGCCTATTTTTTTCTAAATAAGTTTTTATTGTGTGTAGTGGTATTTTGAAATAATGTGCAAGCTTCATGCTTGCCGGTACTATAGATGTTTTTTTTTTTGGTTGGTTTTTCCCTACTCCCCCCTGCCCTCTCTACAAGTAGCTCCCAGTTTTCTTTTTGGACTCTATTTTCCCAATGGAAAAGACACTCGTATTTATCCAAAGATTGTTGGAGTTCTTTTTTTTCACATTAAAAAAGGTCCCTCAATTAGAGCCCCAATTAGTACCTGATATGGGCACAATTTTAAAACTTCAAGTGCAGAGTTTTGAACCATTTCGAACTAAAGTTAGAAGTAGTTCAAAGTCATTCAAGATAGTTCAATTTTCTCATGCAAGTTTAATGATCTATTTTGAGAGGTTCACACATGATTTAGTGACTTGGTTTAGTAGTTTGAAGTGGTTCAACATGTAGATTTAGAATTAAGGTTTAAGCTCAAATTGTCAAGCTCAATGATTCATGGCAAAAGTATAAGGATTATTTAATTTAGGTTTAGATGACTTCACAAGAGGTTCCACTAGATTTATCAATTTCATTCAAGTATATCAATTCAATGCTAAGGTTGAGATTTAGAATGACAAAGAAACCTATCAGCATAAAGTTGATTTTCAAATAACAGATCCCAAGCTTACATATGAAAATCCAAAATGTTGGTTGGTGATTCAAAAAGTTGTCAACTTGAGATATTCATTATCCTTCATCATATGTTTCTATAATAGAAGTCACCTTGTTAAAGAGATTTAACACATTAGTTTATAAACAATATACATACCCTGCTTGCAAGAAAAGTAAACCTAAAAGGTGTATGTATATATGAAGCCGAACTCTTGACAATAAAAACATAAACCTGCAAGCAAGAATTATGCATATCCCTAGGTTACTTATTCTAGCCAGAGTTAGACCTTGTATTCACAAGATGATCTTCTCAAGATTGTTGCTCAAACATTAAATCAGGACCCTTCCACTATGAGTATGGACTTTCACCCCACACAACAGACTATACTCTTAGTTGATACAAATTTTGGAGATAGTTTTATGGGATGTGGGTTCATAGGAAAAATTAGCCCATAGAAATTTCAAAGTGTGTAAATTGAGAGCTTGCACTCATACTTTGCAGACATCATTTGTTAGGGATTCTAATGATTCTGCTGCAGACCAACACATTTTAAATGTAAAATTAGGATATTGGTAGGATTCACCATGGAATTCATACAAATACTTGATGCTTGGAGTCTGAGTATAGTTTCTTTCCATAAAGGTTTGGATGAACGGAGCAGACCCACAAAATGCTTGATAGGGTATGCACGAGGAGTTTTCTTTAAGATTTGATCCAATCATGTTGAAGACAGGGAGGTCCACTCGGCTAAGTCTCTTTTCATCCGAGTTTGGATGACACCAATGATCTAGAAGTCATGGCATTTCATATGTTTGCATGATAAAAAGATAACAAGGATGGTAGTTTGAATGGAGGTCTTACATTTCTTGAAAAACTACTTTTCTAATCTAATAATAGCTAGATAAAGGAAAATGTGAGGATGAAAGTGTCCTCTTACGCTTCCTCCAATGGAAGCATGAAAAAGGTTGATCGGGTAGACACAGAGCTAGATAAATTAGGCACAATGGATATCATAGAGAAAATCAAGGAGATAGAATTTGAAATGGCACAGAGACAAAAGAATAAAGCTACAGTGTAGAATACCATTTGGGATAGCTTAAAGCAAAGAAAGCCAAGTTGAGGACACAATTGTTGGAGCCACCTAAGGGTACTAGTGGAGCTAGTGATGGTTTTGAAGTCACAAAATCTGGTCATTGTCGTGTTGCTCTGATTGGATTCCCAAGTGTGGGAAAATCAACACTTCTTACTATGCTTACTAGGACACACTTAGAAGCAACATCATACAAGTTAACGACACTTACTTGTATTCCTAGTGTCATACATTACAATGATCCTAAGATATAACTTCTTGACCTTCTTGGAATCATTGAAGGCACTTCTGAAGGCAAAGGACACTATTGACAGGTGATTGCTATGGCCAAATCTTTAGATCTAGTGTTAAGGTTCCTTGATGCTTCTAAAAGTGAGGGTCATCGACAAATTTTGACAAGGGAATTAGAATTGGTGGAGTTGTGTTTAAAAAAGAGACCACCTCATATATATTTCAAAAGAAAGAAAACTAGTGGAATTTCCTTCAATACCATAGCACCATTAACACATGTGGATGAAAAACTTTGTTATCAAATCTTGCATGAGTACAAGATCCATAATGTTGAGGTCTTGTTTAAAGAGGATGCTAATGTTGATGATCTTATTGATGTCATTGAAGGGAACACAAGGAATAATTTGCAAGCATCCATGAGTCAACATTGTGATGGCATCCTAGAAGATATATATCATACCTAAACATAATTAGAAGCAACGGCATTTGAAAAATCATGAAAATTAGGCTCTAACCCAACATATGGCTTAACTACATAGAAGAAAATGTGTACATTTTTGATAGAGTGATGTTTTACTATCGTGTTCTAAGAATAAAGGCACATTTCAAATCCTCCAACTGTCGGCACTCTCAAGGCCTGATATACATCATGTGAAAATATGGAATTCAAAGAATTCTTCCTTGATATTACAGCGAATAAAGGGTCAGGTATATGTGAAGAACATAGTAAAATATTTGAACATGCAGTTGGGGATTAATAATGGCATGATTTCACTAAGAAAGATGTAAAAGTAAATCACTAAAAATAGCACCTTTATTGGCATATTAATCTCCATAATGTTTGGGATTAAATAGTGGCAAATGTTCATGAATGAAAACTTGGGAACAAGCATATAGTACTATATTTTTTTATTAAACATTATAACTATCTTCAACCTTTATCATTCCCCAATTATAGGATGTATAAGGTTAACTTAAATCATAAAGGAAAGGAAGATAAAAAGGTCTCCAAGAGTTAGTTGTGTAACTGAAAACACTACGGGAAAAGAGAAGAAATAAAGAAACTGGCAATGATAAAGTGGGGGTTCCATTTTTCCTTTCTGGACGGAGATCTTATGCTACTGTAAGGAGAGGATTCTAATTGGATATAGAGAGATTTTCTAGTTCTCTAGGGAAGGGAAGGTAGACTTTGGAGCTGTAGTAGAACAAAGCTTTACTTTGCTAGACTTTGTGTTAGTTATTAAAGGGAATTTTGATTTTGAATGTAATGAAGGGGAGAGGGTTTTCATTTTCTTCTAAATAGTAAATCTGATGCAGTGTGTAATAAGATCTATGTTGTCTTTACATCTTAAAGAAGGGAGATTTGAAAGATAATTGCAAAGTAGAACTTTGAGTCTATGCAGTTTATTTTCCACTAATGATTATCTTCTCGTAACTTTCAATTTTCTTTAAGTGCATCTAATGTTGCTATTTTCTAAACATATTTTGATATCAAGATCTCTTTAAAGCTTTGATTCTTCTTTTTCTTAGGAGAATGGAAATTGTTCCTTTAATCTTTTTCTTTTTTAATGCAATATATAGCAAATGAAATTTGTGTAATTTGTTGTATTCTATTTTTATTCTTTTCAGTCGTTAAGTTTATGCATATACGTTGTATTTATGGATAGATGTTTGAAATCCTTTTGTGCTTTCTATCAAAAGCATTGATAATTAATTCATTGTATATCTTACACAAGGAGCTATACTCGATAAAATTTAGAGGAAGGTTATCAATCCAATGATAACCTATCCAACTATTAGTGTTGATTAGTCTTCTCACTTGGACATTCAGGGTTAATTTATATGTATTTCTTCATAGGACAATCTATTCACTAATAGTCTCATAACAAGATTCATTTGTTAGTACCCTATGCCAATTTGAAGGAATTTCTTTTGAGAAAAGATATTAGTGAGGAGAGGGCTAGATGGATCACTAACGCAATGGAGTATGATGTTGACATCCTAATTACTAAGTTGGTAAGAGGGAAGGGATTGTGCAAACAGATGATCTCATCTAAAGAATTAGATGAAGAAGTTTCTATGGTATTCATAGAACAACAAGAAGCAAGAAATGATAATCCAATGAATTGGATGGATGACATGATGACCTTCTTGTCAGGAAATAGATATCCTCAAGGGCTAGATAGGACTAAAAGGAGACAGTATAGGTTGTGCTCAATTCCTTATGCTATAGTCAATGGTATCCTTTTCAAGAGGGATTTCAATGGAGCCCTGATGAGATGCATTGATATAGACCAAGCTAAAAGAATGATCAAACAGCTTCATGATTGTCCTAACAGTGGCCACTTTTTAGCAAGGACAACTATAATGAAGATTATGAGAGTTGGTTACTACTAGCCATCCTTGTTCCATGATTGTCATAAGTATGTGAGGAAGTTTGAAAAATGTGCCTTCTTCTCTAGTAAGAAAAGACTTACAACTCTTCATCTTCATCGCATTTAGGCAGACTGGCTTTTTTCTCAGTGGGGATTGTATTTATTAGGCCCTATAAATCCTCCTTCTAGCTCTGGTCACAAATGGATTCCAGCTACTATGGGTTAGTTCACCAAATAGACAGAAGTAGTTGCATTGAAGGATGCCATAGAATCTTCAGTTGTTGAATTTCTTGATGGAATTATTACCAGATTTGGTGCCCTTTCAACCATTATTTTAGATAATGTAAAATCTTTTGTAGGGACTCAAATTTGTGCATGCATAGTTGATCATAATATATGTTGGATACAATTATCCAATTGTGTGTTGCCTTTGATGTTACACAAATTTCATACAAGTCATCTGTTAGCTCTTACCAAGCTTAGTTGGTTTATAAGAAGATTTACAGTGTCTACCAAGCATTCTCAGACTTTACCTTGTGCAGACAGTTGTTACTGAGCTTTCAAGATTAGCAAAGGAAATTCAATGTCTAACGAGCTCACTTGGTCATCAAAAGAAAATGTGGCAAAAAATAGTTCTTACCGACCTCTCATGGTTAGCAAAGGAAATATAGTTCTTACCGAGCTCACATGGTCAATGAAGGAAATTTAGTTCTCATCGAGTTCACTTGATAGCCAAAGGATTTCGTAGAATTTGCAGTGGTAACCAAGTTGAGATGGTTAACGTAGGAAATTGTTTCTGAAGTAGTGTTTACTGAGTAGGGTCGGCCAATAAAGGAATTTTTTAATTTATGATTTAATACTTAATTTTTTTAAGTATTATTTCTAGCCAACTATGGTAATGATTATAGGTGATTGTAACTTGTAATTGAGCCAACTTGATAATTTGAAAGGTATATATGAGAGGTCAAGTTACAAATTTTGAGTGTAGTGAATTTGATGTGATATGAATGTGGAGGTGGACTGATTATTGCGAGAGTGAATTTTGAAGGATGATCAGAGATCATTAAGGAGTAGTAAAGCTATATTTGATCAAGGAGGATCTAATGGTGCAGAATAGAGATCTATAATTAGAAAATTTAGTTGCATCTTATTTAGGTCATTTCATTGTTACTTTCTAACCATTGTAACAATAATTCCTAAATCTCTTAATAGAGTTGGTCTAACAGCCATTTTGTAAATCCTCTAATAAGGTGGACAGTTCCATTGAATTATTCTAAAGACCTCTAGCAAGGCCACTCCTAGTAGGGTGAATAAATCCTCTAACAAGGTCACACCTAACAGTGTGTTTTGTAACCTTTAACAAGGTTGGCTCCTAAGAGGGCTCACTTCAGAAGAGTGAAAATTGGTAGCTAGTTACTTGGTGGTTTTTTCCATATTGGGTTTTCACGTTAAATTTGGTGTCTCTTGTGTTGATGTTATTTATTTTTGCATGCATGTTAATAATTATGAATGCTTAAAGATTAGTAACAAGTTAATCTACTGAGTTACAGCATTTTTGTGAATGTTTACTGAGTGACAGTAGTAAATAACTTGTTTGACGTCTAAGCGATTTGTGGATTTGTTTTTGTGGTAATTGATTCACCCCCCCTCCCCCTTAGTTACTCCATCTACATTTCCAACAGTTGGTATCAGAGCTTTTGGTGCTTTTAGAAAAAGATTTCAAGGATCTAAGCTAAAGATCAAGATGTCTTACAAGAGGGAAATTTTAAGACTTAATAGGGACAACTTCTTAGCATGGCAGGGACTGATGAGACTTCATCTAGCTTCCATTGGGGATATAGGACTAAAATATCTAGATGAAGCATATGTAGAACCTATTGGCACATTATCTGTCAATGATATTGCTAAAAAGAAGACTCACAACAACATGATGATAGATATTGCATCTACCCTAAGTTATGAAGAATTTGATGATATCAAGGATTGCAAAAATTAAAATTAAAATGTAGAACAAGCTAAAGGAAATATATGGAGGAGATGATAACGTGAGAAGAGCCAAAGTAGAAAGTTTGAGAGGTCAATTTGATCAAATGAGGATGAGAGAAGATGAAAACATTGCAAAATATTTTGAAAGAGTCAAAGCAAGTGTTAGTGCAATCAAAGCTTTTGGAGGAGATATCAAAGAGGAAATAGTTATAAGTAAAGTTCTTAGAACATCACTTCCCATTTATGCAATCAGAGTTTCTGCAATTCAAGAAAGAAGATGTGAAGAAAATCATAAGATAAATTTAGACGCAATAGTTGGAAGATTGACTCTATTCGAACTAGATAACTATGATAATTATGTTCTAGTTGCTAAGAACATTGAATCAGCACTTGAAGCCAAGCTTTCACTCAAGGAGAAAGGAAAGAAGATAAAGGATTCTTAGTCAGATAGTGAAGAAGAATCAGAACAGATTTCAAATAGTGATCTTGAGGTGGTTGAAGCTCTGCTAGCAAGGAAATATTCAAGAGGCAAAAGAAAATACAAAGGTAAGGTTCCTCTAATCTATTTTTCTTGTGAAGAAATTAGGCATATTGTTGCTAGGTGCCCAAATAAGCAGAACAAGGATGAGAAAAAATGTCACAAGTACAATGGCAAGAAAGACTTCAAATCATTCAAGGACAAAGGTAAGAAAACATGTTTCATGGCTAAGGATTCTAATGATTCTGATGATGAAGAAGACGATGAAATTGTTTACATTGCTGTAAAAGATGAGTCTAATAATGATGAGGAAATGGCACTTATTTCTCATGTGAGCAAAAATGATACATGGATTATAGATAGCGGTTATTCTCATCACATGACTAGTGATAAAACTAAGTTTGAACATTTTGAAGACTATGATGGTGGCAATATGAGGTTTGGTAATAATGAACCTTGTTGCATAAAAGGAAAAGGAAGAACCTCACTAACCAAAGAACTTGTATGTGATAATGCATATTGGGTAGAAGGACTTAAACACAATCTGTTGAGTGTGGCATAGCTACTCAATAATGGATTCAAAGTGGAATTCATGCTTGGAAAAGAAAGATTGCTAGATGGCAAAGGAAAGCTGATTGGATCAGGCACTCAAACAAAAGGTAACTTGTTTTATCTTGAACTTGGTGAATGTTCATACTTTATTTCTCATGTTGAAGAAATTTGGTTATGGCATAGGAGGTTGTGTCCTATGAACTTTGATAACTTGGTGAAAATAAGTAAATTTAGGAAAGTAAGAGGCATTCCTAACATAAAGAAACCTAAGGTTGGTCTATGCAAGAATTGTCAAATTGACAAGATGGAAAAGACGAGTTGTAAAAGTAGGAACTATCAGTCTAAGGAAGTTTTAGAAACTATGCATACTAATTTGTGTGGACCTATTGGAATTCAAAGCTATACTGGTGAAAAATTCTTCATTCTTTTTGTTGATGATTACTCAAGAATGATGACTGTCATGTACCTAAGAGAGAAATTAGAAGTATTTGAGAAGTTCCAAAGGTATTTGGCTAGAGTAGAGAAGGAAATAGGCAAAAGAATAAAATGCTTGAGGTTAGACAGAGGTGGTGAATTCATTTCACATGAGTTCAATAAATTTTGTATTGAAAAAGGAATCAAAAGGCAGGTTCAACACCTAGAACTCTTGAGCAAAATGAAATAGCTAAAAGAAGGAGCAGATCTATCATGGACTGTGCAAAAACTTTAATGATTGAAAAGAGCATTGCTATCAAATAATGGAAGGAAGCTATCAGCACTATAGTTCATGCCTTGAACTAAGTACAACTAAATAAGGACTCATTCAAAACCCCCTATGAGTTATGGTATGGCTACAAACCCAATGTAAGTTACCTAAAAGTATTTGGAAGAAAATGGTACATTTTGAAAGAATCTAGAAAAGGTTAGTTTGATGTGAAGGGTGATGAAGGAATATTTTTGGGATATTATTGCAAGATTAAAGTAGATAGATGTTTGAATTTTTCTACTCACAAAGTTATAGAAAGTACACATGTGAAAGTTGATGAGTTTGTAGAAAGAACTGAAGAAGAAAGCAAAAGGGAACCAAAAGACTATAGGAGATTTGTTTTCATTGAACCTAATATAGTTCCAGGTACACCTGTCAATCAAAAATATTCTACTCCAAAGTCTTTAGTAACTGAGTTGCAAGAAATTCAAACTGAGCTAAAGGAACATGAGTCACATTCTGATGCTACCGAGCTAATGTCTACCGAGTCTGAAGGACCTGAGTAGTAGATAGAACAGTCAGAACCTGAACCTGAAGTGTAAGAGGATGAAAATTTAAAGCATTCAAAAGGCAAGGAACCTATATTAGCTAAGTATTTCAAGAGGCATCATGCACCAGATTAGATCATTGGAGATAAATCTGAAGGAACTATGACAAGAAGTAAGTTGAAAGGTACTTGTTTACTTGCTGATTTTGAACCTAGAAGTGTCAAAAATGCATTAGAAAATGAAAGTTGGATTGAGGCTATTAATGAAGAGATAGAGAAAATAGAGAAAAATAAAACATGGACTCTTGTACCTAGGCCTAAAGACAAAAATTTGATTGAAACTAAGTGGGTATTCAGAAACAAGTTAAATGAAGATGGTAAGGTGTCAAGAAACAAAGCTAGACTGGTATGCAAAGGATACTCTCAAGAAGAAGGAATAGACTATGGAGAAACTTTTTCTCCTGTTGCAAGATTGGAAGGTGTCAGGACCTTACTTGCATATGCTTCATATAAAGGATTCAAAGTTTATCAGATGGATGTCAAGTTAGAATTTCTCAATAGTGTACTGGATGAAGAGGTTTGTATTGAGCAACCTAAAGGTTTTGTTGATCTAGACAAGAAGGACATGGTCTACAAATTACATAAAGCATTGTATGGTCTAAAGCAAGCCCCTAGAGCATGGTATGAGAGATTGCATAACTATCTTATTCAGATTGGTTTTCAAATAACTAATGATAACAGTAGTTTGTATATCAAGGAAGGATCAGATAATAAGATTGTTTTGGTAGAAATATTTGTGGATGAAACTTTTTTTTATAGGAAGTGATGATCAATGTAAATAATTCTCAGAGAAAATGAATAAGGAATTTAAAATGTCAATGTTTGGTGAGATCAAATTCTTTGGTTGTCTTCAAATTTAGTAGAATAAGAATGGTATCTACATCACTCAATAAAAATACATTAAGGAGATACTAAAAAAATTGGTATGGAAGACTGCAAACTAGTTGGGACTCCTATGTGTACTGGATTGAAACTTACTAAGGATGATGAATCAAAAGAAGTGGATCAGACATTATATAGATCTATGATTGGAAAGTTTTAGTATGTAGTACATACAAGACCTGATATTTCCCTTGCATTTGGTATTGTAGCAAGATTTTCAGAAAAACTAAGAGAAAATCACATGATGGCAATCAAAAGGATCATGAGATATTTGAAAGGCACTGAAGATTATGGATTATGGTATAAACTTGGAGGAAATTTGGATTTAAAAGTGTTTACTGATGTAGATTGGACAGGAAATGTTGATAACAAAAAGAGTACAAGTGGAGGAACTTTCTTTCTTGGAAAGAGGTTGGCTTCTTGGACAAGTAAAAAGAAAAATTGTACCTTCCAATCCACAACAGAAGTAGATTATGTTGCAGTAGCAATAAACTATTCTAATATTGCTTTGTTCAAATAGTTATTGGAAGGAATGAAGGAAGAAATCAAAGAACCAATTTTCATGTTTTGCGATAACACAAGTGCAATTAACATATCCAAAAATCTAGTGATGCATTCAAAAACCAAGCATATTGCAATAAAGTATCACTTTGTCAGAGAATTGGTGCAGGATAAGGAGATCAGATTGGAATATGTTTATGCAAAGGAACAAATTGCTGACATATTCACTAAGCCACTACCTAAGGATGCATTCTTGTATCTAAGAGGTAAGTTAAGGGTCATTCTCTTATCTGAAACTCACTTAAATATAGTTTTAGTGATGCATCAATAGGAAAAGGGTTGAAGATCTATTAATTGATGTAGAAAAGCAATGAAGACATTACATATGAATCAGTACTTAAGGTACATTGAAATTCATTTGAGTTGTTTTGTCTTTGGCATGTGTTTTCAAAGAGGGATAGTTTATTGTCATACCTTTCTAAAATTTGCAAGAAAGTGAGTTTACAAAAGAGGGAGAGATTACTATAAAAGAGGGAGAGTTTTCCTATAGATAATTGAAGTTTGAGGTGTAAAATTCTAGAGTGAGAAAACCTTCTACTAGAGAAAGTCTTGTTCTCAAATTTCATTATGATATGACATGTTGTGTTGCCATCAATGCCAAAGAGGGAGATTGTTGGATACAATTATCCAATTGTGTGTTGTCTTTGATGTTACACAAATGTCATACAAGTCATCTGTTAGCTCTTACCAAGCTCAATTGGTTTGCAAGAAGATTTACAGTTTCTATCAAGCATTCTTAGGCTTTACCTTGTGCAGATAGTTGTTACTTAGCTTACAAGGTTAGCAAACAAAATTCAGTGTCTACCGAGCTCGCTTGGTCATCAAAAGAAAATGTGGTAGAAAATAGTTCTTATCGAGCTCTCATGGTCAGCGAAGGAAATATAGTTCTTACCAAGCTCACATGGTCAGCAAAGGAAATTCAGTTCTCACCGAGTTCACTTGGCAGCCAAATGATTTTGTAGAATATTCAGTGTTAACCAAGTTGAGATGGTTAATACAGGAAATTATTTCTGATGTGGTGTTTATTGAGCAGGGTCAGCCAGTAAAGGATTTTGTTAATTTATGATTTAATGCTTAATTGTTTTAAGTATTATTTCCATCCGACTATGGTAATGATTATAGGTGATTGTAACTTGTAATTGAGATGACTTGATAATTTGAAAGGTATATATGAGAGGTCAAGTTGTGAATTTTGAGTGTGGTGAATTTGATGTAATATGAATGTGGAGGTGGCCTAATTATTGCGAGAGTGAATTCTAAAGGATGATCAAAGATCATTAAGGAGTAGCAAAGCTATATTTGATCAAGGAGTATCTAATGGTGCAAAATAGAGATTTTTAATCAGCAAATTCAATTGCATCTTATTCAAGTCATTTCATTGTTACTTTCTAACCATTGTAACAATAATTCCTAAATCTCTTAATAGAATTGGTCTAACAGCCATTTTGTAAATCCTCTAACAAGATGGAAAGTTCTATTGAATTATTCTAAATACCTCTAGCAAGACCACTCCTAGTAGGGTGAATAAATCCTCTAACAAGGTCACACCTAACAGTGTGTTTTGTAACCTTTAACAGGGTTGGCTCTTAACAGGGCTCACTTCAGAAGAGCGAAAATTGGTAGCTAGTTACTTGATGGTTTCTCCCATTTTGTGTTTTCACATTAAATTTGGTGCATCTTCTATTCATGTTATTTATTTTTGTGTGCATGTTAATAATTATAAATTCTTAAAGATCAGTAACAAGTTAATCTACTGAGTTACAGCATTTTTGTGAATGTTTACCGAGTGACAAGAGTAAATAACTTGCTTGACATCTAAGGGATCTATAGATTTGTTTTTGTGGTAACTAATTAAGCACCCCCCCCCCCCATGGCTCAATTACTCCATCTATATTTCCAACAAATATCTACTTGAGCACATGTTCCAACTACTATCCTCAGGTCAATGGTTTGGTTGAGTTATCTAACAAAAACTTAATTAGGATTATTAAATGGACTATAGAGGACAACTAGAAATGTTGTCATCAAAAGTTGAAGATAGCATTGTAGGTTGATAGAATAACACCTAAGAGGGAAATAGGAAACTCGGCCTTTTTGTTAGTATATGGCAAGGAATCAAGGCTTCAAATTTCATTAGAATTCCCATCTCTGGAACTAGTTCATCAATTCGAGCTAATTGAAAGTGATGTCAGATCTCCCAAGACCAACTGCAAGTGCTTTCCCACTTTATCAAGATGCAAGGTTTTTTAGGAATCTAGGCAAGCACCTTACTACCACATGGATTCTATAGACCCTTCACTATCAAAGCCACAAAAGTAAACTTGTCATAACAACCAAGCAGTTGTCAGAGCACATTAGCACACATTGGTAGTTTGGGCACATTTCATTGGTCGAGATGCTGACTATGTAGTTGGTGGGCTAGTTTTTTTTCATCATCAGATGTAGGAAGATCTATGGTTGGTGCTTCCCCACTTTGTGAAGTTTCAAGGATTTTAAACAATGCAGGAAAGCAAGGTATTTACATGTGGACATGTGGGTCTGTTATTTTGTGGGGGCCACCAAGGTTGAAAATTAATGCTAGGTAGTTTTCAAGTGGAAAATATGTGTCAATTACTTCATCTTGATTGGTCAAAGGTTTAATTATCTTTAGAGGTGGATGTCAAGTGTTCAGTGGGCTCAAAAATTTTAAGGGGCAAGTGTAGTAAGAACTAGGGTCTTTCATGATCATCGATCATTTGGTGATCGATGATCATCACTTGCCTACATGGTGAAGCAATGTGGGCAAGTGACAAATGGCCACGTGTCTTCACAAGCCTAGTTAAGAAAATAAAAATTGTAGTCATGTCGCAATTAGGTCACGGTTCCATGAGTAGTGGATGGTTAAGTTAAGAAGGTGTCATAGTTAGTTGGTAGATGGGGCAATCAAACTTATGAAGAACTTACAAGGTGGCAAGAAAGCAATAATACTATTCATCCATGTGGCTCATCTTGGTTGCAATACTTTTTTTGACTATTGACCTTGCTGATTTGTAAGCTAGAAATGAACTAAAATTGGGTTTTCTTGCACAATCAAATCTTTCTAATCAATCCCAAACACTCCAAGTTAATGCTAGACTTTAAATGATGCAAAGGACACTCTTCCCACTGTCTAATCATCCATTTTGATAAGTTCTAGCATTGATTGGCTTCATTGTCCATCACTTCAAGGCTTGCTCCAATTAGGGTTTCCATAATTTTCATGCCTCTGCAAGTGTATCAAATAAAATCCATTGATCGGATCATCTTGATTGTTCTCTAATCACTTAATGGTAGTGGGTGTGGAGTAGGTTTAGTTAGAAATATCTTAGTTATGCCTAGGCTATAAAGGTAGATTTTGTAATCTTTGTAAGTCTTGATCTTTCTTTGATTCTCTAGTATTTCTTCTATGCATACTAATATAATTTATTATTCCTCTAAGCCATTGTAATCCTCTATTGAGTCTCTTTTAGCTATTAACACACTGTGCAAGATTTCTTTGCCTTTGGTTAATGTTTTTGTCTATATTCTACAACTTACATGATTGTATCTACTTTTTCCATTTGAATGAAATTAAGTGAAGTCTCTTCTTATAGAATTTTTTTGTTGCCTAATCTACATGTGGTTGTTGAGTTAAGCAAGGTGTCAATCTATATTCTTTGAGGTTATAATTGGTTAACTATGCATTTATGAGTAGAGATAAGGTCAAACACTCTATTTTGGTACAGCACCCCTTAGGTTAGAGTAGGTAGATTTTCTTTCTATGCATTCATTCTCCCTTTTCCTCTCCTAGTGTATTTAGATGCACCCTGATAGGAAAGGAAGCCGACCTTCTTCGGAGACCCAACCTCACATTTCAAGTCCCACAACTTGGAGGTTGTTTCCATGTTTCACAAGGTTGTCCTTAGCTAAAAACTTTGGATAAGGGTACAAACTTTTTTGGCAATAGGTTCTTTAGATCAACAGTTTGGTAGTGTTTGCAGCTTCATGCTTCAGTGGTGTTCTTCATGATTATCTTTTTGTTTCTATCTTCTTGAACATTCTTTCCATCTCTTTTTGGAGTAGTTTTTTTCCCATGTGGTTTTTTCTATTTCTCCTCTTTATAGATATTTGGTTTTTCTTGGGTACCTCATTAGGCTTTGTTGTCGAGACTCAAACTTACTTTCAGTAGTAATTTCTAGGTTTTTAGCTACTCCCTAAGTTTATCTTAAGTAGAGGTGTTAGAGTGATAAAGTATTTTCTTATTTATTAAAAAATATTGATTTAATTATTAAGTTAGTTATTATCTCTATTTTATTCAAGATAAACTTTGATCATATAACAAATAATTCTTTTATTAATTATTATCATGCAACCTAGGTTTTACATGTTAGGGTTTTGATCTCCTTTAATAAGGATTGATCTTTTTGTAATTCATTCATTCACTTTTGATAATAGCAATCTCTCTTTTTAGTCATCAATAATGTCTCAACTATGGATTTGGGAATTCCAACTTTCATATATTTTGCTCCTATCTTTTTGTGATAGGTGTTTGCATATAGGAGATTTTTGGGAGCTATGGGGTTGATCTTTCATCAACTTCAATAATCATGATACTGAATTTTTTTGGATTAGATGAGTGAAACTCTAGATGTGATTTAGTAGGGGATTAAATGGAGGTCACATATGTTAGTGGGTCATTAGTAAGAGGACAAGTAGTAATTTCCCTTTACCATTACATTTGGACACATCTTTGGATAGTGTGAGCATATTATGGAGTCTTACATGATAGATTGGGTAACCCAATAATTTGGCTATACATAGGACATTCCAAATTCAAGGCTCTAGTACCAGTAGGTACATAGAAGTGGTGGTCAAATTTTAGATCAATGTTGGATATTTATGGGATATGAGCATTATGGTGGAGCATACAGCCCATTCACTTAGACTAGCATGGTGGAGACATAGACACATGATCCACATAGGGATATAGAGATTGGTTCAGGAGGCCACTATTGAAATAAAAGCTTGCACCCTTGCCTAAAGTCTTACCTAAAGGTAGCCTCATGTAACATGGAAACAATCTTGAAAGTGTGGGACTTTGTGACTTGAGATTGAATCTTTGGAGAAGGTTGGTTTCCTTACTATTAGGATGCACCTAACTATTTCTTGAGAGGAAAAGGGGTAAGGAATGCATGAAAGAAAACTACCTAATCTAATATAAGAGGAGGTGATACACTAAATAGTATGTTCAACCTAATCTCTACCCAAGAATGCATAGTTCATCAATATAACCTCAAAGTATAAAAATCCAATCCTTGCTTAATTCAATAGCCATATGTAGATCAAAACCAAAAAAATGCTATAAGGAAGGGACTTCACTTTATATCATTAAAAATCCAAGTAGATATAATCATACAGTTGAGAAATAAAAACAATACATTAACACAAGGCAAGAGGGTATTGCACAGTATATTAATGGAAGAAAGAAATACAATAGAGGAGTATATTAACTCAAAGAAAAAGAAAATTATAGTAGTAGAGCATAGACATACAATGCTACAGGATTAGAGAAAAGATCAACCCTCAGAAGGGTTTAGAAATATGCTTTTATAGTGCAAGCATAACTTAGATAGCTTCTACCCTAAGGCAAAACTCAGCAACTACATTCGAGATTATAGAGAATAGTCACCACAAATCTGGGAAAGATCTAATCATGGCACAAATCTAGATGCAAGAAAATCACTTATTCACCAAAAAGAGCCTTGAGAAGATAGAAATAGTGTCCATTATCATTCTGACCAAATAGATGGATGTCCTTTCTCATTTATCAAGCATGGGGAATGATGAAAGTGGCATAAGAAGATCAAAAAGATTAGATCCACCATCAAAGAGTTTCTTAATTATTTATTAGCACACCAAGTCAATTAGGTCATTAGTCAACTAGACTCAATCCTCAGGATTTTCTACGTGCACCAATCATATTCTATCATTCCACCACTTGGCCACTCTTCTATCTTTCATATTTGACCTTGACTTCTTGTGATCATGGCTTCATAACCACCTTTCTTCATTAGCTATTATTCCTTGCGAAATGATGGACAAATCATATCGTTGCTTCACAAATTATCCTTAATATTTTTCCCTAACTATCATGATCAGGCGACAACATGAAATTAACTACCAACATACCATTCATGTGATCATGGATTGATCCTTGATTTGACATGAAATGCCCACAATCATACAAAAATGGACTTAACTACCATTTTTTGCTTTCCACTTGGGCCTGCTGAGAAATGTGGCATGTCATTGTTAAGTCATTGTGACCTTTGATCATACATCTTTTCTTAATGACATAGCAACAAGTATTGATTTCTTTAGATCCAATTGTAAAAATATAGTTGGCACCCATCCTATATAGCTTAGATCCTTAACCAATCAATAGTTTCCACATCACCAGGAACATCCATATGGCACCATGCCACAATTTTGCAACCTTGACATCGGATTATTCTTAACTCATCATGATCCTACAAAAAGGAAGAGATGCATGATCACAATACTAAATGTAATTTATATCATAAATCCATCAAATTTGTGATGATCATCTATTTTTCTCATGTCATGTTATTGCTACTTCACAACTTGATTCCTTAACCCATCACTGACCCCATCGACCATTTGCATAAGGTGATTCATGACTTCACCATCCTAACCATAGTTAACACTAGACTTTTTGTGACCATGCAAATGAGGAAGCATTGCAACATCACAACTTAACCTTGAGTAAAGATCATAAGCCTATGATTAAGCAATAAAGAGATATCATTGAATAGTCATTCATAATTGGACATTAGCCTTCTAAATTATAAAGTTGTTCTGACCGCTGAAAAGACCATATCACACATTCACACCTCCTTTGATAGTTAATCCATAAACTATATTGAATGGGCAATGAAGGATAGTTGCATGATCATTAATTGAATCTCCAAGGGGATAAAGCATGAAAAATATGATACTTTGGATATAAAATGCAACCCAAGGTTTTAAATATACCTTTTATAACATTTGATCATTTGAATATTTGAAAAGATACAACTATTGGCCATGCTTGATATTGGTGACTCAAAGGGGATATTAGCCTACTAAGTATAAGACCAATGGCCTTACAACATCCACTAGGCTATGGATTCATAAACAACTAAGATCTTATGCATTATAAAACCACAACTTTTCCTCTGACTTCTCTACAGCTGCAAAACTTCAAAACTTGGCTATCTTACAGAGAGATAACCTATGCTTAGCACTTCTTGGAAAAATAGAAATTAACCTAATATATATAGAAAACCTTAACCCTCTCTATAAGTAGGGTTTGAGGTAAATCCAATTAACTAGAATGGATAGAACATCATCGTTGGGCCTGGATAGCTAGAAGGCATTGGCTTGCTTGCAACTAGTGATCACATAAGGTCTACTCTAGATAGCATCAAACTTAGAATGCCTTATTGGCTTAGCTCTATTAGCATCCCACTTGAGAAAAAGATCTCCTTCCCTAAAAATCCTAGTTGTAGCCTTTTTTTCAAAACTTCTTTTGACCTATTGTTGATGAGCCTCAAATGTATGCATAGCCTATTGCCTTTTTTCTTCTAATTCAATCAATTCTGCTAACCTAATTTTTATGGGGTCATTTTCTTCTAACTCTAATTGATGAGCCAACTCAAGAGAGGGGAATTCTAGTGAAATAGGAATCCTAAATTCCCTTCCATAAACTAGCATAAAGGGTGAATTCCCAACTGCTCTCTTGGGTGTAATTCTATCAACCCAAAGGGTTGTCTTCAACATGGCATGCAAACTCCTTTGACTATCTTCAATTGTCTTCCTCATGATCTTGATGAGATTCTTGTTAGGGTATTTTTCCAAGCCATTGCCTTGGGGATAATAATTTGACGAAGTGCTCAAATATATCCCATATTATAGAGCCCAAGAACATATGTGAGCTCCAACAAAGGATTTGGCATTATCATATATGATAGTTGAGGGAATGCCAAATCTTGTCACAATTCCATCAAGGAATTCAAATACTAAGGCCTTTGTTGCATCCTTCAAAGCCATTGCCTTAGTCCATCTTGTGAAATAGTTTGTGGCTACAAAGATCTATTTATGACTAACACTAGAGGGTGGGTTTATTGGACCAATGAAATCCAAACCCATTGGGCAAAGGGTTTTTCATCTTGAAAGGGATGGAGGGCAAAGGCAACCAATCTTTGCTTTCCTAAGAAGAAGGCACATTTCTCACACTTCCTTACCCACTTATAATAGTCATTAAATAGGGTGGGCTAATAAAAGCCATTACTCATTATCCTCATTGTAGTAATTCTAGTTGAGAAATGACCACCAACAAGACCATCATTAAATTCCTTTAGCAACTTGCTAACCTAATCTGTATGTATACATCTGAGTGGAACTCCATCAGAATCCTTTCTGAATAATACTCCATCCACCAAGACATAAGGAATAGCTTACAATCTAAATTGTTTATCCTTATCTTTGTCTAGGCCTTTTTAGCATGAGTTTTGATGATACTACATTGGGGGAGTACCCTAAGAACTAAAGAGTATTGATATGTTGCATTCATGGCTATATTTTTCATTAATGTCAACATAGCAATGATTCTATTATGATTGGAAGAATAATAGTCAGTAATCTTAGTATGCATAGGAGTAGAGGAAGTTTTAAATGATGCATAGTGGAGGACATGTTCTTGAGGTTGTCTTAATGGCATGGTTCAAAGGACTAAGTTTGATTTAATGTTGTACATAAGTTACACCTATTTTACTAGAAGCAGTGTAGAAACAAAGCATTGGAAAATAGAGTTCTAATGATCTATCACTATCTTTCATCTGAGATGTAATGAAGGTGATGTGCAGATAATAGTAATAGAGGATGATCATGTGGTGACACCAATGTGTGTGCAAGATGTGGTTTCACAAGTGTGAAGTTTGGTATAGACTATGAGCTAATAATGTTGTTGTAATTGTGAATTAATTAATTATCTTATTTTAATTAATTTGGAAAGCCTTGGGGCTTACTCTAGAAATTATTATGAAGATATGGCATAAAGGAAAGTTGTTTTCCTTATTTGTAAAGAGACTCAGATTGATAGGATCAAGTGGAATCCAAAGTATTAGTACTCAGCACAAGAAGGAACAGAATACTTGTTGAATGTGTGTAAATGATCCAAGGGATCATTGATTCATAGAATGAGATCTAGTTACAAAATCTAAAGGAGAAAAATTCTGGTTGATAGGACAGAGATAGAGGAAGGAAGTGCATTTCAGTTATATTATTCTACAAGGAATAATATAGAGATCATTTGGATAGTGGGTTCTTTGATCTTAACCTTGAAGGTATTTGGGTAGTGGGTCAAACTATTTTCCACAACTCCTAATAGGGTTGGTACAACTCCTAATAGGGTTGGAATCTCCTAACAGGAACTCATATGTATTGAGTTTTGTAATAGACTCCTAATAGGGTCTATCCTCTAACAAGGCATATTTATATTAGTTCATCATCTTGTGGGTACCATCCCCATCAGGGTTTTCCCTTTGATCAAGGGTTTCCCTAGTTAACATATCTCATTTAATTGTGCATGAGTATCTTTTTGTGGTTTTAGTTTATATTACTCACATGGTTAAGTTTGTTTAATGTTAATGTTTGTAATAATAGTTGTATAACTAATTCACACCCCACCCCCCCCCTAGTGATATTAGTGAATTATATATTCTAACAATTGGTATCAGGTCATCAAGTCCTTAAAGATAAGGCTTAAAAACTTTTGGAGATCAATGGTGAATATGTTCAAAAAAAATAGTCTAAGATTCAATGGGGCTAATTGTGACAGTTGGAAGGAAAAGATGAAGACTCATATGTTATGCATAGGTCCTCGATATTGGCTTTTGACAAAAGCTAAGAAGGCAATTGTTGATGTCTCAAAGCTAGAGGAATGTAGTGAGGGAGAAAGAGATCTATTCATATGTAACATGAGAGCCAGAGAAGCCCTATTGTTAGCTCTTCTAGAAAATGAATACAATCAGGTAAAGACATTTTAAAATTCTCATAAAATTTGGAAATCATGAGAAGCTACTTTTGAAGGTGATGATAATGCAAAAAGAATGAATTTCAAAGTTGGATGTGCACATCTCAAGATGCTAAGATGATGGAAGATGAGTCCATCAGAAATTGTTGCAAGTATTTGATCTCTTTGTGGAAATAAACATGATGATGAGGTTATATGGAAGATTTTGAAAATTCTATCACCACCATTCAAGAAAACAACTCAGATGATTTGGCTAGTAATGCCTTGCGCCAAATATTTCACTAAGGAAACTTTTCTTGGAAGATTAGAATCTGTAGAAGTAGAAGTAGGACAGTTGGGGGAATTAGCTAGAATTTAAACAACTTTTAGTGCTATGCACATTCAACCTAATCTATGAAGAAGTAAAAGCACAAGAGGAGACTTTGCCAATAGTAGTAGATCTAAAGAAGATAATTAGATTGAAGAAGGAAAATCCCTTCTGGTAAGAAGAGAAAAAGATGGTAAGAAAATCTTTAAGTGTTGGACTTGTGATGAATATGGTCATTTTGCATCTAAATTTCCTAAAAGAGATAAAAAGTTTAGAGGAAAATTTAAGCCTAGAAGAGATAAGGATAGAAATGGTTTATATGCTAATGAGAATGAAGAATCTAATGAAAAGGATCAGAGTGAAAGTGATAATGAATTAGGATTTGTGGCTATTAAGGAAGATAACCTTGATAAATAAATTAGAGAACAAAGATCTCTATTTACCCAATTTGAGAAGAAATTAGATTGGATAATTGATAGTGGATGTTCACATCACATCACTAGTGATATGAACAAATTTGTTAAGTTTAGAAGTCATGATGGAGGTATTGTTAGAGTTGGTAACAATGCAACCTGTCATATTATAGGGATTGGATCTATTACTCTTAATGCCAAAACTAACACTAACCTATCAAGGAGAAGACATCTGGGAGAAGGAAGCACAAAGCACAGAGACTCTACTTCTACAAGTGGTCAAGAAAATATTATTGCACTAGTACATTGAGCATGGAGAATCAAGGAGAATAAGCTTGAAAGGAGGGAAAGCTATCAAGAGTTGCAGAGACTGAAAGCTAGGCAAATAAAGAAGAGCTGAGAAATGATCTGAGATCTGCAAGTTGAGTTGTATTCAGTAATCTGTTCAAAATCCCTAATTATTGTAATACCCCAAAATTGGCTCATTTCCATGATACCAATTCTGGTCTATTTTGATCATTGCTAAAGTCCTATTTCATTAGACACATTCTTGATCTAACTCACTACTTGACTTAATTGTTAGATGCAGAAGACCCTAATCTGCATTCATCACATTTCTTATTTAATTCCTATAGTACGTACTCATATTAGTCGCATTAAACCTACTTGATTTAATTATAATTTAATTTAAAATTATTTATACTTTATTAAATTAAATTATCTCCTAAGACTAATGTACTATGGGATTAAATTTATTTAATTTAATAAATACGCCTATCTTGATTAATTAAATGTAATTATTTAATTAAATGGAAAAGGTATTTCTAATTAATTAAGGAAAATTATTTAATTAAATGGAAGGCTATTCTTTAATTAATTAAACAAAGTTATTTAATTAAATAGGAGTAATTCCTAATTAATTAAATATAGTTATTTAATTAAATAAGAAAGTTTCTCTAATTAATTAAATGAAATTATTTAATTAAATAGGAAATATATTTATAAGAGCATATCTCATTTTATTAAATTAAATATCTCTCCAAAATCCTTCTTCAATTCAAAAAGGGAAATTCCTAGTTCACTGTTGATCAAAAAGGAATTAAATTAGTTAACTCCTTATTCTACTCAAATTAAATCAGTTAACTCCTTATTCTACTCAAATTAAATTAGTTAACTCCCTTTAATTTGAGAATCTTCCTTTATGACTGAACTTTAGCTTTAATCCTAACTGTTGATTGAAATCGATCTCAACCATTGATGGATTCCAGAAAAGTCTATTTAAGAGACCCTCATCTCTTCATTTTGAGAGAGGATGAATTTGGAATTTGCATCAAATTGTTGTTGGAATTCATACTCACATTTGCTCACATTTTCTCATATTTTACATACATTTGCATCCTTAGCTTAATTTCATTTAGCATAATATGCATATGATTAATCTAGTTTCCTTTACTTATTCTTAGATTAGAATACATTTCTCATTCTAGATTAATCTGCATAATCATATAGATTAATTTTATTTCTTAAATCCTTCATTCTTAGAGGGTCTGATTTCTTAACAACTCAAATCTGAGGATATCTAACAAGCAAAATCCCTTTAGATAGAAGGCAACAGATTGCCTTGCCGGCTCAGTTTTGGATGAACAATCCAATATTCATTTTGGGATGAATCTGCAAATAAAGATTGTGTTGAAGTGTGTGTGTTAGCAGAGGCTACATATTCATGGATACAATTATTACTCTCTAGCAATTGTATCAGTTAAGATAGAAGGCAAATCCTATGGACTTAAGATGGCCTAACAGCCATTTGTAAATCCTTTAATAGGGTGGCATTCCAAGTGAATGTTTTAAAGTCCTCTAACCAGGCCCACTTCTAATAGGGTGGTTAAATCCTTTAACCAAGTCACATTTAACAGTGTGTTGTAAGCCTTTAATAGGGTAGGCCTTTTACAGGGCATCACTTCAGAAGAGTGAAAATTGAGTAGCATGTTACTAGTGCTTTTTCCCAAATTTGGGTTTTCACATAAATCATTGTGTTATGTGTTGATCTTTTATGTGTTATGCTTGCATGTTGATTTGCAGTAACTTGTTGAATAGGAATATTAAAGCTTGGATGAATGTATGGTTGAATGGGCTCACTACACTTAGTGAAAAAAGTTTAAATTGGACATGTTGGACCTTAAATAACTGATTCATCCCCCCCTCTCATTTATTCTAAATCATTTCTAACAATTGGTATCAGAGCCATCTGCTGATTTAGTTTCAAGGTACTAGAAGTAGGAAGATCAAGATGTCTAAGAGAGAAGTTCCCAAGCTCAATAAAGACAATTTTGTTGCATGATAGAGTCTGATGAAATTGCACCTTGGATCAATAGGTGATTATGCAAAAACCTCAATTGGAACATAACATGTAGACCCAACTAGACCTCTTACTGTAAATGATTTGAGCAAAAGGAGGGAGCACAATCAAGCAATGTTGGACATTGCCTCTTCACTTAGCTATGCAGAATATGATGACATCAAAGATTATGAAACTGTATTCAAGATGTGGAAAGACCTAATAGATATCTATGGAGGAGATTAGAATGTCTAGAGAGTAAAGAGAGAAAGCCTTAGAGGAAGGTTTGATGACATGAAAATGGAGGAAGGAGAAAATGCTACTCAATATTCTACTAGAATGAAAGAAGTGGTAAGTGCAATAAGAAGTCTAGGTGGTCAATTGGAAGAAGAAAATGTCAATAGCAAATACTTAAGAACTCTACTCCCTATTTATTTTATTAGAGTTTTAGCTATTCAAGAGCTAAGATGTGTACAACGAAACACACTATCCTTTGAAGGAATAGTGGGAAGACTTACTGCATCTGAATTGTCCAACTTTGGCAACTACAAACCTAAGAACCTTGAATCTTCTTTCAAGGCCAAGATGACAATAAAAGACACTGAGGAGGAGACATCAAGCAAGAAGAGAAGAAAAGGAAAACATGCATCCAGTGATAGTAGCATAGATGAGGAAGATGTGAAATAGTTGGAAGCACTACTAGCTAGGAGATTCCATAGAGGCAAAGGTAAATTCAAGGGTAAGATCCCTATCATATGTTTCAATTGTAATGAAGTAGGTCATATTGTTGCAAGGTGTACATAGAAGAAGAACTACAAAGAAGGAAACAAGTACAAGAATAAGAGAGAAGATGATAGCAAGGATTACAAGGACAAAAGCAAAAGATGCTACATTGTTGAAGAAGATTCTAATGAGAATGATGATGAAGTAATCTATGTGGCTATGAAGGATGAATCAGATAAAGATGAAGATGAAGCAATAACATTGGTTACCTATGTGAACAAGAATGACAAATGGGTCATAGACTATGGATGCTCACATCACATGATAGGAGATAAAAGTAAGTTCATTACCTTTACTCAATATGATAGAAATAGTGTTAGATTTGGTAATGATGTTCCATGTCAAATCAATGTAAAAGGCTCAATTAAACTCATAGAGAAAATTTCATGTGATAATTCATACTATGTTGAAAGATTTAACTACAACTTGTTGAGTGTATCATAGTTAGGCAATGTAGGTTGCGAAGTAGAGTTTGGAAAAAAAACTACCAAGATCTATGACACTGATGGAAATATGATAGGAAAAGGTGAACAAACTAGGTGTAACTTGTTTTACCTAGATATGGAAGATGCAACCTATCTTGTTTTTAGACTTGATGATGTGTGGTTATGGCATAAAAGATTGTGTCATGTTAACTTTGACAATCTAATTAGCAACAACAACAAGAAGAAAGTTAGAGGTTTTCTCAAATTGAAGAAACTTGAAAACACAATGTGCAAACACTGTCAACTAGGGAAGATGACTAAGTCTAATTTCAAAAGGAAAACATACACTTCCAAATAAGTATTAGAGTTAGTCCATACAAACTTATGTGATCCAATAGAAGTGCAAAGTTACCTAGGAGATAGATACATAATGCTATTTGTAGATGACTACTCCAGGATGATGACTACTATGTTCTTGAAGCAAAAATCTAATGCACTTCAAATGTTTAAGTGATATTTGGCCAAAGTTGAGAAGGAAACAAGAAAGAGTCTAAAATTCCTAAGATCAGACAGAGGAGGTGAGTTTACATCAAAAGAATTTGAAGTATTCTACAATGACAAAGGTATCAAGAGGCAAACATCAGCACCAAGAACTCCACCACAAAATGGTATTGCTAAAAGAAGGAATAGATCAATAATAGACTATGCTAAAACCTTGATGATGGAGAAAAATGTTGCTCTAAAATATTGGAGAGAAGTTGTAAGCATTGCAATCTACACATTGAATAGAGTCCAAGTCAAGAAATGTTCAAATGCAACACCTTTTGAATTGTAGTATGGTCACTCACCTAATGTTAAATATTTCAAAGTCTTTCATTGTAAATTCTATATTCTTAAAGTCATTAGAAATAGCAAGTTTGATCCAAAAAGTGATGAAGACATATTCCTTGGCTACTCCACTAGAAGTAAGGCATATAAGTGTTTGAATACTAACACTAACAAGATTGCGGAGAGTGCAAATGTAAATTTTGATGAGCATGCAGAAGTTCAAGTTGATGGAACTAAACAATCAAAAGATTATAGATATATTGTATACTTCTATGAAGGAATGACTATTGAATACAATGTTGTCAATCAAGTTGGGAATCAGCAACAAATTTTAGTATCAGCCGAGTCATACCTAGTGAATGTCAAGCTGCATTTAGAAGCTAAGTTGCAGAATTTACAAAATGTACACTTTGATTCTAAGAATAGTGCACATGAAAGAAATAATGAAATACTAGATGGAGAAGAGAAAAATTACTCTGAAGCTAAAGGATCAAACATGGAAAGAAGGAAAAAATCAAGATTAGCCAAGTATGTAAAAAGACATCACCCTACAAATCAAATCATTGGTGACAAGGATGCAATACCAATGATAAGGAATAAACTAAGGAATGAATCATGTTTGTTGAGAAAGGTTGAGCCTAAAATAGTGCAGGATGCACTACAAGATGATGACTGCTATAAGGCTATGGAACAGGAGATAGATTAGATTGAGAAGAACAAAACTTGGACCCTAGTTCCTAGACTAGTTGATAAGAATGTAATTGGTACAAAATGGGCATTTAAGAACAAACTTGATGAGAATGGTGAGATAAAAAGAAACAAAACCAGATTAGTTGGTAAAGGCTATGCACAAGAAGAAGGACTAGATTATGGGGAAACATTTGCCCCTATTGCAAGAATGGAAGGAGTAAGAACATTACTTGCATATGTTGCATACAAAGGTTTCAAAGTCTACCAAATGGATGTGAAGTCCACTTTTCTAAATGCTATACTGGGAGAAGAAGTCTACATAGAACAACCAGAGGGATTTTTTGATGACAAGAACAAAGATATGGTTTGCAAACTATATAAGGCACTTTATGGTTTGAAGCAAGTACCAAGAGCATGGTATAAGAGACTACACAAATATCTTGTGAAGATAAGATTTGAGAGAATAGATGATAAGAACAACTTGTACATCAAGGTAGAAAAAGGTAAAGACATTTTGATATCAGAAATCTTTGTTGATGATATAATATTTGGAGGAAAAGATGTTCTATGCAAAGATTTTGCTGATCAGATGAAGCATGAGTTTGAAATGTCAATGTTTGGAGAAATCAAATTCTTTGTTGGATTCCAAGTACATCAATTGAAGCATGGTGTATTTGTGACCCAATCTAAATACATCAAGGAGATACTCAAGACATTTGGATTAGAAGATTCAAAATCAATTAGCACACCAATGGTAACAGGACATAAGTTATCACAGAATGATGAGTCAGCTGAAGTGAATCAGACATTGTATAGATCAATGATTGGAAAGTTGTAATATGTTGTATATAGTAGACCAGACATTGCATTATCTATTGGAATAGTGGCAAGATCTTCTACAAATCCATCAGAAAATCATCTGATGGTAGTGAAGAGAATAATGAGGTATCTAAAAAGAACTAATGACTATGGTTTGTACTACAAGAGGAGTGAAAAGTTTGAACTAAAAGCCTACACTGATGCAGATTGGGGAGGTAATATTGATGATAGAAAAAGAACTAGTGGAGGAGCACTTTTCTTTGGAAAAAGATTGATTACATGGACCAGCAAAAAGCAAAGTTGTACCTCACAGTCCACTGCAGAAGCTGAATATGTTGCAGTTGCTATCAATTGCACCAATATTGTATGGATCAAACATTTTTTGCAAGGTATGAAGGAAGAAGTGAATGAGCCTATGATACTTTATTGTGATAATACAAGTGCTATCAACATATCAAAGAACTCTGTAATGCATGCTAAGACCAAGCATATTGCAATCAAGTATGATTATGTAAGAGAATTGGTGGAAGACAAACAAGTGAAGATGGAATATGTTGGCTCAAAGGAATGGATTGCTGACATCTTCACAAAAGCACTACCTAAAGTTGCTTTTGAGTATCTGAGAGGTAAGTTAGCGGTGATACCCCTAGCCAAGACTACTTGAACCAAAAGCAAGAATTTCCTACATCAAATGAGCTGATTGTTGAGATATTACACATTGATGCAGAGAATGCCTACTTTAGGATTATTCCTAAGGTAATTAAGGTGATGAAGTTCCAAATTAGTCACAAGCAAGGTGACAAAGGAAGAAATAGAATGAACCTACAAATGCTACATTTGCATGACAAGATGCTAAGATAATATGTCTTTGGCATCGTTGTCAAAGAGGGAGAAATGTCAAGAAATTGATCCACAACTATTGAGTAGATCAAGAATGAAGATAGAGGGAGAAGTAGATAGAAATTATCAATAGTTGAAAGAGAAGATGAAGAAGTTTATAATAACAAAGGAAGAGAAGAAAAGAAAGGATACAATAGCTAAGAGGGAGAAGCAGAAATGAAGCAATCGGGGTAGTAGAGGGAAATGTGAAAACTGATGGTAACAAAATTACTTTTTGGCATTTGACTTACTATTCTAACCTAGTTTGCATTTGGTTAAATAGTTTAGTATGATGGTTGATCAGTTTGCTTTGCCATTAATGCCAAAGTGGGAGATTGTTTGAAATCTAATTAAAAAGCTCATTGTTGAAGATCAAAGAGGCAGATTGTTGTTAAAAGAATGTTTTCAATCATTGTTTTTTCATTGATGTCAAACCTACTATTTATAGGATTACATTTTCTTATAAGATCCAAGTACTATCACTTAGTTGATTGATGAAGAGGATTTGATCAACAAGATGTAACAAAAGCACCTAAGGGAAAGGTTGAGTTATGATGTTGTAATGAAGTGCAAGGATCGATTAAGACAATGATTAAATAATGTATTGATAACATACTCAAAGATATAGAGGTCGGTCACACTTAGACACATTAGAAAAATATCAGTGGGTGCCAAGAAAGCTAGTTGAAGCCAAGAAAATTTTTAGTTGGAGCCGAGAAAAAGGAAAATCTAGTGTGTGTCGAGTGATCTTCAAGCACCGAGTGAAGTTCAAGTGCTGAGAAAAGTATCAGGTGTCAAGCATCAAAAAATATTAGTTGGTTCCAAGTGAACTTCAAGTGCTAAGCATTAGTAAAAATATAGTTGATGCTAAGTAACTCAGTATGTGCCAAGCATCAAGATTTCAATAGTGTCGAGCTATTGCATTGTTGAAAAATCAAAGATTCACCAAATCTAAGCCAACATAGTTGTTACCTAGAATATTGTGAATTGTTTGGAGGATAAGGATGATGAGCTGATGGTAAAAAAATTTATGTAAACCATTTTGGAGTGAATTCAAAAGGATTCTTCATGATGTTTCTAGAAGAAACATAATATGGGTTAGATACAATGAATCCTACCTAATCCATACAAATTGAAAATAAAGGAGGGAAGAATCGAGCGAAAAAAGGAATTCTAGAATTCTATTTAAGAAGTCACAAACCAAGAAGCAAGAGCTACTAGAGTGCCAAATTGCAAAGTGGTTAGAAGAGTGTCAAGGAGAAGACATCTGGGAGAAGGAAGAATAGAGCACAAAGACTCTGCTTCTACAAGTGATCAAGAAAAGATGATTGCATTGGTACATTGAGCCATGAGACTCAAGGAAACTAAGCTTGAAAGGAGGGCTAGCAATCAAAAGTTGTAGAGACTAAAAGCTAGGAAAATGAAGAAGAGCTAAGAAGTGATATGAGATCTCCAACTTGAGTTGTATTCTATAATCAGGTCAAAATCCCTAATAGTTACTCTCTAGAAATTGTATCAATTAGGATAGAAGGAAAATCCTATGGACATAGGTTGGCCTAACAACCATTTGCAAATCCTTTAACAGGCTGGTATTCCAATTCAATTTTTTAAAGTCCTCTAACTAGGCCCACTTCTAACAAGGTGGTTAAATCCTTTAACCAGGTTAGAATTAGCAGTGTGTTGTAAGCCTTTAATAGGGCAGGCCTTTCACAAGGAATCACTTCAGAAGAGTGAGAATTGAGTAGCATGTTACTGGTGGTTTTTCTCAAATTAGGGTTTCCATGTAAATTATTATGTTATGTGTTGATCTTTTATGTGTTATGCTTGCATGTTGATTTGCAATAACTTGTTGAATAGCAATATTAAAGCTTGGATGAATGTATGATTGAATGGGCTCACTACACTTAGTGAAAAAGTTTGAATTGGACATGTTTGACCTTGAATAACTAATTCACCCACCTCTCAGTTACTCTAAAGTATTTCTAACAAATATCAGAAAAGGTATGAGCAAGACACCTTATGAGTTATGCTTTGATCACTCACCATTAGTCAAGTATTTTAGAATATTTGGAAGTGTTAGATAAAGAAAGATGATGATATAGGTAAGTTTGATCCTAGAAGTGATAAAGGTATGTTTCTTGGTTGCTCATTAAAAAGAAAAGTGTATAGATGTTTCAACTATAGAATTAAGATAGTAGTTGAGTGTGCAAATATAAGGATTGATGAAAAGTTTGGTACTAAAGAAAAGATGGTAGATTACAATTTTGATGAAGAAGAAAATAATTCTAGATTTGTTAGACAGAATGTTGAAGTTCTTTTTAAGACTAAAAATGATTTGCAGAATGAGGTATCTATTGAGAATAGAGAAGAACAAATATCTAAGCCTAGGGAAGGGATCAGAGTTGAGATGTCAACTCTTACTTCCATCAGAAACATGACAAAGAATCACCCTCTAGAGAAAATAATTGGGAGCAATAATAAAGGTGTGATGACAAGGAATAGAGTAAATGATGAATTGTGTCTAATTTCTCAAGTGGAACCTAAGAGCACTGATGAGGCATGTAAGAATGATCACTAGATGCAAGCTATAAAAGAAGAACTAGACTAGATTGTGAAAAATGAGACCTGGGAATTAGTTCCTAGACCTAAAGACAAGATTGCGATAGGAAAAAAATGGGTATTTAGAAATAAGATGAATGAGCAAGGAGAAGTTGTGAGAAACAGGGCCAAACTTGTTTGCAAAGGTAACTCAAAACAAGAAGGAATAGATTATAAAGAAACCTATGCACCCATGGCAAGAATGGATGCAGTAATAATTTCAAAGTTTATCAAATGGATGTCAAGTTAGCTTTTCTTAATGGAGAACTTGAAGAAGAAGTCTACATTAAGAAACCTGATGGATTCCCTCTAACAAAAAGATAAAGATTTTGTATGCAAACTAAAGAAAGCATTGTACGGTCTGAACCAAGCACCTAGAACCTAGTATGCAAGGTTGGATAGGTATTTATCATATAGGTACAACAAATGGGAATTTGTATTTGAGTAAAATTGATGATGGCCTATTTATCATTGTAATATTTGTGGATGACATAATATTTGGAGGAAATGATGAAGAAAGTGACAAGTTTGCTGAAGAGATGAAAAATGAATTTGAAATGAGCACAATAGGAGAAATGAAATTTTTTCTAGGATTGCAGATTGCACATAATAAAGATGGGATATTTATTTCACAAACTAAGTATCTAAAAGATTTGTTGAAAACATTTGGTTTGGAGAATTGCAAACTTTTTGGTACACCCATGATAACTAGTCACAAGTTATCCAGTCAAGATGAAACACCTACAATTAAGCAGAAGAAGTATAGATCTATGATTGGAGGATTTTAATATCTAACTCATACTTAACTAGATATAGTAAATAAAATTGGGATAATGGCAAGATTCCAAGATGATCTAAAAGAGTATCATTATGTAGTGGTAAAGAGGATATTTAGATATTTGAAAGGTACATCTAATTATGGAATATGGTATGATAGATCAAGTGATTTCATCTTGTGCACATATACTAATATAGATTGGGCAGCCACTATAGATGATAGAAACAACACCAATGGTGGAGCATTCTTTCTCAGAGGAAGATTGGTTTCTTCGTTGAGCAAGAAATAGGATTGTATATTTTAGAGTATAGCTGAGGTAGAGTATGTTGTAGTAGCAAATAACTATAATCAAGTTATGTGGATGAAAAAAATGTTGAAGGATATTGGAATTGAGCTTATAGAACCTGTTATCATTTACTCTAATAAAAAAAGTACAATAAGTATGTCTAAGAATCAAGTATTGCATTCTAAAACAAAGAACATATCCATAAAGTATCATTTTTTGAGAGAAAAGTTAGTAAAGAAAGAAATAAGGTTGGAGTATGTAAGCACTAAAGATCATATTGCAAATATCTTTACAAAGCCTTTTCCTAAAGACACTTTTGAGTATATAAAAGGTATACTAGGGGTTATGCCACTACCTACTTTAGATTAGTTGATACTATTGACAATTGGCTAAAGGAGATATGTAATTGTTTTCATTTATAGAAATACATGATGTACATGCTTACAAGAAGCCTTGAAAATAAAGATACTTAGTGTTTGGTAATTAGAAAATTGTCTAAGTATAGAATTTGGTGTATAGTAGTGTATTGTTTTATTTATAACTTGTTACTAATCTCATATTATGATTAGCAAAGTTAGATGGAGATGGTATACATCTTGGTGATGATGTATATAACCTTGAAAGATAGTACAAACTCTACAAAACAAAGATAATCATGTTTTAGTGAAACAAGATAGCAGAATTGAAGGAAATGATTATTTTGTTTACAAAATAATTACTTGTCCAATTAGGGCTGACATTCTTTATGTTTACTCTAAGTCAAAAAAGTATATTGTGGTCTTAGCCAACCTAGTAGAAATTTGTATAAAGGCATGGTATTTATGCAAAGCACATTTTGTGATAAGAAGTGTACTATCATGTAATTGTGATGTTGGGCAATTATATGAAAACTTTTGTAAGAGTGATATATGAAAAGTTTTGTGAAAGATATTTTGTGATATGAGATCGAGATAAACATCAGAGATCAATCAAGGAAGAAGTTATAGTACCTATATTCTAGAAATTTGATTACTTGTTTGGGTAGTGAGCTCTTCTTGTAATTGGAAATGCATGTTTTGGTAGTGAGCTCATCTTGCATCTATTATACTACAACTCCTAACAAGGTTGGAATCTCCTAACAAGGATTGAAAGTCTCCAAATAGAGACTCCTTATATTGAATTTTCTCACTAACTCCTAATAGGATCCATCCTCTAACAAGGAACTTATATATCAGTATATTATCTAGTAGGTATCATCCCCACCAGGGTTTTCCCTTGGCCAAGGTTTCCTAGTTAACAAAATATGGTGTTATGATTTATCTCTGTGCATTGTTACTATTATTGTTCAGCATTACTTTATTGCTTTGTTATGCATGTTTTAAAGTATGAAATAATATCCATTTGGCAACTATAGTTTATAGATTATTAATTCACTCCCCACCCCACCCCCCCCCCAATAATCCCTATTTCTAACAATTTTTATCATAGCACAATTACTATGAAGAGGCTTAACAACTTGAGTAAGATCCGTATGCATGTGGAACAATTGATGAAGAACCTTGAAGAGGCTCTTGAAAAAATTGATCTCCTTACTAAAGAAAGAGATCAGCTAAAGGATAGATATGAAGACTCCAAAGTATACATTGGTCAATTGAAGGAAAAGATTGAACATCTCCAATCCAAAGCTAAATCTACTAAATCTAGAACTAGTGATGATTATTATTCGAAGCTGAAAATAGAGGACAAGATCTTGAAGTATGAATTGAAGATTACAAATATAAAATTGACTTTGATAAATGATCCTAGCAAAGTTGAATTTGATTTGAAGACTGAGAATGAAGATCTTAGAGAAAGTCTAGCAAAGAAAACATTTGAATTTGAAACATTGAAAGAAGATCATGAAGAACTTCATAAGTACAATACTTTTGTGATAGGTGAATTAACTCAGTGCAAGAAACAACTTGAGAAGCTTTATTTTAGTAGAGAAAAGATTGATGATTCAATGTCAATACAAAGATCTACTTATGATAAGACTAGTCTTGGTTATCTAATTAACATGTCTGTAAAGAAACCTGAGTTAGATCAGATCCGAAAGAAAAACATAAATCTTATGATGAGATTGAATCCAGTGAATCATCTGATAAATCCAAAGTTAGAAAAGATAAGGAAGTTGAAATTTTGGATGAACCAAAGCAAGTGGAATCTCCTAAGGAAACTAGGTATGAATTTAAAGGTAATTTTTTTTCATGTAATGAAATAGGTCATATAAAATGATATTGTACGAATAAGACATTTAATCATCTTAAGGACTTTTATTGTCGTAATTGTCATGGTATGGGTCATAAAACAATTGATTGTAGGAAACCTAAGTATGATAATGATAGAAGGAATAGTAGAATGTCTATAAATACTAACCTTGTAGATAGAAGAAGATCTAATGAAAGGACATCAAGAGAAGGAGGATCTTATAAAGATAGAAGATAGATAATTTGTTATAAGTGTAACAACTTAGGACACATTGCTCAGAATTGTTATGCACCTGATGATCAATAGAATCCTAGAAGTACAAGGTCAAAGATTGATGAATTATCAGTTGGATTCACCTATGCAACATATAAGATATGTGTAGAGAAGGAACAAGTTAACCTTAGTAAAATTCTAATAATACAATTACTTGAGAACCTAGAAAAGATGATGAGGACTATGAATAGTGTGTTTAGACTTTAGTCACTAATTAGTCATATATTCATTCATGTACCTAAAAGATTTCTATATTTATCAGTCATAGATATAATGAGCAGTGATAGATGTACAATGGAGAAGATCACAGAAGTATGCATAAGACATCCTACAGATAAGATATTGGATAGAGGGAACTTGAGAATGAAGTCGTTTTAGAATGAAATGAGACAGAGATCTAGAATTGCATCTGCAATTGTAGATAGATTTAAAGAAGATATTTTCATTATGGTTGATACAAATTATACTTATATTCAAGAAGTGAAACCTCAACAAAATTTTCTTAATCCCTTGGGTATGAATTGAGTGATAATATTATAGTTAGTTATATTGATTTATTGTTGAAATCACAAAAGGATAAAGCAAAATATAGATTTGGAACTTATGATGAGATTACCCAATCAAACCATCAAACAACCTTGGAGAAGGCATCACACAAAAAGATAGAGTCAATCATGAAGAAAGCCTTATCAAAGGCCAGTATGACTAAGAGTGAATCTGAGGTAGTCAAGAAAACCATGAGGCAAGAAATACTAAATGTACAACATTTGTTAGTATCTATTATAGAGACATCTTTAGAATAAAGAATTTTCTATGTAGTAGTGTCAGATGTGCAACCTAGTGAGCCAAAGAGAAAATCTAAGTGATTAGTGGAAGTAGTGACCACAAAGACAAAAAGGGTCAAGCAAGAAGCCACTGGACTAGGAAAAAGGCAAAAGAAATTGTTGATAATTCTCAAATCTAGCAATGAAGAAGAACAAGAACAAGAAGTCAAGCTAGCAAAAAAGGTAACAACATCAAAGAAATAAGTAGGAAAATCTCAGCAACCCTGGAATCCAAATATAGAAAAGATTAACTCAGCTATTGCTAATGAAGGTAACATTATTCAAATGAAAAAAATTTATGACTTGTATAATAGTTTTGAGAAGGATTAAATTGATATCTATACTATGAGATACATTATAGAAAATAATATAAAATTGAAAGATATTGAGGGAATAGTGAACTAGAAAGTCTATGACAGACTTATAGAGAAGAAGGCACTTGCAAGAGAAGAAGATTTAGAACTTCAGAAGTATATGCTTAGAACTATTTGCATGACTAATGGTGAAGAAGAAATCAAGAGATTATTGAATAATCTCACATCTTACATTACTTTATTTCTTTTTCATGCATGGTTTATGGTAAGAAATAATATCTCGTTGGCGACTAAAGTTTGTAGATTACTTATTCACCCCCCTCTAATAATCCTTATTTCTAATAGATACAAGGAGTGCATCAATCCAATGGTACAGAGCACCATGGTTAGACTGGACTAAATGTTGATGCTTCCTATATGGGGGAGTATCTAATATATACTAAGTCATGAAGGACTCTAGGTATTTGGTATTGAATATTGTCTTTGGACACTCAAACTGATTGATGATTCGAGTAGTTGATTAGCAATTGTTATGTAACAATTGGTATTGTGATTGACACCTTTCACATTGATGTCAATGGGGAAGAGAATGCACATGAAAAAAATATTGAATGAATGTACATAAGAAGAGAAGCACCTATTGAGATGGAAATCATGTAAGTGCACAAATGCAGCCAAAGAGTATTGTAAGTTGTTTACTATGAACAACTATTGTTGATCCTAAAAGAAGAAGAACATTACATCATTCAAGAAGATCTCAGATTGATTAAGATGATTTGAGAAGAAGATAGAAGCAAAGTATAGTTTGGCATTATTGGAACTTAGAAGTTTTTCATCTATGTTTCTATTATATGCACCCTAAAATGGTCACCTAGACTATGGGCCCCCATTATTCAATTTATCAAATTTCTTGAATCAATAGTTTGCAATATTTTATTAAATCAATTCAAATCAATTTCTTTGATCAAATTGAACTAATTCAATTAATTCAATTTTTATCATTTTATCCTACGTATTATTTAAGTAAAAGAAAACCTCTCTTTTTATTAAATAATTAATCCATATTTAATTAATTAAGAGAAAAACCATCTTTTAATTTAATTAAATATTTCCTATTCAATTAAAAGAACTTGCTCCCTTTTAATTAAATAAAATAAATCCCACTTGAAAAAAGAAAATAAATTAAATTAAAAATAAATAAATAAATCTTTTTTTCCCTTTACACTTAAATGCACATACCTCTAAGTGGGATTCCTCTTTTTCCTCTTTCCACTTTCTTCTCAAACACTCCTCTTTTCGCATTGGTGGAATTTTGTCTCACATGGATCAAACTCTATTATCCCATATTAGTTGTGAGAAGCCTCTCACCTCCACATTTTCCTTTCTAAGGAGCCCTCTCCTTCTCATTTTCATATAGAGAGAGATGTAGAGAAAGATATAGAGAGATATATAGAGAAAGATAGAGAGAAAGATATAGAGAAAGATAGAGAGAAAAACATACAGAGATATATATAGAGAAAATAACTTGTTGCTATAGTATTGTTATGCTACAGATTTAGAGAACAATTTTGGAGAAGGAGTTTAGCTTTAGGGTTTGGACATTGGAGCTTCATTGCAACTTCTCTCTTTTTTTCTTATTCTCTCTTGCATCCATGGCTTCAAACATCAGGTTTCATTCTTACATTTTCATATTATCTTAGAGCCATATTTGTTTTCATAGATTAATATTACATTGTTATTTCCTTTCATAGATTAGATTTTCTTTCTTGCATTGCTTTGTATTATTATCATTTAGATTAGGTTGCATCTTCATTTAAATTCATATTTTGATCTTTGAATCTCTCATTTTATGGTGTACTTGCATGGGCACAAACTAGGTCAAACTCAGGGCTGCCATTATAAACCCTTGCACCCCATGAATAGAGAGCTATTATTCACCATTTGAGACCTCATTCTTGAGCAATATTGGATATAATGACTTACAAAAGTGTGTCAACATTTTAGCACATACATCTTTGGCATCCACCGTGGGGCAACCCACCTTTGCTTGTTGGTTTTAGATATTTTTGGAGCTAACCCCCTTGTGCAGATTTGTATGGAGACAAAAAACCCTGGATCTTAAAGATTTGATCATATCTCCCAAATGGCTTGATGTTTTGGTCTGAATTTATTTTAATTGAGTGGTGACATATCATAGATGCTTCAATGAAATTTTCATATTTTTCTAAGGTATTTTCAATTCTTTATAATTTTTTCTTTATTTTTCATGAAAAATCATTTTAGGGTACAAATTAGAATTTTTTTTAGAAAATTATACATTTTTGGAAAGGTCTCTGAATTATAAATAGGGTTGATTCTTTGTATTTTGATTTTAGAGATCATATTAAGACTCAATGATTTGATTTGCAAAAACTAGTTTATTTTGACAAAATGGCTCCCTAGAGCACAAATGAAAAGATATTTTCAAAATTCTAACATTTTTGGAAAGCTCTATAATTTTTGATAGGGGTCTCTTTTCTACATTTAGAGTTTTAGATTGAAATTCATATCATATATGTTCAATCTTGTTGACTAGGTTAAAAATCATGAATAGCTTGCATTTGATTTTCACATAGACTAATGCATGATGTGAGCTTTTATTTGGGTTATTTTCTGGTTATTATCACTCTTAAAAATTAAAAAATTAGATCTAACCCTACTTTTGCATAAGTTGGATATATATTGCATATCTTGTATTTACTTGTTTTGCTTATTGTTTCATTTGTTGCAAGCAAGCATTCAATCATAAATAAAAGGTATAATAGAGAAAAGATGTGTTACAAGGATTACCATGTATTTTATTGGACTTGAGTTTTTTTATATACTTTCATAGATTCACACTTCATTTGGTTCTCTAAAATTGGATCTAGATTTACTTTCATGCATATGTGTCTCACATAGTAATTAGGCCTTATGAACACTATTTGCGGAGTTCTTGAGAGAATGTGCTTCATTCACTTGCCTTACATGTGAAGCTCTTCTCAATGATAAATCCCCTTGTAGGAAGGTAAGAATATCTATTATTATCTCACTCTTCCACTTGGGTTTGTCCTCAACATCCATTAGTACTCTCTCTTTTGAGATTGGTGGTGTTTGTTGTTGGCTTTTTCAAAAATTTGGTGAGGTGATTTCAAATTAGCGTGTCAAAGAATCTTGTTTTCTATGTTTGGGTAAGGTGAAGAGACTATAGGAGTATGCTTTATTCCCTTTTATGCATATCAGAAACTTAGAACTCTTGAATCCAAACCAAGCCCCCATTTGGTACAACTTTGTGTGTCTTCCTTAATTAAAGAGGGTCAACCATAGTGGAAATTCCCTTTATTGGGTCAATGGAACCTCAAGCAATAATAACCATTTTTGATGTGGTAGTAGCAACTGCTATATAAATGTCCTTGTGGGGGAAATCTTAATGGGTATAGTCTTTTGTTGGGTTGTCAGATCTCCTTAGTATCTCTGATTGATTAAATTCTTGGAATATGTCAAAACCTTAGTGCGTTGGGATTGGATTTCACCACTCTTGATTCCTATTCATGTGCAAGGTTTCTTTGTCCCTTACTCATTGTTTGAATATGTTTTCTTGAAATTCTTGGTTGTTGTCTTGTGTGCCAGGTTCATGATTCAAAATTTATTACACCTAAATGAATAAAATTTGAGTTCCTGAGTTGAGACTTTATGATCAAACTATTTTTCTATCCTATTATTTCTAATCTCCCTAGGTTGATTCAGTTCAAATTAGGCTACTTACCCCATTGTTAGAAGCTTTGTTGAACCTTGGGTTATTTTTCTTTGACCCCTTGAATTTGTGATCTTTCATTTCACAAGTGACCTTGTTTGGAGTTAGTGAGTTAAAGATTGTCCTTGTTGAGAAAGATATACCTTTGGATTCTTTGATATTATCCTTGGAGAGTCTTAGCAATCTCTTGTTCATCCACTTCCATTAAGATTCAATTTTAATTATTTGTAATTTGGGTAAATCATCCTCCTATTCCATATGTGCTAGGGTATTCACCTAAAGTTGTGGGCACCTTTGTGGCAATGTTGGTCTATGCCTATTGCAAAATTCTATCTTATCACATCTCTTTTGGATAAGGGTTTTTACTATCCTAGTCTAGTACCAACATTTCATAGGGTTATCCTATCACCTAGTACCTTTTCTTTCATGTTGGTTATGACAAGATATCAAGTAGATCAAGGAAAGCAACCTCAAGTTCTTACGAGAAAAGAAGATCAATTTTGCATAAACTTATTTAGATATGCCAAGGTTGGACACTAATCTTATTATGCATCACTTATCCATAGCTCTAGGTGTTAAACTACTTAAGAAAAAATTGAGAAAGATACATCCTCACATAGCTCTTTTAGTCAAGGAAAAATTAGAGAAACTCCTTAATGAAAAATTCATAAGATCTATTGGCTATGTTGAATGGATATCAAACATTGTACTAGTTTCAAAACATGACAAAACCATTTGAGTTTGCACAAATTTTTAAAATGTTAATAGAGCATGCCCAAAGAATTATTTTCCACTTCCTAATATAGATATGATAGTGATATGACTATGGGTTATGAGATATATTCCTTAATGGATGGTTTTTCCAGATATAATCAGATTAAGATAGCTCCTGAAGATCAAGAAAAGACTACAATCACTTGGGCATGGGATACCTATTGTTCGAATGTTATGCCTTTTGGATTAAAAAATGTAGGAGCCACCTACCAACAAGCTATGACAATTATTTTTCATGATATGATGCATAAAAACATGGAAGATTATGTGGATAACACCTTGGCTAAGACTAAGAAAAGGGGTACACACTTAAATGATTTAGAAGTTATTCTAGATCACATGGAACAATTTCAACTAAGATTAAATCCTAAAAGGTGTGCATTTGGAGTCACCTTTGGAAAATTACTAGGATTCGTTATTTTAGCAAAATGAATAGAGGTGGACGCTGAAAAATTTCAAGCAATCATGGATATGTCACCTCCTAAAAACATTAGTTATATGAGGAGTCTTCAAGGGCATCTTCAATCTATAAGGAGGTTTATTTCATAGTTAGCAAATAGAGCTCAACCTTTCAACAAGAACTTACATAAAGAAGTCAAATGTGTATGGAATGAAGAGTGTCAAAAGAGCATAGATCAAATCAAGGAATACTTGGAAAATGCTCCTATTTCAATGCCTCCTATCCCAGGAAAACCACTTTTTTTATACATTTCACCGATAGAGTCTTCCTTGGGGGCATTATTAGCTCAACTAGATAAACAAGGGAAAGAAAGGGAAATATACTACATTAGTCATACTCTTGTTTCATATGAGGTTAATTACACCAATATTGAGAAAGCTTGCCTTGTAGTTTTGTTTGATTCCCAAAAGTTGCGACAGTATATGCTTGCACACACTATACACCTCATAGCAACAATTGATCCACTTAAGTATTTACTAGGTAAGGCTCCCCTCATGGGTAGACTTGCTAAATGGATGATGATCCTTTCAGAGTTTGACATAGAGTACGTTGAGCATAAAGAAATAAAAGGGCAAGCCATAGCAGATCAATTGGCTAATTTCCCACTACAAGATGATGCACCTATTCAAGTTAATTTCCCAAAGAAGCACCTCATGTATATGACTAAAAGAACATGGAAGATGTTGTTTGATGGATCCTTTATGTAAAATGGTTCCAAAGTTTGTGTGTTGTTTGTTTCTCTACATGGTTACATGATCTCTAAATCTTACAAGTTATTATTTCCATGTACAAATAATATTGTTGAGTATGAAGCTTTAACAAGTGGACTTAAGATGGCTATAAAATGGAGAATTACAGAGTTACACATCTATGGGGATTCACAGCTGATAATCAACCAAGTCAATGACAATTATTTAACAAAAAATGATAAATTGGTACCTTACAAGAAAATGGTTGATTCCTTGAGACGCTACTTCACATTTGTCTCATTTTAGAAAATCCCTAGAGTAGAAAACAAAGAAGCTAATGCTATGGCTACACTTAATTCAATTCTTCAATTAGAGCCACATGAAACAAGATTTTAATTCTTGGTGGAAGAGCTACATCACCCTATCTATGATTCCCAAGAAAGTCATGCTATTTGTATCCTTGTTGGTCATGAGACATCCCATTATGGTGCCATTTATTCATACCTTTTTAATGGCATTATAATTGAAACCTTTAATCGATCTGAATGTAGAAACCTTATTCAAAATGCCTCTTGCCATTCCCTTATCTCTAGAGATTTGTATAGGAGGGTTCTAGATGGAACACTTCTTAGATGCTTAGAAAAGGAAGAATCTAATCCAGTGCTAGTTGAAATCCATGAGGGCATCCATGGGGGACATTCTAATGGTCTTTCAATGGCTCAAAGGTTTCTTAGGGTGGGTTACTATTGGCCCATGATGCAGATTGATGTAGTAGCTTTTGCAAAGCCATGTGAAAAGTGTCAAAAACAAGGTAATCCAATACATGCTTCGAACAAGGAACTCATTCCTTCTATCTCTCATTAGTCATTTTAGTGTTGGGCCTTTGATCTTGTTGGGTAGATTCATCCCAACTCATCATGTGGACACAAGTTTATTATCACTACTACTAATTACTTCACTAAAAGGGTAGAAGTTATCCCACTTTCTATTGCTTCAAGGAAGATAGTCTCTCTATTTATTCTGAATCATATTATCTGTAGATATCGAGTTCCTTCTGAGTTATCACTGACAATGGAGGCTAGTTTAAAAATTAGGACCTTAAACAACATTGTAAGAAATTCGAGATGAAACAACATTGGTCCTCCATTTACTTCCTGCAAGGAAATGGTCAAGTAGAAGCATCAAATAAAACCATTCTAAAAAGCTTACATAGAATAGTTCATAAGAATGGTAGAGATTGACACTTATAGATAAATCTGGCTTTGTGGGCCTATAGAATGAGTATTCATACTCCTATTGGGGCTACTCCTTTTGCCCTTACATATGGTGTTGAAGTAGTGTTACCTTTAACAATTGAGATTCCTTCACTCAGAGTTTCCCTCGAAGGTCTAGTTAAAAATAAGACTACCACGCCATGAGACTTCAAGAGTTAGAACTTCTAGATGAGAAATGTCAAGCATCATTTGACCATATGAGGGTCTATCAAAAGTGCATGTCAAAAGCATTCAACAAAAAGGTTCACCCTAGAGAATTCCAAGTGGGAGATCTTGTCCTACATGAAATTCCTAAGAATCAATAAAATAGAGACCAAAAGGGTAAATTTGAACCTAATTGGCTTGGACCTTATATTAT